>HG993161.1:6192500-6910657 GCA_905231865.2 Boloria selene | reverse complement strand
ACAAAAGAGGTACTATCTATGCAAATTTCTTAGCAGCAAAGGAGCTAGAGGTGGTCAACGAAGGATCTACGCCAACGTTTCACGTATTTCGCCAAAACAGAGTCTATCAAAGTATAGTAGATGTCACCGTATGCTCCCAAGTCTTGTTGAATAAAATTAAAAATTGGAAAGTCGACGAAGGATTTGTAACCACTTCTGATCATCGTGCAATAACTTTTGAAATAGATACCGGAAAAACTAAGAGTAATGAAATTAAGCGAACAAGTACAAGAATTTACAATGTTAAGAAAATTGACTGGAAAAAATTTAATGAAACACTACTTAACAAACTAACTCAAGAAAATATGAACAAAAACCAAGTAATTAATGCAAATACAGTAATTGAACTGGAGCAGATAGTGAATAAATATATTTTATGTATTAAAACAGCGTGCGAAGAGTCTATACCTAAACTAAGTCCATACATCACAAAGAAAATAAACTGGTGGAATGAAAAATTAACAAAATTAAAAAGGATAGTTGTACAAAATAGAAGAAAAATTAGAAAAGCTAACCTGAATAGAAAACCATATATCATAGAAGAGTACCAAAAAAGCCTGGAAGAATATAAAAATGAAATATTATCGTGTAGAACATCTAGCTGGAAAGAATTCTGTACATCACAAGAGAAAGAATCCATTTGGGACAGGGTGTATAGAATCCTACGAACGACTACCAAAAACTCGGACGATACACTCCTTAAAAACAAAAATAATATAGACCTTAGTGCTCAAAAATCCGCAGACCTTCTTGCTGAGAGTTTTTATCCTCTTGATGACCCAAATACGGACACCCCTTACCATCAAAAATTAAGACAGGAAATCCAAGAAAAAATAACCTCATTGCAAAACCAAATCCAAGAGGACGACACAATACCTTTTAATAAAACAGAATTAGACACCATTATGAAAAGCTTAAAACCATCAAAAGCTCCTGGACACGACGGCTTCACTGCAGATATATGTACAAATGCTTATAATACTGAACCCGAAGTTCTCTTGGAAATATTTAATAAGTGTCTGTTGGTAGGATATTTCCCAAAGGTTTGGAAAATAGCCATTATAAAAGTGTTAAGAAAACCAGGAAAAGATGATTATTCCCAACCAAAGTCGTATAGACCAATAGGCTTACTACCGATTCATGGTAAGATATTAGAAAAACTCTTCTGCAACCGTATTCTTTGGCATTTAGGAAACACAAATAAAATTTGCGAACTACAATACGGATTTTTACCTCAAAGAAGCACTGAAGACGCCCTATTTAAAGCTATGTCTATTATCAGATATGCAGTGAACAATAAAAAGCTCGTAGCAGTAGTATCTTTAGATATAGAAGGGGCGTTTGATAACACATGGTGGCCGAAAATAATAGAACAACTTTTTAACAAGAAATGTGATCCGTATCTGATTAGAATGGTCGCCAGTTATCTCAGCGAAAGAGAAGTCACAGTACAGTATGCGGGATGCAAAACGACAAGATTTACAAATAAAGGCTGTATACAGGGCTCTACGGGTGGCCCAATGCTGTGGAATCTACAGTTGGATCCCTTATTGGAAAAAGCCAAGACTCTACCATCACATGTGCAAGCTTTCGCCGACGATATTCTGGTGATAGCCTCAGCTGACAATACAGAAGATTTAAATAAAAAAGTAAATGAAACATTAAACTGCATATCGGAATGGGGAATACAAAATAAAATGAAATTTGCTACACAAAAAACCCAAGTAATCGTAGTCACAAAAAAGATAAAATATGAAAGCCCCATATTTAAACTCAATAACGATACCCTCAACATTTCTTCTTCATTAAAACTACTAGGTTTAACAATAGATTCAGGACTCAATTTCAAATTACATTTAGAATCAGTATATAGTAAAACAACAAAGTTATACCAATCAATAGCTAAAACCGTAAAAGTCACGTGGGGATTAAACCCAGAAATAGTAAGAACTTTGTACATAGCAGTTATAGAACCTATAGTTTTGTATGCCGCCAGTGTATGGGAGCCTGTAATAGAAAGAAAATATGCTGAAAGAATATTAAATAGAATAACACGTATGTTTGCAATAAAAATAAGTAAAGGATATAGAACAATTTCTCTTAACGCTTCCACCATGATAGCTAGTATCCTGCCACTAAATTATAGAGTACAAGAAGTTGCTGAACTGTACAAAATTAAAAAAGGAAAACCTATGCCAAGTCTACCCGGTAGACCAATAGAAAATAATATAAGTCCATTCGATCTTCCACATCCCTCCGATAGAAAATCTCTTGCGTTCACAGAAATAAAAAGCACCGTAGATCTTTCAATTATAGATAATGACTGGCCACAAATATATACCGATGGGAGTAAAACAGAGGAGAAAGTGGGAGGAGCTTTTACGTGGTGGGAAGGAGAACGAGAGAAAACATACAGAAATTTTAAACTCGAAAGTTACTGTTCCGTGTTTCAGGCTGAGTTGATGGCTATATCACGTGCTTTAGATCTAGTAACGAGCAAAAAGATGAAATCAAAGACAGTTAATATTCTTTCAGACTCCAAATCCGCTCTACAAAGCTTAGAAGATCCCAACAATCTACATCCATTAGTTAACAGAATAAGAAATACTATTACACAAATAGAGAACACAGGGGGTGCTGTTAAATTGTTTTGGATCAAAGCACATGTTGGTATAACAGGCAATGAAAGGGCAGATGAATTAGCAAAAGCTGCGGCACTTACAAAAAAGACAGCATCCGTTTACGACGCAATTCCCATTTCCACAGTGAAATGGATGTTAAGACAAAACACAATAAATAAATGGCAAGATAAATATACAGCAGAAAATACAGGAGCTACAACTAAAATATTTCTCCCGGATGTAAGAAAAGGACACAAAATATTAAAGAAAATAAAGATAAACAACTTAATAACTCAAATTTTAACAGGACACGGAGGGTTTGGAGAATATCTGAATAGATTCAAAATAAAAGATTCACCAAAATGCGACTGCGATGACATATCAGACGAGACGATAATACATGTGTTGTGCGAATGTACGAAATTCACAACAAAAAGATTAGATATAGAAATAATATTAAATATAGATATCAAGAAAGAAAATTTAGAAATTTTACTTGAGAAAGATGAAAGCAGAGACATATTTTTAGACTATGCTACACAAATTGTAAAACTAGTAAATAAGAGAAATAAGAGTAAATAATAATAATAATAAATAAAAAAAAAAAAAAAAAAAAAAAAAAAAAAAAAAAAAAAAAAAAAAAAAAAAAAAAAAAAAAAAAAAAAAAAAAAAAAAAAAAAAAAAAAAAAAAAAAAAAAGATTAATTTGAGAATGATTGATGAAAATTGATTAATAATCAATGATAATAGTGTAAATATGATAAATTAGAAGGTAATTATAATAAGTGTGAAGAAATTACGATAAATCAATGAAAATAGAATAAATATGATAATGAATAAGAAAATTTTTAAGTAACAGAAAAAGTATAAATTACTAAAAGAATAGTATATTAAAATGACAGAAAAAAGGTTGTTGCAAAATAAAAAGCAACAGACAAGTAACAGCAAATTTACATATAAAAAAAAAAAAAAAAAACCTAACCTAACCTACCCTAACCTTTTTTTTTTTTTTTTTTTTTTTTTTAACGTTGGGAAATCCTGTTACGGATACCACCCGACTTCCCCTGGGGTGGTTATGTGGGACTCTCCGACTAATGAGACCGGCATACCCACTAAAACCCAACAGCCCAACCCCTGCCGCCATGTGGAACGCCACGGGATCGCTTTCGCATACAACCGTGACGCCCCGACGGTTGGCCGAAGCCACCAACATGAGGCCGCCCCGATAGGGACAGCCCCATTATGGGAAGACATCCAACCAGAGACGGGGCCACTCCCAAGACCACTCTGCTAATCAGAGCAGTGCCCAGAGCAGCCCCAACCAAACATAGCCCACCGAAGTGGACCACCATTCACCGACTGCAGAAGGCGGGGAGTGCGGCTAATGAGACCGGTCCCCCCCACCCCCCGGCAGCCCCAACGACTACAGAGGGCGGGGAGTGCGATTCATCACCACACTCCCTACCCCCTGCGGCCCCACCGGCTCCAGAGGCCAGGGAGTGCGGCTCATCACCGGCACTCCCCGCCCCCTGCAGCCCTGCCGCCTTCGCCATCAAAGACGACATCGGCAGCACAACTACACACGTCCGCCTAAGCGGACCCACCACAAACGCCCGCAACGGGGCCCACCACAAACTCCCCGAAGGGACCAAACATCAACGGCTGCAGAGGACAGGGATGCGACAACGCCGACACTCCCTCTCCCCTGCTGCCCCAACGACTACAGAGGGCGGGGAGTGCGGCTCATCACCACACTCCCCACCCCCTGTTGCCCCACCGGCTCCAGAGGCCAGGGAGTGCGGCTTATCACCGACACTCCCCGCCCCCTGCAGCCCTGCCGCCTCCGCCATCAAAGACGACGTCGGCGGCACCACTGCACACGTCCGCCGAAGCGGACCCACCACAAACGCCCGCCGAAGCGAGCCCACCACGTCCGCCATCCCACGGTGGCGGCCCCGTTGGGCCGCGGAGGGTAGGGACGAGCGGCGCACCGCAATACCGGCACTCCTCTCCCCCCGCGGCCCGCCCTACCGGCCGGCCACGATCCTGACTGAAAGTGCTGCCGGCCACCCCTCACCAGTCGCGGAACCACCGCCCGCCCGAGCAGCAGTCCCACTCCCGGCCGCCCCCCGTCGAGCTAGTCCCGACGGGCGGCCCCCGCGCAGTGCCTCCTACCGTGAAAACGGCCAGAGACACCGCGCCGACGGCTGCCGCAACGTTTCAGCCGAAGCTTCGACGAGCGGCCCCGCCAGGTTGGTGCCCGTTCACCGTGGGATACCTCCACGGTGATGACACCCCCATCTGCCGGTTGCGAAACCCCCGAAGCGGTCGCGCAACCGGTGGCCGCTAGGCGGCCCCTAGTGGCACCTCTTAGCTGTGACGGCAGCCAGAGGCGCCACTTTTATGGCTTTTGGTCCGCGGCGGGTTTCCCCGCTACCACCCGCTCGACTGGCTAGGACGAGCGAGTGGCGTCCCTCTCATCCGCCACCGAAAGGACGCGCCCGGTAGAGGTACAGCCTCCCCCCCGAGAAAAAGAGGCTGTATAGGCGCGTTAACCACCTGTGTTAACAGACACCACCGAACTTTCCAGCAATTAAGCCGTAATTGTTCGTTAGAACTTCGGAATCCCCCCCTCCGTCAAGGGGGGAGAAACTGTCAGTTCACCATCAAGACCATCCACCCGTCCGTGTCGTCGAGCGTCTTCGGCCGTCTGCCTAGCTCTTCGTCATAGACAGGTTTCCGGATTTCGCTACCCAACATTTCGCTAACCAATGTCTGTTTAATTGTCTGTCTGTCTGTCCGTTCGTTCCGGCTAGTCTGACAAACAAGACGTTACAGGGGGGGCACTAGTTCAAGTAAAATCTTATTCTAATCCAAAAATTCAAAATTGATAAAAATGTAAAGTATTTTGCTAGACTAAAATTTACTTATTATTACAAGTCAGATAATCAAAAACTTCTGGCTAATCTTACGTATTGTGGAGTTTAAGAGCGGTCCGTCGCCTCCGCGAATGTCTGGCAGCCGTCCGACCCCCACCATCATCCGATCTGGAGAGTACCTACGTTCCCCGCCACCGGCAAACCGGTAACGGCAAATCGTCCTGTAATCCACTATCATCCGATTTGGCAGCCGTCCAGCTCCCAGACAGCCTTCAGCGACGGCACCCCCCCCTCACATTCGTCGACTTATCGAAAAGCCATACTGCTAAGTTTCGTTTTGACGAAACGAGGCAAATATATTAGTCATATAACGAGGTTATATAATGCAAATGTGGGATGGGTTGCCGGCCATAGAGCTTACAAACATTACTATATATAAATAAATAAGAGTATCATACAATTTGGCAGTCGTCCAGTTTCCAGACACCACACCCACTCATTCTTAGAACTTTCAAACTCCCCTAGCCAAAGGGAGCTCTACTAATTCTCATTCCTTACCATTCCTGCCCCATGTCGCCGAACACCCCGCCGTCACAGGGTCTCATCGTCATAGGGCCTGAATGGCTTTGAACTTTCGTGCCCAATAAGCGGGTACTACTAATTCACCTTGCAGATCACCATTCTTGAGACTTTGGCCTCTCTGTTCTATCTGTCTAGTTGTCTGTCCGTGTGTTCCAGCTAAACTCTAAAATAAGTGGACATACAGGAATCGTTATGATAAGTAAGTACCTATTCCCTAACCTAGGAGTGGTCAATCACACCAGAGAGTGTCCGGCAGCCGTCCGACCCCCACCATCATCCGATCTGGAACTGTCCCTCCGTTTCCCACCACCGGCTCTGATTTGGCAGCCGTCCATGGCCCCCAAATCACCCGGTTATGGCAAATCGGACTGTATTCCGCTATCATCCGACTTGGCAGCCGTCCAGTTCCCAGACACTATACTCATTCATCTATCACCTTTCAGTCCCATACATTCCCCATGTCGTCCGACACCAGTACACTGGCGTCATTCGTCATAGGGAGTGCATGGATTTGAACTTTCGGGCCAAGACCCTACTAATTCACCATTCTTCACCTACCGTCTGTCTGTTAGTCACTAATTTCAATGAGATATGTCTAAGTAATGCTAAGAAAACATAAGTGATAATAACAATGTATGTGAGAGAAAATTAATTACATAATATATAATATATATACACACATTTATATACCTACATATACACATACATATACCCATACATACACATACCTACGTACATACGTATACACATATACACAAATGCATGCGTAATGCCACACATACATGTACCGAACTTTCCAGCAATTAAGCCGTAATTGTTCGTTAGAACTTCGGAATCCCCCCCTCCCTCAAGGGGGAGAAACTGTCAGTTCACCATCAGGACCATCCACCTGTCCGTGTCGTCGAGCGTCATCAGCCGTCTGCCTAGCTCTTTGTCATAGACAGGTTTCCGGATTTCGCTATCCAATGTCTGTCTAATTGTCTGTCTGTCTGTTCGTTCGTTCCGGCTAATCTGAAAAAGAAGACGTTACAGGGGGAGGCACTAGTTCAAGTAAAATCTTATTCTAATCCAAAATTCAAAATTGATAAAAAATGTAAAGTATTTTACTAGACTAAAATTTACTTATTATTACAAGTCAGATAATCAAAAACTTCTGGCTATTCTTACGTATTGTGGAGTTTAAGAGCGGTCCGTCGCCTCCGCGAATGTCTGGCAGCCGTCCGACCCCCACCATCATCCGATCTGAAGAGTACCTACGTTCCCCGCCACCGGCAAACCGGTAACGGCAAATCGTCCTGTAATCCACTATCATCCGATTTGGCAGCCGTCCAGCTCCCAGACAGCCCTCAGCGACGGCACCCCCCCCTCACATTCGTCGACTTATCGAAAAGCCATACTGCTAAGTTTCGTTTTGACGAAACGAGGCAAATATATTAATCATATAACGAGGTTATATAATGCAAATGTGGGATGGGTTGCCGGCCATAGAGCTTACAAACATTACTATATATAAATAAATAAAATATCATACAATTTGGCAGTCGTCCAGTTTCCAGACACCACACCCATTCATTCTTAGAACTTTCAAACTCCCCTTATACGGACCAAAGGGAGCTCTACTAATTCTCATTCCTTACCATTCCTGCCCCATGTCGCCGAACACCCCGCCGTCACAAGGTCTCATCGTCATAGAGCCTGAATGGCTTTGAACTTTCGTGCCCAATAAGCGGGTACTACTAATTCACCTTGCAGATCACCATTCTTGAGACTTTGGCCTCTCTGTTCTATCTGTCTAGTTGTCTGTCCGTGTGTTCCAGCTAAACTCTAAAATAAGTGGACATACAGGAATCGTTATGATAAGTAAGTACCTATTCCCTAACCTAGGAGTGGTCAATCACACCAGAGAGTGTCCGGCAGCCGTCCGACCCCCACCATCATCCGATCTGGAACTGTCCCTCCGTTTCCCACCACCGGCCCTGATTTGACAGCCGTCCATGACCCCCAAATCACCCGGCTATGGCAAATCGGACTGTATTCCACTATCATCCGACTTGGCAGCCGTCCAGTTCCCAGACACTATACTCATTCATCTAACACCTTTCAATCCCATACATTCCCCATGTCGTCCGACACCAGTACACTGGCGTCATTCATCATAGGGAGTGCATGGATTTGAACTTTCGGGCCAAGACCCTACTAATTCACCATTCTTGACCTACCGTCTGTCTGTTAGTCGCTAATTTTAATGAGATATGTCTAAGTAATGCTGAGAAAACATAAGTAATAATAACAAAGTATGTGAGAAAAAAAAAAAAAAAAAAAAAAAAAAAAAAAAAAAAAAAAAAAAAAAAAAAAAAAAAAAAAAAATTAATTACATAATATATAATATATATACACACACATATACACCTACATATACACATACATATACCCATACATACATATACTTGCATACATAAGTATACACATATACACAAATGCATGTGTAATATTATACATACATGCACCGAACTTTCCAGCAATTAAGCCGTAATTGTTCGTTAGAACTTCAGTTCACCATCAGGACCATCCACCCGTCCGTGTCGTCAAGCATATAGCTCTTTGTCATAGACAGGTTTCCGGATTTTGCTATTCCAATGTCTGTCTAATTGTCTGTCTGTCTGTCCGTTCGTTCCGGCTATTCTGAAAAAGAAGACGTTAAGTGGGAGCACTATTATTATTGCTATTAACTGTATAACGAGGTTATATATTTCAAATGTGGGATGAGTTGCCGGCCATATAGCTTACAAATATTACTATATATAAATAAATAAAAATAATAATTAAAATGTTAAGTAAATAAATAAGCATAACAGATAAATATGGAGTTTTCCAGCTAATCTTACGTATTGTGGAGTTTAAGAGCGGTCCGTCACCTCCAGAGTGCCCGGCAGCCGTCCGACCCCCACCATCATCCGATCTGGGAAAACCTCCGTCACCCACCACCGGCTCAGATTTGGCAGCTGTCCATAGCCCCCACCATCACTCCGGTACCGGGAGATCGTCCTATGACCCACTATCATCCGACTTGGCAGCCGTCCGGTTCCCGGCCAACCTTCAGTGACTTCACCCCCCTCGCACATTCGCCGACTTATCGAAAAGCCGTACTAGTTCCACCTAAACCTAAAATATATTACTAAATAATACATAAACTACAACATATAAATAATAAGCGAACATTATAATATATACTATATAAATAAATACATATATAAAATGATACAATACATATGTCCCATTTGGAGTTTCCAGAACCAGCCTTACGTATTGTGGAGTTTAAGAGCGGTCCGTCACCTCCGGACTGCCCGGCAGCCGTCCGACCCCCACCATCATCCGATCTGGGAAAACCTACGTCACCCACCACCGGCTCAGATTTGGCAGCTGTCCATAGCCCCCACCATCACTCCGGTACCGGGAGATCGTCCTATGACCCACTATCATCCGACTTGGCAGCCGTCCGGCTCCCGGCCAACCTTTAGTGACTTCACCACCCCCGCACATTCGCCGACTTATCGACCGGCCTTACTAACTCCAAATGAGTGTATATACTTATATGTAATATAATATGTATGATATCTAGCAGATAAGAGGATACGTAAAATAAACAAAGTAAGATACAATATAGTAGAACATGTACATAACATTGTCAGTCATCTTGTCCATTTGTTTGTTTGTCTGTCCGTTCGTCCCGGCTGATCTCTGAACGAGTAGACTTATAGGGGTCACTAAACAGAATATATTTTAATTGGAAACTAAACAAAGATACATATACATATATATACACACCCATAACATAAGTAATAATAACAAAGTATGTAATTTACAATTGGAACTGTCATTTTTACATATTCATTGATTTGCTTTTAAAAATACAATAAAACAGTGGTCTGAGTGTATAATGCTCAGATAGGGACAACTTAATAGTATATATACAGCTAAACCTGTCTTAACAACTAACTTAATTCTAACGAATCTGGGGAGACCCAAAACTGTAAAGGGGGGTGTTAGGTCTCTTAAGGCCCTTTAAAATAAGCCCAAACTCGAAATATCTAACTGAAAAATTTACCCTAATACAAACAAACAGAAACTTCGAATCCCTGATTGGTATATATATGCCTATAACTAAAATTATTATTAATTCTCTTTATTGATATAAATAAATATTAAAACTACAATGTTTAAAACTTACTTAAGAAATATCTCTAACATCAAAACAAAATATAACAATATTTATAAAAACTTAAAATACTAACAATTCGTATTAAACATGAATTACCTTAATACAAACAGACAAAAACTTCGAAACCCAGACCTACATATATATACCTATAACCCACAACTATCAATTTTCCCTATTGATATAAATAAAATATTAAAACTACAATATTTAAACATATAACCTCCTCCCTATTTGAAGTCAGTTAAAAACTTACTTAAGAAATATATCTAACATCAAAACAAAATATTTATAAAAATTTAAAATACTAACAATTCGTATTAAACACGAATTACCTTAATACAAACTAACAAACACTTCAAACCCCAGATTCACATATATATACCTATAACTAATAACTATCAATTCTCCTTATTGATATAAATAAAATATTAAAACTACAATATTTAAACATATAACCTCCTCCCTATTTGAAGTCGGTTAAAAACTTATTTAAGAAATATATCTAACATCAAAACAAGATATAATAATATTTATAAAAAACTTAAAATACTAACAATTCGTATTAAACATGAATTACCTTAATACAAACAGACAAAACTTCGAATCCCATATTCATATATATATACCTATAACTAATAACTATCAATTCTCCTTATTGATATAAATAAAATATTAAAACTACAATATTTAAACATATAACCTCCTCCCTATTTGAAGTCGGTTAAAAACTTATTTAAGAAATATATCTAACATCAAAACAAGATATAATAATATTTATAAAAACTTAAAATACTAACAATTCGTATTAAACATGAATTACCTTAATACAAACAGACAAAAACTTCGAATCCCAGATTCATATATATATACCTATAACTAATAATTATCAATTCTACTTATTGATATAAACAAAATATTAAAACTACAATATTTAAACATATGATCTCCTCCCTATTTAAAGTTGGTTAAAAACTTACTTAAGAAATATATCTAACATCAAAACAAAATACGTATAATAATATTTATAAAACTTAAAATACTAACAATTCGTATTAAACATAAATTACCTTAATACAAACAGACAAAAACTTCGAATCAAAGATTCATATATATATACCTATAACTAATAATTATCAATTCTACTTATTGATATAAATAAAATATTAAAACTACAATATTTAAACATATAACCTCCTCCCTATTTAAAGTCGGTTAAAAACTTACTTAAGAAATATATCTAACATCAAAACAAAAATATAATAATATTTATAAAAACTTAAAATACTAACAATTCGTATTAAACACGCATTATCCTAATACAAACAGACAAACATTTCAAATCCCAGATTCGTAAATATATATATACCTATATACATACACATACATACATACATACACACACATACATACATACATACATACATATACATACATACACACACCCAAAATAATTATCAATTCTCTTTATTGATATAAGTAAAATATTAAAACTACAATATTTAAAAACTTACTTAAGAAATATACCTAACATCAAAACAAAATATAATAATATTTATAAAAACTTAAAATACTAACAGTTCGTATTAAACATGAATTATTTTAATACAAACAGACAAAAACTTCAAAACCCAGATTCATATATATATACCTATAACTAATAATTATCAATTCTACTTATTGATATAAATAAAGTATTAAAACTACTATATTTAAACATATAACCTCCTCCCTATTTAAAGTCGGTTAAAAACTTACTTAAGAAATATATCTGACATCAAAACAAAATATTATAATAATATTTATAAAAACTTAAGATACTAACAATTCGTATTAAACATGAATTATTTTAATACAAACAGACAAAAACTTCAAAACCCAGATTCATATATATATACCTATAACTAATAATTATCAATTCTACTTATTGATATAAATAAAGTATTAAAACTACTATATTTAAACATATAACCTCCTCCCTATTTAAAGTCGGTTAAAAACTTACTTAAGAAATATATCTGACATCAAAACAAAATATTATAATAATATTTATAAAAACTTAAGATACTAACAATTCGTATTAAACATGAATTATTTTAATACAAACAGACAAAAAGTTCAAATCCCAGATTCATATATATAACTAAAATAATTATCAATTCTCTTTATTGATATAAATAAAATATTAAAACTACAATATTTAAAAACTTGTTTAAGAAATATATCTAACATCAAAACAAAATATAATAATATTTATAAAAACTTAAATTGCTAACAATTCGTATTAAACACGCATTACCCTAATACAAACAAACAAACACTTCAAATCCCAGATTCGTAAATATATATATACCTATATACATACACACACATACATACATACATACATATACATACATATACCTACCTAAAATAATTATCAATTCTCTTTATTGATATAAATAAAATATTAAAACTACAATATTTAAAAACTTACTTAAGAAATATATCTAACATCAAAACAAAATATAATAATATTTATAAAAAACTTAAAATACTAACAATTCGTATTAAACACGCATTATCCTAATACAAACAGACAAACATTTCAAATCCCAGATTCGTAAATATATATATACCTATATACATACACATACATACATACATACACACACATACATACATACGTACATATACATACATACACACACCCAAAATAATTATCAATTCTCTTTATTGATATAATTAAAATATTAAAACTACAATATTTAAAAACTTGTTTAAGAAATATATCCAACATCAAAACAAAATATAATAATATTTATAAAAACTTAAATTACTAACAATTCGTATTAAACACGCATTATCCTAATACAAACAGACAAAAATATATTCAAATCCCAGATTCGTATATATATATATCTATACTAAAATAATTATCAATTCTCTTCATTGATATAATAAAATATTAAAACTACAATATTTAAACGAATAACCTCCTCCCTTTTTGAAGTCGGTTGAAAACTTGCTTAAAAGGTGCATCTAACATCAAAATAAAATACGAATTCTAAAAATAGAACAAAGGAATTGAAAACCGGTTTAATACAAGGACAGTTTCGCTCATTGGCCGAGTCAAGAAAATAGGCTCCGCCCATCTATCTAATAACAACAAACGTTGAACATTTAATGTATGACAAAATAATTTTTATGAAGTTTAACTATTTAGATGTAATTCCAAAAATTTAAAAACTATTGTATACTAAAACTTTCCAATTCTATTTTCTAACAACAATTTAAAATAACTATTTTAAATACTATTGTAAAAATTTATATATAATATTAATCTTGAAATGAGCAGACAGCACCCGAGTGATGCTACCTGTATGTCACTTCGAGAAATAGGCTCCGCCCATCTATCTACTAATAAAAGAAGTCGTACATTCTATGTTCAACGTAAGAAGTTTTACTGAATTTGACTGTTAAATATAAATCCTAAAATTTTAAAAACTATTGTATTCTAAAACTCTCCCATTATATTGACTAATAACAATTTAAAATAACTAATGTACATACTAATGGCAAAGTTTATAATTAAAATTAATCTTAATATGAGCAGACAGCACCCGAGTGATGCTACCTGTATGTTTCTACTTAAATTTAAAATATATTTTAACATGTAGTTTTTTCACTATGGAGTTTCCCACATTTCAGAAAAAGTTAAATATCTCCTGATTCCCTGAGCGGATTTCGAAGATCTTGGATTCTATGTGGAGCTGGAGAGTTGCTCCATCGATTCTAATAAATTTTGGGGGGGGTCGTAGATCTTGTTCTCGAGATATTAGGTCCCAAAGTTAGGTCATAAAAATAGGTTACATAAAAACCTTAATAACTTCGGACCCCGTAGGCAGATTTCGATGAAAGTTTGTTTTCTTGACTCGTCGTGACAAGGGCTTTATTTTGATACTAGTCCCGATGCCCTGGTTTGCTCGTACGCGAAACGAGCAATTTCGTCATAAACAGTTTTTCACTATTTTCACTATGAAAACTTTGTCCAAAAATTCCGAAATTTCTGTCACTTATAGAGTACTATAATACGCACATTTTACACTAATAAAAACACTAGGTCGTCGATCGCGTTTGAGCAGCGTTCGCAAAAAAACTGTTTTTCACTATAACTAAAATTGAGTTTTTCTATGAAAATTGGCGAAAATCGTCCGAATTTGAAAATTTAACTTGCACTATCGTGTTCAGAGGCACTATTTACACTAAAATTAACACTTTTTACAATGATTTTAGACACTTTTACCACTTTTCGCGATTTTTAAAGATTAAAACGAACGCCTTGAGCTAGCGGAGCGCGGTTTTCGAGCTCCGACGCGTCCGTTCGCGACCGCTGCTCGAGCGGAACCCAACCTAACCTAACCTAACCTAACCTAACCTAACCTAACCTAACCTAACCTAACCTAACCTAACCTAACCTAACCTAACCTAACCTAACCTAACCTAACCTAACCTAACCTAACCTAACCTAACCTAACCTAACCTAACCTAACCTAACCTAACCTAACCTAACCTAACCTAACCTAACCTAACCTAACCTAACCTAACCTAACCTAACCTAACCTAACCTAACCTAACCTAACCTAACCTAACCTAACCTAACCTAACCTAACCTAACCTAACCTAACCTAACCTAACCTAACCTAACCTAACCTAACCTAACCTAACCTAACCTAACCTAACCTAACCTAACCTAACCTAACCTAACCTAACCTAACCTAACCTAACCTAACCTAACCTAACCTAACCTAACCTAACCTAACCTAACCGTTCCGCTCGAGCAGCGGTCGCGAACGGACGCGCCGGAGCTCGAAAACCGCGCTCCGCTAGCCGAGAGCGTTCGTTTTAAACTTTAAAAATTGTAAAAAGTGGTAAAAGTGTCTAAAAACAATGTAAAAAGTGTTAATATTAATGTAAATAGTGCCGCTGAACACGATAGTGAAAGTTAAATTTTCAAATTTGGACGATTTTCGCCAATTTTCATATAAAAACTCATTTTTAGTTATAGTGAAAAACAGTTTTATGCGAACGCTGCTCAAACGCGATCTACGACCTAGTGTTTTTATTAATGTAAAAAGTGCGTATTAAAGTACTCTATAAGTGACAAAAGTTTCGGATTTTTTGGACAAAGTTTTCATAGTGAAAATAGTGAAAAACTGTTTATGACGAAATTGCTCGTTTCGCGTACGAGCAAACCAGGGCATCGGGACTAGTGTCAAAATAAAGCCCTTGTCACGACGAGTCAAGAAAACGAACTTTCATCGAAATCTGCCTACGGGGTCCGAAGTTATTAAGGTTTTTATGTTACATATTTTTATGACCTAACTTTGGGACCTGATATCTCGAGAACAAGATCTACGACCCCACCCAAAATTTATTAAAATCGACGGAGTAACTCTCCAGCTCCACATAGAATCCAAGATCTTTGAAATCCGTTCAGGGAATCAGGAGATATTCAACATTTTCTAAAGTAAGGGAAACTCCATATTGAAAAAACTACATGTAAAATATATTTTAAATTTAAGTTAGAAACATACAGGTAGCATCACTCGGGTGCTGTTTGCTCAAATTAAGATTAATATTAAATATAAACTTTGCCATTAGTATGTAAATTAGTTATTTTAAATTGTTATTAGATAATATAACTGGAGAGTTTTAGGATATAATAGTATTTAAAATTTTAGGATTTACATTTAACACTTAAATTCAGTAAAATTTCTTACGTCGAACATAAAATGTACGACTTATTTTATTAGTAGATAGATGGGCGGAGCCTATTTCTCGAAGTGACATACAGGTAGCATCACTCGGGTGCTGTCTGCTCATTTTAATATTAATATTATATATAAATTTGACAATAGTATTTAAATTAGTTATTTTAAAATAGATTTTAGATAATATAGTTGGAAAGTTTTAATAAACAATAGTTTTTAATTTTTCTGTATTAACATTTAAATAGTTAAACTTCATAAAAATTATTTCGTCATACATTAAATGTTCGACATTTGTTGTTAGTAGGTAGATGGGCGGAGCCTATTTTTCTTGACTCGACCAATGAGCGGAACTTCTTTGGTATTAAGCCGGTTATCAATTCTCTTTGTTCTATTTTTAGATTTCATATTTTATTTTGATGTTAGATGTATTTCTTAAGTAAGTTTTCAACCGACTTCAAAAAGGGAGGAGGTTATATGTTTAAATATTGTTGTTTTAATATTTTATTTATATAAAAAGAGAATTGATAATTATTTTAGTTATAGGTATATATATACGAATCTGGGATTTGAAATTTTTGTCTGTTTTTATTAGGGTAATTCGTGTTTAATACGATTTGTTAGCATTTTAAGTTTTTATAAATAATACTATAGGAAAAAAATTTTTATTTGATATGTCCACCCCTCACCCCCTCTAGAACACATTATAAAAAAAGTATAGCTTATTAGTCGACCCACGAGACCTACCTCCCCCCCCCCCCCGGGAGCAATTTACCTCACCCCCCCTCGGATAAAAACACGAATATCTCAGAGACTACTCAACGGATCTTAACAATCGAGGTATCGGGTGAAAGGCCTTCACCAGCTCTATCTCGAACCCCTATTTGTGGAATTTTAAATTAACCCTGTAACAGTTTTAACCCTTAAAAACCTCCTTTTTAAGACAAGTTGTCCTACAAAATTTTTGAAAATAACATATTACGTTGATAATATAACTAATAGTAGTATAAGAAATAATAAAGTACAAACTGGAAATAAGTAACCCCCATACAGACCCCCAAAATTGTTTTTGCCATAACTTTGTTAAATTTTCAGTTAAAGATATCGAGTTTGGGTTTATTTTAAAGGGCCTTATGAGACCTAACACCCCTTTACAGTTTTGGGTCTCCCCAGATTCGTTAGAATTAAGTTAGTTGTTAAGATAGGTTTAGTTGTATATATATTAACAAGTTGTCCTTGTCCGAGCTTTATACACTCAGACTCAATTAACTTACTAGAATAAACGATTAAAATGTTTAGAACGCCTCCAAAATCCTCATCCGACTCTGCCACATCCTCAGACCCACGCCCACACTCACATACAGATAAACAAATGGATCCTCCCACACATACTAGTACACCAAATGTAACAGAGCAACAATTAGAAACCAGCATAAGTGAAATAGCAGAGAAGCAAATTGACCAACATATTAAAATGACTATACCCATAATAAAAGAATCTAAGGAATTTGTGGCTAGAATCAATAGGGGCCTGAATGCATCAGGTAATTTAAAGCGCACCATTAAACAAGAAATTTTAGAATGCACACAAGGTCTGTACGACTTAGTTAGAAAGTGTATTAACATACATACGGAACAGAATCAGGTGCTCTGCGACGAATTGCTATCGATTTCCGACTCTGACCATGCAGCCTCGCCCTCGGATAAGATCGTCGAGTCTGTGCACCTCATCAACAAACTCACTATTAACCTACGTCAAGAAATAGCCATGTTAAAACCTGATATAATAGAAAATTTTGTAAACATGGATGAACGACTTAAGAATATTGAAACAAACTTAGCCTCAGACACACACACAACCCCTAGTGAACACAACTCTGAATTAATCGCTAACCATATTAAAAATCAGGAAGCTATATCTGAGAAGACTAGTCAGGCTATCACAGAATTAAAACAGGAACTTAAAGAAATTAAATTAAAATCCATAGAGACTTGCTGTAGCCATACACACACTAACCAAAGTAACAAAACATATGCAGAGATTGCATCTTCTCCTAGAACACCTAAGTCAACCCACTGCCTACTTGTAGGTACGGAGCAAACATCCGACACTAGCGAAGATGTAATCAACAAAATTAGAAATGTAATTAATGCTAAGGAAAATGGCCTCCAAATCACTAAACTTAGAAGGATCAAAGACCAAAGAATACTTATTGCTAGCGAAAATCAACAGGATTATGATAAAATTAAGTCGGCTCTTCATAATGCAAAATTTAAACTAGAAGAGAAGGCAAATAAGGACCCTCTAGTTATTATTCGAAATGTAAATAAGCACCTCACAGACGAAGACATAATAAGTGCAATCCGTGCGCAAAATAGCAACTTAATAAACGACATTCCCGATGAGGATTTAAGAATGAGATTTAGACATAGGCGTAAAGCAAAACATCCTAATGAAACACATATCGTACTGCAAGTCTCTCCTATCGTATGGAAGAGACTCACATCAGCAAACAGAATATTTATAGACATCCAGTGCGTGCCGGTGTATGATTTATCACCGCTGGTGCAATGCTCCAGATGTTTAGCATTTGGACACGGTAAGAAATGGTGTACAGAGAAGGAAGATCTGTGCACCCATTGCGGAGACACCCATATGAGGGACCAATGCCCTCGAAGATCAGCTGGGGTGGCACCAAAGTGTAAAAACTGCCAGCACGCGAAATTGCAAGATATCGGACACAATGCGTTCGACGCGAAGTGTCCGGTAAGACTAAGATGGGACACTCTCGCAAGAGCAAGTGTGTCATATTGCTAGCTGAGTTAAATTGAACGAATCATGTAAATAAACAATTAGTCTATCACACATACACTTTTCTCACAGTTATATTCACCTTTCATATACAAAACCTCCTTTTACCTCAATATATCCATATGCTGTAATTAGGTTAAGAAAACAATTTTAAAAGAGTATCAAAAGAAAGAAGAAAAGATAAAAAGAATAAAACAAAATACTGGGAGAAAAAAAAAAAAAAAAAAAAAAAAAAAAAAAAAAAAAAAAAAAAAAAAAAAAAAAAGAGAGAGTGAAAAGAAAAGATAAAGGAAAACCCAGTGATAGTAATTCTATAAGTTATATAGTTTTATAAGTTTTTATTTGCATTCTATAACTTAGTATAGTTATTAATTTCAATTTGTTGTCTAAGTTTATTTTAATGATAGTGCTTAAAATAGTATATAAGATAATTAATAAGAATGTATGTACAGTTTAAAAAATTTCTTTCAGATTTACTCATTATAAAAATAATACGGTAAAAACTAATATTTTGCAAATCTTACTATGCTATAAAAATGATAATAACTTTGAGTAATTATAATTTAGTTAAGTATATTATGTAAATATTTGTCAACGTAATGTTTGTTAGAAATAAGAAATTTAGTTCATAAAATTAGCATTATAATGCCTGTTATTTAGAAATAATTAGTATAAGAAAGCATATCAATCAATGTTAATAATTTGATTACTCGCAAGGGCACATTTTACGCCTTATCTGATTTAAGCAACTCGTAATTAAAATATAGCACGTAATTACTCAAAGTTTAACAATTCAGATAATTAGATTAATAAATTACCATTGTAAATATTGCTTATCTATATATTTATTTATAACAATATTGTACACTACACTTCATTCGCCACTTCACACACATTTCACACACACATTTACATACAGAAACACACCATAATAACCTGGAGTATACCGTTAGCACCAGGTTTTTATGACTTTTACACGCCTCTGGTTTTAGTGGGTATTCTGGCGAGAGCCAGCGAGTCCCACATAACCAACCCTTAAGGTGGTATGCGTAATAGCATTTCCAGAGGCCAAAAAAAAAAAAAAAAAAAAAAAAAAAAAAAAAAAAAAACCTAACCTAACCTAACCTAACCTAACCTAACCTAACCTAACCTAACCTAACCTAACCTAACCTAACCTAACCTAACCTAACCTAACCTTTTTTTTTTTTTTTTTTTTTTTTTTTTTTTTTTTTTTTTTTTTTTTTTTTTTTTTTTTTTTTATTACGCTTGGAAAATGCATTTACGCACCACAACCCAGGCCTGGCCAAAGGCCTGCCCTGGTAGGGTCTGGGACTCACCCGGCCGGGGTGTGCAAGAGCCGGTCCTACCCACTAAAAACCAAGCAGCCCTCATCCGCCATAGTGGGACGCCACGGGATCGCTTAAAGCACTCAACCGCGACGCCCCGGCGGCAGGCACAGCCCATCAGGTGAGGGGACTGCTGAGAAACAGCCCCCTCTGTCCACCGAAGTGAACCCCTTCAGAAAAGTGAAGCTGCTCGCAAGTCCACTCTGCTGATCAGAGAAGTACCCGGAGCAGCCCCACGTGACACCTTACGCCGCCCACCGAAGTGAGCCACCTGCAAAAAATAAGGGGTATATGCGTATATAAGTCTATACGCATATACCCAGAAGCCTCCCTCCCAAGTAAATTGGGCAACCTACATTGTGCCCGAAGGCCCAACCACAACGGCCGCAGGAGAAGAGGATGCGACAACGCCGACACTCCCCTTCCCCTGCTGCCCCCTCAAAAGGACGTCACAAAGACGGCACAAAACACAAAACACAAAAAAGCACGGCAGGAGGAGAACCCCCCACCGCGCCCCCACCCGAAGGTCTCGATGAGTTTTTACACCTCTCAACGAGACCTTAAACCCCACCCCCCCTGTGGCACTGAAGGGACGAGGACCCCCCGTAAAGAGAATCCTCATCCCAACGTGCCCCATCCCCAAGGCCGCCGGCTACGACAAGTCGCAGCCAGCGCCGCCCGTCGGCCGTCGCGGGACCTCCTGTCCCGCCGCCTTATGGCTTTTGGTCCGCGCCAGATAAACTGGTACCACCCGCTCAACTGGTTAGGAAGAGCAGGTGGCGTTCCCCCATCCGCCACCTGGGGACGCGCCCGGTAGGGGTACAGCCTCCCCCCCGGGAACCTAACCTAACCTAACCTAACCTAACCTTTTTTTTTTTTTTTTTTTTTTTTTTTTTTTTTTTTTTTTTTTTTTTTTTTTTTTTTTTTTTATAACGCTTGGAAAATGCATTTACGCACCACAACCCAGGCCTGGCCAAAGGCCTGCCCGGGTAGGGTCTGGGACTCACCCGGCCGGGGTGTGCAAGAGCCGGTCATACCCACTAAAAACCAAGCAGCCCTCATCCGCCATAGTGGGACGCCACGGGATCGCTTAAAGCACTCAACCGCGACGCCCCGGCGGCAGGCACGGCCCATCAGGTGAGGGGACTGCTGAGAAACAGCCCCCTCTGTCCACCGAAGTGAACCCCTTCAGAAAAGTGAAGCTGCTCGCAAGTCCACTCTGCTGATCAGAGAAGTACCCGGAGCAGCCCCACGTGACACCTTACGCCGCCCACCGAAGTGAGCCACCTGCAAAAAATAAGGGGTATATGCGTATATAAGTCTATACGCATATACCCAGAAGCCTCCCTCCCAAGTAAATTGGGCAACCTACATTGTGCCCGAAGGCCCAACCACAACGGCCGCAGGAGAAGAGGATGCGACAACGCCGACACTCCCCTTCCCCTGCTGCCCCCTCAAAAGGACGTCACAAAGACGGCACAAAACATAAAACACAAAAAAGCACGGCAGGAGGAGAACCCCCCACCGCGCCCCCACCCGAAGGTCTCGATGAGTTTTTACACCTCTCAACGAGACCTTAAACCCCACCCCCCCTGTGGCACTGAAGGGACGAGGACCCCCCGTAAAGAGAATCCTCATCCCAACGTGCCCCATCCCCAAGGCCGCCGGCTACGACAAGTCGCAGCCAGCGCCGCCCGTCGGCCGTCGCGGGACCTCCTGTCCCGCCGCCTTATGGCTTTTGGTCCGCGCCAGATAAACTGGTACCACCCGCTCAACTGGTTAGGAAGAGCAGGTGGCGTTCCCCCATCCGCCACCTGGGGACGCGCCCGGTAGGGGTACAGCCTCCCCCCCGGGAACCTAACCTAACCTAACCTAACCTAACCTAACCTAACCTAACCTAACCTAACCTAACCTAAACCTAACGGTAAACCTAACGGTTCACGGTAAAGTTCACGGTAAAGTTCACGGTAAAGTTCACGGGAAAGTTCACGGTAAAGTTCACGGGAAAGTTCACGGGAAAGTTCACGGTAAAGTTCACGGTTGAGTTCAAGTAGCTGTAAGATTTATAATAGTGAGTGGGTGAGGTTGCCAATAGTGAGGTTGTGAAAGTGAGGTTTCGAAAAGTTAGGTTTGAGTAAGTGAGGTTTCGAAAAGTTAGGTTTGTGTAAGGTGAAAAAAAAAAAAAAATATGAGATTGGCCAATGTTAGGTTTAAGAAAGTGAGGTTTCAAATAGATAGGTTTCGAAAAGTTAGGTTTGAATAAGGTGAAAGAAAAAAAAAAAAATGAAATTCCTGAATGTTAGGTTTCAAAAAGTTAGGTTTAAGAAAGTGAGGTTTCGAAAAGTTAGGTTTGAGCGAGTTAGGTTTGGAAGGGTTAGGTTTGAGAAAGGTTTAAAGAAAAAATAAGCTTTAAGAAAGTGAGGTTTCAAATGGTTAGGTTCGAGAAAGTTAGGTTTAGAAAGGTTGGGTTTGAGTATGGTTAGTTTTAGAAAGGTTAGGTTTGAGAGTAAGGGTTAAAAAAAAAAATTGTTGATTGACAATTTACATTAGCGAAAGTCAGGTTTATAAAATACAGTTTGATGTACGTCAGGTTTTAAGTTCAACAGATGTAAGTTTAACGCATATGTGATATGACTTAAAAGACGATTGATTTGAGATGTTTGTTATATATTTTTTTTTTTTTTTATCGTTAAATGATAGATATTTTACGATAATATCTTTATAACATTTAAGTTACGTTTAATTGATAAATTAATCTGAAAAGAAAATCGAGTAGATACTATTAATTTTGTGTAGAGTATAATGTATCTATATAAATTTATTGCCGCCAAGTTGTGTAAATTTAACTATAACTGTTTAAGTATTAAAATAAGGAACTTCGTTCCAAAAATTATGTTCATTGTACACCCATTACACGACACTTATACATCAAACTATGATAATCTCTGTTCATTCACGTTTTCTATTGGTTTCAGATGTTTTATCAAAACCGTTAAGATATAAGTAATTAATATTGATATATGATTTTAAATACCATATAGGATTACATCTATAACATATTATATAGAGAAATTCTATTACTTTATAACGTGTAATTAGTATTATAGAAGCATGGTCAGTTCTACCAAGAAATAATATATAGCGGCACATTTTTATTATTCCATTTCTTTATAGCGTTCCCCATTGCATTACGCAAAGGAGTAAGTATTGCATCATCCATGAAATACAGCACAACCATCCTCATATCATAAAACAATTTATATTATTCCAGATTAAATTATAATTGTTCTCGTTACGATTATCCTTGTAAGATTACATATACGTACATAATATATATATGAATAATATAATAGATAGAGAGCGCGTGTATCGTTGGATGGAAATCAACATTTTTTCACATCCCCAGAACCTATCTCAATAGAGACAATATTCCATAGACTCAATACTCTATAGACTTTGGACAAGACTCGAACTTGACATTTGACCTTTCGAATATGACGTTAGATGTCACTGATAAGATTCAAACTTCAAAGTGTATTTCGAAATTCGAAATAAAAGACAAGCGTTCATATCATTTATTGGGATAAATAATCTCCTATTTCTAAGAACTCGAACATTCTTTTTTTTTTAGGTTTTAATATAAGTATCTAATTATTTCAACGAAATGCATTATTTATAATATAATATGGTGCATATTTTTTATATACTCCTTTTTCATGTAGTTTCTCTAGTTGAAAATTGTAAATATGGAGTGCGTGAACTCGGATATCTTCATAAAAGGGTGGAAAATATTCTTCTAAATATCTGAAAGAATAAAATTTATTAAATTAATTATTTCTTAATTGCAAAATGAACATATTACATTTTTTTATCACCAAAATCATTTCTTTTTTATTAACATTGAATTGATGTATAGTTAAAAAAAAATTATATCAATCATATTAAATTTATATTGTTACAAAAATTACAACAGAAAGTCATAAATCAATAAAAAAACTTTGTGGTTAGATTATATTATATATATTTTCATTGATACTAACATAATCATAAGAGGACATACTTTATTACAAGTGCTTTTCAATTAGTCTGTGAGGAATCTACCACCAGTTTGGAAGGCTATTCTAAAGAGATCCAGAGAGAAACTATGTGCAATTGAAGCGACTACTTAATTTATAGTTTCTTATATAAGTTTTGTGCAGGTTTTTCATATTTTTTAACAACCAGTGTTGCATTTTCAATAATTTCTCTTCATGCTTTTTTTTATTCGATTTATTAGTACATTCTGCCTAAAAATATAGATTGCACACACTAGAAATACACACAATTAATTACATTTTACAAAGTATTACATTTTTAATATTTGAAATTCAAATGTGAGCAACTTCATTAGTTGAACTAAAAAAAAATGACATGTAGATATGTTCTAGTGATCGAACATGAAATATTTTCCTTTTATCAAACACTAGCGACTTATACTCACTTTGCTCAGGTTCATCCCTAGATTTAGCATGAGCAAAGTCGCAAGTTCTGCTAGTAATAAATGTGACCTATGTTACTCAGTGTTAATGTAGGTTTCTAATGGCAGAATTTTTTAAACTGGACCAGTAATTTTGAGTTTATTCAAAAATACAAATCTTTATAATATAAATAGTAAATAGTATAGAAAACTTATACAAGCACTTTCGAAACAAACAACATAATAATAATAATAAAAAAATATATATATATTATCTATAGTCCTTGTAAGTGTAGTGGCAGGCTGAGCTGGGCTGAATATAATAATAACCCATATTTTGGATTGATTACCTGTGTGTATTAACTTCTGAAATTTAACAATATTTCATTAAATATAAGTCAAATATTATGTTTTAGGTGAGTATAATAATATTATGTGACATACATAGATGTAACTCCTATCAATTAAATAATATATTTCTTCACCGAACCACGGCTGTCGCAGATACCAAGTACATACTTTGTAGTTATAAAATAGAAATATGGCCTATAAGACCTGTGTCGTAGGCCCGATTCCTATTAATACGAGGGTAGACTGTCTAGACAATTGTAGGAAACTCTTTATTTTGCAGAATCTACTTTAGGATCTAGCAAGTGGTGTTGGTAGTACAAGAAGTGAGTGTCAGTTCATCAAAGTAATTAAATAAGTCTTACTTACCAAATATATTGAATGTTATATTGATATTCGTATCTTTATTATTCATCCATGTTTCGTATGCGTAGTTATATCATCCCATACATTTGCAGAATGTTATGGTTTGTTAATTATTGTTTATTAGTTTTTTAATGAAAAGTATCTAAAACGTAATTAGGTAGTACTTCAGCACAATATATAACGAGAGAAATTTTATGAAATCCAAGTTTTTGATTTCGTCTTGTTTGGTAAATCAGATTTACGGTATTTCGCTCGAAGTCCTCTATGTTTTACACACCATTCTATTATGATTTATATTTTCTGTAAATACACTAAACATTTGTTAAAATAACATAAAATACACAGAATAAATATTATTTTTATATATTTGCGAATTTCTGTAGAACCTATTAGAAATATTTCTCAATGACCTATAGATAGTCTAGAATTTATAACATATCACTCCATATTAAAGTATTTCTCTATGGTATCACTTATCAGGTATTTCCCCGTTCCTCGAGATTTGCTTGCTATATATCCTGTTGACACACATAAACAAGTCAATAGAGTCTAAGTTGCTTACAACGATAATTCTGCATTACATTAATAGCATCTTGAAACAAATATTTAAGTTGTTTACTTATAATATTTTAAAATACGTATTATTTGTAAATTAGCTACTTATACTTTATTATATTTTGTTAACGGTAACATTAAATGAATATTTGGCTAAAATACAAGCACCCTAAGCAGTCCCAAATGTCAAAATAAAATATCTTTCTATTCAATTAAAAAGCAAATGTCAGATCAAGATTTGCTCTAACTCGAAAACTTCATTAATTATTTTCATTTGATTATGTTTTACGTATTGCGAGATTAAATACATACTGGTAATAATAAAATTACGGTTGTGGGAAGATAGAAATAAAAACAAAGTAAGTGCTTATTGTTTTTATTGAATTAATTCGATGGCGTATTATTTTTTGATATCTGCTGAGTAATTTTGTGTGCGGTATGTATTAGCATTGTTCGTTGTTGTCACGCTGCCAAGTTTGTTGCGAGCTACAAGCGGGACTAGTGCTCCTATGTTTGTCTCAAAATACACAATATCTTGTAATAACCACCCCAATACGCGTTGCCCCTGCAAAGTGCAAAGGTACAATATCATTGGTTATTCTATGTAGAATACCCTCTGACTATAATGTAATGTTTATTTTGGCATAGTATGTTATTATTTTTCTACAAGTATCATAAATATAATTCAGCATGTCATGTTGTTTTCCAACTTCTATTTTATTAATACTAAGTGTAAGCATCCTATTAGAATTTCATATTGTATGTAGATATAGAAATTTATTGAAAATCATGCTTAGGAACAATAGTAATGGTGTATGATGTAAATTCAGACAATCCTTTGAACTTGATAAGAATGCTGTGAAAATCTTTCATTTAAAAAAAAAATTCAACTTTATCAGTTGTACAATGGAAAGAAAACTTGATTTTGAATTCAAAAGTCCAAGTTTTGTTTAATCGTATTCATCATTGATCTTAGGTTATCTATTGCTCTTTTTATTTTTATTAATTCAAGTGTGGCCAAAGGAAATAAAAAAGAAAGTAAATTTTATCCATAATTTCTTAACCATTAACATAATTTTGAATATTAATGTTACATAGCAGCTATCGGAGATATGATTTAATTTAGTTGCTTAGTAAGACATTTTTAACAATTAGGTATTTTGTTTATGATATTCTTCTTTCACTTTCATTATATATTTTTTATTTGCAATGCATTTTACAAGAGATTTTTAGATTAAAATTCAAACATGAACCTTAAAGGGCAGCATCAAACATACAAAGTAATTAATGTATACAAACACACTATACTTTTTTATGCAAAAGGTAGTGGGTTCAGTCAGTTCAATTATAAATACTGATTGTTAATATATTGCTCCATATATTGCTTATTTCCTAACCATTGTACACCATTTTTTATTCTTTTGTAATTTTACTAGTGACTGCTGGTGGTAGGAATCACAATGTAGGATTATATCTTCAATTATTTTAAATAAATAGTACAAGAAATTTGAAATTCATATAAAACATAATGTTCCATTGCTGAATACAGCATGATTTCACAAATTGTAATTATGTTATTTTTTTATTTTAGATATTTTGTATTCAATGTGTTGCAGGTACATGCACTGACATACAAATGATGTCTCTCAAGCCTAGGAATGTGGACTTCCAGGAAACCTGGACTAATCTCAAGGAGACTGTTAGTATTGAGAAATAATCTTACCCTCTGCTTTATCACACACAATGTAAATGCTTACAGAAAAGTTGGTGAACTTTAAAAACTAAGGTGTTTCTTTAGTCAAAATGTAATTTAATCCAATGTATTTTAAATCTTTATGCTATCCATATTCTTTCACACTCTTGCAAAATTTACACTTTT
Source organism: Boloria selene (assembly GCA_905231865.2). NCBI lineage: Eukaryota > Metazoa > Arthropoda > Insecta > Lepidoptera > Nymphalidae > Boloria > Boloria selene. The sequence continues at coordinate 6,882,809 of HG993161.1, read as the reverse complement.
ACAAGATCTTTTAATCATTATTCTTACATTATAAATTAATTAATTTAAATGTCAGTCTGTAAGTCTGTGAGTAAACTACCACCAAAAGCTTTTCTACTGAGCAGAAACGGTGAGCAACCCAATAGTTGCTCTTTTTAAAATAATATTGGTATACAATACTGCAATACAATAGTACTAATAATAACTTAATTTTTATAAGACAGATCTTATAAATGTCACCGTAAAATTGTAAGTACTGTTAGATTATAATCTATTTCGCGAGATTGTCCGATATACTGCTTACAATTTAACGCATTATTTTTTGGTATTAGATTATAATCTATCCAATTTAAACCGTCAAATTTTGAAATGTCTTGCAATGGAACGCACCTCGCACGCTTACAATTTTACGTTGACATATCGTCACTGTAGAATGAATACCTCGTATGTCAAAAATTCATATTTTTTTTTGTAAAAATCAATTGAAAACCACGTATTTTATGTTACGGCGAAACTTTTAACCCAATACATGACTACTGGTGCTATATTTGGAGTAAAACGAAAACCTCTTGATTAAAAAAAAAAATGACCAAATGAACCATTTTTTTCCTGTAAAGTTTTTAATTGTCTTTTTTTATTTTGGTGCATGTGGTGGTGACACCTTTGAATGTTAAGCATTTTATGTTTTTTTTATTGCTATATTTTTGGTTTTTATTTTAAGTGCATTAACATTTGTGTGTCCTGTAAATAAATAAATAAGTTTATATCTCTAGACATTACGAGGTTATCGATATATCATTTCTACATGAGTGGGGGTGTGTGGGGTGTGGCAGGTGGCGGGGGTGGTGGCGCTGCGGGCAGTGGAGCGCCACGTGTGGAACACGCGCTTCTCCGACGTGTACGCGCTGTGCGTGGCGCACCCCGAGCCGCTCGCAGACCGCCTCTACGACGAGACACGGTCCGTACTTACTCTACACTCTAGATAAACATTTTATATCTGTTTTTATTAATATATTTTACTAGTGACTTACCCTCGCTTTTCTCGGGTTCTTCCTAAGGTGCTCCCTGCTGAAAAAGTTTGTTGCACAAAAATGAAGGAGTTTCATACAAATTTGCGAGAACCCTTAGACCTCCATGGACTTTTTAGAACAAAACTTTCAAAATATCTTAAAATAACTTCTTTTATGATATTATTATTACTTAAAAAAAAGATTTTCATTTTCTTGGGAACGTACCAGTTTGTGCCACCATATTTTTTAGATAATTTCAAGGTAATTGTCGGATTCACAAGCTGGGCCGAAGTGTCTCAGACATCCCCCACATAATATCTGTCGTATCAATAGGTCCTAAATTCTTATCAATATTACCTACTTTCCAGGAACTTCTTAGAAGAGCACGTCGGTGGTTTGTTGGAGAGAGTCAAAGGCGACGCCACGTTGGAAAGTAGCGACTACAATGACGGCTTACTCGACAGGTGACTAACTACCTATATTTTCATGCATTAAAGGACAATAAAATAGAAAAAATATTTATTACGAAATATACAAACCTTTTTTTAAAATTATGAATATTCAGCTCCTTATAACATCCCACTGCTGGTGGGCCAATAGCTGGTGGGTTCAATACGAGGGTATCAAGCCATAGTCCATCATGCTGGCCTAGTACGAGTTGTGATGTCTTTCAAAAACTTGCTAGGTTTATCCCCAAACGTGTAGGTTTCCTCACGATGTTTTCCTTCACCGTGAGGTAAAATGGTAATCTTGTTGGCAATGCTTCGCACATGAACATATCATAGGTATTGCGACTGGGATTTGTACGGTATACTCGGTTTTCAAAGCGATCGTGTCACCACTGGGCTACCAATGCCTGCCCTATTTTTAATTGAATATAATTATTATTTTGTGTTTATTGAGAGACCGGTACCTTCAAATGTATTCGTATCCTTACGTTGCTCATACTTTACTAAATACTCAAGGGTCATTTATGTAAATACACACCTTTTATAGTGCACCGTTAGTGGAGTAAACATTAAAAAATGGCAGAATATCAGCAATTTTTATCCCGTTTAACAATGAACCGTTCAAAAGTATTTGTTAAAATGTATTTGAACAACATATATGTAATATGGTGGTCAGGTACGTGTCGGCGTGGCACGAGTACAGCCAGGGCGTGGCCTACCTCAACTCGCTCTACTCCTACCTCAACCTGCAGCACGTCAAGCGGCAGAAGGTACTACATCACTACTATTATTACTATATACATAATATAAGTATGCACCATTGCCGGTTCTTGAGAATGGTCGTGCCACGCTCTATTGGGATCGATCTATCATCACGGACAGGACTATTGTAACCAATAAGCCTGATATCGTGCTGGTAGATCGATCAAAGCGTCAGGCAGTGCTCGTCGATATCGCTATCCCGCATGACGAGAACCTCGTGAAGGCTGAGAAGGACAAACTCAGCAAGTACCTTGACTTGGCTCACGAGGTAACCGCCATGTGGGATGTTGACTCGACGATCATTGTCCCGTTGGTCGTTTCGGCGAACGGTCTTATAGCGAAGAGTCTCGACAAACATCTTAAGAGACTCTCGCTAGATGGCTGGATCAAGGGTCAGATGCAGAAGGCGGTACTTCTGGACACGGCGCGCATTGTCAGGAGGTTCCTCTCTCTACAGCCCTAACCACCGGTAGCCTGGGCCCTGCCCCGCTGCCGGCGGCACCCTAGGTTAGGTTTTTTATAATGTATTTATATTTTGTAAATTCTTTAATGTATTTTACTTTTGATATAACTTTATTGTAAAAAACCTAACTTAAGAAATCAAATTAATAAAGGAAATAATAATAATAATAAAGCCTTTATTTTTCTGTTATACAGGTTTTTCATTTTAACATTTATACATCTTACATACTAACAGATCCCTTTTGGGTGTAGGCCTCCTCCAAGCTCTTCCATTTTTCTCTGTCCTTGGCAATATTTATCCATTCTGGTCCAGCTATTTCTTTTATATCGTCTGACTATCTTTTCTTTGGTTTTCCCACCCTACGTTTTCCTATTGGTCCCTTCCATGTTGTTGTTCTTAGTGTCCATCTCTTATCTTTATATCTGGCAATATGTCCAGCCCATTTCCATTTTGATTTCATAGCAAAGTTTAGAGCTTCTATGACTTTTGTCTTGCTTCTTATTTCAGTGCTTCTGATTTTATCTATCCTTTTTAGTTTTAGAATGCTCCTCTCCATTGATCTCTGGCATGTTGTTACTTTGTTTTTGACTTTGCTTGTATACACCCAAGTTTGGCTGCCATATGTTAAGCAAGGTAAAAGGTTGGTATCCAGTACTATATTTTTGAGGTTTAAGCTGTAGGGTCCTTTTAAGATCTCTTTTTGTGCCCAAAACTTTCTCCAGGTTGTATTGATTCGTCTCTCTACTTCCTCTTCATTGTTGTTTTCTTTAAACGATATTTGTTTCCCGAGATATATATACGAATCAACATAATCTATATTTTGATTGTTTACTTTGATTGGTTTCGCAACAGAATTTGTCATTATTTTTGTTTTGCTTATGTGTATGTTTAGGCCGACTTTACTGCTTTTCTGTGCAAACAAGTAGATCATTTCTTCTAGTTCTGTAGCAGAGTTAGCGAAGATTGCAATATCATCGGCAAATTACGATGTCATTGATAGACAACTGTGACACCATTGCAATAGCAGAGTTGAGGCACTGGTTCTGTAGAATAATTTCGTATGTTATATATTTTTGTTTATTTTTTAAATGTACTCATCCACAGGCGGTAAGCGCCCGTGACTTTTGTACATTCATTTTTCTTTTATTTATTTGGCGTTTTACATTTTTAAAAACTTAAAACTAGCTGTACATGCTTACATTCTATGACGTGGTTCGACGACACTGTTTTTTTTTTTTAATATTTCACATTTATATACTGTCGGTTGTTGCAGGTGTCGGACGCGGAGATCATCTACGGCACGGCGTCCACCGCCGCCTGCCCCGAGCACGACGCGCGCCAGCTCGAGGCGAGTGCACCTAGCTCTTACTATGTATCGGTATACTACCGCCATCTCGCATGATAATGGTAGCCGAGTGATTAAAATAACATTCGTACTGGAAGTTAAAATTTATCTTTAATATGCAACTGTAAATTATTTCAGTACGAAAGGATAAAGTACTTGAAAATTAATTTCAATTCAAAATAGTTAGAAAGGATAATTGAAATGTAGTAAAAATTTTCCTATTTCTATTCCTACGTGTAATGTGTTTTATATTGCATAAATGTACGCACTTTTTTTTATTTATTTATTCATTCAGGTAAAAACAGTTGAATACAAAAAAACCTTAAAACAGTGAGAATACAATTAGACCTAAATTACCCTAAATTATTACAAATAAACTGATTTGCCATCAAAATTGAGGGATGCAAAATAAGTATGTTTTACAAAAGTAATAAGTGAAACTAAATTGTATGTAGAAGGTTCTCACTGGAAGTGTCTCGTAACGTGGTGGGTGGTTTTTGAAGTGAAACTTCTTCAGAATCGTTGTGATTTCAAACTCAATGAAACGAAAAAATAAATCCATAGTACCAGGCGCTCAGAGACGGGGAAGAGTTAGCTTTAGTTAGATCTCTCCCACCGCGAGTTAGTGACTCGTGGGTGTGACGTTCGCGCCATCTCCCTCTCTCAACGAGCTTAGACGGGGTTATTTAGTATAAATATAAACGAAATTTAAAAATTAGTTTGCCAAAGGAGTTTTACTTCTGACATGTGTACTTTGTACACACGCACTTTTTTATTTTTAATGTACTCATCTACATGCGTTAAGCGCCCGTGCCTTTGTTTATTTAGTTTTTCTTTTATTTATTTGGCGTTTTACATTTTTAAACTTAAAACTAATACATGCATTAGCTTACATACTATGACGTGGTCCGACACTGTTTCTTTTTTCATATTATGTGTTTTACACATCTATATTAAGCTCTTGCTATTACAATTTTTTGTTTCACTAACGTGGTGTGTGGTGCAGGTGGGCGAGCTGGGTCTGGTGACGTGGGAGCGCGTGCTGGTGGAGCCGCTGGGCGCGGCGCTGAGCGCGCGGCTGGTGGCGGCGCTGAGCGCGGCGCGCGCACGTCCGCCGCCCGCCGCCGCCGCCGACGCACTGCGCGCCGCCGTGCTCAGCACCGTGCACGTGCAGGTTACAATTCCAAATTCGAATCGAATAATTTTAATTTTCGAATTATTCGAAATTCCACGAAAAATTTGAAAAATTTTGAATAATTCGCAAATTAATGAAATATCTCTGAATTTTCAATTGTTTCTATTTAATTTTTTTTTAATCGTGTATCAAAATATTCTACTTACGAATAATATAAGATTCAAAAAAAAAACACTACTAATTGTTCTATTTGTGTAACTGTATTTCATGGTTTGAATAAAATGTATATTGACTGTAAAATTTATATTAGAATATTGAAAATAAAAAATTCTGCAATACTCGAAAATTCACTAATAACATGATAGTTTACAAATAATTCGGAAAAAAATCGAATTATTCGAATATTTTCGAGTTTCGAATCGAATATTAACATTCTTCTCGTGCAGGCGTTCCGCGTGCGCGCGCCGCTGGCGCTGTACCGGCGGCTCGTGCTGGAGCCGTTCCTGCGCGCCGCCACCGCCGCGCACGCGCGCGCCGCCGCCGCGCTGCTGGCCGCCGGCGACGTCTCGCACTTCATGCGCCACGCGCTGGAGGGGCTCGAGCGCGAGGTGGCGCTGGCCCGCCGCTTCCTGCACGCCTCCTCCGCCGAGCCCGCGCGCGCCTGCTACGAGCAGGCCTGCGTCGCCGCGCACCTGCCCGCGCTGCACGCGGACGCGGCCCGCCTGCTGCGCGAGGCCGCGGGCGAGGCGGGGGGCGCGGGGGGCGCGGGGAGCCGGCGGGCCGACCTGCGCCGGATGTACGCGCTGCTGCGGCCGCTGGGCGCGCCGGCGCTGCGGCCGCTGGTGGACGCGGCGCACGCGCAGGCGGTGCGCGACGGACTGACGCTGCTCGACGCCGAACACCCGCGGGACGAGGTAACAGCTTGTTCTGTCACAAGTACCAGGCGAGCATGACTGTTGAGGAGTGTATGTGGAAAAAAAATTGATACAAGTTTTTCTTCGAAAAATTTAACCAATGTCAATATACTGCTCTGTGTCTTTGCTACCCTGGTACTTGTGACAATATTGTGCAACAGGCAATTTATAAATGGATCATTAGAATAAATTTGAAATAATAATAATAATAATAAATAACTTTTATTTATATACTTCTACAAAAATCCATAAAGTACAATGAAAGAGCTTAAATTACAATAGAATGTGTTTGGAACCTACCTGAACTAGGATAACATCCTGTGTTTCAGGTTTTGGTTTTAAACATGCATTTCTTACCGTTTAAATATTTGTAAAAAAGTAGTTTTGATATATTACAATTTTCATAGATTTAACATTAAGTACAAGTAGGCTACTTACATAACTAGACTTAACCTATATTATGTAGGTATATAAGCTAAATATACATTATTTTAATATAACAAGCAGGCTTTCTGTGTCTGTATAGTTCAACGTTTGCAGAAATTCCGATATTACTATTTTACATTTTTTGTGACTCATACAGTGTATCTCCAAAATCCTATTGAGTTTGTTATACAAATATGGACCTAAAAATATATAAAATCTATAAGCAAAAGCATGTATCGTTCTAGGCTTAGAACAAACTAAATCTTTTCTTCTTTTGTCTGAAGGAATTGGGTTAAAAGGAAGTTCAGTGTGCTGTTGTAGTAAAGCATGCAGTATAAATAATTGTCTGACTGTTAGTACCTTGCATTCCAAGTAAAGCCTGTTAGTGGGAAAAGTGTATGGGCGGTTGGTGGCCACTTTAAGGATCGCCCTTTGGGCACGCTCAAGTGGTAGTAGAATAGTTTTCGCAGCACCACCCCAGGCGGTTATACAGTAAGTTAGGATGGATTCACACAAAGATTGATATACTAGTTTGATTAATTTATAGTCCGCTATGTTACGTAGAAATTTAAAAATACATGTCAACTTTCGAACTCTATTGCATAATACTTCAGTGTGGTGTCGAAAATTCAGGTTAGAATCAAGTGTAATGCCTAGATATTTAATAAAGTCAGTTTTTGTTAATGTAGGACAATTACATGCAGTGTTAGCTGACGTTGCACAAACATGCGCGTAAATGTTTTGATTAGTAAGTAGAGTGTTGGTATTTTTCATCGTAAATAATAAATATTTAGTTTTGTCCGTATTTAAAGTGAGAAGATTATTACGAAGCCATTTTGATACTACATCAAAACCACTTTGTGCTTCCGCGTAGGCCTCCTGACGGGATTTTGCTGAGAATAATAGCACTGTATCGTCTGCATATGATGTAATAACACCATTATTCAGGGTCAGATCACAGAGGTCATTTATATAGATTAAAAATAGAGTAGGCCCTAAAATACTGCCTTGAGGCAAACCGTAGTGATTGTTTTTGAGGTCCGAGCTTACGTAGTTACCTATTTTTACATATTGAGTTCGGTCACTTAGATAATCAGAAAAAAGTTGAAGCTGTGTGCCTCTTATCCCAATTGTCTCAAGTTTGCGCAAGAGTATGGAAAAGGAGATAGTGTCGAAAGCTTTAGCGAGGTCTAGAAAGATACCAATAGTGTGAAAACCGTTATCTAGGTTAGATGTTATCTTCTCCGTTAGTTGGTGCACTGCTTGATTAGTAGATCTTTTTGGTCTAAACCCAAATTGCCTATCCGATAGTAACTTGTTATCTTCAAGATATTTAATCAAACGGTTATTTATGATTTTTTCTAGAATTTTAGAGAGTCCTGTTAATACTGAAATAGGCCTATAATTTTTTAAACATGCTTTGTCACCGTTTTTGTATATAGGAGTGATCACTGCTTTTTTCAGCAATGTAGGGAAGACTCCATTAGATAAACACAAATTAAAAATATAGGTTATCGGGGGAGCTAGTTGGTGTTTGAATTTTTTTAATATGTTATTCGAAATGTTATCCCATCCAACAGCGCATATATCTTTCAACCCTGTTATTATTCTCAATACTTCGTCAACATCGGTATCTAATAGTACAAAAGAATTAAGGCTGGTATACGACGTTATCCGTACGTTTTCTAAAGTAGAGTTCCTCTCCTGTAACGATTTTTCTGCTAAGGTTTTACCAATATTGGAAAAAAATGAGTTAACTTTGTTTAATGCTTCTAAAGGGCACGTCTCCGTTGTCAATAATACGAAAGGGGGTTCCGAAATGTTTGGTTTAAATGTGTTGTTTTTTATAAATTTCCACAGCTGTCTACTGTTATTGCTAGCTTTTTGTAACTCTATTTTGTCGTGCTGAGTTTTTAACTTTTTCAATAGGTTATTACAGAAATTTCTGTATCTTTTATACGTTACAGAGAGTGTTTCATTTTCAGGCTCGAGTTTAGACTTCAAATGTAGTTTGTCTCTATGTCTTATGCATCTAACTAGACCTGGTGTAATCCAGGGCTTAAGGCATTTATACCTATTTGGCATGTTTATTTTTAATGTATTTTTCAAAATAGCTGATTGTAATAATTCGATAAAACAATATAAAGAGGTGTTTGGATCATTTGAGGCGTAAACTAGGTCAAAATTAGTGCTGTTAATGTCGTTTTCAAGTTTTGCTATGTTTATTTTATTATAACTTCGCATGTAGTTGTTTTTGTGTATGGTTAATTGCAGTATAAGTAAAATAGCTTGATGATCGGTAACAGCGGAATTAGTTATTAATGTTGTGGTAGGTATTTTTGTTTTAATCATAAAGTGATCTAGGCATGACCCACTTTGGTGCGTTGGGTAGTTATGAGCAGGTAGTAGGCCATGAAAGGAACATATATTGAGATAGTTATGTGCATGAGCATCTGTTTTTCCTGAAACAATGTTAATATTAATGTCACCTGTTAGTATTATGGTTTTAAATGTTGACAACAAGTTCAAATATTTATCAAGCGACTCTAGGAATTTTTCGATGCTTTGAGAGGGAGGTCTGTAAATAGCCAATATCACTATGTCGGAGTTAATTTTTATAATTAAACAGTTTGCATGTTGAAATGTAGGTTCTTCAATTTTTACTGTCAGGTTCTTTTTTGTGTAGATTACTAAACCATCATTTTGATTGATATTTATTTCAGATTTGTGTACGAAATAATTATCAAGAGATGGTATGTAGTTTATGTGACTTGAGAGCCAACATTCCGTTAAAACAATAATATCGCAATTCATGTCGAGATTATGTAACAGAACTTCTAATGCATTAAAATTTCGATTAATACTACGAATATTTTGTGTAAGTATAGTTAAGGCCCTGTCTTTGTTTGGCAAAAACATCCAAATAAGAAATTAACTGTTTAGTCATTATTGATGTAAAGTTAAAACTTACAATAAAATGGGAATAGGGGTCAAAAGTATTAGAGTGCTTACAAGATAAGGTAGTTAGTGGCGCTCTTAGGCGCCTTCATAATCTATTGAGTGTATATACTTATCCTCGGCATATTTACGTGCTGGACAGTTGACATCACCAGTTGGGTGATCACAGGTTTTCTTGAACCGTTTACACGTCGCACAGATTGGGGTAGAAGCGGTATTGACACATTCCTTATAAGTGTGGCCCGAGTCACCACAGCGATTGCAGGTAGGGCTAGTTTCTCTGCAAAATTTAGCTGCGTGTCCATATTGTTGGCAATTGAAACATCGAGTAACTAGTGTGAAGTCTCTGACTGGGCACGATGTCCAATTTATGAAAATACGTCCTTGGTTAATTAGGATTTTCCTTATATTAGCCGGGACTTCCAACACGAAATTGCAGGTCGTCGAGTTCCTCTTTCCTGATTTATGGCTTAGTTTTATTGATGTGAGGAAAGACTCACGAAGAGTGTTTGGTAATTTCTCGGCAATATTTTGGTCAAATATACAATCTAGTACCACCTTATCAGTGAGGGACACCGGAACACCTACAATGACAATTCTAGGCCGTCGTTTAATCGGTTCTTCTAATGTAAGGTCCGACGAAGCTAGTGTTTCAGAATTTTTCAATTTTTCAATATCCTCTTTTGAATCGGTACTAATTAGGACACCTCCATTTTTGACGCTTCTCACGCCCCGGACATGCAGTTTCATTTCCTCCGGAGAAATAATTTTTTTGACTAAGGACTTAGTCTCCTCACTAGATTTTGTTTTGTCCTTGGGGTAGATGGCGACAGAACTCAGGTTATTGGGGCGTACAAACTCATCGGTCCCTTTTTTTACCATATCGGAATAAGACATGTTTTCTTTTGGTCTTAGTTTTTCCTCAACAGTTTCTCTAAATTGTTGGAGGGAGACTGCCACTTGCTGCTCTTCCTGAAGGTGCTTCACAGTATCATATGCCTCCAAGGTCTTTTGTTTTAGCGATTGATATAAGACTGCCATCTGAGAAGAGCCACCTGTAACTTTGCGGCAAAGATTCACAACACGAATTTTTTGTTCAGAGTTCATTTTGCTGTCCGCGACCACCGTGCAGATCTCATTTAAAACAGATTCTATATTTCCAAGCCACTTTTGAATCTCCGAAGTATTTATTAGTTCGGCGGGCAATTGGGTATCCCTTGGCAATGGGCATATGCCGCTTACGTGTACAGGGCATGGCTGAGTAGGCGTAGGGGGTGGACTGCGTAGTGTCCGTTGACTACGTCCGAATGGGCTAGTGCCTGGATTTGACATCTCTACAGGCACTACTTGTTTATAGAATAAAATTTAGTACATGCTTGCTGTTACCAAGTAAACACTCGTGACACACATTTAAAACTACTTACGCCGCGTAAAAGCAATTAATTATTATTTGTTATAACTAAACACGTCCGCATAGTAAGAAATGCAGTTTAGAAATGTGTCCAACAAGAACGATTGGCGATTGAGTATTGAATAATAATGTAAAATTATTAAACAGAGACAAGAAATTAAAGGAATTATTATCCATTAAATAATGATTTTTCTGAAAATCCTTCTGAGCTTTTTCAATTGTATGAGCTAATGTGTAAGCCGAAAGCGGCCAGTGCCGGGGGTTCCAATTGAATTGAATTTTCACGTTAACATTAGGCACAAATTCATGCAGATGTCACATTGCAGGCGCACGTGCACTTCGTGCAGGCGATGCTGTCGCTGCACAGCAAGTACAACGAGCTGTTCGCAGACGTGTTCGAGGGCGCGCAGCCCTTCGTGGGCGCGCTCGACAAGGTGCGTGTTAGCGTGGTAGCGCGGCGGCGTGCTAGCGTGCTGGTGTGCGTGAGCGTGACGGCGGCGTGTTTGTTGCGTGTTGCAGGCGTGCAGCGCGGTGGTGAACCGGCGCTGGGAGGGCGAGGCGGTGGCGCGCGCGCCGGAGCTGGTGGCGCGCTACTGCGACGCGCTGCTGCGGCGCCGCGGCGGAGACGACGCCGACGACAGGCTGGCCGCCGCCATCGTCGTGTTCAAGTACGTGGACGACAAGGACGTGTTCCAGAAGCACTACGCGCGCGCGCTGGCCCGCCGCCTCATCCACCAGCTGTCCGCCTCCATGGAGCAGGAGGAGGCCATGATCAACCGGCTGAAGGCGGCGTGCGGCTACGAGTTCACCAACAAGCTGCACCGCATGTTCACCGACGTGGCCGTCTCCGCCGACCTCAACGCCAAGTTCCAGCAGCACCTGCGCGAGCAGCACGCGGCGGGCGGCGCGGGCTTCAGCGTGCAGGTGCTGCAGGCGGGCGCGTGGCCGCTGGGCGGCGCCATGGCCCCGCTGGCGCCGCCGCCGCAGCTGGAGCGGCCGGCGCGGCTGTTCGAGGCGTTCTACCGCGCGTCCTTCAGCGGGCGGCGGCTGGCGTGGCTGCACCACCTGTGCGCGGGCGAGCTGCGCGCGCGCTACACCCCGCGCGTGCTGCACGTCAGCGCCACCACGCCGCAGTGCGCGCTGCTGCTGCTGTTCCAGGCGGCCGACCGCGTGCCGGCGCGCGACGCCCGCGCCGCGCTGCAGCTGCCGCCCGACGCCTGGGCCCGCCACCTGCGCCCGCTGCTGGACGCCGGCCTGCTCCTCCACAGACCGACCACCACCGACGCCAGCGACGCCGACGCCGCGGGCGACGACGGCGACCTGCTGCTCAACCTCGCCTTCACCAGCAAGCGCACCAAGCTGCGGCTCACGTGCGCGGCGGCGCCGGCGGGGGCGGCGGGCGGGGCGGGCGCGGGGGCGGGCGCGGGCGCGGGCGCGGGGGCGGGCGGCGCCGAGCCCGCGCACTGCGACGACGACCGCAAGATGTACCTGCAGGCCGCGCTCGTGCGCATCATGAAGCAGAGGAAGGTAAGCTGACACACACGCGCACTTTTGCTTAAATTCTTTAAAAAGAAAAAAGTACAATTCCGCATGCTACATGGTATACAAACATTTTATGATATTGTAATGAGATGTCTCGTTGACACGATATTATGTTATTGTTAGGCTCCTTAACTTCCAGGATCTAACAGTAAATTATAATTATAGCGTTTCATTTGAGGATAAAACATATTGTCTAATTATTATTAACTGGCTTATGAGACTCAACATGGCGACCGTGTCAAAATTAATACCAGGATTTATAATTGAAGATGCCAGGGTAAATAACTGAAGTTGCCAGGGTAAATAACTGATGATGTAAGGATAGATAACTAAAGATGCCAAGATGGGTTATTAAAGATATCTATATATCAATAGTTGTGTACGGGCCAATACATAATATTTGTCGCGTAAGCACTTTACGCCATATATATTTCGATTCAGTAGTAGTCGTGAGCACTCGTAGTAGCACTCGTCGCGGTAGTCGTCGTCGTACGCGCTCACGGGTCGTTCTATCAACCTATCAAATCTATCAAACTATCATTCTATCAATAAGCTTAGTTAATATACAATCAGTTTTAGCCTGGACTATCATTTACCTATCAATTATCTATCAATAATTCCTATCAATATATTATCAACCAAAGACTGTAGGGGTTTTCGTCTCAGCCCGTACATCTTTGTGGTCCTTCGAGCAACGTGACTGTAATCTTTCGAGTGGACCTCGCGTGTGTTCATAGTGAATTTTATTAGTGCCGTGTATCACATGTGAGGACATACGTATCAGGAGACGAATAACGTGAATTAACAACAGTTCCGGCGCTTGGATTTATAACCATTGTCTATCACTTTGGTTGGTGGGTACAAAGGGCTCGCCAACGCAAAGCAACGCAACGTGTGCAGCTTTAATCAAGTAAGATCTTTCCTTTTCGTATCACTATCAGCATATCAAAGTAAGGAAGAGAGGCCCGAAAAAATCTATACAAAAATCAGTTAGTCCATTAACTATGCCTGGTCCGTCTCGTCAGTTGTCATCTCAGTCTCAGGCGATGAGCAGCAAGACTGACGAAATGATACGGAGGCAGAGCAGCAACTTTAAAGCATTTGAGCACACAATATCAAATATTGATTTACAATCTATATCAGAAAAATGGGAGTTCGAGCATATATTAGCAGCAGTACAATCGCGTTGGTCCTCAATTGATAGCTTACACTGGGAATTAGATAGCGAAATCGGGAATAGTAACCCAGAATACGTATCATTATTTTTTAAACACGAAAAAACTTATAATGAAATTGTAAAATCTATCAACCGGAAGCTGTGGTCCGTATCACATAGGGACCAGTTGACGCCGCACGTAGAGATACCAACTTTCAGCGGTAGTTATCATCAGTGGAGTTCGTTTAAAGACTTGTTCACCGAAACAATCCACAGAAGTCCGTCACTATCTAATGCACAAAAGATGCAATTTTTAAAATCAAAGGTAAAGGGCGAAGCAGAAAGGCTCATACAACACTTGCCTATTACCTCGGATAACTACACAATCAGTTGGGATATTTTAAATAACAGGTATAACAATAAGCGATTAATATTCCGTTCGCACATCGATATATTATTAAGCATCCCTGTAATACAGCAAACATCATTAAATCATATTAAGCGTCTTCACGATACAACTTTAGAGACATTAAACGCTATTAAGAACTTGGGTGTTGATGTTGAATCCTGGGATCCGCTACTTGTTCACATTCTTTCTCAAAAATTGGATACAGAAACATACCATGAATACCTATCAGCCATAAAACAACCAAGGGAGATACCTAATTTGCAAGAATTTTTGTCATTCTTAGAAAATAAATTTACTAGTTTAGAATCAGCTCGTAAGAAACCAGAATATCATAATATGAATAAAATACATAAGGCAAATAATTATGCGCCGCAACAATTTAATAAATATAATAAAATTTTTAACAAGCAAGCATTTCCGGCACATAGTAGGTTAATTTCGCAACAAGCTAATATGAAAAACAACAGTTCATGGAAATTTTTCAAGTGCGGAATATGCAAAACCAACGAACATTCATTATTTTATTGTCGCCAATTTTTAAATATGACACCGCAACTAAAACGCCGTACTGTATCAAAACTTAATGTATGCGAAAACTGTCTTTATTCGCATAACGGCAAACCATGTATTTCTGAAAAACGATGTATGAAATGTAATGAAACACATAATACGATTTTACACGAATCGTTTGCGCAATCAGGTCAAACAAATAGTTTTAATTTAGAGCCTTCTCAGCAAATTCAAAGCAACTCGCACGTGTCGTTACAACGCGGCATGCCTGAAGTACTTTTAGCTACAGCCGTTATTAAAGTACAGAAATATGATGGGACTTTTGTCAACATGCGAGCTCTTATAGACCAGGGATCCCAAACTTCGCTTATCACCGAAAATGCAGCTCAAATACTTGGTCAACCTAGAGCAAGATGCCAGGGGGTGATATCAGGGGTAGGTGTAAAAGAGAGCAACTGTAAGGGCATCATATCTATTAAATGTGTATCGAAGAACAGCCATTTTGAATTTGAAACCGAAGTTTATATCATGAAAAGCCTTATCAAGAATTTACCCAATTATACATTTTCTAAACCATCGTGGCATTATTTAGAGAACATTACTTTAGCAGACCCCGAATTCTACGTTAGTCGTCCGATTGATTTACTTCTAGGTGCGGATATTTATTCGTTAATTTTATTAAAAGGAATTCGGAAGGCCGATAATCATATACCAATTGCACAAAATACACGTTTGGGCTGGATATTAACGGGAAACGTTAAAACTCTACAGTGTAACGTAATTATCAATAACCTAGAGGAAATACAAAAATTCTGGGAAATTGAAGATATCAGTTTAGAGTCAAATTTATCATTCGAAGATCAACAATGTGTGGAGTACTATAAGTCAACCACGACGCGACGTGAAGATGGGCGATATCAAGTTCGTTTACCCATGATGCAAAATTTTCAAGACAAGCTAGGAGAGTCGAAAACTAAGGCTATAGCACAGTTTAAGTCCTTAGAGAAAAGATGGAACAAACATACAAACATAGCAAAACAATATAAATTATTTATGAATGAATATCGCGCGCTCGGTCATATGATACCCGCGCGCGGTAACTCGAGTCCGGAATGTTTCAACACGCATCATTGTGTACAATCTGATGATTCGATAAATTCTAAGTTTAGAGTTGTATTTAATGCCTCTAGTAAAACGACATCGGGAAACAGTTTGAATGACGTTATGCAATGTGGCCCAAATTTACAACAAGATTTACTATCACTTATTATAAGGTGGAGACAGTATCAAATTGCATTTACCGCAGATATTGAGAAAATGTTTCGGCAAATTTGGCTTCATCCCGAAGACCAACAATTATTAAAAATAGTTTGGCGCGATTCAGCATTAGAACGTATCAAAGAATATCAGCTTAGTACGGTTACATACGGTACTAAAGCGGCTCCTTTCTTAGCTATGATGACGCTCAAGCAGCTTGCTAAGGATGAGACTACAAACTATGGAAATAGTCAAGCTGCATTAAATAATTCATTTTTCATGGATGACCTTGTACACGGGTGTCACACTATCAACTCAGCAAAAAAGTTACAGCTAGACCTTATTAATTTATTAAAGTCGGGAGGTTTTCATCTAAGAAAATGGAAGTCAAATAACCAAGAGTTATTACAAGACGTTGAAATCGACCAAGCCTATCAAGATACATTTAGCTTCAAGCACGCGGACCATATCAAGACGTTGGGGTTAGCCTGGAACCCACAAGAAGATATTTTTACATTCTGTTCAAGGTTAGAACGAACAGATTTAACAAATAAAGTTACGAAAAGAAGCCTTCTATCAGACATATCAAAGTTATTTGACCCACTGGGTTGGCTGTGCCCACTATCAACGAAATTAAAAATCCTTTTTCAACAAGTATGGGCGGCAGATATTAAGTGGGATGAACAAGTACCAGATCATATTTGTAAGGAATGGATTAAAGTTCGAAATGACATGCATAATATCAATAACATAAAATTAGAGCGATGGCTACATACCCGCGAGAGTGACAATATTGAGTTACATGGATTCTGTGACTCGTCTTTGAAAGCGTATACATGCGTTATACACTGTCGTATCAATTGGAATAACAAATCAACCATTGTGTTATTAGCGAGCAAAGCAAGGCTCGTTCCTATCAACAAATCCGTGACATTACCCAGGCTAGAACTGAGCGGAGCACTACTTCTATCACGACTTATGAAAAAGGTCGAACTATGTTTGCAAGGCCATAATATCAAGGTTTATGGCTGGGTTGACTCAACGGTGGTGTTGGGTTGGCTTAATGGTGGTGCGACCAGATGGAAAACATTCGTGGCCAATAGAGTGAGTGAAATTACTCAAACCATGCCATCGAACTGCTGGCGTTACGTAAAATCAGAAGAAAACCCTGCTGATTGCGCCAGTCGTGGTTTGACGGCTACTCAGTTGAGAGAACATCATTTGTGGTGGCAGGGTCCAACTTGGCTGGCAGCTTTTGAAGAGGATAATAATAAGAATATTATATATTCAACGGACCAAAAACTTAAATTATCAAAACAAGTTATTTTAGTTACACAAAAATGCGACGATATCATAAAAAATTGTTTATCATATTGTAGTTCATTTAATAAATTAGTTCGAATAATAGCATGGGTACGGCGATTTATTTATATCAAGAAAAAACAATACGGTAGTTTTTTGTCCGTAGAAGAACTCAAACAAGCAACTTTGTTAATAATTAAGAAAATTCAACAAATAGAGAATTATCAAGAAATTTCTGATTTAAGAAGCGGTAATAAGATAAATAGCAAAAGCAAAATTTGTGAGTTAAATCCATATCTAGATAAATATGAGATACTTAGAGTGGGAGGTAGGTTGAGAAACGCGAACCTGGACCCGGATATGAAAAATCCTATTATCATACCTGGAAAAAATCGTATTGCGGAGTTACTAATTGATCAATCACATAAGTTAACTTATCATGGAGGCCCTCGATTAACATCAGCATATTTAAGACGGAAATATTGGGTTGTAGGTGGCAACAGAGCTACGAAGAAGAGACTACGCCTTTGTATTCAGTGTAGGAAGCAAGAACCTAGCAAACACTATCAGATTATGGGAGACCTGCCTAGTGCTAGAACAAATCCTTCTAGGCCTTTCTATCATGTAGCAGTGGATTATACCGGTCACTTATATCTAAAGGCAAATGCAGGTCGTGGTATAAAAACCACAAAGGGATATGTAGCAGTATTTACATGCATGGCAACCAAGGCGGTGCATCTAGAGCTTGTATCGGACTTGACAAGTACAGCATTTATAGCAGCCTTACGGCGAATGTCGGCTCGCCGTGGGACCCCGCGTCATATTTACAGTGACAATGGGACCAATTTTATCGGAGCAAACAAATTATTACAACAGGAGTATGAAGAGCTGATGAAGATATTCACCCCAGAGTTCCATTCAGAAGTTGCCGACATGGGAATCGAATGGCATTTCAATGCCCCGTCCTGGCCATCAGCAAATGGTCTTTGTGAAGCAGCTGTTAAGAGCCTGAAATTCCATCTAAAGAGAGTAGTTGGGGAACAAAAGCTCACATATGAGGAATTCACTATTCTCCTGGCTCAACTAGAAGCATGCTTAAATTCTAGACCATTGTGTCCGCTCACTGAGGACCATGAAGATTTAAATTATTTAACTCCATCGCATTTTTTATCATGTGGGCCAATACTATCAATTTATGAAACTGAATGGGATTTAAGGACAAGGTGGCATCTCCAACAAAAAATATTCCAGGACATCTGGAAGAGATGGCAGCAAGAGTACCTCACCAACCTATCAGCGCGAAGCAAATGGCGACAACCGCAAGAAAATATCAAATTAAATGACATCGTTATCATAAATGACGCGAATCTTCCCCCGGGAAAATGGGCTTTAGGCCGAGTACTGGCGTTACATCCCGGAAAGGACGGTCATGTGCGAGTAGTAACATTAAAAACAAAAAATGGACTTATGAAGAGGCCAGTTATAAAACTATCAATTCTGCCCGTACAACAAGAAACACCCGCAGTTGAAGACAAAAAATGTATACGTAAAAGAAATCCGAGATGTATTAAGAAAAAAATCAATTTTGCTACAGTCGCTACTTCTATCATATTATTTTTTATGACTTTAATGACAAACGCCTATGGGTTATATAATAACACGTCTTTACAAAATAATCGCGGTCTGTTCTTTGATAAAATTGCAAACATGCATTTAATTCAAGATGATTGGCGGCTGGTCGTATATTATGATATCAACCCATACTGGGAAGGCACTAAGGCGGCAAATAAATACATACAATATCTACAAACCATATGCACAACGATAAGGGATCGTTCACCTTGCGACGGTGTTATGTATCAATTAAATCACCAGTATTCCGACCTACAACAATACAATAGCAAGTGGCTAGATCAGCAATTTGACGTAAACACGCGTCAGCGCCGGCGACGTCGAGGTCTTATTAACGGTATAGGGAATATAGCAAATTCATTGTTTGGAATATTGGATAGTAATTTTGCAGATAAATACGAACAAGACATTGGTTTAATTAGAGATAATGAGAAACATCTGATTAAGCTATGGAACAATCAAACGTCGATCATTGAAGCGGAATTTAACCTTATCAAAAGGGCTGAATCTATCATGAACAAGTATCATAAAACAATCAACAAAAAGCTAATGGACCTAAATTCATCTGTGAATATTCTTAGATCTGAGCTTCAAAATAATTCCTATATAACAGATTTTACTTTATCAGCAATGATCACAAATAATATGCTACATGATCTTAGGAACATTCAAGATTATCTCCTGGACACTATCACCGACGTGTTCCACGGAAAATTTAGTGTACATCTTCTCCATCCCGAGCAATTACAACAAGAATTGAGTGTCATATCTACAAATCTGCCCAGAGATCTATCCTTACCAACCGACCACGCGGACCTATCAAAATTATACAAAATATTAAAGGTTAAGGCACATCTATCAAAGGAATTTCTCATATTTGAAATTCGTATTCCCTTAATCACAAGAGATTCCTTCGAAATATTTAAAGTTATATCTATTCCAAAGCAGGAAGTAAACAACATGATCAGCATTTTACCTTTAAGTGAAATGCTAGCTTTAAACTTAAACAAGGATTTGTTTTTATCTTTATCGGAAGCCGATTTAAATTTATGTATTGAACAAGATATTGATACTGTGTTGTGCTCTGTTAAGAAACCGATTTATCATATGAAGAATGACCAAATTTTGTGTGAGAAAAGAGAGAATTCCAATATATGTAAAACTATTATCAGTCCCTGCAAAAATATTTTCACTCAAACGAACAAACTAAATACATATTTTTATTTCTATTGTAATAAATGCCACATCCGATTACTATGCAAGAATCAAGTTACCGCTATACAATTAAATAATACTGGACTGCTGACAGTGGATCCGGGCTGTCATATAAAATCAGCTGATTTCTCTTTTTATTCTCAAAATCAATATTTTAGTAAAATGAACACAAAACTCGATTTGATATTACCAGAAATTGCACCGATTAACAATTTAATTAATATTTCGGTACCCGATTCGCCTTCCAGTACTAGTTTAGAAACTGTAATCAATCAGAAACAGCTACTTGCAATCCAAGAGCAATTGGATACCATAAAAAGAAGCGAACCAATTATAGAAGGAGTATCATACCATCATGTTCATCACTACACCGTGACCTACCTACTTGTGGCGGTAGTCGCCGCGGCCGCAACGGTGTATGGATGGCGGCGCGTCATACGCGCGCGTCGCCGACTAGCGCCTCGCGCTCGAGGAGAAGAGCCGGGAGACAGTGAAGTGCGCAGTGTAAAGTTACAAGTGTTAAGTGACGTAGGGCAGTGTAAGAGCAATGTAGCAAAAAGTGAAGTGAGTGACAAAGTTATCAGTGAGCGTAGATTCCGTCAAAATAGAGGCACTTCGCCAGTGCTTCAGTCAGTTTTCACTATAACTGACACCGGGGTTTAGTTTTAAAATTTAACTGTTACTTACATTTAATTATCATAAGTATAGAATTAAGTGAAAATGCCCATCATGCTGTTATTAGTTTAAGTGCACCTCATCAACATTCCCATCTTTCGGCCCGGGAGCATGTACGAGCCAATACATAATATTTGTCGCGTAAGCACTTTACGCCATATATATTTCGATTCAGTAGTAGTCGTGAGCACTCGTAGTAGCACTCGTCGCGGTAGTCGTCGTCGTACGCGCTCACGGGTCGTTCTATCAATCTATCAATCTATCAAACTATCATACTATCATACTATCATTCTATCATTAAGCTCAGTTATTATACAATTAGTTTTAGCCTGGACTATCATTTACCTATCAATTATCTATCAATAATTCCGATCAATATATTATCAACCAAAGACTGTAGGGGTTTTCGTCTCAGCCCGTACAAGTTGAATATTCCAAGATTGGTAATTGATGATGCCAGGAAAAACAACTGAAGCTGCCAGGATTTATAACTGATGATGATGTCAGTATAAATAACTAAAGATACCAGAATGATAACTGAATATGCCAAGATTGATAACTGAAGATGGCAGGATGAATAATTAAAAATGCCAGTATGAATAACTGAAGCTGCCACAATGGATAACTTGATGTGCCAGAATAAATAACTAAAGCTGCCAGAATAAATAACTAAAGCAGCTAGGATGGATAACTGAAGCTGCCACAATAGATTATTGAAGATGCCAGTATTTTATTAAACTGTATTCTGTGTTTATGTAATGTAAAACAGTTGTATCATTTGCTCCCATATTACACGGCGACCCTAACTTTATCTTGCGTGTGTGTGTGTGTCTCAATACATATCTAACCTTTTCATTTTTCGTCTTATATCTTAATCTTCTTTTAGTTAACTGATCTCTCAACACAGTGCCGCTCTATATACATACATTTAAACAAAAATCATTCTTGTATACACAATTTCTAACCTTTTATAGTATTTTCAATTGCTGGGTGAAATGTTTTTGGTCCTTTGTAACAAACGGCAATTTACCATTAACTCTTTTTATCTCTTAATTGTAATTTGTTCATATTTGAAACGAAGTTCCTTATCGCGCATTGTGAAAGGGGGCTAGACGGAAAAAATTAAGACCAAAAGTTGTAACGACACTTTTTGCTATAGTTGTAAGCCGTGCGGCGTGCGCGTGTTTCTCTGTCTCTCATAGTTATTATAATTTTTCGTGTAAAGGTATTACACCTTCCATCACGTGACACTAAGAGATGATGTGTGCAGGTACTGCGGCACACGGAGCTGATCCAGGAGGTGGTGTCGCAGGCGCGCGGGTCCTTCGCGCCCTCCGTCGCCATGATCAAGAAGTGCATCGAGGCGCTCATCGACAAGCAGTACCTGGAGCGCGCGCCCGGCACCCTCGACACATACTCCTACCTCGCCTGAACGCACACCCCACACCCGGGGGAGCGGGAGGGGGGAGGGGGAGCGGACAGGGAGGGGGAAGTGGAGGGGTGACGTCGGTTACGTCGTGTTGGCGTTGGTTGGTTTTTTTATTGATAGTGTACAGGTTTTAGAGTGAATATGTTTGTATTATATTGCGGTGTAAGGTATGTCCTGAGATAGTTTGTGCTTGCCTCGTCTTTCAGAACTAGCTGTAATATACATGTCTATTGTAAAGTGTATTTATCGTACGCACATGAATAAATAAATTAAGAATAAATTATTAGCAAAAATATTATATAAATGTTTGGCATTATGGAAAACAGAGGAGGAGGACTCTGTGAGACCACGTGCACTTCAATGACGTCAGCTCCTTACTCTCTCCAAATATACCTACAGACCTACACACACATGTATAATGTAAACAAAACATTATTTTTTTCGCATTATTATTTATTCATCATGCAATGGTGCCAACATTAGCGACAAAAATTCGCTAAAAAGGATTCTTTACATACTAAAAACAAACATGACTGCTGCAATAAAATATTGCACTGAGCAGGACCGGTCGATAGCAACGCCGTATAGCGGCGATGACGCAAAGCTTTGAAGTTGTCACACAAATCGTACAATTCTTTTACGACTAAAATTAAGCTTGTTGCTAGACTTGTTTTACTCGACCGTGGCGAAAGAGCATTCGTAACGACAAGAACCAAAGTAAAATGTCAAAATATGTTCGCGTGAATCTAAAAAGAAGTTTACACAATCATCATTATTATTTATTATTATTTGTATAACTAAATATTTTCGATGCCGTTTCGATATTTTAAGCTACATAATAATCAGGTCATTTAGAAGTAGAAGTAAAAAACAAAGCTTTTTTGTATAAGTACCATACGATACGAATTACGATTGGATAACCGAAACGCGCAAATTGTGCTCTCGCTCGCAAATCTCGCTCGGCCGCGCGAGCGTGCAAGAGCGTGCAAAGATGGTTGCCGTTTACACGGAAATTGCCGTGTTATACGGTAATCAGGGGCCATTAAATAGTAAAAATAACACAGTACACGGCAGAACAATCGTTGTCGATCCTAAAACACGGCAATCAGCACCTTCCGAGGTGTACATTTTCATTACATTTATATGAGACAGTAATTTTTTTAACTTTTAACTTAAAACAACGGCAACTGTTGTTTTTTTAATGGCAACGGAGCCATTCGGCTGCGCGAAAGCGGAAGAATACATCATCAGAGGCAGCCGGTCGGCTCCGCTTATTATTTCACACTAAGCGCGTTAGGTTTGCTCTCAATAATACAAGACATTTAAAATTGACATGTAAAATAAATCTTATTACCATGATTTAAAACTATTTTTAGAGAGGTAACTGCTTCGCGTGAATCGACCCCTCCCCCTCCGCGACGCGGACTCCGGACGGACGTCGTGTTTTATACGTTTTGTACTAATCATTGTATATGATTAAACTCATTTTCATGTTATTTTGTTGAAATAAAACAATCATTTGTTCAATACACGAGGCAGTGTGAAGTGTTTTAAGAATCTACCGGGGTGTGGTGTTGTTGACATTTGACCTTGCAAGCATCCGTCTCTTTCTCTTTCACTGTTAGAGAGAGACAACAATAAATTGAGAAAATTCTAGAACAGTGTGCGTCAACCTGTAAATAAGTGTTTATTAAAAAATATTTATTTATTAAGTTCAGAAAATATAATATGAGATACCAAAACAAGTTAATATTTGAGTCGAACGAAATTATATACTTTTATCTCTTTTCTTCATTAGAGAATACGTGTCTGAGAAAGAGACAGGCAGGCTTGCAGTTCGAATGCATAGGTGCAATGAGCTGTTGTATATTATAAGTAAAATAGTTATAATCGTTATAAAGCCGACGTCGCCGCCATTTTGTATACATTATGAAAATTTGTACGCGCTTTAAGATGCCATTGAAATTTATACGAATAATATGATTTTGATTTCATGTCATTTGAATAATTGTTCAAATATAAATCCTTAGACAAGATGGCATTCTAGAATAGTTGAAGAATAGAAGTCCAAATACTTTTAGGCCTTGTTCATACGAAGCCATCGCTGGCTGCCAGTATCACTATATTTAACAGAATTTCATGCCAAGCCAGCCTAAGAAAACTTTCATAGTGACATCTTGTCTAGGCGATACTATTTTGTTCAGTATTAGAAAGAAACTGCGAGCGAAACTAGTCTAAAACATAATATATGCTCGATTTGATGATCTGACACAACGTGATGGCGTCCAAATTTTTTTATTAACAGTTGTTTTGTGAAGAGTTTATTATTTTATATATTTAATTTATATGCTGTTGGTCGGCGGCGGCGTGCGGTCGCGCGCGACTTACATCATTAGTGAATAAACATTGTACGGATTCCGTTCATTATTGTTTTATTTCTAACCCCCCGGAGTAAGAGACGAGAATCAACCCCGTTGTACGAAAGTAGCTTCGAACAAGTGCTGGAAGCATAATTTTCTATTATAGTACAGACTAGCAACCCCGGCTTGCTACACTGGGCGCAAGTTAAAATAAATGAAATGGTTTTTATAATCTTCGAATAAAATAAAAGTCCTAATTATTCCTTATAACATGAGCTGCCTGTGAGTGAAATATGAGTCTCGTCAAAATCGGTCCATCCGTTTGAGAGAGCCGAGACAGACACAGACATACAAAAAAATAAGTCTCGTGCAATGCTTTCTTATGCATTTAATGAAAAGCTGTTAATTTGAAATTATAAAACGGACTCTTCAATTCTATTTATATCTACTAAGTAGCGACCTTACCCCTCGCTTCATTCGGGCGTCTCTAGATAAGTGCCTAATTAATATAAATATGTTAGGACATTATTACAAAAGCTGAGCTTGTGTTACGGATACCAGATGTTTGATGATATACTATAAATATTAACACCCATGACTGGAGAACAAACATTCGTGCTCAACAAATGAATGGCCCCAGCGGGACTCGAACCCTCGACTGCTGGCGCAGAAAGTAGGGTCACTGCCCACTGAGGCCCACTGAAAATCTAATTGATTACAAAATACAGTAATTATTAACGAAACAGACGCCGATCTAGTTCTTAGACTCAACAGATTTTTGGCGCTGTTGTAAAAAATGTAAAAAAAAGGCGCAGTGATCTGCGTCGTCGCGGGGTGATGCATACGCCGGCTCTGAAACACCCGATTGTTACCGAGAATTTCTTGATGGAACGCCAATAACTAGGTTTGGCTCGTCTTTCTGTTTCGAGAATGAATTAATAAAAAAATTAAAAATTTGGTATTATACAACTGTAACAGCTGATGAAATAAAAGTATACTCGCTTCATCAACTTGATGAAGCAAAAATATGTCACACTTTGTGTGGATTTAAAACTAAAATATTAATACTAAAAAGAGCAACAATACAATTCATAAAATATATAGAAGTTTAGTTATCTGTCTTGTCAATGTAGTTTTTAAAGTTTCTAACTTTATTTTGAGAACTTGTTTTTTTCCAAAAACATAAATTGAGGTAATGTTTCAATTAAGGTTTATAAGAGGCGATTATAAACACATACAATTCGGTGTTTTCGTCATCCTATTTCGACTAAAATAATAAACTTTACTTTCTGTTTGACCTACTTCGTATTCGTATCGTAATGTAATGATTTTATTGATAGATATAAGTTTATTAGCTGACATATAATGCATTACTAGTGTTTCCCGCGGCTTCGCACGTGTTTTAGATACTGAGAACCACATTCTTTCTGAATCGCGCGGTATGATACCTCGCAGAACTAACGCCCGCCCTTCCCGTGTTTGCCACATTGTTCATTGATGCTCCACTCCTATTGGTCGTAGCTTGATGTTATATAGCCTATAGCCTTCTTCGATAAACGGACTATCCAACACAAAAATAATTTTTGAATTCGGACTAATAGTTCCTAAAATTAGCGCGTTCAACCAAACAAACAAACTCTTCAGCTTTATTATAACAGTATGGATAGAATACGTGTTATCCAGACATATACCAAAGTTTTAAACCGGTCCCGACCTGTCCCGCTGCTAGCACTAATGCACGTTAGCTGTTTTCAAAGGTCCTTCGAGACCAAAAATTAATTTGAAAACCAAATTTATGTGATTTATCTATTTACTGTAAGCAAGAACAGCGACGTGACAATTTCCAGGTATGATAACACAGTATTGTTACGTATTCACGAATTTCTATTAAAAATCACGAAATATTAAAAAATTGTGTAATATTTACGATATTTCTAATGTGTTATTGGATTGCAAAAATGTGTCAAAGAGAACGTTATATAGGGCGTGGGCGGCTCTCGGCGGACACTCGACAGGATGAAGACTCTGATTTGCATCTGCTTATTCGGCTTACTGCAGGTGAGTTTTATTTTACTATTTTTGACCCCCTACTGCAGTGAATAGTCTCTCCTCTTGAATATAAGGTCCTGTCTCTTGAATACCCGAATATCTTTGTCCGAAGTGCAATTACTATTGGGGGTAGTGTAGCATAATATGTCGAACGAAAAGCCTTATTTAAATGTTAAATTAATATCGAGACGGTTGATGCTTAATTGCTAAGGCAAAATCAGGACTTACCTGCCCTCGTGTAACTTGGGTATACTACTCCCTAGGTACGTCAAATAGATAGAAATTTAAGTTTTTGTTGGCGTACCTTATGAGATAGATTTATGCTATAACGAACTTTTCTGTAGGTCTTTTAAAGGCCTACATTGTGTTGATGTACCTATATCTAAAAGCTTAAGGTTTAATAAGTTTAAACCATGTAATAGCAAAAAATAAGTTTTTTTAACAAACTAACGTTAAACTTCAACCATTTTATACGAAAATACTACAAAAAGAAAAACGGAGATAAAAGATTTTGAAGCCATCGATGAATTATTTAAGTAGTTATAAAGAAATCAACATTAACTTTCTTATTTACTTTATTAATTATATTTCAGTTCCAAATATACTGCAAAAAAAATCATCATTGATTGATTTACGTTTAATATGAATTTTCGTCACTCAACAGCAAGCATTTTCACAATGCTTACCGGCAGCGAGCTTCTGCCTCTCTCCGCCCGCGATAGACCTGCTGCTGCCACCTCTGTGCCCCCCGCCAGCGCTCCCCGGGTGCCTGCCGGCCGCCGACCTGCCAGTCCTCGCGACCTCTCTGTCCGCTTCCCTCTCCGCCACGCTACCAACATTGCTGGAGGCAGCGTTACCAACCGTGTTGACATCAGCGCTGGCCGCCACTGCGCCGCTGTTAGGAGCGTTACCGTGCGGCGCGTTACCGGCACCGTGTGCGTTACCAGCAGCCCCATGTGCACCCTTAACATACCCAGCGGCTCCGTTAGCCCTACCACCTGCACCTTGTGCTTTACCAGCTTACGCTGCACCAGCTCCGGCCCCATGTTATGCCGCACCTGCCCCAACCCCATGTTATGCCGCACCTACCCCAGCCCCATGTTACGCAGCCCCTGCCCCTGCCCCGTGCTACCCCGCACCTGCCCCGTGCTACCCCGCACCTGCCCCGGCCCCCGTATACTACGCGGCCCCTGCCCCGACCGCGCCACCGTGTTTGTCGTTATACCTATAGGTAATTGTTGAAAAGATTAAATCTGATAATAAAAAAATAAATATTTGATTAAAAAAGTAATCATTAAAAAATGTGGTTGATTTTGAGTTAATAACTGAACGACGCGATGCATAGATGTGTGATTTTTTTTGTTTCACACAAGTTCTTGTGAGCTTTTGTCCGTTAGATTGCTGTTTTTAATATGTTTTTTTTTAATTTTAATATGCTGTTGTTTAATAATAAATATCTAAAGGTCTTGGGTTCGATTCACGAGAGAGACCAAGAAGTTATTAGGTTGTTACTCCCGTGCCTGAAAGAGAATGTAAAATATGCGACGGTGTTTAAGCGATAGAGTAAAATGAGCACATACATTCTTGTTTACTATAATACCTTGTAATCCTCTTTACTTTATAATTCTCCGGAGGACATTATTATTAATCGATTTGTTTACTGTTCTACAAAGTTTTATTTGGTTTGTACAAGTACTTGATGGCACTCTCAGGTTTTAGTGTTTGTGATACTTCAATTTAAGATCACAAGTTAAACGAGCCATAGCAAAAAAAAGACTTATAGAAATTTTTAGTAGTAAATGCGAAATATATTGTCGATTTTTACGAATGAATTGTCTAGTTAGTACTGTTTTTCCGCTAATAATGCTATATTTCGCTTAGCATAGTAGCTTGCTATAGTTATTATTTTAGTTATATATTTTAGGCGTCTAACAGTTTTCGTTTTTAGACAAGCGATAACAATAAAATTAAATGTTTCAATAAAGTACACGAGTAAATATAAATAAAACCAGTATTTTCAAATAATACTTATTTATTCATAAAACTTTGGTTACAGAACTTAACGTGAAGTTAAATTCTAAACGACTGTTAGTGTAACAGCGCGACGTCATTCCGAGCATTTCTCCAAGAAAATAATGGAAAAACGTCTCGCCGTCCCCGAAACCGATACTTTGTGTATTGACAGTGCAAAAGTGGCCTAACCTACCCATCTGAGATTATTGCTCAATCAATGAAGTTACAAGTAATTATATTTAACATTAAAGTAATTAATTGTGACGCTTTTTTTTAATCAAAATCATTTTTTGGGAGTTAGGCCTCATTTCCACCGACAGCTTCTTACATAATTGGTTACAACAAAAATTACATTACACTATCCCGAATAAGGTTATTTCTACGCATTTTCTAGTAAAAACATGTTTTTGTCTTCATAATATATATATTATAAATATGTATGTACGTGTACGTATAGACCAAAAACTATTATGAAAGAGACAACTAAACGTATCATGGCTTTGTCTCACTCACACAGTTCATCAAAAGTCTAATAATATATGTTATAAAATTTCTATATAATATATGTTAGGTCCTTATTGTACGTTCATTGTGGTTCAATGGCGTTTTAAATAAATGATTAAAAACATTTACAGATAATATAAAAATCAGATCGTTACAATTTTTTTTTCACAAAAAAATATCACGGCTAATTTCCCGAATAGTGTAATGTAATCCTTACTTCAATAATTATACGAATATATTAAACGCTACAAAATTACACATATCTTTATTCAAAAGAAAGTAACAATTATATAAAAACAAGGCTACCTACGTCGTGACAATCTTCTAACACCATATTCTCGTAGTTCTAAGGTGTCGGCAATAAAACTTGCATCATTTTGTGAATGTGAGCAAAATACGGTGTCTATTAATAAACTTACATTTTATGTAATAATATTGTGAACACAGTACTATTTAGTTCCATGGTAAGCTTGTGTTATGGATACTTCATACTATATAGTTGATACACTACATATCAAATCAAATCAAAATATTCTTTATTCAAATAGACTTTTACAAGCTCTTTTAAATCGTCATTTTTACATTATCAAAATTAAAAGTCAGTCTGTAAGTCTGTGAGTAAACTACCACCGGCTCGGAAAGCTGTTCTGCTGAGAAGAACCGGCGAGAAACTCAACAGTTGCTCTTTTCAAAAAAATATTTGGTAACAATATTGTATTACAATTTATCTATTTATCCTACGTGAGACACAACAGTCCCTAATCCCACACATTTACATCTACCAGGTATTCCGCTATAGTGTAATAAGCTTTATTCAATAACGTATTTTTAATTTTTGATTTAAATTGCCTCAAAGGCAAGTTCAATATGGACTGTGGAATTTTATTATACATGCGTACACCTTGCCCCATAAACGATCTGTTTACCTTTTGTAGGCGAAAACTGGGTGTTACAAGTTTATCCTTATTTCTTGTATTTATACTGTGTTTGTCGCTGTGCTTTGAATAGCAATTAATAATTTGCCGAACAAACATAATGTTACGATATATATATATATATATATTGCGAAGCAACCGTAAGAATTCCTATTTCTTTAAAAAGTCCGCGGAGAGTATCACGAGCGCTTATGTTATAAATAGCCCGAATGGCCCTTTTTTGTAGAATAAATATCGATTTAATGTCCGCTGCATTACCCCACAACAAAATACCATAAGATAAAATGCTATGGAAATAACTGAAGTAAACAAGTCTGGCAGTATCAATGTCCGTTAGCTGCTTGACTTTTCTAACAGCGAAAACAGCTGAGCTCAGTCTACTCGCAAGAGACGAGAGATGGGGACCCCATTGCAGAAACGAATCTAATGTCATACGTATATAACTCAAATAAATATTATAAAAGTAAGCACCATGACTGGAGAAACATTTGTACCTACTCGTCAGACGAATGAATGGGTCGTCAAAATTAAAAAAAAAAAACAACAAAATTTTGAACATGCTTACCTAGTGAAAATAAAAAAAAACTATTATATTATGCACATTTCGATAATACTTATTGTTAAGAAGATTGTCACACTTATTATAAGGAAAAGAAAAACAAAAAAGACCTAAAATACCACAGTTTGAGAAGCGCAGTACGGCTACATTTAATAATGCCATTTACTGTTGCATTTGGCTAATTTTAAAAATGACTAGATTGTTAACTAGAAAGGTTTTTGTCTGAGATTCTAATTCAGATTTTATTGCAATTCGAAACTAATCTAAATATTGAAATAAAAAAATTTAAGATTTGATGCTTGGTAGTGATAAAGATGGACGCTGCGACGCTATTATCGAGGATGACTTAAGAAGTTAATGTCCATTTTCGTTAACTATTCCAAAATTAAAGAGATACCTTAAACTATTTTAGATAGCAAATAAGAGTTTCCCTTTAACTAATACACCGGGAAGATGTCCGAGCTCAAGGAACTCTTAACATTTAGTTAACTGTAAGGAGTTCCCTAATCTCTCCTTTAAGTCTGTAAGGAATATGACAAAATTTTTGTTCAAAATTATCATGTGGCGGGCGTTTCGATATTTAGATAATTGTCCTAGTTACTAAATAAGATTTTGGGGGACCGATACACACATTTTATGAACGTCGACAATGTGTTTAACATTTTTGTGTGTATGGTTTTTAGCTTAGAGATTCTTAGATAAGATGTGATTTAATAAAAAAATATGAAAATGGTCAAGTTCAAGGTCAAGTTCAATTACATTCAGCACTAACTTAAGTCACCAATTTTTGACATGTTCTTTTATACAATGTAATTTAAATTATTGCCTATATTTTTGTATCTTGGAAATTAAAGCATTAATTAAATCAACCATACCGGCTTGTTCAAACTTTGGCATTCTACTTAACTTACGATTTGTAGTACTTATGACTAATTTGGCCTGCGATTGCACGAAGCATTAATTATATCAATATTTGATTAATATTATATTTTAAAGATTTAGAAATTGTATTTAGAAGTACATAAAAATTAAAGATTACCAAAAAAGAAAACAAAATTACTAGAAATTACAAACCAAATGAGTTATAGTTTACAAAATTTTATATTTATTTATGGCTTAGAAAAATATTTCAGCCTTTCTTAGACATTTCATAGTTTATTTAATCATAAGTCACTCATTAGAATTTCAGAAACTCATTAACTGTATTATAATTTAAATATAATACAGCAAAGAATATAAAAAACGTCGACAAAATTGCTAATGTCAACATTTACCTTCAATCACCTGCACCGTGCTTCGTCGCTATCATCACATAGAGACGGCACTATCTCACTCTACAAACATAACTATCGCGAACAAACGCAAGCAAAAGCAGCAAGGAAAATACGCGCTATAAAATTTCAATACCATAAACACGTCTAAGAAAGTAACTGAAATATTTAATTACGAACTAATATAAGGCACAATTGCATTAATACTACCCCAAATTACCCCCGGGGCTGAACAAGGCATGAGAGATAATATAAAAAATATTTTCAGATGTATTGTGTAGTTATAATTTCTATTTCATGATCAGTTATTTAATTTAAGTCGTTAGAATTGTATATCATTTTACCTTTATGGGAGTTAATGTTTTTTTATTATTTTCTAATTCCGTACTGTACAGCCCCATCTTAATAGTGCTTCTTAACCTGGGGGCCATTTCATTTGTCTGCCCCCAAGAACGTGCAGATGCAAGTGGTATACACTCTGTGCCCCATGCACGCCGTTGTTGACGACGAGGCGCCATC
Organism: Boloria selene; assembly: GCA_905231865.2. Taxonomy (NCBI): domain Eukaryota; kingdom Metazoa; phylum Arthropoda; class Insecta; order Lepidoptera; family Nymphalidae; genus Boloria; species Boloria selene. Next base: position 6,850,620 of record HG993161.1, on the reverse strand, counting down.
CCTGTGGGGCTCGAGCTGCCCCCAGGGAACGAGCTACCAGCATGAGGTGGCCTAGGAGCTGAGAATGAAGGAAACATATGTATGTTACAAGTCATACAATATATATGAGAAATTTGGTATGTGTTAGTCTTTCCTGTAGACGCTGCTGGACAGATTTTTGGATAAAATTTATAACAGAAGCATACAACAAATTATTACTGTTCATATATAGTTACTATCTTTTCAAAAACAAAAATTTACTAAACCAAGGGACAGGCTTGTATAATTTATTCTTTTAGCATATGTAATGATAATATTGTTTGTTTACATATTAATAATTACGTAAATAAAAACATTTAGTCAGCATTGTTACAATAGTATAAAGAAATGATTACACTGCAATTATAATGCTGTAATCTAATCAATTACATTTGTAGGTACTTGGCTACTGTAATATTTATAAGCTTAATTTTCTATTAACACACTTTAATGTACAGAGTATATATATGTTGATACAGTAACATGCAACACCATCTACGTCCATGGTAAGTTGTGAGGCATGCATTATGGATACCAGATAGTTCATACACTACATATATATATAACTTGAAATACATACATAATACTATAAATGTAAACACACATGACTGGGGTATAAAACATAAGGGTTCATCGAAAAAATGTCCCCAGTTGGAATCGAACCTGTGACTACTGGCATACAACAAATTTGAAGTAAATAATGTTTGTTGTTGTAAATGTTTCGCCATAATTTGGCAACTTATAGGTTTCATTTGCAAAATGTTTCAACATGAATCTTAACATGTTATTGACAAAACAGTATTTTTCTGTTCATTTACTTCTAACAAAATTTGTAAAATTTGTAGACCATCTATGCAAGAGTCTAGAAAACTATTATTTTGCTAAATATACTGAATAAATAAAAGTAATAACATGGCAATTTATTAAAAAGGTGCAAAGTGGCATAAAAATCTAGGCATTACACTCCAATCTATTGCCTAATTACACACTGAACATGACAAATCATACAAGAATGCAGTTGATAAACATTACATAGTATTTTATGTTTCTATTACATTTGCTAATTGAATTTGATACTTAATTATATTGCAACAGAATGACTTTTCATATGAAGGAGGGCAATCAGATTGCTTAGATAAGGCGATATGTTAATTAAAACTGTGACATTCCTTAGAAGAATATTTTAAAATGTTTTAACCATGCCTCATTATTATAATTTAAAATAATAGGTAATATGTTAGATTTGAACTCCGTACTAAAATTTATTAAATAAGTGTTAAATTTTCTATATAAAAATGTACATAATAGGTACATTTATATAATGGGAAGGGAGTAAAGACTTTAATTAAATTTGTAACACGAAAAGATATTATTACTTCTTGATTATAAATATAATAACAGATATGTATATAGTATTATTCGAAATAAAAAAGTATGTATGTAAATGCTGAAATGATTGCTGTAGCTAAAGCCGCTAGATGATGTTTAATACAAAAGTTGACTAAGACCTGGAGTCAACTGTTAGGTACACATAAAGCTAGTAGTAACCTAAGAACGGGCCATAGCACTAGCAAAGGTCTGTTGCTACAATATTATTATAGTATGGTGGTATATTATGAATTATAACAATACGTCTTATGTCTTACTAGTAATATACTAACCTCCTTGTCTCCAGTTTCAACGTCTTGCATTCGAGGGATTTTCCGTTTCGGTATAACTAGGAAATGCACCGGCGCTTGTGGAGAAATGTCGTTGAACGCCAGACAGAGCTCGTCTTCGTAAATAATGTCCGCTTTTATTTCTTTAGATATTATTTTATCGAATATAGTTGGACCGGTAGAAGCTACATCGGCGGCTTGCGCGCGTTTTACTTCATCGCTGTACGGTCTCCGCACCGCTACGGCGGCGCCTCGGGAAATGTCGTATATATTTGTAGGATAACTCTTCTTTAAACGAAACTTTAGAGCACGTTGGAAAACTTTATTAAACATTTTTTTAATATAAAAATCTAATTAACAATGTTTCATCCTCCCGCAATAAACTACGACGCGATTCAAATTTTCGTGTTTTGACAGTGACAGATAACCGCATTCCAGTATGACTTTTTCATCGCGTTTTGAAGCAGACAGATGCTATTTTGCCCACATTTAGTTATGAAAAATTGTTCGTTTTAAATTAGCTTATAATTTTCTACCTATTTTTACACGCTTTTTATTAGCTTCACCTGTATGTTTGACTTCTTTGGGCGCGATTTTGACCCACTTTAAACGGCCAGATTTCGTTCAAACTTTGTAGATTTATTGAGGACCGATGACAATACACTAATTTGATAAAATTATTCCATTTTTCAATTTGCAAAATATGATTTTTGCTAGAAAAAGTAGAAAATAAATAATAGTTTAAAAAAACAAAAAAACACGCTTTTTATAGAAAACCGAACTAAAAAATAGAAAATAAAATTTTATTTTAAAAAAAGCGTGGGGTGCATGGTATCATTTCGATAATATCTTAAAAAGCACCCCACGCTTTTTTTAAAATAAAATTTTATTTTCTATTTTTTAGTTCGGTTTTCTATAAAAAGCGTGTTTTTTAGTTTTTTTAAACTCTTATTTATTTAATAAATTTGCTCATAATAATATTTATGTTTACGTAGTTTTCGTCTTATGCTACGTAATTCTCACGTTGCGCGGATCTAGACACACGGTAGTATGTCTGTCTGTCAGGTCTGTCTATCTCTCAAGTGCAAGCCAAAGAAACGGACAGCCAGTCGTGCGTTATATTACTCGAACCATTTCACATCACCTGAAGCTTAGTTCATTTATATCATAAATCCCTTATTCAAAAATTGTGCATGAATTGCACCGCTGCGCTTCTTTATTATTCTCTCGCTCGCGCAGTAAATAAGATCTTAAATCTAGACAACCATGGATTAAACAAACTTTTTGACAAGGCAACCTAACACGTTCGAATTGAAAACAAAATAGAGTTTCGTTTCTGTAATTCAATTACATAACTTGAATATGGTATATTATATTAATAAGACTAGTATTCAGCCTGTCCCAATAAAAGTGAAAGAAATGAAGGTGGGTAATTTGTAAAAGATGCGATTCTCCTTAGTTTCAGTGAGGTCGTCGAGAAAATTTCCACGTGTATTAAAATAAAAGCATTTCAATAAAACAAATAAATTCTAAATTACAAAAGTTTATTAAAGCTTTTTTCATACGACACGAAAATTGTTTACAAGACAAATAAATTAATAGCACCATTACCGAAAATATATTTCCACATAATTACACTTTTTGGCAAGTTGAAATGATTTACTGTGGAGAATGTTAATAAATTAAAAAGTATTGAATTCCTTTAATTTAAAATAGCTTTTTGTGTACGTTGAAGCTTTGCTTTTATTAAATAAGGCAACTTACACACATAAAGTCGAATATTTTTAAATATAGCTTCAATAGGCAATACCATATTTTCATATATTAACCGAAAAGTAATGGGTACTCCATTCATTAAAAAAACGATTTTCTTCTCGATTATATCTGAACTTCTATTCGGACCCTTTTAAATCTTATTATTACTAGGCACTAATAATAATTGAGCAATTATAATTCAATGCCGAGTTAGTATCTCGTGCTTGGAAACAGTTGGAAACAATCCAAAAAAAATATTATAATAGTAGTAATCTTACGATTTACACATTCTTTAAGTTAATAGTGCATCCCAATAAGCTATTTATATTTGCTCGCTCTTACGTCTTAAAGATAAAAATTTACAATTTGTATGAATCTTAAAACAATAATAACTATCATCATAGAAAAACCAAGAACTATACTTTTAAGTATAGCTTATAAGTAATTGGTATCCACAGTATGAGCTGGATGTTGCGAAAATCTGAACAAATAAAACAGCTTACATTAATTGCTTTTGTCAAACATGGCATCATATTTAAACGATATATTCAAAAATCCTTAGTGTTACCATCAACTAATATAACAAGGAATCAACTTTAGTGGCACACACTGTACGCCATTAAGAACCTTAAATTTATTCAATTATATCTAAGTAAGGTGTCTACAGATTTAATATGCTAATTTAATTTTAAATTAATTATTTTAAATTAATAGCCATATATACCACCAGAACTTGTAACGTAAAAAGGTAAGGTTAACCATATTGTTCAATTCAGACTAATACTTTAAGTACCTTAATAAATTAAATACTAACTCACATCTGCAGTCAAACAGTAGGCCAATACCGCAACATTTCACTTCAAATTGTTTAAAATATTTATAATATATTAAATTTTAGCAACTACTACGCCAATTATATGATTTAAATATTATTCGTTGTCTCAGAAATTAGTTTTCAATATATATATGTTTTTTTACTACTGGCAGGACCACAAAGCCTTTGTTTTTGTTATTTCATTCAATACGTCGAATACAAAATGAATTTAAAATTTCATATAAAATTTTATCACAAATTTAAGTTAGAATAAAACTAATATCTCTCTCTTTCATACAACTTCTATCGCACGACTGTAAGCTGCGAAGAAAAGAGACAGTATCAGTCTGACAGCTCCATACACGATGTCACGAATTGATGTGCTCTGTAGCAGTAGCCTGAAGAGAAGAATCACCAAGAAGAATAGTACGGCTTTGTGTAAAATGTACATTCTGAAAAAAATATTTAAAATACCTTTAATTGAATATTGCGTGTATTTAATACAGTTCATTTAAAAATATTTCTTCTGAGGCAAAAAGACAATAAATGCTCTATAGATCTGCAGTCGTACTAATTAACGAGGTCTCAATTAATATTATACACAAGTAACTTCTCAACCTCGCTAACTCGTGTTCGTCCCTGGACGATACGATTTTAGGATTAGTGATTCCTATACCTACAGAATAATCAGTTCTAAACTTTTCCATTTTTCAGCTATTTTGGGATTTGTCTCTTTTTTTACCTTAACCACCTCTAACACATCCGCAACAAAATAGAAAAGAATCATTCAAATTAGTCCAGCCATTTTTGAGTTTTAGCGAGACTTAAGATAAATGCTATCATTTAATTTTTTATTAGATAATATATATAAGATAATATATATAAGGATATAGTCAGAAAAGTTCGCGGCCTGTTGTAGTTAAGAAAACTAGCACTGAGTCTCACAGTCCTCACTGGCTGACGGGCCGGTGGGAACTTATGCAGAGTTTCCTTTTTTTTTATGGTAAAAAGGGGGCAAACGGGCAGGAGGCTCACCTGATGGGAAGTGATCACCTCCGCCCATGGACATCTGCAAGCCAGGCTTGCAGATGCGTTGCCGGCCTTTCAGGTAAGGGAGGGATGGAGGAGGGAGGGAAGTGGGAGGGAGGGGGGAACGAAGGCGGAGGATGAAGGGAAGATGGAGGGGGGAAGGAGAATGGGCCTCCCAGACTCTCACTCACCGGACGAAACGCGACAGCATAGCTGCCACTTCACGCCGGTCTTCTGTGAGAGAGTGGTACTAATGAACTATACGGGGCGTGCCGGCCCATTCGGTTGCTACCCGAAGGTAACAAGCATGGCACTACCACTAAAAAGGGATATAAAGGGATATAAAAAAAAACTGGCGCACAGGAGGGGCTCACTTCGGTGGGTGGTGTGTCAGGTGGGTTGCTCCTGACACTACTCTAAATAGCAGAGTGGACTGTTGAGCAACCTTTTTGGCTTTGGTGCGATCTGCTTCGGCAGACCAGCCGGGCTGTCGAGGTGTCGAAGTTGCATGCACTAGCGATCCTGCGTCGCCCCATTAAGACGGGTGAGGTCCGTTGGGTTTTAGTGGGTAGTACTGGTTTATTTTTAGCTGGCGAGTCCCACATAACCACTCTGGTGGTATGCCTCAATGCATTTCCCATTGTTTAATAATAATAGGAAAACTGACGGAGTTGGTTCTAATTTATCAAAAAATAATCTGAAGGTACATTGTCTGGACTCTGGACTGTATGAAGGATAGTAAAACTTCCCAACCAAAGTCCACTATTTTTTGTTTAATCGACAAAAATATATACAGTCGTCGGTCCAACATTGTTCTTTAACAAGGCTACATCATGTTTCGTTGCTAGGTAACGTTTTTCCGCGCATGCGTACTGAAACACTTCACCGGGAGCAAAAGTTTATAATTCAACGTGTACAGCAACAGGACAATGTGTGTTGTGTCGGGTCCGCTAGTTCATGATATAATTATATACAATGGGTACCTGTTGACATGTCTCCTCGCCTCTGCCAGGTCTTGATCTTTTTCTTTAAGCAAATACTTTCTGGTGCCTTTGACGAAGTTCTTATACTGCTCATCCCAGCTGCAAGTAGATAGCGAGTTTGTGTTGATACTATCATGTATGATTCAAATCAAATCAAATCAAAATATTCTTTATTCAAATAGACTTCTACAAGCTCTTTTGAATCGTCATTTTTACATTATCAAAATTAAAAGTCAGTCTGTAAGTCTGTGAGTAAACTACCACCGGCTCGGAAAGCTGTTCTGCTGAGAAGAACCGGCGAGAAACTCAACAGTTGCTCTTTTCAAAAAAATATTTAGTAACAATATTGTATTACAATTTATCTATTTATCCATTTATTTATTTATTTATTTATTTATTTATTTATTTATTTATTTATTTATTTATTTATTTAGATTTAGAAAGCTTTACCCAATAAATAAAACAAATAATCTAATTTCATCTCCACATGCAGAAGTTACAACCAGCAATAATATTTTATTTTGTGCAGACATCAAGTGTAATTCATATTAATTATTCGGAATATATAAATTTAGAACTTGTGATTCACCCTCGTTCCGCTTGGTTCGTTCTTTAGTTGCGGTTTGCCGGTTATAAATAAATAATAAATATGTGGAGACATTACTACATACCACGCCATCTAGTTCCGTGGTAAGCTAAGAAGGAAGCTTGTGTTACGGATACCAGGTAGTTGATATATTACATATATACATATTATAAATATAAAGACCCATAACTGGAGTACAAACATCCGAGTTTAACAAATGAATGCCCCCAGCGGGACCGAACCCGCGTCCACTGGCGTAAGAAAGTAGGGTCACTACAAACTGCGCCAAACGTTTCGTCAAATAGACCGAAAAGCTATTATCATCCTACTTTTTTTTTTAAATCTGTCCAGTTTTATCTTAACCCCTCGAGCGTTTCACGATACACCGTAAGATCATAAGAGAAAAGGCTCGAGGCGTCGACGGCTCCGCATATGCATCCTAATTTAAAAATAATTTAAAAATAAAAAAATATATATTACATCACTGCGAGATAAGGTCAGTTTTATTTGCTTATTAAATTATATAAATAGTTAGATAAACTCATAACGAAGCCGGGAAGGTATAATTTATACCATTTTAATATATACATATCAACGAATTCATCGTATTTCCGAAGGTCTACCCTATCTATCAAACGTCCTTGAAATTACGCCGACGCTTCGAGCCTTTTCGTAAAACGGAGGCCGACGCTCTAGGGGTTAATACTATGACGACCTATGACCTTTAATTCTCTTAAAACTAAGTATATATTCAAAAAATTTCGGCTTACTTAAAATTTTATTATAAAATTTGCATATTTACATATAAAAAAGAATTAGTCAATAAAATATATTTTTGTACTTACTCTATAGTGTTTGGATCCAGGTTGTATATAGCGCGGTCGCTCGCCGAGAGCCGAGAGCGAAGCCGCGCTACATTGTCTGTCTTGAACTCCCACTCTCGGAGTGCGAAGAACGCGAGCACGTCGTTCATAGCGCGCATTTTCTGGTCTGCTGTTATTAGACTTATTCTGGAAGAAATAATTATTAAAATCTTTTATCTATTGAAATTCTACTAGTAGTTATAAAGTTGTACTCGGAGTACTTAGATCCCTTTCAAACGTGCGATGTAGGAGGAAATTTGAAGTTTTAGAAAAAGAAAAACACATTATTTTAATTTTTTATCTGTCTGTCTGCTTATTATGGCTAATCTCCGAATTTTAGAAAAACAATTGACTGTGTCTGATCAAAAAAGCATTCCTAAGCGAAGCAAGAATTGCTTGTCATCGTCATCATCACTAACTAACATTATTAAACAAAGTCCTCCGCCGCATCTGTCTGTCTGTTCGCGATAAACTCAAAAACTACTGCACCGATTTTCATGCTGTTTTCACTAATGGATAGAGTGATTCTCGAGGAAGATTTAAGTATATTTTTGTAGTTTTTGTATACATTTACTAGCGGAACCCGCGGCTTCGCGCTTGCGCTAATACTACACTAAAGTTTTAAATAAAACAGTTTTTTTATTTATTTTATTTAAAACGACAAAAAATAGCATAAAGTAAAAAAGAATACTCACTTCATCTTTATTCCAAGTGTTCGCATAATATATTCTGCGACGTGCAGCGGGAGGGACTGCAGAAGGTATGCAAGCGCTCTCTGAGCGTATCTGAAAATAAACTTATATAAATACTAGGAATTGCCGCGGCTTCGGCCCCATTTTAATCACTATTAAAAATAGGGTTATTTAATCTATGCTAAATCTTTCAGAGAAAATCCGAGCATAGCCCTCTCCATCTTTTCATTCACACCACTTTATGTGCACAGTCAAGTTTCAGCAGTTTTGCAGTTCAACAGTAGTTATTTATTAATTAGTTACCATAGCATTAGCAACTATGTAACAACGTTTTTAAGAAAAAACCTGTTCAAATATTTCCACTCGTTCCATAAATAATTAATCATATTGATATGTATATTTCAAACAACTAGTAATAGTACCTGTTCTCGATACCGAAGCCGCTGGGGTACCACAGACAGTTGTCCAGGGGGTACTGCGGCAGGAACTTGTGGAGGGCTTCCTCGAACTGTGTCCAAGTTGTGGGGTTGTCAAATGTGCTGCAGTTATACACGCGGACTTCTGGTAACCTGTGGATACAATGGAAGGTTAGTGAGAGACTGCTTAGTAGAATGACTGGACCACCTTTTAAGGAAATAGACACGGTTTTTTGGAAAAATGAAAATTTTAGGAGATACTGACATTGGAATAAGGCATATCGGATTAGCTATAGCTCTAATAAAAAATCCATTATATATTTGTATTACTTTTATATTCAGTTCTTTTTATCGTCCAATAGCTGGGCACAGGCTTCCATCCATAGCCCATCACGCTGCCCAAGTGCGGTGTTTGTTTGTATACGGGTGAATATTTCATTTGGTGCATATTACAGTTCTGGCCATAAAGAATGTATAAAACGTTAAAATATTTTGAAGATGATAATATTTATTTTTAATAAGCTACGGGTTCTAATGGACGCAACTCGTTGAATATGTTTATTATTATTAGGTATGTGTAAAAAAAATTAACAAAGTCGTAAAATCTAATTACCATTTGTGTCCTTTTTCCAGATTTGACCTAATCAAAATATTTTACTAAAAAACTGTCCTTAAAGAATAAGTTATCGTATATATTTATGATAAAAGAGTAAATAATCTATGTTTTATTATTTTATTATTCATGAAAGAACAGTTTTAAACAACTTTTTACTACTTTAAAAAATGTCCTTACACTTCTTCATAATTACCATTCAGCGACATGTTTGTGTCGATATTTTAATACTTTCGCATCACTATGTACCTTCATTCTCACAAAACGTTCGGCATCAGTCGACACTCTGCAATAGAGCAGGATACACGCATGAAAGACTGTTACCGGCAAAGTGAAATAAGTTTCTCCGGTTAAAATTTGGTGTGGTTTGGAATATTTCTACATACCGTTTCGATTATAAAAGGTAATATATTGGTTATTTTTTATTTAATTTTAGCTAGATGTAACCAACAATAGGATATCTTTTAAACAATAGACTGCATAAATCCATGACTCTTTAAAAAAACTGTATTTAACCGCATAAATTGATGAATCTAATTACCAAACTTCTAATTACCATTATTTACCATTCGCTTATAGTCGAATGGTGATTAGAAGAAAGTAACGGTAATGAGTTTAATGTTAAGATTTGATGAAACCTTAACCATATAAATTAACAATTATACTTACAATTAATGTTAAGTGTCGCATTTTCGGAAATTAGATTAGTTAGCTTTTATTTTGGTTCTATTTGTCTGTTTGACCCCCACATACTTTAATTGTTTTTAAAAAAAACCAAAAAAAAACCAGATTAAGGGCTAAAGTAACACACAGAAAAAGGTATTAAATTGAAACCAGTCTTACATGCTCTAGAAAAAAAAAGGAGGCCAAAAATATATGTATAAGATGAAAGGCGTTCCTTTCTGTCAATTGGTGATATGACTCCAAGAAGCAAAAGACAGCAAGGAAAAAATGGTGAGAGACCATTTTTTTTAACAGTAAGGGGAAAACGAGTTAACAATCCGCGTTAGCTGTGATGGTAAGTTTGTTGCCCCCAGACACCTGCAACATGCCAGGCATGTAATATATAAGGATGACATCAACCCGACGGGGAAGAGAGCGGTGACAGAAACGCGACGATGGCATCACATCAAAAAGTTCGTCAGAACATTCCATTATACAGACGAAAGAATACACATAGAGAGCAACATCTATCCGAAAGCTTAAGGGTTCTAAGTCGTATGTTAGTATGGGATCATCGACAATATGAACGGCTTGTCACATGGAAGAAGTTGGTATTGAGGAGTGCCAGCCCAGAGATCATAACAGTATTCCATGAGAGGGTGAACCTGTGATTTATAAAGAACAGGAACTGAAATACTATTTCGCTCCGTTAAGCACTACTATTGTTTTGGAAGCCAATTTGGCTTTCTGTTCCAAATGACGTGCAAACTGGACATGGCATTAAATTTCCGAGGATCACAACTTCCACGCAGGGATATAGCTGGAATAGGAAATCTGACCCTTCTTTGATGTCCGAAGGGTCGGTCTATTTCGGCGTTTCCACTATGAGGTCTATATTAGAGTATGTCCCCCATATTTTATACGTGACCATAAAATTGACAGGTCAGGACGGGGTGGCGACAACAGAGTGATATCTTCCCTGACGAACATACAAATCCCAACTTTTGGCAGAAAGACATGTTCCAAGCTGTAACTAGGATATTTTAAGCAAGATGTATCGGCAGGGCAATATCTGTCTCCATTAAAAAAAAGTAAGACCGGCTTATCTGTTTCAAGATAGTGATGGACAGCATTGAGGTTGGAATGGAGTGCCTTTTTGTTGCAAAAGTCCACATTAAACGCGGAAGGGGTGGCCGCTGTGCAAATTTTTCTTACGTTTGTTGCAACCATAGTGTGTCAAAAAGGGGGAAAAAAGGAATTCTGAGATTTCGGCGGACTCGGGTTAAATAAAAATATTCAGTATGTGTATATCTGCACATTCAAACTGTGTATTTTGTAGGCATGGGGGATAGATCTGGGTACAAACAAACGAGCGGCCAGCGGTAGAGCGTTTCATCAGGTCTCCATGGACTCCATGCCAACACGACACACTTAAACAGAAGCGATGGACTTCACTTAAATACCGATCCCGAGGTCGCCGAGATCATCGGAATTTAGGAAAGGGGCTGGCTTTGAACAGATCTGCGACTGGGACATTTAGCGATCAAGTTCGATATGAAACTGGTCGCGAGCCAGTAGAGAGCAATACTGGCAAGTTTTAGTGGTAGAGGGCATTGGTGAGTTACTCACATTTTAAGAGCAGCTTTCACAGTGGTAGGGGAGAAATGTATTCTAAACATGTCACAGGAACCGTAATGAATATTACCAAAGAAAACTTTTGCTCTGTCTTGACGTAACGGTGAGTAAAAGTGCTAACACACCAAGTTGCAGTGGTACATGAAAATTATACATCGATTAGTGTTTATTGTTACAAATAAAAATTGACAATTTCTATTATTTACTTTGAGTTCACTCCTTAAATTCCTTTTTTATGATTGTTTATATTATACGCGTTTGATTATTTATACTAATTATGTTTCCTCTTTGTTACTTATTACAAATCATATTTGATTGTTAACGAATAAAATGCTGATTAAAGTACTCTGATGTTATACTTTTTAATATATTTCTAATCACCATTTGAATAAATCTCATTACCATTAGCTAAATATCAATTACCGTTCGTGTTAATCTCATTACCGTTTATTAAAAAACACAAAGCCCTATATCTTCAATACTAAACGTCACATTACTGTACCTCCTTCATATTTAGTTTATTTTCATTATATATTGTACAAAAAAATAATAAACAACACCATCAGGCTTAATATTTGATTCGCCAAAAAAAATTGTAAAATATGCATGAAATGAAATATTCACCCATACCTGAAGAGAAATGGAGTGACACAGACTACTTTTACTACAGGAGGTTATCTCATTCCCATTATAGGATACTAACTTATCCACAGCAGTCTCCCAAGCTACAGCGAGTAGGGTATCTATGGCGATATCGACTGGTAGTAGATCAGCCCTCGCGTTATGTTTCCTGCAGAAGACGTGAAGCAAGCCTTTGCCGGCGGCGACCGCCACGCCGCTCGGACCGTTGAAGTTCTCGATCCATCCCGGATAGGGATTGCGGAGTGAAGATATCACTGTCAAAAAATAAAAAAACATCTCATTAAAATCAAAATGTGGGCGGTCATAATTAGTTGTGTTTTAAGGCTTTATTCTTTTTAACCCAAAATATTCGCCACTGCTGGTACCCTGAAGTTTGTTTTTTCTCTTAAAGCCTTAGAGTAGAGAGTTCTTTGGCGAAATAATCTGAACTCAAAAAGCACCCTTTGAAGCCATTTACAAGAAAAATGAATTGAATTGAAACAAAACAACTACAGAAAAGTATCAATGATGAATCAGATTGCTAAAATTATGTTCATGAAATTTTACCTATGGTAGGTCTGAAGATAGCGATAGGGTAGGACTTGGTGGCGCGGCTCTGGACGGCCTCCTCCGCCATGGCTTTAGTAAATGTGTAGGTGTTCGGCTTCGGTTTGATGTATCTGTAAAATATTTATACTTTTTTTAGATTTATATGACTTATATAAACACCCATGACTGGAGTACAAACATTCGTGCTCAACAAATGAATGCCCCCAGCAGGAATCGAACCCGAGCTGCTGGAACAGCAAGTAGGTCACCAAAAACATTATCAATCAACGGGAGACTTTCCTTTTTTGAAAATTCGTTGTAATCGCTGGCGCTAGCGTGAGTAAAATTTTAAAGTTTTTCTACATATTCTTCGGTTTATATAATATATTTAATTTAGTTACTACAAAATATGGTGTCAACTCACTCTGGAGTGATGCTGGACAGTAGTGGCGGCGGCACAGCATCCACGAGGGCCAGCAGGCGGGGCAGGGAGGTCGGCGCGGGGTAGACCTTCTCCTCCACCACGCTGAGCTCGGGGTTGCTGTATGCTGTAGACACGTGGATTAAGGCCTGTAATAATCATAAATGTTTAAGTTTTCATCATTATTATTTTAAAATAATTCGCTTCACACAAAATTGTCATTACATACATTTCGCACAATCATAAGCACATGACAGGACTCTTATGTATGCGCTGTTTTTTTTGGCAAAGATACCGTTTCGAGTAGTTTTTGATAAAGTTTCAATGAAGAGCGACCTCAATGTAATAACCTCAAGTAATTTGTGACTTATTTGTCTGTATTTGACATACGATTATATTAGTGTGTGTATGTATGTATATTGTATGTATATATGTGTTCAGCCCTTTTTATCATCCTACTGCTGGGGATCCCTTCAAAACGAGGGGGATCAAAGCCCTAGTCCACCGCGCTGGCCTAGTGCGAATTTGCGGACTTCAGATTTCTTTTCACGGCGCGGTGTTTTTGTTTTTCCCTTTCCGTAAGACAATTGCTAATCATGTTAGAAATGTTTCAAAGATGAAAATAACAGAGACCTGCGAGATCTGGATTTGAACCCGCGTCATTCGGTTATCTATGTGAGCGCGTTACCTTGGGCTATACAGTGTATATAATTATTCATCTGATTATACAGCTTTAATACCTGCAAATTAGGAAGAGTGTCACAAAGGTCCATCAGGCGAGTCACTGAGAGCACGTTCTGCTCCACGGCTGTGGGAAGCGCCTCGTCGAACTTGAGCGTGGCGGCCGAATGGAACACTATCGACACCTAATGCAGATATAAGAAAGGAAATATAAATTTAGACAAAAGTGAAAGTGAATCAGTATATGTTATGGCATGGAAGGAATTCTGATCTAAAATCTTTGTTACTCCTTATAATATTAGCTATCTGCGAGTGAAAGTTCCGTCAAAATCGGTACAGCCGTTTCTGACAATAGACGAAATAAACAGACAGACAAAAATATTAAAAATGGATTTTTTGATGTTAGTACCGTACTTATATACGTTCATATGCATTTAGTGAAAAGCTGTTAATTTGAAATGAAAGACACTTCAATTTTATTTATATCTATACTAATAAAGCTGATTTGTTTGTTTGTTTTTTTGTTTAGTTGAACGCGCTAATCTCAGGAACTACTGGTTCGATTTGAAAAATTCTTTTTGTGTTGGATAGTCCGTTTATCGAGAAAGGCTATAGCCTATATTATATGACGCTATGGCCAATAGGAGCGGAGCCTCAATGAAAGCTGTTGCAAAAACGGGAAGGGCAGACGTTAGTTCTTACCGCGCGACTCAGAAAAAAATGGGTTTCTGGTCTTTAAAACGCGTGCGAAGCCACGAGAAATGCTAGTGTATTGTATATGATAACTAGCACAGCAAGCGGCCTCGCTCGCAATAAATCTAGGGACGAACCCGAGCAAAGCGAGAATGATTCGCTAGTATCAGTGTAATAATTTAAAATTACAAAATGCAAATAGCATCCATCTATGCTCTTTAAAGTAAAGAGCTTCAAAAATTATAATGAAATGCCAAGAAAATATACCCCTATTAAAGCTCCGAGGACAACTTCGAGTATTATTAACTCAGAATCAAGAACCAAACCATAGCTTGAATTCTAACGTGGCAGCGACATCTAGAGCGCGACTTGAGAGCTGAGGCGGGGTTCATATCTAAATCATGTTTAAAGGGACTATTTTAATCAAATTAAACTTTTGATGAAATTTGAGAATTTTGATGAAATTTGGTATGATGATAGCTGGTTATTCGGCTAAATATTACCTATATGGGATACTTTTTACTGCGGGAAATATCCCATTTCTGAGAAATATATTATTATACTACATAACTACTAGCAATAGAGTAGAAACTAGAGAAATGAAGAGAAAAACTTTTAATATTTCCATAAACCATCCCTTTGGAATAATCTTCCAAAGGAAATCCAAATGACTCCTTCCATAGACGCCTTTGAGAAAAGATTAAAGCAACACTATCTGAACACATTAAGATAATTTCTCATATATCTGCTTTGTTTATTCATTAACTGTACTTTTGTATTTTATTTGTAAGTATATTTATTTAGAACATATACACTTGTATGTATGTATGTATGTATGTATGTATTTATATATATGTAGCTGCACTTATGAACCCGCTACTAAATAATATATTTCACAACCATGGGTTGATTGGAAGAAATCTCTTGTAAGGATAAGATAAGTCCACCTTTACCTTTACCTTGTAATATTTAATTTTTTGTAACATTATATTAAAGTGCAATAAAGAATATATGTATATAAATGATTAATTTACTAAAAATATTTTTCATACCTCTTGTAATTGCTTCAAGTAAGCGCCGGGTATACCGAGGCCGGGCTGCGCCACGTCGCCGGGGACTATACACAGCTTGTCCAGCTGCGACGGGTAGTTCTGACGGACCACGTCGAACACCTGGGAAACCAGATATTGTTTAGTGGGTAGTTGTAATATTTTATCTTTACTATATAGGTAGTTCTAATGACAGTGGTAGCCCAGCGGTACGTCCCACTGTTGGTGGTGGGCCTCCCTTAGTACGAGGGGGATCAGGCCATAGTCCACCGCGCTGGCCTAGTGCGTGTTGGCGGACTTCCCATGTCTTTCGAAAAATTGCTAGGTTTTTCTCAGACATGCAGGTTTCCTGGCGATGTTTTACTTCACCGTAAGATAAGTGGTAATCATGATAGAAATAATTCGCATATGAAAATATCAGAGGTGCGAGAGCCGGAATTGAACCCGCATCACTCAGTTATACAAGCGAGTGCGTTACCGCCGGGCTACCACTGCCTTTTTAGTGAAGATGTATTTTACTCTAATTTTAGTTGGTTTTAATACCAGTTCCAGTAAGCTTTTTTGAAAAAAAAAATTAAATGCCAATTACTTAGTATTCTTTTATTATTTTTATTCTATTATTATTTAATTATTTAAATTGCGTTAAATTTGATAACATCACTATTTAAGGTACATTTCTTTCACGTGCCATCCGTTTTGGTGTAAGAGCGGAAACGGAACACTGTTTTACTTGCCCGTAATATACGTTTGCAAAACTTATTAAAATATCTGCTACATCTCGATTATGTAAGTAAATATATATATAAAAACCTGTGATTGCTTGAGTCCGAGTAAACGTTTCTCAGGAGCCTCTCCCTTCTTGTACCTCATCAGCAAGTGCAGTCTTCCGACGTCGGGGCACGTGGACAGCAGGCGCTCGATCAGCACCTGGGATTATGAACAAATATTAGACCATTTAATACCTAATTTCTTTGACTTACGCAATTATTTGCCATCTATATCTATACTAATATAATAAAGCTGAAGAGTTTGTTTGTTTGTTTGCTTGAACGCGCTAATCTCCGGAACTGCCGGTCCGAATTGAAAAATTCATTTTGTGTTGGATAGTCCGTTTATCGAGGAAGGCTATATTACATCACGCTACGGTTATTAGGAGTGGAGCATCAATGAAAAATGTTGCAATGCGAAGTAGGTAGGTATTTCGTGCGACTCAAAAAGAATTGGGTTTTCGGTCTTTAGAACGCGTGCAGAGCCGCAGGAAATGCTAGTATATCATAATATTCTTAAAGCGTCTGAACACGAAATATTTTTTGGTAGGTAAATATTATTGAAATAATCATTATTATTCAAAGACCGAATCTATAGTTATACATAAAACTACGGATTTTGTCGCGGATTTATTTAGATTTTTGTTTCCCGACGTTTCGAATGCTTATTAAAGATTCATTTATAATGTCATGTATTCGCGTAAACCTAAGAAAGTATTATGAATCTATACTTTTAAGTATCGTTGGCCGTCTGCCTGCCACTGAAAAGATTTTTATGCAAAGTATGATCGAACCCACTATAATAGTTTTGTCAAAAAAATAATTAAAAGTTGTTTTTTTATTTGCGAATCGACAGACGACGAGAAATGTTTAGTTGTAACTAGTAGGTACATAAGAAACATACACATAAAAATAAAAATTTTGCCTTCTAGTGACCTTTCGACTGACAATAGGTTCCTCCTAATTACGACGCCATTACAATCCATAATTGCAACTGGTAATGAATTTGTTACCTAATAGGTCGGTCATTGCTAAGTCGAAATATCTCTGACCTCCGCTACAGAGCCACACCCTTGTATGTATATAATTAAAAAGTCAAAATAAGTTTGTTAATCATAGCGAAAACAGCTGAAGAGATTTTAGTACAATATGATGGCAATATTTGAGATTAGCGTTTCTCGCGGCTCCACCTGATTTTCTAGAATTACTCCATTTATAAGTAGTATAAATAGTAGTAACTCTTAATGGCTAAAAAATAAGACACAAAATGTGTTTTCAAATATACCCAGTTGATTTTTAGTAAATAGACTATTAAGCTTTATACATTGATAGAGATAATTGAAAACTTTGTTAAAAAATATAATATTAATCCATGAACACAAAAAAACGGACTACAGACTAAAAATAATGAAGACTATAAACTATAGAGAATGTTGACAAAGGCAGTACTATGTACTTTTATATACACAAGTGTTGATGTCCGATTTCGGCCACGGCAGCCAATCTCATTGACACTAGTTACTTCCGCAGGAGATATTATTGTGCACAAGTGTATGCTCAGTCACAAGTGCACTCTCATATTCTGTGAGAGGTGAGACGACTGCTCGACACGACCAATGAGAGTTAAGGCGCAGGACCAACGTCTTTACGTGTTCTTAGAGGCACGGGGGTGACACACCACCAACTTCTCAAGTCCGGGATGTTACTGAGGCTTACTAAACAGAAAGACTCAATAACTAAACTTGGTCCGACCCGAGACTCGAACCCATGATCTCCCGTTGTGCGACCGTACATGCTAGCCACCGAGACAGTTATGTACACAAGTATAAATAGTTTGTGCAATCCCATTGCAATCAAATCCCATCTAAATATTTAAAAGCGGAAGGTCATTCACCCATCACGAAATATTGAAAACCGCTTGACGTATAAAGATGTTTGGCAATGAACGGATTTTGCGACAGGGCCGAATTAAGGAGGTATATGGGCTCTCGCATGTTTGAGTTACAGTTGTGCTCAATGAAAATGAAACGTACCTAGTGACGAACCAAAGCGAAGCGAGGGTGAGAAGTTAGTAATAAAGTCGAAATTTTGGATAGATGTTTGTTAATCTTTCACATAAAAACTACTGAATGGATTTTAATGAAACTTTACAATAATATAGCTTACACATCAGAACATCACACAAGCTATAATTTATAAAGATATACTAGCGGAACCCGCGGCTTCGCTCGAGCTTAACCTAGTAGTCTAAATATAAACGAGATTTAAAAATTAGTTTGCCAAAGAAGTTTTACTTCTGACATGTGTACTTTGTGCGCATGCACTTTTAATTATTTTCTTTAGGGAAGAGTTGCTATTAATTTCTTAGTGGATGTACGTTCTAAGAGTCATCGACAGAACATAAAATGAATATCATAATAATAATTATATTACACTATAATGGCTATTCTTAATTTTAATTGTAATTTTATTGCGCATATTATGAGTTTTGTTTATATTGCAATAAATGATTTATTATTAGTACCTATAATAAGTTAATTTAATATGATTTATAACTATTTTATTGAGTTTTGTACACGAGTTGTTGGAGAAAACATTTCATGTCGAGTATAATTATTATTTATTTTATTATTTAACTTTAAACGTTATTATAATATATAAATATCTGTGACTACATAGCCCGTAAAATATAAAATTAAGTAATTAAATAAATAAATATGTTGGGACATTACACACAGCGCTATCTAGCGCTATCTAGTTCCGTGGTAAGCTACGAAGGAAGCTTGTGTTACGGATACCATATAGTTGATATACTACTTATATTATAAGTTTAAATACATACATATTATAAATATAAACACCCATGACTGGAGTAGAAACATCAGTGTTTAACAAATGAATGCCCACAGCGGGACTCGAACCCGCGATCGCTGGCGTCAGAAAGTAGAGTCACTACAAACTGCGCCAAACGTGTCGTCGAAAATAATAATCTTACTACGAATAAAGGAGTCTAAAAAGAACGAGACTAGAAAATAAGTAATTCAAATAGAAATTCAGAAATGCATAGGTACAAGAACGGTCAAGGTAGAGTCGTAGTCTCACATAGTGTATACCATGCAAACCATGGCTGCTTAATGGCGGTCTTCCTGGCACCCACAGTAAGTTTCTTAACCAACAAGTAACAAGACTTTGGACCTACAAAATGTATACTTTCTTCATATATATTTAAAACTATTACATAATATACCTTACAAAAGTAATTTTCATTGTAATAGTTTCGCTCTGACTGTAATATGTAGATTATTAGACACATAATTTTACTTGGAAATTTAATTACCAAATAGTTTTCTTTACTCTACTTATCCGACGATCCCAGTAGCTTAGCGCGTATTGCATAAAAATTGTTTAATTGAGATATATCTCGTAAGCCGATTTTAGTTACATAAAAATTCTATATTTACCAATAGTCTTCTATATCCAAACCATAGATTGTCAAAATGTCTAACAGTGCCCTTTTTTCTATCTTTTAAAATGTACATCATATTTTAGAGGACTTCCTATTGTCATTGCAATTCTAAATAACTTGAATGATTTCAATACTTCAAATAAAACTGTGAAAAAACCTTCTATTAAAAAAAATAAAAAAAGTACAATGTTTGTGACGTGTGTTGTTTGTGATATACGTAACTAGTAAAGCTACATGACTAAATTATAATAAGGTAGTTTTGTATTTAACTCGTGGAACTTTAAAAAACTATTATTAATTACTTACTTTCCCCATGAAGCCGGTAGCGCCGGTGATGAACACGTCCCTGCCCGCGTAGAACTGTGGCAGCAGCGCGTCGCACGGTGACCTGGGCCTCGCCACCATCTTTTACCTGAAGAAAAAAAACTTTAATTTAAAAGAAAATTAACAAAAATTGAAACAAACAAAAGAGCAAGAGCATACAAAATCGGTTTACGAACTCATATAGTACCTAATACATTAGCAGCAGCGCTGTGAGCTTGAGCTTTAGCTTTACATAATAGGCTAAAAGGCAACACAATATGGGACTTACAAACAAATGATAACAATTAAATAAGACACAGCTTCCTCCCTGGAGGAGCGGCTCTTTCCCGTCAATGTCTACAATAAATCTGCTAAGGGCTTATCGAGCCGATCGTATGATATTAATAAGGAAAAAATCAATCTCATTGGGAACTAGCCCCAATGAGATTGATTTTATTTGAGGGAGAGCGCAGACACAAGTGCACTCTCTATTCCTATCACTCTCATACTCCGCTAGACACGACCGGTGAGAGTTGAGGTGCAGTGATGGAGACTTTTCGTGCTCTTCGAGACACGGGTGTGAAACGCCACCAAGTACCCAAAACCGTGCTCTTACTGCGGTTTACTAAACAGAAAGTCTCAATAACTAAACTCGTCCTGAGCCTCGAACCAAGTGTCACCGAGCCACCGCAAACCACCGAGACTATTTCGTACTATTTCAATTTTCCAAAAATATATTTAATGTCGGAGACAGTGATAGCCCAGCAGTAACGCGTCGCTCGGATAACCGAGTGATGCGGGTTCAAATCCGGGTCTCGCACCTCTGATATTTTCATGTGCGAATCATTTATATCATGATTACCACTTGTCTTACGGTGAAGGAAAACATCGTGAGGAAACCTGTATGTCTGAGAAAACCTAGCAAGTTTTCGAAAAACATGTGAAGTCCGCCAACACGCACTAGGCCAGCGCGGTGGACTATGGTACCACCTACCCTCGTACTGAGGAAGGCCCGTGCCCAGCAGTGGGACGTTATTAAAAAGGGCTGATGATGATGATGATATTTAATGTACAGAATCGACTAACTTAGAATTTTATTATATGAATAGATTTAAATTTCTTAGGGCCCTACATTATATTTGTAACATGTCCCGGCGGCTTCCTCGCGATCGATCAACAATGTACTACAGTCTCGGTCGGCGTTTTGCCAATCGATAAAATAACTCGCATCCTTAATCCCATAAACAGCTCAGTACTTGTGAATGGGTTCACTGACGTACGACAGATAGCTACTGTACTTACATATAAAAATAACACAATATGTACTGTTTGTCTGTGTGTCATGAATATTGAAAAAGATTAATTTTGAATTTTTAGTTTACGAAATCTTATTTTTGATAGTAATTTTGGACTTATAGAGTTGTTTTGATATAACTTCTATCGCAGAAAGTGTTATGAGGACAACCATGATTACTAAATCAGTTTTCTCGCGATCATTTTACAAAACGAAAGAAGCAAGTTCGAACTCGCACCTGCGTGTTCGAAACCTGCATGTCTGAGAGTATTTAACAAGTTTTCGAAGTACATCCGCTACTCCGCACTTGGTTCATAGTGAACTATGGTCTGACCCCTTTGCATTAAAGGGAGGCCCACCCCTAGTAAGAAGTTAAAAAAAACATTCTGTACTCAATGTAGAGGAGGGTTCTAAACCAAAAAAGTGCGTGAGTTCGAAGCCGGGTGAAAAGCCTAGTCGAAATAAAAAAGACAAATAATTCTTTACCTTTCGCAATTATTAGACACATTAGCGAACCTTCGACACGAGCTGAATAAAAGAAAGAAAAAACGAGGACACGTTTATCGTGTAATATCAAACGTGTGCGAAATTCTCCACAAACATACATACTTACATACATATACTACATGTACAATTTTCATATATAAATAAAATTCCCAGTTATCCTTAACTTATTTCTTAAGTCTATTTTAATATTATACTTAAACTACTACTGGTGGGCCCTCTTAAACAAGTTTGTAGCAAACAAAAACAAAAAAAATGAACCATTTTCATACAAACTTGTGAGGAACCTTAGACTTCCTTGATCCGTCCCTGTCGCAAAATCCGTTCTTAGCTTAACTATAAACTACTCTCTCCCTGCCAAATTTCATCATTGGAGGTACGTCAAGCGATTTTCGATATTTCATGCTGATTGTGTAAGTGACCTTTGATTTTTTCTTTAATTTATAAGTAATGATTTACATTAGGGTAAATATTCTTTACAGTACCAATGTCGTCCAATGCACTTTAAAAATAGTTTTTTTTATTTTATTTTTATTGGGGAAATAAACAGTGTTTACAAATATTTATACTCAATAGTTTATATAAATGGTAAGTTTCCACCGATATCGAGCCGTGAAGTTGACTGTTACTAATAAAAATACAAAAGAATTACATATTAGATTGAACAAAAACAAAAAAATACACAAGTTGAGAGCACGTTTGCATAAAATTTTGAATAATCACTTCAGTACATGTAAGCTACCTACTCGTTAACTAATAAACTCAAAAACTACTGAACGGATTTTCATGCGGTTTTCACCAATAGATGGAGTATTTAATGATAAATCTTTAGGTTTATAATTCATTACAGTTTTGTGTTAATTCGCTGAAATATGAAGATGATTGTTCAAGATGTCGGAAAAGCTCGTGCCGACATAGAGGCTAGAACTTTATTGGCGCCGCGATAACTAATAAAGTTATATAAAAACCATGTACGTATTACATTACATTACATATTTTTCCTCTAAAAAGATTCTCTAATGAAACTATATCATTCGCCTATTGTGCTAATTCTACTTAAATTAATAAATTCTTTTTTTAATTTCTGTAGGGACGTACCTACTAGGGAAGTCAATAGTTTTAAAATAAAAGAAAAAATAATGGTTACCCTCTTCCTCCTGCGGGAATTAGTGAAGTATTGAGAGAAGTTGTTTACAAAAGACCGAAAAACAAGTGACATCACTATATGTCATTCAAATACAACACTAGTTTAGTATCTATTGTATTGTGTCGTAACGTCACTAGAATGATTATTAACTTCAAACAAAATTAATAAATCAGTAAAGAAAAATTAAATATTTTTTAATAAATTAGAAATTAATTTAAACGTCGGTCGTTTGGGTCGTGTCCGTCACGACACTACACACACATCGCTATATAAACACATTTATCAATAACTAGCGACTCGCCCTTGCTTCGCTCGGGTTCATCCCCTGATTTAGCGCGAGCGAAGCCGTTAGTTTATATACCTACTTAAACCTTCCCCGAGAACCGCTCAGTATCCATTGGTGAAAACAGCATGAAAATCGGTGCATTAGATTTTGAGTTTTCGCGGACAGACAGACAGACAGTTTTTGACTTTGTTTTATATATATGTACTTAGTCATTATATCATATTTTATTATATTTCACTTGAGTTAACATCCTGTGGCAGCCGTCGCGGGTTCGAGTCCTGCTATTCATTTGTGTGATTACATTTATAATATGTATTTAAATGTATATATGTATACAAGTCTCAAGTCCCAACATATTTAAGTTCAAACAATTGCTTCTCAGAACGATGCAAATTGTTGTTTTTCTTTTACAACTCTGACACCTTTATTGACTTCAAATATATAATATTGACATAAAATGTATGTCTGCTACTGTATACAGTGCGAGGACTCTAGTGTGTACACACGACTCGAGCGAATCTATGCGGATATTAGTAAACAGTATACCGTCACCTACGACCCCGTCTTGGCGTTAAATTTGAATCATCATCATCATCATCATCAGCCCTTTTTTTTTTAACGTCCCACTGCTGGGCACGGGCCTCCCTCAATACGAGGGGGATCAGGCCATAGTCCACCGCACTGGCCTAGTGCGTGTTGGCGGACTTCACATGCCTTTCGAAAACTTGTTAGGTTTTCTCAGACATGCAGGTTTCCTCACGATGTTTTCCTTCACCGTAAGACTAATTATTTTATAGTAGTAGTATTCAGCCTTTCTTAACGTCCCACTGCTGGGGGTGGGCCTTCCTTCAATACGAGGGGGATCAGGCCTGGTAGAGGGAAAATCCGTATAACGCTGGCTTAGTGCGCGTTGGCGGACTTCACATGTCTTTCGGAAACTTGCTAGGTTTTCTCAGACACGCAGGTTTCCTCACGATGTTTTCCTTCACCGTAAGACAAGTGGTAATCATGATATAAATGATTCGCACATGAAAATATCAGAGGTGCGAGATCCGGATTTGAACCCGCATCACTCGGTTATCCAAGCGACGCGTTACCGCTAGGCTACCACTGTCCGTTACCGCTAGGCTACCACTGTCATTTGAATATGCGTATCATAATTAGATTATTTTTGTATAATGTACTGAGAATGCCTAAAAGTCAAAAGAAATATTTTTCTCCCGTTTTCACAACGATTTTCAATAATGTTTCGCTCCTATTGGTCGTACCGTGATGTAATAGCCTATAGCCTTCATCGATAAACGGACTATCCAACACAAAATGAATTTTTCAATTTGGACCAGTAGATCCTGAGTTTAATCGCGTTCAACCAAACAAACAAACAAACTCTTCAGCTTTATAATATTAGTATAGATTTGCCTGATGTCCCTTAGGGAACCCTAAAAAGAGCAGTTCAGCAGGATACGACTGAAGAACTTTGTGCTCAGTAAATATTTTATGCTCATGCTATGTTTTGTGTCTGCGAATAGAATAGAAGTCTCATGTGTGTGGTGACATTAATGCCTTTTTAATTACAGGCTGTTATAGCTTTTTATATTTAAATGCTCATAGGTACATACCTAATTAAATTTTATGCATTTTTAAAGTCCAAGTCCAGTTCGAACTCGTGTTGGGCATTCTAATTAGGGATTGCAATCCGGCGTCATTTTCAATCCGGCCGGATCCGGCTAAATTTCCATCAATCCGGCCGGATCCGACCGGATCCGGCCGGATTGACCAGATCTATATAATTTTCGCCTTTTTGGTTCAAAATGAACTGTTAGTAAGTTATTCAAGTATCATTGTACTTAATATAGGTAAGTAGTTTATAAAAAACTAGCGGAACTCGCGGCATCGCTAACTAAAAGTACAAAAAATATGTTTGGCTATACGCTTTTACTTATAATATACCAAAAATTGATTCCCCATTTACCATTTCATCCCTTTTGTTATGAGGACTACTCTTTAAACCAGTTATTCGGTTTTCTTGGCGTAGTTGTAGTAGTAGATAGACCTATGCCTACTAATACAAAGTTTTTGTTGACTTTGATGAGAAAAGTATTACATTTTCAAACATGTGCAAAAATAAACTGTTATTTAAATCAAGTAGTAGCAGTACTAAGAAGTATTGATTTCATATTTGATGTAAGTTAACCCCAAATTACCCCTTATTAACCCCGTAAGGCAATGGGTTTCAATAAAATACGAATCACGTTTTCCAACAATTCTGTTAAAGTATCTTTATGCATAATTTGAAGTAGATTGGAATCACACCATACAGACATTGCTACAGTTTTTCACTCCCTTAGGCATAAAATTTCGGAAAAACCTTTATAATCCGATAACTACGTCATAAACTACAAGGTCACACCCTAAAAGTTTCAGGTCTCTACGATTAGCAGTTTAGGCTGAGCGTTGATCCATCAGTCATTCAGGATGGAGCATTTTCTAACCCAATGTTAAGATTTAACACCACGCAGTACGCATTTAAAGTACCAACTCATGCAAAAACTCTATTATTTTGCCAAATATTAGTAACACCGGATCCGGTCGCCGGATCCGGTATATTAGTACCGGATCCGGTGACCGTGAAATGATGCCGGATCCGCCGGATTACCGGATCCGGTTTTCCGGATTGCAATCCCTAATTCTAATGTACTCTGATCTCTGATAGAACTTATCGAGTTCTCGAAAGGCATCTGAAATTCGTCATCCCGCACTTGGGCAGCGAGGTGTACAACCTGTTGGTCGTGTGGTCTGCTTTGGCAAACCTGTTCTCCGGTCAGCAAACATATTATTATGTATTCGTCCCCTTTTAGTTACGGTTCTCTGCAGCACGAACCTTCAATACAAGAGGGATGAGACCATAGCAATAGTCCATTCACTTGCCAAACATGGGTTGGCGGACTACACATGTCTTTCAATAAATTACCAGATTCTCTCAGAGTTGCGAGACCTGGACTTGAACCCGCTTCACCCGGTTACAAAACCGAGCGCGTTACCCCTGTCTTTACTTACCCTAATAGTTATCTAAATAAAATTAAAAAGATAGACGATTTAATTATTTAATTAGCACAATAACAATGTACACACTTCACATAAACATGAATCAACGTTCATAGTAATCGGATGCTCAAATATACCTACATATATTTATTAGAATTGTCTTATCGAATTAACGACAAACAGTTTTTTTTTAATTTTAGAATTCTAACAAACGTTTAATAATAATAATGTTCTCCGACCGATTCCGGCCTTGGCGGCCAATCTCATTGAGACTGGCCAACTGCGCAGGAGATATTATAGTTTACGAGCAGACACAAGTGTACTCTCTATTCCTATCACTCTCATATTCTGATAGGACGACTGTTCGACACGACCAGTGAGAACTAAGGCGCAGGACCGACAGCTTTACGTGCTCTCCGAGGCACGGGGGTGACTCACCGTCAACTTCCCAACTCCGGGCTATTACTGAGGCTTACTAACTTATTAACGTTTCATAAGTCCATAGACAAGACATGAATCATGAATGCAGTGCAAAATTTAGAAATGTAGTTAACGTGCGTTCGTATGAATACAATCGCGCGTCGACAGCACGTTCTCTGCGCGATATAGAGTCGTCTAAAGAATACTATCCTAATTGCTAAAAGATTCTAGTATTAATAGCATAATGTATGAGATATTATTTTTTAATTTTAATTATGGAAGAAGTGCACATGAAAAGGTTATAAAGCTGAAGAGTTTGTTTGTTTGTTTGGTTGAAGGCGCTAATCTCAAATGACCGGTCCGAATTGAAAATCTTTTTGTGTTGGATAGTCCGCTTATCGAGGAAGGCTATAGGCTATATTACATCACGCTACGACCAATAGGAGCGGAACATCAATGAAAAATGTTGCAAAAACGGGAGGTATTTGGTTTCTACTAAACTAATATTATTGTACTGTGGGTACCTTCTCTCTTCAAAGTCAGTCAAAAAAAGTCAACATATGAGTAGTTCGATACCGTTACTTCTCGTCACGTCAGTTGTGTAAACGCTAACAGCAACAACAATAATCCACACGTGTTGAAAAATATTGGCACTTCGCGTTTATATAGATCTTATTTGCGGCACACTTTATGATATTGACTTTGACAGAAACCTTCAAATTGACGTCACTTCGTCTTCTGCTAACTGTATTCACGTTTCGATGGAATTACATAAACAATTATTATTAAAAACTAACGACTCACCCTCGCTTCGCTCGGGTTAGATAGGGCTGAAAGAAGAGAGAGATCATCATCGGCCCTTTTTAACATCCCACTGCTGAGCACAGGCCTCCCTCAGTAAGAGGGGGATCAGGCCATAATCCACCGCGCTGGCCTAGTGCGTGTTGGCGTACTTCACATGTCTTTCGAATACTTGCTAGGTTTTCTCAGACATGCAGGTTTCTTCACGATGTTTTCATTCACCGTAAGACATCATCAATCATGATATAAATGTTTCGCACATGAAAATATCAGAGGTGATAAAGAATCTAGCAAGTTTTCGAAAGACATGTACGAACCCGCACTTGCGGACCAGCGTGGGCTCGTGCCCAGCAGTGGGACATTAAAAATACACACATTATTATAAATGAAACTATCTTTCCCGTTTTAGTCGCGGATACATTTTGATTTTTGATTCCCGACGTTTCGATGCTTTACAGCGCACATGGCCACGGGAGAGACTAAGGTATTTGACGCCTCAGGGGTTTATAATAATTGTCACAGACAGTGCCTACCCAAACTAAACCTAATACACACACGTCATAAGTCCTACACAAACGTGAGAGGTTTCACTGAAGAATTCACTGAAAATTTGTTTTTTTGAAGTGAAATCGATGTTTTTGTATTATCCCATCGGGCATTATGTAAGCCCCCATCGCGGAGACGCCTTGACCGCGTTCGCTGAACAATTCATAGAGTTATTATGCAATATTCTTAAATTTGTTATTGTTTGTTTCCAAACACGTGGAAATAACCATTTTTATTACATATTAATGTGATGTCTTTGACTTCTGTATAAATTATGGTGTTTTAGATCATATGCATATTGCTTCTTTACGAAACTCATGGAACACTCATGGGACTTTTGACGACACGTTTGGTTCAGTTGCTAGTGACCCCACTTTCAGCTCCAGCGGTCGCGGGTTCGGGTCCCGCTGGGGGCATTCACTTGTTGAGAATGTTTGTACTCCAGTTATGGGTGTTTACATTTATAATATGTTTGTATTTAACATTTATTTATGTGTAGTATATCAACTGTCTGGTATCTGTAACACAAGCCTCGTAGCTTACCACGGAACTAGATGGTGCTGTTGTAATAATATAATATTTATTTATTCATTTTTTACTAGCGAGAGCGATGAACCCTCGCTTTGCTCAGTTTCGTCCCTAGGTTTAGCGTCAGCGTTAAAATAAATAAAATTTCTTACGCCTTATAACATTAGCTATCTGCGAATGAAAGTCCCGTCAAAATCGGTCCAGGCGTTTCAGAGATTATCCGGAACGAACAAACAGACAAACAAACATTTAAAAAAATGTTTTTTTTTTTGCTAGTATCATATATGCGAGTACTTTTATATGCATTTAGTGAAAAGCTGTTAATTTGACATTAAAAACAAACACTTCAATTTTATTTATGTGTAAAATGTCCCAAGATATTTATTTCTTTTATTATTGACATGGCATATTACAAGTAGGTGCATGCGAAACAATGAGCGATACTATCTGATCGTTGCGTCAAGACTAAGAACTACTTAAGCTCTATTTTAGTTAGGACTCGTAAATATTCTATAAGCAATTACAGTGACTCCCGCTCCTTATTACAATATAAGCTAAATAATTATAGAACAGTACTTTAATTTACTCAAATTTAGGTAATTTTTCTTTAAGTAAAGTACTTTAATTACAAAAATATAAATTGACTATGGTTAAAGAAGACAGTGGTAGCCCAGCGGTAACCGCGTGATGCGGGTTCAAATCCGGGTCGCACCTCATTTTCATGTGCAAATCATTTCTAACATGATTACCACTTCTCTTACGGTGAAGGAAAACATCGTGAGGAAACCTGCATGTCTGAGAAAACCTAGCAAGTTTCCGAAAGACATGTAAAGTCCTCCAACACGCACTAAGCCAGCGTGACGGATTTTCCCTCTACCAGGTCTGATCCCCCTCGTATTGAAGGAAGGCCCACCCCCAGCAGTGGGACGTTAAGAAAGGCTGAATACTACTACTATAAAATAATTAGTCGCGTTTTTATTATATTGTTTATTCCCGACATTTCAGTTTCACTGAGGTTTTCATTTTTAAATTTAGATCGTCTCTCCTTTCTTCTGGACTCAACTATCTCAGCCATTCATGATAAAAAGATAGACAGACAAACCCGCGTGTGCGAATGAGTCAATAATTTAATTTAAATCGTTTATCAATTGCTTTCTTCACGAATGCAAATGTTCACCTTGACAGTAGCAGTCTCAGCGGATCCTCGCGCGTCTTGCGCAACGCTACGTGACCGCGCTGAGTGTACTCACTACTCATACCACTCAGATTGTAGGTTTTTGAATTACTTATTCATGCTTCACATATAATTTATACTCAAATTATAATATATTTTTTTAAATGTTGAATTATTACTAGACACAGCACGATCTAGTTCCATGGTAAGCTGCAAGGCTTGTGTTACGGATACCAGATAGTTGATACACTACACATATATAACTTTAAATATATACTAGCGACTCGCCCTCGCTTCGCTTGGGCTCTTCCCTAGATTTAGCCCAGGCAAAGCCGCGGGTTCCGCTAGTTATGCATATAAACCTTCCTCTTGAATCACTCTATCTATTAAAAGAAACCGCATCAAAATCCGTTGCGTAGTTTTAAAGATTTAAGCGTACAAAAGGATATAGAGACAGAGAAAGCGACTTTGTTTTATACTATGTAGTGATTATAAATGACTGGAGTACAAACATTCGTGTTTACCACACGAGTGAATGCCCACAGTGGAACTCGAACTCGCGACCGCTGACGCAGCAAGTAGAGTCATTACAAACTGAGCTAAACGTGTCGTTGAATGTCGTCGATGGTTTGCTTATTGCTAATGGATATACTTATAAAGATGTGAATCTTATGTATTTACCATCTAAAAATTAGGACTAATGGTGGAATACATACATATTATTAAAAAACCTAATTTTATATCGGTAATGTTCAAGACTGACTGTTCAAAATATTGAAATTATGTCAAGATCGATTTAGCCATTATTCGTTAAGAATCAAGATGATAAATAGTTTTATTTTAAATTATTATCTAATTTTCTTGTTTAGGAAATTGGTTTTTTACAGTTAGCATGAAAATATCCGAGGTGCGAGATCCGGGATTGAAACCCACTTCACTCGGTTTTACCACTGAGTTAGTTAGTTAGTTAGCTTAGTTAGGTAGCTACACTCAATGATAAAAAACCTTATCTCTCTAGAGTCTAGACTCTACCTAATTAAAGAGACTGGTTTTAATGGGCATATTTTTTCCTACTTTTATGTTTTTATCATTTCAAGAAACTTTTTCTATTCACGTTACGATACAACATTTGGAAGCCGAGCATTTATAATAGACTAGCGATAGATTTACCGCGAGGGATTCCGCGGGTTTCGCTAGTAAATGTATACAAAATCTTGATAAATTATATACTTAAATCTTCTACTTGAATCACTCTATCTATTAAAAAAACCGCATCAAAATCCGTTGCGTAGTTTTAAATATCTAAGCATACATAGGGACAGACAGTGGGAAACAACTTTGTTTTATACTATGTTGTAGTGTCCGACCGAAACTGGATTTTACGACCGAAACCGAAACCGAAACCGAATTTCGGCGACGGTCTCAGTTTCGGCCGAAACCGAAACCGAAACCGAAACTTTCTTACAAGGATCATGTTTTCAGAGAAAAATGAAGAAAATGTATTATAATCAGTCACTTTTAATTAGTAAAATAAATATAAGTGTTAATTTTATACGGATAACCAGGTAGGTTTTTATAATAATTATAAGTGTTAATTTGTAAAAAAAATACAATTATTATATTGGTACCTATTATTAAATTGAACGCGAAACTCTAAATCCTTAATATTATCACCACTAATGCACTAAATACCATGTACCTAACTAATGTTTGTTTACATATCGAGGGTTTACTACGAAAACCTGTTAAACTACATTTTTTGAAAAAATGAGTTTTAAATACGTGAAAATTCTTATCTTTTCAAACTTTATAAACTGGTAAAATCGGCTTAGTGCTACGTTAACTACTTTAGAGTTAGTTGTATACAACAAATCGTTCAATACTCTACTGCTAAAATATCATAAACGACATTACTAATAATTTACCTAATAAATGTTTCATGTAAAATATTGAAATAGACATTTTTACCCGACTGCGCCAGAAGGAGGGTTATTTTTTTCGAGAGTATGTATGTTTTATCGATATAGAGGCCAAATATATTGTTTTTTATAATTTTTGTCTGTCTGTCTGTCCACATCCGAATCACGAGAAAACCACTGGACGGTATTGCATGAAATTTGGTATGATGATAGCTGTTTACCCGGGCTAATACATAGGATACTTTTTCCGCTGAAAAATATCTAATTTCTGATAAATCTCGAGTAACTGTTAAAGACCGAATGTAAAACGTCACACGGTATGTGAAATCTGAAAATTTAGTTTAGGGTCCTTAAAACGCGGGTGGAGCCGCGGGAAATGCTAGTAATATGATTAAAATAAGTCATTAGCATACAGATTGTGCATTTACTCTTTCTACTTTTTGTTAATATTTCTTGAAAATCAATAAATATTTACAGGTAAAACCAGCTAACTTTTTTTCTTTGTCAAACCAAACCATAAGTTCCCACTTTTAGCATTATTTATTTAATCTATAATACAGTATAATATCAAAGCTATCTAATTTTCAACATAAATTAGATTTTTAATTTTTTATGGTAAACTTGATTCTGCTGTAATCTAGCTACTCCTTTGTTATATTAAATTACTTTTCGAGGTACTCTTTTATTATATGCACTGCAAATAAACAGGTTACGACATGATTACACACGTGGACGCGGCCAATTGTCATCGTCGCTTGGATGTCATTTACCGCGCCGAACACACCCGAGCACAGCGCGGAAACTCCCGAATGCAGTTTCGGTTTCGGTCGTAGTTTCGGCAGGTTTGCTGCCGAAACCGAAACATAACCGAAACTCGTTTTTTTGCCGAAACTCGACCGAAACCGAAACCGAAACCGAATATTCGGTCGGACACTACTATGTTGTGATGATAAACTAGTGGGTAGAGCAGCGGGCTAAAGATAGTAAGAAATAAGATATAATATAGTATGACAATTAGCTACGTCATTAGTCTATCCTGCGACTATTTCTCAAGCTTGAACAGCCTGATCGTTACCACTAAGCCATTGGGTAGTTTAGTTTATAATTTGGCCGCATACACGTCGACCCTGCAACCTCCTTGCGACCGAATATGGCCGGCCTTTATTGATATAATGCAACGCGCGCGGCGTTGCATAATTTGTAGACGATGAAATTTTAATCATTACTATTTGTTGTTGATTGAATGTTTGACTTTGTTTGTAAAAAGCCCGTATATATATAGTATTCTATATCACTACATAGTATAAAACAAAGTCGCTTTCTCTGTCCCTATATCCCTATGTATGCTTAAACCTTTAAAACTACGCAATGGATTTTGATGCGGTTTTTTTAATAGATAGAGTGATTCAAGAGGAAGGTTTATATGTATAACTAGCGGATCCCGCGGCTTTGACTGTGCAAATCTAGGGAAGAGCTCGAGCGAAGCGAGGGCGAGTCGCTAGTATATAGTATAGAATTGTTAGGTTTAAGTGAAACTGTAATTATCATAGGCGGTTCGTCTCGGGAGGTTCGTTTAATATAATTTTTTCTAAACTAGTCAGATACAGTCTTAGGAAAATAAGCAAAACGAATAGAATAAATGAAACTATCTTTTTGCATTTTGTCGCAGATTTATTTAGATTTTTTAGAGTCTCTCCCGTGACTCGTGAGTCGTGATAGCATTCGGAACGTCGGGACCCAAAAATCGAAATAAATCGCGTAAACCTAAGAAAGTATTAAATAGTATAAATTAGAAGTGTGTGTTTGTCAATATATACAATATACGTACCTTCTCCTTATAATAATGATCTTTCTGAAACAACTGGACAGATTTTGACGGAACTTCCTATTGTAGATTGCTGATGTCATAATGAGTAATTTAAAAGAGAAAAAAAAATAAAGTTTCGCTCAAAAAAAGTAAATGTGTCCAGGGACGAATGAGGCGTTAGTATTATATTTATAAAGGAAATAATATAAGAAATATCATAAAAAACGTTATTAAAATAAAAATCATAAAGTAAGCAAGTTATTGAAAGTAATTCTTATACCTATTTATGTTATTGCATTATTATGTTTGAGTGTATTTTTATATTTTTTTACCTATCTGTAGATACATTATGCATCTATACATATAAATAAAATTGAAGTGTCTGTTTTTAATTTCATATTAACAGCTTTTCACTAAATGCATATGAAAGTATATTCGATACTAGCAAAAAAACAATTTTTAATTTTTTTGTCTTTCTGTCTGTTTGTTCCGGGTAATCTCTGAAACGGCTGGACCGATTTTCAGAGGACTTTCATTCGCAGATAGCTATATGTTATGAGGTGTAACTTAGGCTACTTTTTAACTAACTTCAAAAAAGGAGGACTTAGAAATTTTATTTATTTTAACTAGCGTAACCCGTGGCTTCGCTGACGCTAAACCTAGGGATGAACCCGAGCAAAGTAAGGGTGAGTCGCTAGTATTATAATAAAATTCTGAGTCGAGTCTGCACATTGGATATATTTTAGAAAATCTGATGAAAATAAACATTATTCATGATACAAAGGCCGAATGTACACTTTTTAGATATTCTGTCTGTCTGTCCGTCTGTGATCGCATCAAGAGAAAACCACTGAACAGATTTCGATGAAATTTGGTATGTTGATAGCTAGTTATTTGCGTCAATATATGGGATACTTTTTACTGCAGGAAAATATGTCATTTCTGAGAAACCTATACTAACAGTTTTTTTAATTTTTTTTTTAAATATGTTGGGACATTTACACACAGCACTATCTAGTTCCACGGTAAGGTACGAGCCTTGTGTTATGGATACTAGATGGTTGATATACTACACATATATAAGTTTAAATACATGCATATTATAAATATAAACACCCATGACTGGAGTACAAACATTAGTGCTCAACAAATGTATGCCCCCAGCGGGACTCGAACCCGCGACCGCTGGCGCAGAAAGCAGGGTCACTACCCACTGAGCCAAACGTGTCGTAAAACATATCTACGGACAAACCTGAGCGGAGCAAGGGTAAGTCACTAGTTAGTATTTTGTTATATTTTGTAGGTAGTGAGTAACTTAATTTAATGATACATAATAAGTTTATTCTATGGAGAAATATTGCTGTTTACAAAATGGCGACTCTAATTGATTTCGGCCGCGGTTCTAGATGTGATGCAAGTCTTGCTCGTTGCGTATCATAATGTTAAGGCAATAGTATTTTTATACAAACCGTGATGATTTCATAATAAGGTCTTTAAACTTTCAGAGCCAAAAACAAATTCTTTTACATAGGTGCCTTTTTAACGTCCCACTGCTAGGCACGGGCCGACCTAA
The DNA here is from genome assembly GCA_905231865.2 of Boloria selene. Lineage (NCBI taxonomy): Eukaryota > Metazoa > Arthropoda > Insecta > Lepidoptera > Nymphalidae > Boloria > Boloria selene. The sequence goes on along the minus strand of HG993161.1, from coordinate 6,815,301 downwards.
GAAACGAGGGGAATCAAGCCACAGTTCATAACGCTGGCTTAGAACGGGTTGGCAGACTGCTGCACATAGCTTTCGACAACTTTTTAGGATCTCTCAGACATCCAGGTTTCCTCACGATGTTTTCATTCACCGTAAAACAAGTGGTAAGCATGTTAGACGTGATTCGCACATGAAAATACAAAAAGTGCAAGCCTGGATTTGAACCCGCTTCACTAGTTTAACCAAGCGAGCGTGTTACCACTGAGCTACCACTGCCTATAATACAGAGGTATATAAACGGTAATTAATCAGTGTGTTGAAGGAAAAAATGTTGAAAAACATAAATTATTTACAGACAGACGGGTTACCAATCTTGTAATATATATATTTACAAACATGTCACGTAAACGGTACCTACTGTTTTCCTTATTTCAAAACTAAGTTTTCCACGCGGTTTCACACGTCTCTTATCTTTCTATCTGTCAATCTAATATATAAAAATATCGTGTCAGTGTTTGTTGTCGAACTCCGACTGGTCTCTCCGGTCTGAGAATAGATCGTAGGCTATTTTTATATCTCTATGTGATAGGGGTGGCTCTCTTCAGATTTTATTATTTTTATTTTTAGACTGAATTATTTTTTTTATAATTTGGCATCATAAATACATATAGCCCTAAATTTTATACTTCTACACTACATTAATGTATATATTTAATAGTGATTAGAACGCGGGCGGAGCCGCGGGAATTGCTAGTGTCATTATAAAAATAGGCAAAATAAAACATTATAAATGAAACTTTTTTTCGGATTTTGTCGCGGATTCATTTTGATTTTTGATTTGGAGTTTATAAAAATATTCAGAATTTAAATATATAACTTTATAAGGTACTTTGGTGCCATTTTAGTTTTTTTAATCGTGGGTAGGCACTGTCTGTTACAAGTATATAATCCCCTGAGACGTCAAATACCTTAGTCTCTCCAGTTATTTATATTTTTTTAGAGTCTCTCCAGTGACCATGTGCGCTGTAAAACATTAGAATCGTCGCCAACCCTAAATCAAAATAAATCCGCTACAAAATCCGAAAAGATTGTTTCATTTATAATGTTAAATATTCGCGTTAACCTAAGAAAGTATTACAAAAGAAAACAGTTTTTTTAGTAGCTCTGGGCTTGTTATCGATAAAGATAATAATATTGGTAGAATATAGAGTTCACGGCGATCACTTTTTTTTAATATTTCTTTATAAGTAATCGAATTTGTCAACTTCAATGGAGCTTTCAAGTCGCACTTGACCGAATTTTTCGGGTTAATTGTTCAGAGGTCAAGTTAAGGGCACGCGTTGTTTAAGAGCTTATGACATTTATATTTTAACCCGTCTTCGAATGATGATAAACTGCCAATTTTCGAAACCTTGGACTTTTATTTTATTATTACTTATATTTATTTCATTGTATAAGTATTTAAATTTAATTTAACTTTTCAGTTATAATTAAAGTTAAAAATAACTACAAAAATCTATTACCTAAATGATTACGAACGCAATAAAAAATATGGGACAAAAAGAGAAGAAAAAAAACCAAACTGTTTTATCTTTGCATTATTATAATTAAATTTAAAAATATATATTATATAAATAAACTTTTAATTTTTTTATAGCCATGTGCGCAGTTACGGTACTCTTTAGGTATCTCTACCACATATTAGACCTAAGTATGGGGTCGCGCGTCTAAGACAGCAAATAAAAATAATTTAACAAGTTAAAAATACTTTTTTTAATAGAAACATCGAGAATAACGAACAAGAGAAAACGTTCAAAAAGCTTCTATTGACAGATTTTTTAGAAGACAGTAGGTACGCAGTATGGGAATGATGTGATCGCCGCCAGGTTATTTCAACATATAGAATTATTGTTAATTTCATTTGCAATTTAATCTGAAAAAAGAGAGATTAAGATAAAAAAATAATATTAGTCCCGCTGAGTTTCTTTCGCCAGTTCTTCTCAGATCAGAGGTTTCTTCTGTCTGGTAGTAAACTCATGATGTCAGTAAGAAATTGTAATAATTTTATGGTGAATAAAATGTTTTGATTTGATTTGATTTGAATATGTCAGACCTCCCTCTTATTGAATGGAGGCACCCCAGCTGTGGGATGTCAAAGGGCTTAATTATTATCGTAACTCTTACTCGTAAAAAGGTTTATTTCAATCTTCACAAACAGTATAAAGCCTTAAGTTAATTATACGAGAAAAAAATTCCATCAACTAACATTAATTTTTTATTACCGAATGCGCAATTTTAATAAAACTATGATTTGTAAGGTAATGTTAACTAACGTAAATAAATAAATTATATACGTCTAGTAAATAAAACGCATATATATATATATAGATTTAAAACTAAGAGGAAATTTCCAAAGAGCAGACCAAGACTTTTTTTTAATTGTCGTATGGATTTAAGCCTTTCCATAAGCGTTGATGCAAATTTTGCTCCGCAAAATTTAAAACTTTATCGTATTTAAGTCGATCTATCTTTTATACGCGACAAAGGAATTATTAACGACTAGCATTTCCCGCGGCTTCGCACACGTTCTAAGAACCGGTAACCAAATTTTTTCTGGTATGGTACCTCGCAGGACTAACGCTCGCCCTTCCAGTTTTTGCAACATTTTTCATTGATGCTCCGCTCCTATTAGTCGTAGCGTGATGTAATATAGCCTATAGCCTAAATATAAGCTTTCTACATCTTTAAACAATTAAATACTTGACTTATTGCCATAACTACATGTAAGTGACGTTAATTAAAGCGCATAAAACATAAATTAAGTTTTATATTTAAAACTATTCACTTATACGTAAGATTTCAATACATATTATGCGCCCTCATCGGAGTACTATGATGTATATTTGGAAATTTTGTGTGTTTGTTTGCGTATGTTTCTTTTCTCCTTACAATGAAACGGCTGAACAGATTAAGATTAAAAGATTAAGAAAAATATTGCACAGAACATAGGCCAGGGATAAACATAGGTTACTTTTTAGTATCCAAACCAAGAAATTTATAGTAATCGTTAAAACGTGTCTAAAATACACAAATATTGTAAGATCTGGTGCCATTTTTCGACAGAAGTCGGAGACGTCAATTACCTTAGTCTCTCTCGCGACCATGTGCGCTGTAAAGCATTCGAAACGTCGGGAACCAAAAATCCGCGAAAGTATCCGAAATCATAGTTTATTTAAGTAGGAGATGTTTTTTTCTCTCCTCTACCAACATAGAGCAAATTTTCGCGATAAAGAGATCTTAAGAGAGCGAGGGAGTGTGTGAGAGAGAGAGTTTGTAAAATATTGAGCGTTAAAGTGCTGTTTTTTGCTAAAGTCAACAGCATACTATAAAATTCTTTATTGCTCTAAAATTACATAAAGAAAAAATAATATATAGAAAGTGACGTGACAAAGGTGGACTTATCTCTATAAGAGATCTCTTCGAAACAGAAAGAGAAAGTGCAGAGACAAATTAAAAATACTAGTACTTTTTGGGAAAAATAAACTAAAAAAAGTTTTTTTGATACAAGACACAGACAACGTCGGGACAACAGTCTAGTACTAAAAGAAATAAAATTAACACTCAAATTTATTATACAGCATAAGATATTAACTTCTAAAGAGTATTATTTATTTATTGGTATGTTTATAAATTACTAATGACCTTAAGTACCTTAAGTAGGTACATGAGTGTACCAACTTTTCTGTCTATTTGCTGTTATTATAAAACACTTGCTTCGCATTTTTGTATTTTTTGCAACCTACTGCAATATACTTGCATTATCGAGAAAAATGCTTTTAATATATCTCGTATTTTTTAATTTTATTTACAATTTTAAAAAAAATCAGCTAAATTCGTTCGATTTCAAGGCTGAAGGAAAACTTAAGGTTTTAATTTTTTTTTGTTATACAAAAATTAATAAAACGGTTGTGGTTTACAATCGTTTGGCAGCACGATGATAATGGGAAGGTGTGGAGGGGAAAGGGAAATTATCCCTATTATCCCTGTACAACTTCCATTACAAGGTAATACATAGTGCCTGAGTGCCGCTGCCGCGGCACGCTCGCTTCGCTCGTCAGCTCATGCAATGTCATATATCTAACCTAACGTACCTAGAAAGAAGGTAAAATTCTTGAGATAAACCCTCTAAGCCTATGTTATCCAAATCGAAAGAAAATAATCTTCGACTATGGCACTCGCCGGCCGCTACTGCACGCTTGGATAACCGAGTGCGGAGTGATGCGGGTTCTAAAATCCAGGTCTCGCACCTCTGATATTTTCATGTGCGAATAATTTCTATCATGATTACCACTTGTCTTACGGTGAAGGAAAACATCGTGAGTAAACCTGCATGTCTGAGATAACCTAGCAAGTTTTCGAAAGACATCTGAAGTCCACCGGCACTAGTCCTGCGTGTTGGACTGTGGCCTGATCCCCTTCGTATTAAAGTGAAGCCCACACCCAGCAGAAGGCAGTGAGACATTAAAAAGGGCTGAATACAAGATATATGTATAAAATATTGCACTATTCTGTGGACCCTTTTAACCGACTTCAAAAAAAGGAGAAGGTTCTCAATTCATCAGATTTTTTTAAGTATGTTCACCGATTACTCGAAAACGCCTGAACCGATGGAAAAGTATTTTTTGTTTTAAATGTTATACTTCCCGGGTGGTCCCGTTTTATCGAAATCAGTCGAGTGTTTATAAAAACCAACAAAATCTTTAGTTTAAGTACATATTTTAATTTATACCATTCTGCAGTACATTATTTAAATTTACCTAAAAACATAAGCGTCCAAAAATTTTTTTTCGACATCAGTAATTACAAATCTTTGAAGTTCTTGGCATTTCTTCACTATAACATGCATGTATTACACAAATTAATTTTCCGGAAGAAATTCTTTATGTACTACATGTAAACTATATCAAACTCCGTTGCGTAGTTTTGAGAGTACAGTGGAGCAACTTTGCTGTATAGTAGAGTGTCGTAAGGTATAAACGTATGTATATATATCACTACCCTCTACTACCTCAGAATGGAGGGAAAGGTCAATGAATCTTTATAAAAACTTTAAATTTATTATTATCAGTACACTCAGCTTTGTCCCTAGATACGTTTTAATTTTTAGTTTGGATTTCTTAAAAATGTAATATTTTCCGGCAGCAAAAAGTTATATCTGTTGACCAGAGTACTCAACTATCATCATGCCAAGTTACATTAAAATCTATTCAGTAGTTTCCTTATCATGATGACAGACTTAAACTATAGAATCGGTCTCTTATTCAATAAATCTTTTGACGACACATTTGGCTGTTCTTAGTGACTCTACTTTCTTGCGCCAGCAGTTGCGGGTTCGAGTCCCGCTGTGGGCATTCATTTGTTAAACTCGGATGTTTGTACTCCAGCTATGGGTGTTTATATTTATAATATGTATGTATTTAAACTTATACATGTAGTATATCAACTACCTGGTATCCGTAACACAAGTTTCGTAACTTACCACGGTATTAGATGGAGCTGTGTGTAACAATGTCCCAACAAAACAATATTTATACATACCTATATAACCAAATTTTGTGCAGTGATAAATTCTTATTCGGGTTAAAATTTAGGATTACTTTTTCTTACAGGAAATTATTTATTATTATTTTTTTACAGGAAATTTACAGGAAAATAAATAACTAGTTTTATTGAGTTGTGCTTAGAAAGCTAGCGGTGGCTAAGCATGTATATCAAAACATTGTACAAAAAAATTGTTATTAAAAAGGCCTACAGAAACATCAATTATATCAAAATTTGTCTATCTCCTAGGTTACACTTGCAATATACCTATTTTTGTCTAAACATATGAAAATAGTAACTTAGCTAAGTGAACCGATTTGAACCAAATGTGTAGTATAATGTTCTCCGACCGATTACGGCCATGGCGGGCAATCTCATTGAGACTGGCCAACTGCGCAGGAGATATTATAGTGCAGACACAAGTGCACTCTCTGTTCCTATCACTCTCATACTCCGGTGGGACGACTGTTCGACACGACCAGTGAGAGCTAAGGCGCAGGACCGACGGCTTTACGTGCTCTCCGAGGCACAGGGTTGATACTAAACGAAAAAAGCTTGAGGCTTACTAAACAGAAAGACTCAATGACATACAAACAGACAAACCAATTAAGGAAAATTCTATTAACTATATTGTTTTGGATATTATGTTCAATACATAATACGTTACAGTCATTGCTCTTAGAAAATATTAAATATTCAGATATGATATTACTAAGTTAATGTTTAATAATATGTAATAAATTACTTTTTTTATGAAAATTAGATTACAAAATAAACAATATAATTAATTATTACTTACTATATACTTAATAAAAATATTAATAATGACAAGATATTGTGTCATTTGTGCGTTTTATTTGATATTTTTAAGTAATATTATAAGGGAACCTAAAATAAAAATACAGTCACGAAAAAAAAAACAATATTAAAAATTAAAGCAAAAAATGAAAGAGAACAATACTATAAATAAATTACAATAATTTATTTATAGTATTTTAAAAGAAAGTAATTATTCTTTAAAAAAACAATAATAAAAATTAATAAAATTTACATATTTTATTAATTTATTCTCTTTTATATCAATAAAAATAATTATATTTTTAACTTTTTTTAAATATTATTTAATTAGATGGAATAAAAATCTACTCACCAATTTCAGCGAAATTAAAAGAAAACAAAAACACTGCAAACTGGCTTAATTATTTAATTTTTTCTTAATTTTCTTTTTAAACTTGAACTCGATACGTGTAAGTAGGCTGGAGGGAGTGTCGGTGAACGTCGCAAGATCGTTCGTCGTCGAACGGTGTCAAGACGCGACTGGAAATAGTAGCCGCGACCACTTCAGTATACGACTGTTACACGTGCTGTATGACTAATATTTACTTCTCCTTATACACACGGACAGTGGTAGTCCAGTGGTAACGCTCGCTAAGTTAACCGAGTGAAGCGGGTTCAAATCCGGGTCAAATCTGATATTTTCATGTGCGAATCATTTCTAACTCCACCACTTGTTTTACTGTGAAGGAAAACATCATGCGGAAACCTGCTTTTAGGACCTAGCAAGTTTAAAGAAGACTTGTAAAGACCCGCACTAGACCAGCGTGGTGGACTATGGCCTGATCCCCCTCGTATTGAAGAGCCTCACCCCCAACAGTGGGACGTTAAAAAAGAAGCTAGGTATACAATACATAAGAACTCTAGTGCAATTCAAAATATTAGTAAATTAAAATTACTAGTTTTACCCTAGGTAGTGACTGATTTTTGACGACACGTTGGTTCAGTTGTGTAGAGACCCTACCTGCTGTGCCAGCGGTCGCGGGTTCGAGTCCCTCTAGTTTAGGTTTATACTTATAAAATGTGTATATATTTAACATACATTATATATTATCAGATATCAAAATCGAAAGTATTTGCGAGTGTGAGTATAATGTGTGTATGTGTGTGTGTGTGTGTCAAATTTAAGAGTATTTACATATACCATGGTACCAGAACCAATCTGCATGGCACACCCACCCACTGCCACTGCACAGTGGGCAATCTCCCAATGCGTTCCAATGGCCTTATTCAACGGAGTATTATAATCGGCTGTATCAAAGCCTACGGAGGTCCGGTCTACGCTGTAGGAAAAAAGGGCTGAAAACATGCTACAGTCTGTGGACCTCGCAACCTCACCGCCCACCGTTATCTGTCAAAAATATAATTTAAAACCATTAAAAAATGAATATTAATAACTGTCTTAAAAATTATTACGTTAGAAAAACTACGCGAGCACTCACAAAGCTCGTTGTTTGCTCGTCATTATTTATTATTTAATGAAAATGAAATACAATATATTAATAATGAAATAAATATTACAAAAACATATCTCATTATTTCTTTTTCTTCTTTTAAAACTTTCTCTCTTTCACTCTCTCTCTCTCGCTCTCTCTCTCTCTCTCTCTCTCTCTTGGTCAAGTCAGTCCCTCATGTCTGAGGATCGGATGTACACAACAAAATAACTAGAGTGACAAAAAGTATAAAGGTCTTGACGCAAACAAACGGAAAGCTCTAGACAATTTTATTTAAATAATTCTGATTACAAAAACATATTATATTTAAAACCATATTTAACGTTTACATTGTTTTTTATTTGTATTTAAGAAATGAAGATATTGCATTCCAAGAATTACACGGTTTATAATTAAATCAACATACGAGTATCTTTATTACGTAGGTACAGTTTTTAATAAGAAAAAGACAAAGAAGCTAATAATAACTAAGGATTAATATGTTTATTACATATAAGAATTGATGGTTCGTACTCAAACTTCCAGTCAACGCTGGCGTTCCGCAGGGTGGTGTGTTGTCTCCACTATTATTTTCGATCTTTATAAGAGGCAGCGGTAGTCCAGTGGTAACGCGCTAGCTTGTGAAACTGAGTGAAGCGGATTCCAATCCCGGGTCTCGCTTTAGATATTTAGATATATATAATTTTCAACATAATAACCATTTATCTTCCGCTGCCCTGCACCGGTGTTTCGTCTTTTTGTACAGTCATGACTAGAGTTTTCGGACTGCGCAGTCATGACGGAGCGTGTGGCAGGACTCTAATTGTCTTAATATAACACATACAATATACAAATTAAGTTAATATGTAAATTATGTAAATAAGTTATCTAATAATAAACTACAATATATGGATAGTTATATTATATTAAAATATGTAATTGAATAATTCATGTTTTTAAAATTAATTATACAGTGTAATTTATTATGTATGATTGGTTTAAATATTTTTTGAATATCCATAGATCCCATGTGCTTGTTCATTGTTGTTTATAGTGACTTATAATAAAATAAAAATAAAATTATCTTTGGTCCCCTCAGGCTCAGTAGATTCCGAAAAGCTGGACAGGCACGAAGCTATTAGAAACACAATGGAGCGGGTTGTTCCTGGTACTTCTGTAATAGTGAGGGGACTGTTGAACATCCCCGCGGCTGTAACCTATCCTGCAATACCCCAATAAGATGGGGGTGGTTTTGTTGGATTTTAGTGGGTAGTCCTGGTTTCTTATAAGTGGGTGAGTAGGACTCAATAAGTCTCTAAGAGCTCTTGAGAGCGTTCTATGAGAGCTCTAGCTGGGTCCTCGATGTAGTACTTGTATGGGCAGCAGACCTGCCGTGGACGCGTCATGATAGAGTGCGGAAAATAGCAGAGCTTTTATTTTGTAAAGCTTGTTTTGGCGAGTCCCACATAACCACCCAATGTCGACAGGTCGTGCGTTTCCCATCATTGAAAAAAAATGAAAAGTGCGTGTGTACAAAGTACACATGTCAGAAGTAAAACTTCTTTGGCAAACAAATTTTTAAATCTTGTTTATATTTATACTAAATAACCCAGTCTAAGCTCGTTGAGAGAGGGGGATGGCACGAAGGTCACACCCACGAGTTAGACAGGGTTAGAAATGTCACTGACTCGCGGTGGGCGAGATCTAACTAAGGCTAACTCTCTGAGCGCCTGGTACTATGGACTTATTTTTTTCGTTTCATCGAGTTTGAAATCACAACGATTCTAAAGAAGTAATAAAAAAATATTCAAAAATATATTCAAAAATATTTGTAGTTAAATAACAGTAGCCTATAGTAAGTAGTCCACATGAGTCGTGGATCTACCAGAAGGCTAAAGCTACTGCACATGGACAATTTTAGGGAAGCGTCTTATTGCGTCTTAAAGAAATTATAAGTTTTAAAATTAAGATTCAAAATATAATAAAACTTTAATCAGCTCAAAATTAAACACAAAAAGTACTTTACATCAACGTTTTGTATAATACTCAGAACAATATGTAATTTTCATACTTAAATATTAACTTTATTTCTCTTAATTTTTTTTTACTTCTTAGTACAAGGTAAAACTTTAAAGTATTTATATATTACTTTAAAAACAAGAAATACAAAAAATCTAATTGAGATCTGCCAACGATATTATACTCCATTTATAATTTGATGCAAGCTTTGATTATATACATGGTCTAGATACCACATTGAACCGTCCCGAACGGCTCAAAAAAAGTCTACTAAAATTGGTAGACTCGCTTCTCACGTACGTCAGTGTCATTTGAGCCACTAGTGGATAACAAGCTCGCGAAAAAAAATTATGTATGCCGGTTTGTGCTATCAAATTGTGTCGAAATTATGTGGAATAACCGTATAATAACACCAAGATCACTTTTCATCGGTAAGTTATGTTATTTAACTACTATTTTTTAAGAAAACATGGATTTTTAATTCGTTACTATTTAGGTAAATTTGACAAGCCTAGGGAGACTTAGCGAAATTATTGGAGACAAATTATAAATATTATTATTAAATTTATGTATTTATTTATTTATTTATATAGGATTATAGACAGTATATATAAGTAACATTTTAAAAAAATAATAAAATAATGACATTTATAAAATTAAATCTTTTAATTACTTTTTAATTTTTTAATTTTGTATGACATTGAACGTACATAATTAGGAGTATGCAGTTTATTAATTATTTAATTAGAATAAGTTTTTACAAAATAAAAATTAGTTATTCTTTTGTTTTTTTTTATATTCAATATAATTTTTTTATTAATTCTTAACTATTATAATTACCTTATTTACCCCTTTGGATAAAAACCTTCTCCAAAGCAAACCACTTATTTTTATCTTTGGCGGCGTTTAAATAAACATCATTACATCCTCGTAAATCATAAAATGATGGAATAGTATATATTGTGTTATGTTTTTTACAAAACCGACTTTAATAACAAACACTAGAAATAACATAACTGATAGGTGTAAATTGTAATATAGTCGATGGTACGAAAATATATGATTAAGCATCTATATTCAATGAAAACTACTTTTTATCGAGACGTTTTATTAAGTTCTTATTTCACGTTTTAGTGTACATTTGTGCACTATAGTAAATATCCTGCGTAGTTGACTAATCTTCGTAACAATATTTATTTGATCACCCTCACCAACACCTATATAAAATAAATGAAATCCATATGAATAAATGAAAACCGTAATATAGTATATGAAGCAGTCTTTTTTATATTCTCAGGAGTAATTATCATATTTTAATTATTACATTTTAAATATTAAAATTTTTAAAAATAATTATTTTATTTAACCTTCATCATATTAAATAATGGAAGAAAGATTTGGAGCGGGTATCCCTAAACACGCACACCTTGACAGTTGGACTTCAATAAGTACACAAGCTATACTCACACATGTCACGTAAAGTGAGGCCGTTTTCTGCGCATCGTTTGTTGGTATTGCTCAATCTAGACATGTATATAATCTAAGGATGCAAGCATGATGTTACTGCTTTTGCTAATAAGACTATACAGACATTTTACATACGTAATATAAATGAGAGGCAGTAGTAGCCCATTGGTACCGTGCTCTCTTAAGTAACCGGGTTCAAATCTGAGTCTCCACCTCTGATATTTTCATGTGCCAACATGACTATCACTTGTCTTACGGTGAAGGAAAACATCGTGAGGAAACCTGCAATCTAAGAAAAACTTGCATGGTGGACTATGGCCTGATCTGATCCCATGATTGTAGGGAGGCCCGCGCCCAGCATTCGGACGAGCTAAACACACAGATTTTTATTAATTTAATTTAATTAAGTGATAAGTTTGTGGGCGAAAACGTAGACTGAGACTAGTGTGTAACACACACACTATATTGTATATCTATACTAATATTATAAAGAGGAAAGGTTTGTATGTAAGTATGTTTGTAACGAATTAGCTAAAAAAGTACTGGACCGATTTTAAAAATTCTTTCAATCACTGATTAATATAGGCTATTTTAATTGCAAGAAAAAAATAAGGTCCCTACTAAAACTACAAATAACATGAGTGTGGGAGGAGTGCACGCCGCACATAATATATGAAATAGGTAGCCGCGCGGCTCGGGAGTAAATTTTCAAGCCAGCGAGTGATCGAATGATGTTTAGTAGCGATTGAAAAAATGAACGCGGGTGAAGCCGCGCGTATTGCTAGTATAATAATAAATAAATAATAAATACTTATGTTGGGACATTATTATATACTACACGGTCACGGTCAGCTGTGATCGAATTAAGGAAGCCTATGTTTGCGTTTACATTTAACAGAGTGTAAGAAGGTCAGCAAACAAACTTACATTACCTAAGGAAATATTTGCAAGGACTCGCCATTAGCCATTAATTAAGCCATTATCTTAGGAACTTGACGTGCCACGTGCAAAACTCCTGGAGGACTGTATAGTACTGTAAAGTCTCTCATCATTTACTTAAATTCACGCGAATATTTGACATCAGTACATATAAATAAAATTGGAGTGTCTGTTTTTAATTTCAAATTAACAGCTTTTCACTAAATGCATTTGAAAGTATATACGGTTCGGTATATTTTTGTGTCTGTCTGTCTGTTCCGGCGAATCTCTTTTCGGATTTGAAACCGATTTTGACGATACTTTCACTCGCAGATAGCTAATGTTATAAGGAGTAACTTAGCTACTTTTATTTTATAAGAAAATTGTAAAAACCGTTTTGTAAAATTTATTTTAACTTACGCCCATCGAAGCGAAGCCAGGTTTGCTTTCTGGATTTCATCTTTTTGGATTTTGTTGCGGTTTCATTTCATATTTAAGTTGTTATGGGAGAGACTTCTGTGTGTACATATTACTCCTTTATGCTGAAGTAGCGTGGACAGATTTGGATGAAATTGGAATTAAATATAGGCTACTGATAGCCACTTAGAGACTGTGATTTTGCGGAGAATATTACGTGGAACCAAATCAATCACCAAAAAAGACGCCCGAGCCAGTCGAAGCAGAACACAGCTAAGGGTTACTCCGCTATAAGACAAATACCTGAAGAAACCCACATGGTACACCGCCCACAAAGGTAGGCCCCGCTTGGTAACCAATGAATAGGGGTTCACACGAGAAGGTGAACGCACATTGTGGAGGAGAGACCCGACCCTGAGCAAAGCCAAGGTTAGACACTACTGTTTTTATTTGTTCAATTCTATTTTATTTGTATGCATTACATTATATTGGTATACAATAAAGAGCATTTACCTACGAGTATCTCACTTTACATAATTATACAAAAAACGTAAACAACGCGAGCTAAGAAACATTTTTTATAGCTTTACATTACCTTTATGCAAACAAACCGTTATGTCGTAATTTTTATATATAGTACCATACAACGACTTTATATAAAAAACATAAATCGTCACTAAAACCGTTTTGTACTAACAGTGCACAAACAAACGCAGAATACATGCTAAATAATATATATGAAAATAGTCGTTTGTCTGTCCATTACAAGCATAAATCACTGTGCTAATTTTAATTTCAAGACATAGTAGGTACTCGTTGATTAAATTTTGGAGACAATCGGTATGTTTTATAAAAAATTAATCTATGAGTTTGCTAAAATTTTGCTGTTTTTCCCGACTTCAGCGAAGCTCAAAGGGGAGTAATGTGTTTAACCTGAAGCAAAATGAAAAAAATACGGATAAAATTAACTCATTTTTCTATATTTTGAATGTGTATATTATTAGTTATTATTAGTAGAGTATTTAGTACAAAAAGACACTAAAAGGGACGTCCTTTTGATTGCACCCATCACCCATCACCCGTCACCCGTCATTCGTGCATGATCTAAATTAGTTCTAACATTAGAAGGAAAATGAAATAGCAAGCACCCATTTCGTTTTAAAATGTAAATTCAATCTTTTTAAATATCCTCAATGGTTTATATGCGAAATACATATTACAAAGTGAGATATCGCGGGAATACCAGAGACAATAAGACAAGTCTCAAGATATACCTATGTAGATGAAAGAATACATAAATTAGTATTCATGAAGCGTTGGATCTCATGCATCGATGTGTTAAGTTGGAAATCCCAAACATTGACCTGCAACTTTAATATAACTCGCTTCGCTCGGGTTCATCCCTAGGTTAAGCTAGTTAGTTACCTAGTTAGCGTCAGCGAAGCCACGGATTACGCTAGTTAAAATAAATAAAACTTCTAAATATAACCTCCTCCTTCTTTGAAGACGGTTAAAAAGTTGCCTAAGTTACGCCTTATCACATTAGCTATCTGCGAGTGAGAGTCCCGTCAAAATCGGTCCAGTCGTTTCAGAGATTACCCGGAACAAACAGACAGGCAGATAGACAGACAATTTTTTTTAAAAATTGTTTTTTGTTGCCAGTATCGTGTATACTTTGATATGCATTTAGTATAAAGCTGTTATTTTGACGTACAAACAGACACTTATCTTTATTTTATATCTATCTGCAAGAAATTATATATGTAATCAAAACAATATACTACTATTATTGGGGAGAAGTAAGAATATCGCAGTGGGAATATCAGAGTTTCTTTTTTTAGGCGAAAGGGGAAAGCTTTATGAATTTCTTAATCTACCCGCAAAATATTTGTTGCGGCCCTCTAATGATTGAGCTTAGCGAACTCTGCCCGGCGTATGGGAACTCAGCCAACGATCCGAACCCCAGATTGTACACGGACGTATCACACTTTAAATAATACAGGCTTTTATTATCGACGAATAGTGAGTGTATATCAAATGCTTTCTGGTTGGCCGATTCGATTCCGAGGACTACCATTCAGTGTTTAAGTATTGTAGCAAGCTAAGAACTCCTACTCCTGTCCTATACCTCGTAGGACAGGAGTAGGAGTCCTTAGCTTGCCTTAAATACCTTATAAAAATATCTACCAGCTCTTAGATCATAAATGGCTAGCGGTGATCTGTAAATTTAGTTAAACTTATCTGTAAGATTAAACATCATATTATTCATTATGAGACCATTTAAAGTAACAAACTTCACTTAACCAGATATATATTTTTTAACTTCATAAAGGTACTATATCTAAGCTTCAGGTAATAAAACTCAAAACAAAGCCAAAATCTGATATGTTTCCAAAAAAACGCCTTCTCCACCTATTTCATCCAAATAAACACGAAACAGAACTTTATTTTTGTTAAAACTCGGTCCATTATTAAACAAATAAAAACTAGTCATTTCACTTATAGTAACTTATACACTTACCTAATAATAAACTACTAGGGACTCAGGTTCACTTCGCTCGAGTTCGTCCATAGACTTAGCGCAAGAGAAGCTGCGGGTTCCACTAGTTAAAATAAATAAAATTTCTAAAATAAGAATAACCTAAGTTACTCCTTATAACATTAGCTATCTGCGAGTGAAAGTCCCGTCAAAATCAGTCCAGGCGTTACATAGATTAGCCGGAACAAACAGAGACAGACAATAAAAATTGATTTTTTGGTGAAAGTACCGTATAGTACACATTTAGTGAAAGCTGTTAATTTGGAATTAAAAACAGACACTACAACTTTATTTATATATGCATGTCATCATCATCATCACACTCTCACCATAAGCTGTCATCAACATACATCAATGTCTTTGTAAACATGCCAAGTTCCATCACGATGTTTTCCGTCGCCAACAGTACAGGTAGTTGAACTCAATGAAAATTTTGTCCATGATGTGATGAACTACTTGTACCTACTTATTTGATTGTTGAATGCTTCACCAATTTTTAACCGACTTAAAAAAAGGAGGAGGTTATATGTTTCACACTACTGTTACAAATACAAAAACTTTTGTGTGTTTGTTTTTGTTACTCCTTTACGCTGAAACGCCTGAACAGATTTTGATAAAATTTAGTCACAAATTGACTCTCTGAAGTACTTTTCGCAACATTGTGTACACAAGTAAGGAGTGTAGGAAGCCAGCACTTGGCTGCGAGTCCAGAAGTAAATTTTTCAGCTAGCTTTTCTTATTTACATAGTATTACTTTTTATAACACGACGGATTCCATCTTTTTGATCGGGAATTTCGTTTTCTCCAATTTTTATGCAAACACAAAATTAATAAAAAGCTGAAGGAATGGAGGGGAGGCAAATAAAACAATGGGTAAGTCTCCGTCGTACAGTTTATTGAAACACAGTTACAAACACCTAAGTGACATCGACACGACGGCCTGAAGTCATCTGCTATTTGCACATATATTAGGATATGAAAGTTGGGAGTTGGTAGGAGAAAAACTCCAGATTTATTGTTTTCATTGTTCATAACTTAAATTATACATTATTTTTCTTTTTTTGTTCCTACTTGAAAAATACGAGGTTTTAATATTATTATTTTTTGTGTGAGGAGTGTTTTACCCCAAACCCCATAACAGTAGCTGAAAAATAAAAAAGCTTAAAGAGTGTTGTTAAATACGCGTTTTCGTGGAATAGCTCAACATTGCAATAGCGGCGCGAGCGGACAGACGGAAAGACACGAGGCAAAGTGGAAATTCGAAAAGGGCACCTCAAAATCTATGAAATTACCAATTTCCAAAACTCCCGGAAAACTTTCCAGGTAAAACTACTAAATTAATGAGGTATAACCGTTAAAACGAATCTCGGAACGAATACAAGCGAAAGTGAGTTGCTATTAGTAAAAATGTGCTAAATAATTGTATTTTTAACAACAACAAACAACGAATTGTGGCCGATGACGGTATTTTATTGACTTTATACATTAGAAGAAAACACGTGACGAGAGCTAACGTTCGGAGGAGTTTACTGTTATTAATGATAATATTTAACATTGTTATTATGACTAGGACATAACAATAATAATAGATATCTATCGATGGGTGCTTCGCAGTGGGACTGCGCACGCCGCACCGGTTGATTGACAAGCGACTGTAAGCGCGTCTTATTTTTCATGTCAATCATACGGCGTATATTTTCCTGTCTCAAGTATTATAATTTTTATATCCTTTTTTTAATATTTTTGTTTTGTTATTTAACCGAGTGATTCGGGTTCAAATCCGGATCTCGCACCTCTGATATTTACATGTGCGAATCATTTCTATCATGATTACCATTTGTCTTACGGTGAAGGAAAACATCGTGAGGAAAACTGCATGTCTGGAAAACCTAGCAAGTTTACAAAAGACATGTGAAGTCCGCCAACACGCACTAGACCAGCGCCGTGGACTATGGCCTGATCCCTCTTGTATTGAAGAAAAGCCCGTGCCCAGCAGTGGGACGTTAAAATAGGCTGAAGAATTTGAACTGTTTACCAATCTGTAACCCAAAAGTTTAAAAAAGTGATCGAATCCCAAATTGACAGAATGCTAATCTATCGTCATGTCTCTGGCGGCGATAAATTGAAAACTAGCGCTACCATTAAGTAAGCCGACGCACCTCCTATACTGTAGTTGCAAGACCTGTGTATAAGACCGTGAGTTAGACATCACTTTGTATACAGATTATGTATGAACACTGAAATAGTTAAAAGTATAACTAAAAAAATATTATGACCTGAGCATTTTGTGGCACACTTTACTGAAAAACTATCACGCCTATAGATTTGTGCTTAACATAGTAATTTAACTTCATATCTAGATGTGATATCTGTCAAAAAAATATAGTTTTATAACCATTAAAAAAAGTGAACTTTAACAGCTGTCTTAAAAATAATAACCGCGAGCCCTCACAAAGTTCAGCTTTTGCTAGTTAGTACAATCAGAAAAATTATATGTGCAAATAACAGATTACATCAAATATACAATAAATAGTTAAACTTTAAACATACTCGTTCTATACAACATCTATAAATACAGTAAAATTACGATTAGAAAACATTAAATTATCCAAAACTATCTTATATTTGGTGTTCTTCACTTACAGTGGGACGGTTGCATTGCTTTCTCTATAAAACCAATCAAGTGATAACATACACAACACACTTCATACTTATATTATAACTTCAAATATACTTTATGACTGAAGTTCAATCATTTGTGAACATCACATAAAATAATGCTCTCAGCGGGACTCGAACCGGCGACCGCGGGCGTAGCTAGAGAGGCAAATTGCATTGTATAATATATACTATAACATAAATAAATAATCTCATTTATCTATCAACCTCCTCCGTCTTTTAAATATAACGAGAGTTGTCATATTAAAAAAATCACTATTGATAATTTAATCTTTGAATAAGAAAAAATGTAAAAAGTACTAAAGGCATATTAATATGTAAAGGTGTCTTAGAACCTATTTAGAAAATTATTTTTTAATTACATGTAGGTCATTTCATGAATTTACTTAATTTAAAGTGTAAGATTTTCAGGTTCAAAAAATATATGTTAAAAAAGGCTGAACCAGTTTTTTTTTTTTTTTTTTTTTTAATCTCCGTTTAAAGAGCTTAGTTACTATATGCAACTATGACGCTCTGTTACAATTACAATATGTATAACAATAGTATTATGTTTTACTTGAGTTTGTTACAATTTTTGCTAAGCTATAAATTAATCTCGCTATTTTAGATGATGGATTTGATAGTACAATATTTATGCCTCCTGTAGATAAAATTATTGGATTATTTATACAGTAGCTTTGACGCTGAGGCTCATTCCGCACACACTCCATTAAAACATGGAAAACATCTTCTACAACTCCGCATTGCGAACAATTTGGTGTTGTGACTTTACCCATTAAAAAAGCAAATTTGTTTAATGGAATGTGTCCAGAGCGAAGGCGCATGGCAAGAACAGTGTCTGGTCTATTCAAACAGGTCTTGTCAATCCAAGGACGAATTAATGGTTCAGCCTGAATAGTCTTGTACCAAATGCCTTTTTCCTTTGACCTTTTGTCAAAAAACTCTTTCCAAATATTGAGAACTTTTCTTCTTACTAAATAAAGGCATTCCGAATAATATGGTGCTACAATTAACGAATTTCCTTCGTATGTCGCTTCTTTAGCCAATTTGTCTACCATTTCATTTCCCAATATATTAACATGGGACGGAACCCATTGCAAAATAACTTTTTTATTATTTTTAATAAACTCATACATCAATTTCAAAATCTCATAAGCTACTGGTGTGCTTCTAATATTAGATGTACATCGAGCTATATGTTGAAGTGAACTCCTAGAATCAGAGAAAATTACAATTTTATCAGTATTAATAGTCTGGACGTAACATAACGCTTCCAAAATAGCCAATAGTTCAACATGCATAATCGAGATATGTCCATCAATTGTAATTTTAGTACAATCCAAAGTTTGAAAATCTAAAAACGCTGCACCCCTTAAGTCTTTTTGTTTTGATCCGTCTGTAAAAATTCTATAAAAACCATTAAAGTGGTCTTCAATATATTTTGTACATATATTTCTCAATTCATTGACGTTAAATAATCTTTTAGGACTAAATTCATTACTAATATTTATTTTAATTAGATCTGTTAAATTTATGTTACTAACCCAAGTATCCAATGAGAATAATTCAATTTCTTTGCTACGATGCATGTTAGTATCTTTAAAAGTATCATGAATTAACATTAGCAATGGTAAACGTTTTCTTTTCCACAAAGTAGAAATACTAGAACAACACTCTTGAAGAATTTTAATTAATTTATTATTTTCAAAGGAAAATGATTTAAGCCAAAATTTACCAGCTAAATAATATCTACGGAAACGAAGTGGTTGAATACTCAATTCGGCCTCCATTACATGAGTTGGTGTGCTCCTAATAAAACCACCTATTATTCGTAGAGCCTGATTTTGAATTTTATCCAATTTCTTTGAATGACTTTCACTGCAATCGTCAAAAAGCAAACTAGCGTAGTCCATACGACTACGGATAATAGATAAATAAATTCTTCTTAAATGTTTGGGATGAATCCCCCAACCGGGTCCAGCCAAAACTTTAAAAATATTTAAACATTTGGAAGTTTTTGCATAGATTTCATTAATATGTTTACCCCACCTAAGAGATCTATCCAGCCATAAACCTAAATATTTTACATGTTCCACAACTTCTAAAGCTTTTTCATTCACACAAACTTTAATAATCTTCCTATTCTTTCCCTTCTTAAAAAGGCAAATTTTACTTTTGGCAGAAGAGATATTCAATCCAAGTCGATCAATTGCTTTTGAAAATACATTAATGGCAATTTGTAGTTCATTTGTGGCGTCGTCTATACTATTACTTGTGGTATACAAAAGAAAATCATCAGCAAATTGTGAAATGTTAACATTATGAAAAAGTTTACAGATATCTATTGTTGCGACATTAAAGAGAAGTGGAGACAAGGGGTCTCCTTGCGCAATTCCTTGACAAGTTTTTCGGGTAATACAGCAATTATTAATTTTAATTTTTAAATATCTATCTGTCAAAAAATTCCAAATGTAAGTACATATTAGGGGGCCTACTCCTAGACTGTTTAGATTCTGTAATAATTTAAAGATATCAATGTTGTTGTAAGCATTTTCTAAATCAAGAAAACATCCTAAAGTAACATCATTATTACAAAATCCCATTTGTATTCTAGATACAAGAATACTTAAACTATCCAAACATGAACGAGATTTCCTAAATCCTACCATATCCGATGACAAATAATTATTTTTTTCTAAAAACCATTCTAATCTTTTATTTATAACGGAATGAAAAATTTTACAAATACAAGAGATTAATGATATTGGCCTTATTGATGAAACATCTTGAATATTACGTCCAGGTTTAGGTAGGGGAATAACTGAAATATTACGCCATTGTGAAGGAACAACACCAATTGACAAAATATTATTAAATATATGAAGCAGAATCATTTTAGCTGACTGTGGTAAGTGTCTAATCATTGAATATGAAATTGAGTCATTACCTGGAGCAGTATCTCTATTTTTTATACAAGCCTCAATTTCATGTAATGAGATCATTGATTCCAAAAATTCATTACCATGTATAAATATAGGGCGTTCGCGACAAACGAAATCAGGACATAAATTTTTTAAGAGATCATTAATAAGTTCAAGATTGACGTGAGACTTAGTATCCTTGTAACCCTTAAACCACTTCATTTTAAACCATACTTCATGAGAAGTACAGCTATTGTCGAGTGAAGTACAAAATTGTTGCCATGACCTACTTTGAGCCTTTCTTAACAATCTTTGAGCGAATTGTATTTTTTCATTTAGAATTTCCAAATTTTGAGGTGTGGGATTGCGTCGAAAGTTTCTAAGAGCAATACGGCGATTAGCTACAGCTCTAGAGAGCTCAACAGACCAATAGGGTCGAGGAATAAATCTAGAAATTGGAGTGTTGCATAATTGAATAAAAGGAATAAATTTGTTTGCAGCTTCATTAACATAAGAAATAAAAATATTGTAATCATATTGAATATCATTTGTTACAGAATAGTCACTAAACAATATTTCTAAATAATCAAAATATCCTTTCCAATCAGCTAACTTAAAATTCCTTTTCTTTTCAAGATCAACATCATAATGTAATGCAGAATCAATTTTAATCATAAGATGGTCACTTCCAAGTGACTCGTTAGTAACTACCCAATTAAAGTTTAATGAAATATCAGAGGATACAAAAGATAGATCTGGAGTAGATTCTCTTAAAATAGAATTCGTTAGTTGAAACCGTGTATGACTACCGTTATTAAGCAAAATTAAATTCGATTGAACTAAAGCATTGAATATTTGATTCCCTCTATTGTCGGTTTTATAAGACCACGAACTGTGGTGACTATTAAAATCACCCAATAATAATGATTTACTTTCAGCTAAAGAAAAAAGATACTCCCAGTCTCTTTGTACCGTGTTGATACTATTAGAACAGTATATAGAGTATATATTATTAATTTGAGGACAATTTAAAATCTTAACGCAAATAACTTCTATTCCTGCAGTTATTCCTTGAACGTTTTGTCTATGAGCAACTATAGATTTGTGTGTTAAAATTGCCACACCACCATAACCATCATCCCTATCGAGTCTAAAAATATTATAATCTTTAATTTTAATGAAGGCATCTGGTTCAAACCAAGTCTCACATAAAATTGCAATGTGCACTTTTTCCAAGACCAAGACCTGTTCGAATGATTTTAACTTAGGTTTTAAGCTTCTACAATTCCATTGCAAAATATTTAACTTTATTATTTTACTTACTTTTCTATCCATCACTAAAATACTTAAAGAATTGTTTAACCATAGGTAAACCAGAACAAAAATTTATGACTACTGAAGTTATACACCCAATTAAAGATTTAGCTATCTCTTTTAGTTTAGACGTAATTGTTAAATTATTATTAAACATTATATTTTTTAATTTATTAAGTAGATCTTGTATCAGTGTCTTATATTCTTTCCGATGCTTATTTTCTTCTTCATTTATTGTAGGTGTTTCATTTCTGTTCTCAAGATCTGTATCAGAATCTGTAGAAAAGTCGGCGTAAATATTATCATAAATTTGTACCCGTTTCTTCTTTTTCTTAGCACTTGGTTTTTTGGCATTCTGAGGTGGAGAGACTGCTTTTAAATTATCTTGGGGTATTTTTAAAACTTCTGAATATGATGGGGACGGTTCTATCGTACTTGTCGGCATGAATACGTTATTATTTGGAGAAGGAGTTGACCTCACTATATTTATATCTGGGGATGGGTGAACATACATGCTAAGTGCTTTTTTATACGGGCAATTAAATTCTGACATAATTTCTCGTATTCTCTTTTCTTTTTTATATACGCTACAAATCTTATCTAATGCCATGTGATTTCCGGAGCAGTTTACACATTTGTACACAACTGTATCACAATTCGGGTGGTTCTGAGTACATTTTGGGCAAATAGATTTATTTGATGGACACATCTTTTGCAAATGGCCAAACCTCCAACATCTAGAGCATTGCGTAACGGGAAAAACATACTGTTCTACTTTTACTCTAAGATCTAGTATATAAATATATCTAGGACGATGAGAACCTTTAAATCCAATTTTAACAGTATCACTAGGAATCCATTCTTCTTCGCAACGTCGATTTAATCTTCTAACAATAACAATTTCACAGTCACAAGAAATGTTTTTTATTATTTCTTCTTCAGACAACTCTGTATCTATATTTTTAATTATACCAAATGATAAACCAACTTCCCAGCTCTTTTGAAACCTCCATCCCAGTTTTATAAATTCCTCACATGATATTAAATATTCCGCACTGGATTCATGACTAAAACTTACGTTAATTTTATATGGGTTAATATATTTTACTTTCATAACATCCAAAATTTTTTGTTCGCGGAATAATTTTGCTAAAGTAAATGCCTTTGGTAACATATTTTTACTTGTAATACAAACTTGTATTGAATCACTCTCTGAACTATTCATTATTTTTGATTTTTTCTGCGCGTGATTTACAACTTCTTTCCATTGACCACCATTTTCCTCCTCTCTTGTCCGTTTTCTTCCCAAATCATCCATCGACTCCTCATATAAATGTGTTTGTCCCTCAATTGTGTTCATTTCCATATTACAATAAAGATCCATTGGGTTAATATCTGTATTCAATATTGAGTCCTCAGCCATAATCAATAAAGATCATTTTCGCTAACTAAAATACGAACAGCGATAAAACGCACTCGCACTAATCGATTCTTGGAATTAAACAATAGTTGTTTACTCTAAGCGATATGAATGCGTCGTGTTTACACCGCTCGCAACTTAAGACTGAGGCTGAACCAGTTATGATTAGATTGTGAAAGAAACATTTATTGTGAAACACCTAATATTATTATTTTAGAGAAAGCAATACAGAACCGTACGTAGTAAGAATAGAATATACTCATACATTAATTATTATACTAACATTTAATCTTATTTAATAAGTTTATTTCTATAATATTTTTTACCAAAGGAACATTTAAAAATAGTATTAATATATCATAAAGTTGTATTAAATATGTTGGATGCTTTCAATTATTTTAAACTTTTTACAATATTTAGTAAAATTATTTTACAATATCAATATGACAACACTGGGCTATAAGCCGAGTGTTGCCATTTTACGAGGAATAAAAATTATCTTATCAATCCTAAGTAATATGTACAATATAATGTTAATGTTATATAGCCACAATATACGAATAAGAAATTATATTATTTTTGTGTACTGTATAAAGATATTAGTAAGAAAATAAAGCGAAATGTCATTAATCCAGTAGTTAGCTTAGCTTTTTTTAGTGTGGCAATTATTTGGAATATTTGGGGAAATTCTACGATTTTTAATTTATACAAAAAATCATTTAGTAATTTGGCGGTTTGGCGTTTGGTTGGTTGGCGCGAAAGGTTTGGCGTCCCATTGAATAATAAAAAAAACAATAAAGTAATAACATAAAAAGTAAACAAAAGCCAAGTAAGTACAACATTGTTTATTTTAGATATTTGAATTCAAACTTACTCGAATATCCTCTTAAACCCTACAGACAAAAAAGTCAATAATAATAAATTAAGTTTTTTTTCTATTACCTGCTTACACTTACAGTCCCCGCAAACAGCGAACTTTCGATCGGCCGATAGTTTGGTCGGGTACGCGCACCCTGGTCCGTCTTAACAGTTGGGTTTGTTGGGTGCGCATATTAGACAAATTATAGGCCGACAACTCTTAGCCTAGGATCCCACCGCAAGGTTTTTGTTATTTTTTTATTGAAATCAATGATCTTTTTTATAAATCATTATAAACTGGAGAATTTGTTTTGGCCTGGTTGCCATTTAAAATTTGATCCCTAGTATTTTTAATTAAAATAATATTATACAAAAAACATAGTCTTGCGGTGGAATCCTAGGCTATAAGTTTGAAATCCTGGTGTCAAAATGCGAAAAAACTGTCCGTCCGGCTGAATAGTCCGTAGTGTGCGCGCGTGGAAGCCCGGCGTTTGAAGGCAATCATATAGCACATCAAACTTTTTAGTCGGCCGAACCAAATCGTTCAAATGTGCGTACATCCATACCGATTAAGCAATCAACCAAACTATCGGCCGATCGAAAGTTCGATGACTGCGGGGGCTCTTACACTAATATTTTAAATGTCACTCTGAGGCTTTATTTACTATTAACAAATCGGTCCACAGTCGAAAAATATAATGCACAATATGTAAAAAATACAAAAAGGTTAGCGGACGTGAGAATAACCTTTTCGACGTCGAATAATAAGTTAAATTAATATTGACATTATATCCAAAACTTGCCCTCAATTCGCTCTCGCCTCGATTAGTCTTTATTTACATTCCAGATATCTTTTGACTAGTAATGTCCTGCGATCGATTCCTGCACGACGGCTTATCTCATTAAAACAATCGATCTGCAGGACATATTATAGTGCAAGAGTGTACGCGCAGACACAAGTTCACTCTCTATTCCTGTCACTTTCATACTCCGGTGGGACGACTGTTCGACACGACCAGTTAGAGGTAAGGCGTAGGAGGAAGAGACACGGAGGTGACACCATGAATTTTCCAACTCCGTCCGGAGTTACTGAAAATTTCTTGGTAGAAAAGCTTTTCACTGAACTTGGCTCGAACTGGGGACTTCTAGATCGACCATTCTCGCTAACCACTAGACCACCGAGGTCGCGTGCAAATATCAAGTATGGACAAGTATAAACATTTGCGTCTTTTGTATGTAAATAAAAATGAGTATGATGCTTAATATTATTACGGTAGTGGCAGCTCAGTGGTAAAGCACTCGCAAGGATATCCGAGTGATGCGGGTTCAAATTTGGATCTCACACCTCTGATATACGAATACGAATACGAATCATTTCTAACACGATTACCATTTGTGGACTTAGAAAGGTGAAAGAAAACATCACGGGGAAATACATGGTTTTCGAAAGACATGTCCGCCAACTCACACTTCGCCAGTGTGGTGGACTATGGCCAGGGACAGCTTGCCCATTGCCCTCAAGGGCAATTCTTCTTTGCCCTGTATTAAAATTTAGTGGGGGGGCCTTCTTCCTAAACTTCTACTAAAAACATTTAGTGCTTTTTGGTCAACTTTTTTTGCAGTCTCAGAAAAATATGGACAAGTGACACATAATATGGCAAGTAGCATGTTTTTGAAGAAAAAAAAGTTGCTAAAGTTATACACAATTAACTAAAACAAAAATTGGGGTTTTGTTTTTTGCAAATATCTTAAAAACTAATTGGGATTTTTGAAATCTAAAAAAAGATTCAAAAACAGGAGAACTGAATCAAATGACACCTCGTTCTTATTTTTCCGAGACTGCTTAAAAAATTGACAAAAACACACTAAAATATACAAACATTTTCAAATGTGTAATATTCAATTCAATAATTTCCTTTAATGGAAGCCATTAAAGGAAATAATTGAATTGAATTTTTATTTTTTCCCGAGAAATTTAGCGTACGGCCTTAGAGTTCAAGTGAGATTTTGGATAGCACTTTATGAATTTTTGCTTACATGGGTTGGGGGCCCCTTTACCCCCGGAGCCCCGTATAATTGATACGGCTGATACGGCGGTAGCTACGCCCCTAACTATGGCCTGATCCCCCTCGTGTAGAAGAGAGACCCGTGCCCAGCAGTGAGACTTTAAAAAAAGGATTTGATTGATCTGATTACATTAATAATGATTACATTAACGTACCGAATTGGTGTTGTAAAAAATGGGCTTGGTTGTCGTGTCTGTGCGTCGCTAATAACACCAATTAAGTGGAGTTTTGCTCGAATTTAGGTTAAGTTTCTTTTAATACCATAACATTTTGTAATACTTCTCAAATATTGCATTACATCGCTATCGGCGCCACACCTTCGCCCATTTATGTGCTAACGTTAACCTGGAGGTCGCGATTGAACCATAATCATTGTTAAAAACATGTAATTATATAATTATACTAGCATGTCCCGCGGCTTCGCACACGATCTAAAGACCAGAAACAGAATTCTTTCTGAGTCGCGCGGTATGATACCTCGCAGAACTAACGCCCGCCCTTCCCGTTTTTGTAATTGATGCTCCGCTCCTATTAGTCGTAGCGTGATATAATATAGCCTATAGCCTTCCTCGATAAATGGACTATCCAAAACAAAAAGAATTTCAATTGAATTTCAAAACGAACCAGTACTTCCTGAGATTAGCGCGTTCAACCAAATAAACAGACAAAGATACAAACAAAAAACTCTTCAATTTTATAATATTAGTATAAATTGTATAATTTATCGATCTGTAGAAATACAGTTTAACAATTTTGATTGATCACCCTAAGTCAAAGAGTAAGAAATACAGAACTCAGAAAATGGGATGGTGGTTACTATGAAAACGAAGGAAACTTATGAAAGTCGTAAAGTTATAAAACTTTCCCTGTGCGACTTTTAGCGTTAACTTCATAAAATCATGAATTCTTCAGAAATGTGTTAGTTAAGCATTGAATATACCCCCACTTCCGATAAACGCGCAAAAATAAATGTGTAATTGTGAAAATAAATCATACTTAAGCCGACAGTTAGAAAGAGTTATAAAATTAATCATACTTAAAGAGGAAAACTGTTGGACCGATTTAAAAAAATCTTTTGCCATTAGAAACCTTCATTATCACTGACCTGAGGAACATAGGCAATATTTATTACTAGCGGAACAATATAAAAAAAATAATTAATTATAGCATTAATGTTGCACAAATCTTAAATCGGGAGCAAGCCATTGAACAGGTGCGCATACCGAGGTGTAGATTCAAACGAAACTCGGCACATTGCATAAGAAAGAAATCTACGATCAATGGACGAGAAATAATATTATAATTTAAATAATAATAAAATTATATTAACGACATGAGATATCCAATATTTAGAAGTTTACTTGCAAACAGAATGTCGAACAAAAAACCGACACGTTTGGCTCAGTAGGTAGTGGCCCTACCTTCTTCGCCAGCGGTCGCAGATTCTAGTCCCGCTGGGGCATTCATTTGTTGAGCACGAATGTTTGTTCTCTAGTCATGGGTGTTCATATTTATATTACGTATGTATTTAAAAATTTATATGTGTAGTATATCAACTATCTGGTATCCGTAATACAAGCCTCGTAGCTTACCACAGAATTAGATGGCGCTATTGTCCCAACATTAATTCATATTACTGATACGATACTGTTAATAAAACTGGTTTTGGAAAGTAGCTGAAACGACCGTGACCTTCCTTTAATACGCTACAAAATACTAACCGCAATACTCTGGAGTGTTTATTTATCTACAAGTATGTACTCAGACGTAATGACAAGACAAAGTGGGTCACGACTTTTGACCCTTCGAGTCGATTGCGAAGGCGGACTGGTCGACTCCACTACACCTGTTGCCAAAAACCTCTACCTTGACTTTTCGATTCACTTTCTTATACAAATACTAGCGAACCCGTCCTGCTTCGCTGGGCGTATCTATACTAATATTATAAAGCAGAAGAGTGTTTGTTTGGTTGAACGCGCTAATCTCAGGATCTACTGGTTCGATTCAAAAATTCTTTTTGTGTTGGATAGTCAGTTTATCGAGAAAGGCTATAGGCCATATTATATCACGCTGCGACCAATAGGAGCAGAGCATCAACGAAAAATGTTGCAAAAACGGGAAGGGCGGGCGTTAGTTCTGCGAGGTATCATACCGCGCGACTCAGAAAGTATTTGGTTTTCGGTATTGAGAACGCGTGCGAAATGCTATCTATACTAATATAATAAATCTGAAGTTTGTTTGTTGGTTTGGTTGAACGCGCTAATCTCAGGAACTACTGGTCCGAATTAAAAAAATATTTTTGTGTTGGATAGTCCGTTTATCGAGGAAGGCTATAGGCTATATTACATCACGCTACGACTAATAGGAGCGGAGTATCAATGAAAAATGTTGCAAAAACGGGTGAAAAATATTCCTTTTGATGTTCAGCCATTAGAATGCGGGCGTAGCCGCGGGAATGGCTAGTTTCTAATATTACAACTATGAATTGAGGGGTAACTTCGAGATTGACTTGATTTTGGCGCTCATTAAAGTGCCTTCTGTAAAAATGAATGTTTATTAGAAAGCACGCATATCGATTTAGCATTCATTATATCGCCATCCCCATCTTTTTTACAGTTTTTTACGGTCGAGACCATCATTGCTGTAAAGCATTCGAAACGTCGGGATCCTAAAATCTAAATAAATCCGCGACAAAATCCGAAAAGATATTCTAATAGTTTCATTTATAATATCAAATATTCGCGTTAACCTAATAATGTATTATATTATCAAGTTTAAATTAGTTTAAGTTTATTGAAGGATTAGGATTTTGCATGAGAAGATGTTCCTTCACGCTGTAAATGCTGGACGGATTTAGATGCAAAACAAAGGTTATGTAAGAAGGAGTTTCTAGTTTCTCATAATTGCTTAAAATTCGTTATATGAAACAATGTAAAAAGATTTGTTTTTAATTTGGACCAGACTTGAGCGTATTGAGCGCGTTTTAAATACCTATAAATATTAATCCAAGTACAAGCTAAATTGTTTTAACAAAAGAAATATTACTACAAAATATATATAATATATTTAACTAGCCACTTCCGATATAAAATCTTTAAAAAAAAAGAAAAAAAAGGATAAATAATAAAAAAAAATGTACTATACTGTATATTTCCGCAAATATCGCCGTAAAATATTTAATAAAAATTAAAAAAAATTATATCAATATGCTTTAGACACACATAATATTTACAGATTATAATTTATTAGATATATTATGTATATTTAAATGACTAAAAATCTTAGGCTCGGCTTCATCAATGTCTTGGCCAAGGTTGGTTATGAAATATTCGCTTGAATAAAAAAATAAAGAAAATCAAGAAGTTTTAATTTATTATTTTCCTATTAAGGGTTTGAACCCACTACCTATAAAACACGAAACAATAATGATTACTTACAATCCAATGCTGCTTCTTAGGAGTTATTATAATTAAAACTTTTATAAGAATTCAAGATATTTCACGAACAACCAAAGCCTCATACAAAAATGTCAGCCGAATATTTTTCATATAAATAAATAGTTAATTTTCTACCTAACATAAATATGCTAAGTCACTTATTTTATGTACACGCCTACATTATTATAAACTTATAATATTGTGCTGATAATCTTTAAAAACTAAAACGATTTAATGCCCCCTAAAAATAATTCTTTTGAATGGCAACACCGAGGTAAAATTTTGTATTTTATTGTTGCATACATTAATATAATATGTAAATATGAAAAAAAAATGGAATTACATAAGGTATTATTTAATATGAGGTGATAGCTGATTAAATAAATAACAATTTTAGATATGTTACTCTGGAGGAATATAGATAGTCTGTAGACAAGTGTTGCCACTTTATAAATAGTGAACAATACTAGAATTTACCTATTTTTGTCCATCCAATTATTAGCTAATATCTCTCCGTTAATATACTAGTATTGAAGTAAAAGAGCCATTTAAATATTTAAAATGTTTAATATATTCTGTTTTTAATCTATATTTTAAAAAAATGTTATAGAAAAATTCCAATTATTGTGTTCCTACAAATATGAGACTTAAAGGTCCATCCTATATACAGCATGATATCTTTTAAATAGCTCTTTTTAATATTAAAATATTTGTATACCTATAAATTAACATTTTATGTATGTTATATATTTTAACTTCACACAAACCTCCATTTAAATATTAGTATAAAATCGAATATTTCATTTACAAGCAAGTTTTTTAATAAATATAGTAATATTCAGATATAAAAAACGCAAAACAAAATCAAAAAATAATATTTAGAACAAGTCATTCAAATCCTAGACATTATTTGTTTATCAAAAGGCCAAAAACAAATATTTTAGCTAGCTTTTGACTGTTCAACCCACCTATATATTATGTTACGAATACTTTTGAAAACTGTCGAATTCTGTAGTAGGTTGAACAATAAATATAAAGTAGGTTATTTTTGCTGATAATCATCTTTACAAGATGCAACGCAATGACTAATAGATAAAGTTAGTAAAAAAAACAATATTTTCTATACATTAGATTTTACAAACATCAGGCGACTACATTAAAAATATAATATAAATATGCTATGTTGTCAAGATGTACTTAAACTATAATAAATATGTGCGTAAAATACTATGTCTCATATTATATCAAGCTTATGCCGATCGTACAATTTGTTTACAATCTTGCACTAAAGTTTTTATTTTTAATTTTAACCCCATATATTGTACATTTTTAATAAAATAGAACACCCTTATAACATATTGAAGGTGGAGAAAAAAATTAATATTATTTACATAAATAAGTTTTTTTTCTATCTTAGAAATAAGATATTAAAACCACAATATGAATAAAATAGTAAAGTGAAACAAGGACAGATTGTAAATGGTCAATAAACAGTAAAAAATGAAATAATAATTATATAAAGATATTATATGTTAGAGAGAACTTAAAACAAACAGCAAAATGAATTCCACTTGTAGGAAATTTATAATCTTATGTTTTAACAATAAACAATTAATTTAAACATTTCATTAGGAAGCAAATTTATAAAATTACAATAAAACTCTAATATTTGGAAAACTTACACACATCTTAGCTATAACTCCGGCAAGCAGGCCTGATTGAAAAGGCACAAAACCTTATGTACCAGTTCATACTGTTCAGAGTTTTGGACCATACCGCCTCTGTTCAAGCGCATGTTACACACTATACCTAAAACGTCAACCTTCTGTTCATTTGTCAATTGCTTAATGCCATTCAGAATAGCTATGAGACAGCCAGTCCTGCCAATACCCGCGCTGCAGTGCACTATGGTGGGCGGCAATGGCTTGTCTATGGAAATATTTAAAGGTGATGACACACTAACCTCAACTGGACAGGGGATTTGATCTTCCATTGGTGGAAAAACAAATTTGGAGACCGGTTTAGGGCTGTCACTACACTTGCACTGTTCCTCTGGCACCACATCACTATTGTCACTAAATTCACAACTGGGTTCACGGAGGACATCTAGACTAAGATTAAGCAAAGCATTCACATCCTTGGGACATTTATGATCAGCCCAATTATGGAACCAATAGTGGTACACGGTCAAACTGTCTTCAGATACATCTCGGGATGTATATTTCATTTCCAATTTTCTAATGGTATAACCGGATTTCCTGATGACTCCCAAGTTTTTGATTATAAAGCAAAATCTCATCAATCCTTCTAAATTGATGCCTGGTTCAACAGAATATGGATTTTTGATCATTATTTGTTCATTTCTTCTCAATGGGAAGTATTGTTCACATTTCTGTCGGCTGTTTTCTACGAAATTCGTGAGCATGACTATTTTTTGTGCGGCATCAGTTGCTTCGGGCTTCTGTACGCGGAACTCGGCATTGTTCTGTCGGACCATCAACCAAAAGTCGTACACTGTGTTTTGAAGAGGTCCCTGTGTAGCGATGTAACTATTTTTCGTGTATTCATGCCCCTGGAAATATTTTTAAATTATATATTACGTTGAACTCATAAAGTATTAGTGACTAACCAATGTACTATAATATACTGAATGTCCAAAAATTAAACGATTAAGAGGATGAAACTGCGTGTGACTACTCAACAAAAAAAATGATACTAGTGATAACTTTAACTGATATTATTCGTTCAAAAAAACAAATAAACAAATTCTGCCTCTACATAAATATTTTTAGTATAACAGCGTTACTAACCTTAATGTAATTGGCATTTATGTACCCTTCCCTATGCCCTTCGTCAGCTTTTATAATGAACCGCGAATGCTCATTGGGTAAGATCGTCTTGTACCGATTCTTAGGATGAGAACCAGACACTATAGGTTTTTCCTGAAAATTCGTGGGCAATTCCCAAAAATCTTGGTGAAGGTTCCGCAACAACAACTTCTGGTACTCAGAACACGGTTGAGTGAGAACAGGGTCGGTTTCTGGTATGACCATCTGCGGATTTTCCTTTTCGTATTCTTCATCTATTTGGTCATTACAACAAAGTGGGTCCTCATTTGTTGATGGACATTTGATATTCGTATAGCCATTTTGGAAAACTTCGTTTAAGTCCTTCAATTGTTGGCGTGTTAGAACACTTGAGGCGTTTTGTAGATGTTGCATATTGGCTAAATATATTCTGAAATCTTCGGATGTGCTCTGGGGACTTAGTGGCTTGGTAGTGATGTTTCTGATGAACCCTGGATGGTAATTCGGGTCTTCCTGCCGCCCGAAGGCGTATATAATCTCATTCTCCTGATCTCCACACACATATGTTAGATTCTGCCCGTATTCTTCCTCATTAAATGACGTGGACCAGAGATTTTCATGAGATCCAAACCCGATGCCTTTTTCGGTCGATCGTAGTCTCATTCGATTTTTGTAAGATTTCGGTATTAAATTTTCGGTGCTTAAAGACTTTCTGTGTTTATCTCTATGCGGTATATCTTTTAAGTTCGCTTCTATTAATGTTTCGTCAATTTCCAAGTCTCTTGGCTCTTGTGGATGAATGTTTAGAGTAAGAGAGGTGTTCGAGCTGCGTCTCTCTAGAATTCCCTTTCTCGGTTCGTTATCGATACTGTAGTTGCTGTTGTATCTGCTGAGGTTGCACGTGGATCCGTTTAGGTTATAATTAGAAATACTTAGACCCCTGTTGGTTGACAATTGGGGATTCGACGTATTGATGTTTAAAGTCAAAGATGTGTTTGAACTTCTTCGTTCTAACAACCCTTTCTTTTGACCGAACTTTGGATCTTTATTGAGAGAACTGTTGCTTGAATGTCGACTTAAATTGTTCGATGACAATATATTTAATGTTAAGCTGTTATTTGAGCCACGACGCTGCAATAAGCAATTTTTGGAAACTTCTCCCGAAACATTTGTATTTGACGAACATATGACCCTAGTTGTTGGTGTTAAATGTTCACTAGGATTGATAGAAGCGTTAGAATCCCGTCTTTCTAGTGACAATTTCTTTTGTGTTCTATCGTTTAGGCTAAAATTCGAAATACTTGTCCTCACAGTAGCTAAATTATGGCACGAGGCGCCTGTACTGCTTAACGAACAATTCGATCCCTGAAGACTATGAGTGCTTAACATTAAACTTTGATTGGAGTTCCTTCGATGTAACTTTTTAACTACCTTTTCGTCCTCTGCACTTGGTTCAAAATCATCAGAGGGTACACCTTCTGGCAATGTCTTCAAATTCGTACTAGACACGCTTAGATTTTGTTTATAATTGAGAAGATTTGAGCCAAGTGTCTGACCAGAGTCCGGATGCAAACCTGGTCGGCTGTCCACTCCTGAAATATTTATTTCTGGGGCGTTATCACTCATATTCTCATCAAAAGATCCCATAGTCCGCGATCCCATGCGAGAGGTTCCTGGCTGGTATAACATCAAACTCGCGTGGTTTTCCCGTAGGAATATGCCACTGTCTTGACCTTTCATGAACAACCGACGCTGTTCAGCACTTGATTGTATCGAATTGTAGCCCATTTTAGCGCCTGACAAGTCGTGTTTCTTTTGAGTCAAAATCCGCTTAATCTGGCGCTTTGGTGTATTGGGGACCGATATTGAATTCTGGGGGACTTCCAAAGATTTCTTCTGTGGTAGCGAAAGATTAACTGTCTCAGAGGAATCTAACGACGTTGCCTTCACTTTCAATGTAGGTGTTTTAACTTTTTTCTCTTCAGCATTTGTGTATAACTTCTCAAATTCTAATAACTCTTTTTCCAAATCACTATCACGTTTTGATAGATCGATCGTTAGATTTCGTAAATTCTTTACTTTTGGTTTAACCTGTGTTTCGGCGGAAGTAGTGGCGCCCTCTTCCGAAGTCACGGTAATTTCAAATTCTTTCGGTGAAAATCTGGGCATATCTAAAAATGATTGAGTGTCTGAACTTTGACGTAAACTTTTCTTTTGTTTAAGATCTGGAGACTTAGGTTCCACTTCACTTTTTTCTTTTTGTTCTACATCAAATTTAAAAACTGGACGTTCTTTTGGAGGAGATTTTGGATGTTTGTCCATAGTTACACAAGATGTGCTAACTTCCTGACTTTTATATGCTTCATTCATTTGATCCTTCATTTGCTTAGCGATTGGAAGGCCTAAATTCTGCTCGATTATTTTAGCATTATCTGAATCTAGAGATATCGATTTCAATCTCTGTCTCCTCGCTTGAGCTGAATTCGAAACTGTTAACTCACTTTTTTCTTCTTTAGTATCCAAATGAACAGCATCTATTTTGGCACAGCAATCTACTACATCATTGTCTAACACTTCAATTTTAGGTCCAGCTTCAGTTTCCTTAATATTATCACTATTCGTTATATTTATTTCGACATTTTTGAAGTTCGTATCGCAACTGTTATGTCGCCTATATCTTTTAACTTCTTTGTCAGCGGGTGGAGTGAATCTTTCTCTTTCAATCGAGTTCCTGCCACCATATCGTCTCGGTCGCGGAGACACGCGAGCTGCACTTTGTTCGATGCAACTTTGCTCAAATGTGAAGTAGTTTTCTTTATTATAGCTATGAATTTTAGGGCTAGGTCGAGCACTTAATACTCTAGGTGAGCTGGGCTTCTCTGAAATCCCGTTCTTTCGATTCCGATTATCACCTAAAGTCTTAGGAGATTGGGGGACTTCAGCATCACGTGGGGTTTCCGGGAAGTAATTCGGAGTTCTTACACTATCAAAATATACTGATTTAGGGGAAGGTTCTGCGAAGAACATGGGCGACGACATTTCGGGGGGCGTGAAGAAACGAGGTGAACTCATAGTTCCTGCTAAAAGCTTTGGTGAAAAATCGAATTTCGTTCCTGGCAATTTTGCGGAACTACATTCTATAACGCGGGGCGAATTTTGCATCTCTAGTTTCTCCTGCTGGCTTTCAGTGGGCAGGCCTTCGTTCACACTACACATATTAAGCCTAGTGCTCACAGAACGAAATCTCCTCAAGTTACTTGAAGACATGTCTTTTTCACTCTCGTGCGGAGACGAGGGCGCGCGATCACTCATTTCCTTAGACTTCTCACTCGTTTCACTTAATTTTCGTAAAGATTCCGTATCGAATCCGAAAACTTCTCTATCTACCAACTTCGCGCTGGTTACGAAAGGCGAGTTCTCGTCTTTTTCCAAAGACGGTGATCTCGTTGCGCTATATTTTATCGCGCGGGATTCCCTTTGCTGGTCCAAAAGGAGATCCGAGCTGACAATTTGAGCTAAGGGCCGAGGAATGGCAGAATATTTGTAGTCGAAAGGGCGTTTATGAAGCCACTGTTCAGGAAGAGGCAATTTGGGGATTCCCCGATAGTCAAGCTGTCTTGTACCTTGCGAACTTGAAGGTTGAAGACTATCAGATTGTTGGGGGACTGTGTTTTGAGAGTAGTTCTTTACGATAAGTATATGAGGGGGTTGCGGGGGGTTGGTTGGGGGCTGCGGGGGGTCGGGCGCGGGCGCAGCGGTGAGGATGGTGCAGACACGTGGAGGCTCGGGGGGAGTCCCCGCGCGGGTCACACGCGCTACTCCACCACACACTATGTGCACCTGTAATTAAAACCACATAATATTTTAGGGACATTCATATGCGCGAGATATAGTAGCAAAATGATTATAATTTTTCTAAGAGAATTAGAGATCTACAAAACATTAAAACTAAAGCATCACAAATAATTTTAAATGTTTCATGTTAAATACATGACATTTTTTTGCAAAAGCATCTTTTAAACAATTTGTTAATAACAACGGGAAAGGGGGAAAAACTGTAATCTTGTAGTTTTCAAGGAAATAAATCTATCTTTTCGTATATTTACGCCGGTTTATTTTAAGCTCAGCAATTATGTTCACGGGAGAACCTCTACGGTGGTTTATTTATGATGTTTGCCCTTGGTCATAGCAGCTAAAGCATTACCATAAGCTACGAGGCTTCTGTTATGGATGACCAGATGCACCCATGACAGTTGTCTTGAATGAACCCAGCGGGACTCGAGCCCGCGATCATTGGCACAGCAAGCAGGCTCTCTACAAACTGAGCCAAAAGACGTCAAACTTAACCAGTAAATGAATAGATTGAGATTGAGAGAGATTCTACGTAACATTGGCGAAATAACCTGTGCTCAACTGGCACGCTTTGAAGCCATTAACAAGAGAATTGAATTGAGCATACCCGTGGTAGCCCAGCGGTAACGCGCTCGCTTGAATAACCGAGTGATGCGGGTTCAAATCCGGGTCTCGCACCTCTGATATTTTCATGTCCGAATCTTTTCTATCGCGATTACCACTTGTCTTACGGTGAAGGAAAACATTGTGAGGAAACCTGCCTGTCTTAGAAAAACCTAGCAAGTTTTTCGAAAGACATGTGAATTCCGCCAACACGCACTGGGCCAGCACGGTGGACTAAGCCCTAATCTTCCTCGTACTGAGGGAGGCCCGTGCCCAGCAGTGGGACGTTAAAAAGGGCTGATGATGATGAGCATACCTGTGTGACAGGCGGCGCGTGGACTGGCGGCGCTCGCTTGGCGCGGCGGCGGCACAGCGCGAGCAGTGCGACCAGCGCGGCCGCGACCGCGCCGCACCACCACCCCGCCTGCGCGCCCCACATGCCACCACCCTCACATCTGCGAGGAATTCAGAAAGCTTATTAGTTAATAAATTAAGAGTATTATTCGAATCAAATAAAAATATTCTTTATTCAAATAGACTTTCACAAGCTCTTTTGAATCGTCATTTTTACATTATTAAAATTAAATGTCAGGCTGTAAGTCTGTGAGTAAACTACCACCGGCTCGGAAAGCTGTTCTGCTAAGAAGAACCGGCGAGAAACTCAACAGTTGCTCTTTTAAAAAAAAAATATTTCTTAACAATATTATATAACAATATTTATTATTTTAATTAACGATTTTCTTCACCGACTTATTTTCCTTTTGTTGCCAACGTTTTGTATGCTTTACAGCAATCATGGTCGCGGGAGACTAAGGCCATGGTTAAATATGTCTAAAAAGTCATTATAATATACCTACTTGTTACAGACTCAACCTACCAACAAAAATTAAAAAAATACAAAATTGATTTATAAAATATGCACCAAAAGTACATCCAAAGACCTCGTTTAAAGTATTAACAGTAAGTAGATCGCTGCACTAATATAAAAAGAAAATAACAAGCGATTGGCCAAGGTATTGAAAGATACGGGGGATGACCGATAGCAATTATTTTATCAATGTGAGAAATGTTGTCTTTGCAATAACATTATCATATCGCGTTGTTATGAAATAAGTTGACATAAAATTAATAATTTTGCGAAAGGACTCACAAGATTGCGCAATGGCACGTGTATGCCAATCGACAAATATTTAATCTGTGCTTATTATATATACATCTATACATATAAATAAAATTGGAGTGTCTGTTTTTAATTTCAATTTGATTTAGCGTGATATAATCAAACAGACTATCCAACACATTTTTTTTATTCGGACCAGTAGTTCCTGAGATTAGCTCTTATATTAGTATAGATATACGGTACTAGTACTACATAGTAACAGAAAAAATTTTTTTTAATTTTTGTCTGTCTGTCTGTTTGTTCGGCAGTTCGTTCGTTGTCGGCTAATCTCTGAAACGGCTCGACCAATTTAGACGGGACTTTCATTCGCAGATGCCTAATGTTATAAGGCATAACTTAGGCTATTTTTAACCGATTTCAAAAAAGGAGGTAGACATTTTATTTATTTTAACCCATGGCTTCGCTGACGCTAAACCCGAGCGAAGTGAGGGTGAGTCACTAGTACAAAATATAATTTAGAAAATATAGACTACATTCACAGTTTTCAAAATATTTTTTAGATTTACATTTAAGAATAAACTACCATAGGCATACCATACTAAATACTAATCCATAATTATCCAAAGTTAATGTTATAAATGTGAGACTGTTTTTTTGTTGCATGTCCTTATTTGACGTCGACACACATATTGGCGTGAATTTTTGTGGAGATAGAAAGATATAACACATGAACTTATATTATAGTACAAAAAGCCAAGAAAATATCTTATTTATAAGAAATCTATAGTAAATTAAAACGCATCTAGTGACGAACCCGAGCGAAGCGAAGCGAAGCGAAGCGAAGCGAAGCGAAGGTAAGACGATTAGATCAATTTGAGTTAAATATCAAGTACATTATTACTTGAAATACTGTCATGTTTTAACTTACTTCCACTTAACTGTGCTTTTGTTATATTTCAACAAAAAAGTTAGTTTAAAAAAATCATTTACAAATTAAACCACCTTGATGTTTTATTAACATGAAAAATACTTTTATAGTATGATTGAGGAAGTATAAAATCGTTAAGTAAAACAACTTGAGTCATGAACAGTGATTAAAGCTGTTATTAAATGAATTATTAACACAAGCCTTCATTGTGATTTTTATATGTAGAATAGTTAAAATAAATATAAAAACATAAATAAAGTGGCTGTAAGCCACACTATATGCTTAGTTATTTATTTTATCACTAGTGGTTCAACCTGGCTATGCTCTAGTTATAAAGTTTAGTATAGATAAAAAGTTTAAACTGCTGGAAAATAGCTCATCACTGAGAAAAGAGAAAAGTTCCATGTATGTTGACCTGGTCATGCTATTATCATACCAAATTTCACCTGTTCAGTGGTTGTCTTGTGACACGGTCACAGACAGACAGACGGACAAAACTAATGTCAAATGTATTAATAATAATGACTATTTCAAAAAGATTTTCCCAAAAATATGTTTATCAGTTTTTCTCAGGCCAGAGGTTTTTCTTACCGAACTGGTGGTAGACTCATGACGTGCAGTAAGAAATCGTAACAATTTTTATGCTGAATAAAATATTTTGATTTGATAATATTTAATGCACAGATTTGACTATTAGATTTTTTTCATATAATGTAAAGATGTTAGCAAGTAAAATTTCAAAATAATTTTAACATACATGTACATTGTATATTACTCATAAACATGGTTTTTCATTTACTCGTTGAATTAAATAATTATGCAACAATTACTCATATTATAATTGTTTTTCTTTCTTAGAAACAATAAAAAACAATGTGTAATGAGGTAACATAACATTATTGTAGTAAACTGGTACAGGCTTCTAGTTCAAGTTCAAAAATATAAGTAAAAAAAAATTTAATAATTAATAGTCAGTACATAACTTTTTTTTACTTAAATGACAACTGTTACAGTGCAGTGGTATTCCATTGATAATGCACTCATTTTGGAAACCAAATAACGCAAGTTCAAATCCCATGTATTATGCCTCTAAAATTTTCATGTGCAATATGATGACCACTTGTCTTACGGTGAATGAAAACATTGTGAGGAAACCTGCATGTCTGAGAGAACCTAACAAGTTCTCGAAAGACATAGAAATGTGTAGTCAACCAACCATTTCCATTTCATTCCAACACAAAAAAACATTTGGACGGAGTGGCAATTGTTTCATGGGAGTCTCATACCCAGCAGTGGGACTTTAAAAGGAGCTGAATACATAAAAATAAATAATAAATCATTTAATATTGAAAAAGAAAACAGAAAGATTTTGAAGCTTTTTTGTTGATACATTTTGATCATTTGTTGATGACACACATCAGGTAAGATATTTTTATACACTACAAGTCAGCACAGAACACTTGGGCATGTTCAAGGTCTTGAAAACATGAATGGAATATACGAAATAGCAGGAAATCTAACTAATTTAATTATGAGGAACTGATACTTTATTTAAAATCCTTACTAAAAATATTAAAATAATAATATGTGAAAGTAACTCTGTCTGTTTGTCTCTCTTTCACCACAAAACTACTGAACCTATTTAAACAAAATTTGATACACAGGTCAGTCTGAGACAGTCTAGAGCCTGAGAAAGGATATAGGCTACTTTTTATGAGCAAAAAAAAGGGCTGTAAGGGGTTGAAATAGAGGATAAAGGTATGTATGGAAATTACATCATTTTTAAAGCTAGAAGCTAGAAATTTATTTTCTAGGCTTTTGATTAGATAAAAATAATTAGGATATCCAAAGTTTGTAAAAATTGATCCCAGTTGAAAATATGTTTAAAAACAAAAAATAAAGCAGAAAGTAGTTATTTACACTGCATACAAAACCAAATTATTTTTGTTAGATACAAACAATAATTGTAGGTATGTAAAGATAATTAAAACTATTAATAATATTTGGAGATGATTAAATTGTAAATATAATAGTATCCTCTGGTTGCTATAATGAACACTATTTAAATTAAATAAAGCAAATTTCTTGAGATTTTTATATAATTAAATAAGTTAGAAAAAAAAATTAATTTTACACTTTTTTTTAATAAATAAATCTTACCTTAGATCAAATAAAGTGACAATATAAAGAGATCCAACAACACTACACCTTTGTTGTAACATTCTGACACAAAGCACTTTTCAGACTAAAAAATTAAACGACAAACCAAATTTATAAACTTCTAGTGTAAAGGCTTAAGGCACTACTGAGTGAATATAAACAATCATGTGTAATTTTTGAGATGAGTCATCGGGAACTGAAATATGTCTCATATCTATCTCTCATCAACTGCTTCTAATTTTTGCAACTCACTACACTTTTACTTTCCTTAATACTATTATTATAATCTATTTAGTGTATATAGATATAGATATAGATATATAGATATAGATATAGATATATAGATATAGATATATAGATATAGATATATAGATAGATAAGTTAAAACATTTTATTTGTCTTGGAAGGAACACTAAAATGTAGAATTGTTTGTTATGCTTTTTACCGTCTAAATTATTAAATTTATATAATGCATGCTGTGTTTACCTGTAAGTGGCTTTACATTTTTAGATCTGTATTTTTTATTATAGTGTATTGTGTATTTGTATTATGTAAAGTTGTCGGTAAACCTAATAAAGAGAAAAAAAAATTAAAAATATCTAATTTTATCCCATACCACATACTGACTACTGAGTATGTTTGTTGATGGCAACCTTATAAATGTTTACTATTATTTTCTAAGCTTTGGATATTTAGAAGTAAATATTAAATGTAAAAGAGCATAATTTAAATAGCAAGTTATATACAAAGTGAAAACAAGAATATTACATTCAATATTTATTGATTTAAATATATGATATTGTATGAGTTTTTGCCAAGAAAAATAAAAGTTAAAATATACAACTTGTCTAAAGTAGTAATTTGGAAGACTTCGCTATATATCTATGTTAAGGTCATTTAAAAATATTAGCAAGCTTATGTTTTTATTGAATCTATCATATTTATTATGCATATAATTACTATGATATTTTAAATGGAGGAAGTGGCATTGACTCAGAATCATTATTCTTTTTACATATTTACAATTCATAGCATTATCCTTAAAATAGTAGAACGAAACGCATACGATACGATACGACATTTACCAAAATCGTACATTCTAAACAATATCTATTTGTGGGGCTGACATCTTCGTATGGTGATATTAAGTTATTACATTATAAAGGCATTTTCTCAGCAAATCAATATAATAGTTTTATCAGGTAATAATACGTATTCTTTGTTTTAATAAGATATCTAGTCGAAGAATCGTCATCCAAGGGTGTACCTTAACATTGTTTAGGTATAGATTATATTGTAGTACGCAAGTTATATAGCTTATAGTAAACATATATAATAATAAATTGTAATATTTATAACGTTAAATATTGATTAAAGATGAATATTGTAACCAAAATACGTACTGTGCATCAGTGAGGGTGCAGTTGTACGTTTCCGTCGTCCACCGTGAAATAAATATCTTGAAGCAATGAAATTACACAAAAACACAATCACTGGATCACTCCACGAGCACTCTTATTGCAGTTTTCGATTCGTTTTCGATTATAATCACACGTTTTTGTACACACTCGCCCAGGGAGTTTTGACGTTACGTGAGTCGGCCATTTTTCTTAAGACACGTACCGTGTTGCTACACGAAAAAAAATTATTTCTTTAATCCAAATGACAAACCTACGCCTTTTATAGAACTTACTACATTTATAATTTTTATAAGTAAAATAAAAATATTATTTCAGTTTTAAAAATAAAAATAAAATCATTTATTTAATTTAAAATCAACTGTCACTCAACGTACACATTAAACACTTGTCCAGCAAATCAGTCCCAACCAATAGTCCCAGACGTGTAGTAGGGATTAACAAAATAACCACTTCAATGGGCTTTAATAAGAGTAATGGGCGCTTTTCCCAGAAAACTACGTAAATTTACCGCCCCCGCCCCGAGACGACTTCATTCAGACGTTGGAACTTGGAGTGCACATGCGCCCGAGCAAAGTGTGCCACTAGGGCATCGACGACCCTACGGGGCGGTAGGTCGGCCAGCTATAATTGTTGACGATGTAGGTCGCCAGTATTGAACTAGATTTGCACCTAATAGCTTTTCGATGGACATTCAACGCTCAACTTCTGGTTTACCCTCTCTTCACTCTACTTTTAAAACAATGTTGAAAACATGTATCCATTATAATTTTTCGTATTCGATGCTTTTTATTTTACGACTTTTAAACCGATAGATATGAAATTGTATAATTATACAATATTAAATTAATTATGATCATGCTGACTCGACAGAGATTCTCCTATCACTTGCCTCCATTTCAATAGGTATCTATTGAAACTTGAAAGTATCACAAATCGCGTTTAAAAAGAACCTTTAATCTCTACTGAACTTCTTCATATTATTTTTCTCTAAATAAAGGTTACTTAATTAAAAATATGTTGTGTAAATATATTAGAATAAATATTAGCCAACTCGTCCATGTCGTGCTCAAGTGCTAGGCGTGACCTACGAACATCATTTTATTTTTATTAAACGATCGTTTTATACATTGCTCAGAGTAAAAAGTATTTTCCCACAGAAAAACTTTGTTTCTCAAACCGGAAAACCAGCTATCATTGTACAAAATGCCATCAAAATCTGTCCAGTGGTTTTCTCGTAATGCGGTCACAGACAGACTGACAGACAGCCTTTGTGTCAAAAATTTTATAAACTAAGGATTAGGCAATAATTACTATTTTAATGAGATTTTACAATAAATAAATTATTATATGTAGGTATATTTATACATAAATAGCCTTTCCCGCGGCTCCGCTCGCGTTCTAAAGGCTGAAAATCAAAAGAAATATTGTCCTCGATTTTGCAAAATTTTTCATTGATGCTCCACTCCTATTGGTCGTAGCGTGATGTAATATAGCCTATAGCCTTTCTCGATAAACGGACTATCCAACACAAAAATAATTTTTCTATTCGCATCAGTAGTTCCTGAGATTAGCGCGTTCAACCAAGCAAACAAACTTTTCAGCTTTATTAAATTAGTATAGATTATTTGTAAATATAACGA
The DNA here is from genome assembly GCA_905231865.2 of Boloria selene. NCBI lineage: Eukaryota > Metazoa > Arthropoda > Insecta > Lepidoptera > Nymphalidae > Boloria > Boloria selene. The sequence goes on along the minus strand of HG993161.1, from coordinate 6,770,868 downwards.
TATCATATCTACTGCGTAAAGTAAAACAATCAATACTGAGCAAAAACATCGGACATTATAAGCATTATCACAAAGTTATCTTTTTAGGCTAATTACACTTCGCCGCAGAAACAAACACATTGTTTTTGTCACCTAAATATTTCGTTGATACTACTAGGATTATTCAGTGCTAATAATTTTTCTCCTTAAAGTACTGTTAAGTGTAACGTAAGTTCGTTAAAGAAAGTTATATCATCATCAGCCCTTTGTAACGTCCCACTGCTGGGGGTGGGCCTCCCTCAGTGCGAGGGGGATCAGGACATAGTCCACCGCGCTGGCCTAGTGCGTGTTGGTGGACTTCGAAAACTTGCTAGGTTTTCTCAGACATGCAGGTTTCCTCACGATGTTTCCTTCACCGTAAGACAAGTGGTAATCATGATATAAATGATTCCTACAGAAAATATCAGAGGTGCGAGACCCGGATTTGAACCCGCATCACTCGGTCGTAGGGCTACCACTATCTTCTACTAGGATTATTCAGTGCTAATAATTTTTCTTCTTAAAGTACTGATAAGTGTTACGTGCTGAGAAAGTTATATAATAATTGTTTATTTTTGTTCCTTCACATTGACAGTTGAGCGTATTTGTACAAGATTTAATACACAGATGCAGCGCAGTCTGAATCTATGAGTATATAATAATATTACTTCATTTGTAACGGCTAGTTACATTAGCCATCTTCGAGTGAAAGTCCCGTCCAAAAAAGTCCTGCCGTTTCAGAGATAAGCCGGAAGAAACAGACGAAATTTTTTAAAATTGTTTTTTTTTATGTAAGTACTGTATAATATACTTTAATATGCATTTAGTTAAAATTAAAACTGAGACTTCAATTTTATTTATAATATGTATAGATAATTATAGAGTAACAAATAACAACAAACTAGTGATGCTACTAAACTTATTATAGCACTATAACCATTAATCCTTAAGAATGAAATTAAAACATCTTTTAAAAAAATATGTGAAATTGCGATCTTTCTATTATGAAATGAATCTAATAAAGCTTCGCTCGGGCTCTTCCCTAGATTTAGCACAGGCAAAGCCGCGGGATCCGCTAGTTATGCATATAAACCTTCCTCTTGAATCACTCTATCTATTGAAAAAAACCGCATCAAAATCCGTTGCGTAGTTTTAAAGATTTAAGCATACATAGGGATATAGGGACAGAGAAAGCGACTTTGTTTTATACTATGTAGTGAAGAACTTTTCATTTTTTATTCTTAATTCTTTTGAAGTCAGTCAAATGAGAACCAAAGCTTCACGCTGGCATCGAACCCACTTCTCTTGACAATCAATCAGTATAAACAAAACATGGGAAGAAACAATAAAACAATCCACTATAACTGTTTGTATAATATATTTCTACTGCGCTGACTCTATATTTACAACCGTCGCACTTAACTAACACAGACGACCATAGACAAAATCTATTTTAATATACATTCTCATTTCGCAATAATCATCGCATCATCTAGAGTCTGAACTAAAACATCTCTAAAACCGGAGTTACCGACTTATGACTTACATACATACATACATATATATAACATTACATAGAACATCTAATATTTTTAATAGCCGCTATAGTAGCGGTCTGCGTACAATGCCATGTGACATTAGTGGTTATCGCGAAGCATATTTACACAGCGAGGCCGACCGCGGGGCGAGCCTAGCTCTCCATTACGTACTATATATTCTGCTTACTCTCAAACGCTCGCATCGAGAAAAACGATTCGATTATCCTTAATCGAATGATAATAATCTAACTTCGGAAATCCGAATCGAACAAACAAATCTCGGATAACCGAACCGTATTGACATCGGACGAGATATTTAAATTGGTAGACACCATAGACAAAAACATTAACGACTAACAAATGATATTACTTTTTCGCCTATATTAATGTTTTACACTATGATAGACAACACCCTGTACATATCACCTCCCCCAACAAACAAACCCCCCCCCCCCTTCCTAGACCCCCTCCCCTCCACATTATTTACTAACATTCATTTATCTACCAAATTTAAACATTGAACTACTACACAATTCAACATGAATATAAATAACTCGCTAAGCGATTACTCTCACAAGGTTCCAACTGTAGCCCTCGTCGGTGTCACTTGGAACCTTGCGACAGTAAACAATATACATACATGCTAGTCGCTCTCTCCATATGACAAGTTAACTTTAACCTTGTCTTGTATATTGTAAAATCTATTTTTAATCTATATTTTATCATCTGTGATTTGGTTGTATTGGTCCTATTAAATTTGTAAGCGATACAAGTATTTTGTTTTTTTTTAACTTAACTCATTTTTTAACAAATCAACGTTAGTTAAGGGCAAGTACCTATACACTATGATTCACCACCAACCCACAGACAATCTAATATGATTTTATATATAATTAAATATATTTAACATTAATATTCAGCTCGCTACGTCTAATATAATTTTACAGCCACTGTGAAAGTTGCACAACACAAAAAGTCTACACCCTAAATACATTCAATCTTAAAATATTTCCTAACATTCGTTTATAATTTATTGTACAATTATTATTTTTGCCAAAACTCTAACGTTTTCTTTAAAGTATCTAATTTTTAAACATATAGCTCTTAAAATCTAGGTAATTTTAATATTAAAAAATCAATAGGTATTTGATATTTTAGTGTTATGCCACTCTCACACTGTCGGCATTATGTCAAGTAACTTAAAACCTTTTCGTTTTCAACTACAGATGTTTGCTCGACGACATTTGTACTATCGTAAATACTGTAACATACTGTTTGTACGCGACAATTATTATAATAATTTAATTCATACCTTTAAAACATCAGTAATGGTACGAAAAACTCAAATTTCAATTAAACAGACTTAAATCAAAAATGACACATAACAAAAACATTTTTTAACACTATTAAAAACTAAATTATTATCAAAATAGGTTTAACTAGCGACTCGCCCTCGCTTCGCTCAGGCTCTTCCCTAGATTTAGCACAGGCAAAGCCGCGGGATCCGCTAGTTATGCACTTAAACCTTCCTCTTGAATCACTCTATCTATTAAAAAAACCGCATCAAAATCCGTTGCGTAGTTTTAAAGATTTAAACATACATAGGGATATAGGGACAGAGAAAGCGACTTTGTTTTATACTATGTAGTGACTATACACATATTCTGGCAACGTCAAGCGTCGGGGTTCAGTGACACAATCCGACCGATATTTTGTACATATTGCTTTCGAAAATTATCATGTAATTAAATTACAGGTATTTTGCACTGGATCACTTTACAAAAAAAATTCTTTCTACTGTTATAAATAAAATAATCGTTTATATCTTTCTGTCTACTTTTATAGGTGTCTTCGCCCAACACACCGAAAGAAAAACAATGTTTATTCTAACTACACTATAATAATCTGTAGTTGAAACCGTCACGGCAGTATGGCGGGACTTAGCTTAGCTTATTATTAAACTTTGTGCGACACTCCAAGCGTGTGGCGCGACCTTTATATTTTTATTACAAAATAAACTCTCTTCAATTGAGAATTTATCGTATGACAAATAAACGAATGTTGGAATTCAAAACTTTATAAAAATGAATAATGTTAAATATTTCAAAATTCACGACATAATGTTGATTAAACTGAAACTATAAATATCATTAATATATTAAAAATATACCTATAGTATAGGTTTGAATCCCGTGTTATGTATTAAGGTAAAGGGCGCGCCACACGAAACTATTAGTTAACAAAACAAAAATGGAAGATAGTTTGTTTGTGTCGCCTCTCGCACCTCACTCATTATACATCCGAGATACATCTTACTTTTAAATATATGCGAGGAAAAACGTTGTAACTTAATTATTCATATTAAATTTAAACTATATGAGAAAATTATATTTTTTATGTAAGCTTTTGTGAACTACACTCAATTCAAATTTGTTTGAAAATAGCAGCGGACGTTGAAACTCGTATGAACGAACAGACAGGGGCCATTTAATAATATATTAATATCAACAATATATACAGAGCTAAACTATAATCATTTTAATAGTCTCTAAATAAAACAAAAATAACGATCATTAAAAATAAAACGTTTTACAGCTCTTATACAAACAATCTTCACATAAAGGAAATATTAAAGAAAAGTGTCACTATTCCATTCAAATATTTCCATACAATTATTAAATGGGCTTGCCATTTAAAAAAACGGCGCAATTTTCTTACAATTTCTGTTTTTTAACAATGGCAATACTAAGTTATAACATTTCCCTCGCTGGTTGCCATGTGATATGAGGATATTGGTGCGAGAGGCTCTTACTGAATAGGCGTATATAGAACGACACACAACTTTACACATTATATATAGTAATTTTAATACATTTATTGACAAAAAATATTCCATTTATATAAAAACTTTTTTATAAAAATTGTTGCAAAATTAAAAAAAACATTTATAATCACAGAATAAATATAAATTAATTAAAAAAAATTGCGATCATTCTATATAGTCTATGGTCAAACATTTGTACCGCTAACATTACATACAAAAATATATATATACATAATATGATAGAGCATTTTCTGACCGTTTATATCAATCTGTTTATACATAACTTATTATCGTCGATTCTAATCAGATATAATTTTAAAACACTTTATTTTTAACATTCAATATAAATACTTTTAGATGGACTCTCATATACAATATATATATGTATAATGTATATATTTACAATTAATGCGTTTTTTAATAATTTTAATTACTATATTATACCTAAAACATATTGGCACTGCACAGGTCATTTACGGTTAGTGTGTACTTATTTTTTAATCTATATTTATTTATTTTTGTACAACATTTCATTTCATTAAAAATTAAAAAAACCTTTGTAAAGGAAGAGATAGGATTATTTTAAATTTCATTGGTTATATGTAATATATATGTTGTAAGACCAAATTAATTTTATTATATTTATATCTATCAATAATTGTAGTCTGAATTTTGTTCATTTTCTTACAAAACTTTAATTTCAAACAATATAACATGGAATGCTAACAGCTTGAATACAGCACCCTACTTTTAGAACGAAATCGGTTAAAACATAATATTTTTACGTACACGTTCTAAAATCGCATCTCTTTATAAAACAAAATTGTGTACAATATAACAATAACCAATTATATACATCAAAAATGTCCGTCTGTAAAAAAAACAAACAAATTTAACCGACATTACACAAAGTGTATACGTATTTAACGAAACATAAATACTTCGAAGTGAAATAAAATTAGTTATAATCTAACACAATATAAACTTTCTGTACATAATTTTAAAAATTCACACTTCGGTGGAAGACTGTTATAACAGGCATTTACCCATATTGTATATATTATGTTTACATAAATTTGATATTTTTTTAGAATATCGTTCAGGCATATAATAATTATGATGTTGGCAGCATTGAAAATATAATAAATGTATATCTAAACATGTTTCTGTAGGTTTGTACATTAAACCCCAATAGTCGACCATTTTATGTCGATTAGGCTTAGAAACTTTTAATAAATGAATATTAGATCATATATGACAGAGAGCATATCAGGACGAAAGTGGAGAGCAAAATTTTTAACAATAGCAAAAATAAATATTTTTGTCAATTTTTAACGTTTCAAAGTGTATGGAAGAACTGAATTTTGTATTACAGGTGTCCTGTTATATTTTTAATATATATATATTTTTTTTAAATTTAGGTATAGTTGGAAGTAAGATTAATGAGTGAGTGTATTGAATTTAGTACGTTTGACGTCAACACATAAAACCAAGATGGCGTAGCTTGTTACTTGACACGTCACATAAGTTGACTTAAGATGGCGCTGAATATTTAATATAATACATAGGAAAAATGATGCCTTATTTTTTATAATAACCAACGAATAATCTATGTGTTTTTGACACAATAAAAATTAACGACATCTTGTCATGTGTGTACCTTACGATATTTTATCATCCGGAAGTGCAATCCCACCGGATATATATACAAGTAGCGCCATCTTGAAGTCCCGTGCCAGGTCGAGGGTAGTTGCGGCGCCTACATGCGGGGCGCGACGGCGGCCGCGGCCGGCTTCGGGGGTAGTTTTGGTGCTAGCCTGTAGGGATGAATTTTTGTTATTATAAATTCTATTTTCTTTTTAAGTACATTAATGAATTTTTTTTAATATTCTTTAATACTGGTTCTTAAGTATCTAATAATAGCTAATAATATGTTATTTTAGCTTAGTCCATTTCTATTGTTTTATATAAAGCCGTCCGAATATCTTGTCCATCGAATATATTATACTATTTACAAGTATATGCTAAAAAAGATAATAATAATATAAAACATCTATTATGTACTAGAAATTGGGCAAATCATAAAATAACATAAAATCTTTTTAAACCAAAAAAAAATTAAATAATAAAAAAATGGAATAATCGATTATGTATACCACCGTAAAATTGTAAATATCGTTAGATTATAACCTATTAAAGAGAAACCGTCAAATTGTGAACTGCGGCGGAATGCATTTCGCGCGCTGATTGGTGATTCCGGCTCGAAGGACCATTTAATAATATACCAAGAACTTGTTAACTAATACATTATTAGATCATTAAATGTTGAAATTATTTAAGAAATGGCCTTTTTATGAATTGATATTATAATAAAAGCGCGTGTCATGTAAAATGATGAATTGCATTATGTTGCAATGTGTTATAGTTGCATCGTACAGTAATGAAAAGTCAGTAGGCAGTAGTAGTTGCTCATGACACTCGAGTGCTTTGTGGTCATGTTATAAAATGAAATTAATTTACAATCACCAAAATACTGTTGACATTCAACAAACGAATTGACAAACAAATATGGCGGTACGTACAACCGAACAATGAGGTGTAAACTGTGTAATCAAATGTATGTATAAGTGTGTGTCTGTGTGTGTGTGTGTGTCTGTGTGTGTGTGTGTGTGTGTGTGTGTGTGTGTGTGTGTGTGTGTGTGTGTGTGTGTGTGTGTGTACGTACGCGGCGGTGTGCCGGCGCTGCAGCAGCGCGGAGTGCGCGGGGCGCAGCAGCGCGGGGGGCGGCGGGGGGCGCGGCGGCAGCGGGGGCGGCGGGGGCGCGCCCGGCGGAGAGCACGAGCTCCACGACGACTGCGGGGGATAAGGATAAACTCATTATTTTTATATTTGATAATCTGTGACCGAGCTGTCAATTGACTATACTATTTATCGTAATGGCGCGAACGCGATATACGATTCATTGAATTAATTGATAACTGAAACTAATATAAGTTTAAGAATTCTTTATTAATTGTTAGATTTATATGTAACAGTTTTTAGTATTGTTCTTTTATGCTAACAATATATATATTATAGCATGTATTTGTACGTCTGTGTGTATGTATGTGCTCACCAGGTGCGGTGTGGGCGGCGCGGCAGAGTCGCGGCGGCGGCGCGGAGGCAGCGGCGGGGGCGCCCCGTCCGCAGCAGGGGACACTGTAAGTTAATATCAACATTATACATACATATATTAATCCGGCTCGAAGGACCATTTAATAATGTACCGGGTTCTTGCTAACCTAATACACTATTAGATTGATAATTGATAAATGCTAAAATCACCACTTGATAGGTAATAGTACGCACGCGCAGCTTACTTGCTAGCGATACGCGAACTGACTGAATTTTATGAATTAAATAAAATAATGAAAGCGCGTGTCGTGAAAAATTATGAGTTGCAACTTTTTACGGCTTTAACTGTTTTCTTTATATCCTGTAACTTTTACACTATCAAAAACTTTACGATTTTCAAAAGGTCAGTAGACACAAAAGAAATTTCAAATAACATTACATAAACAAATATACACGATATTTTAATTTACATTATATAATATCTTAAAGAAAAGTAATATGGACTACTCACAGCTGGGATGCGCCGACGGCGACGTGGCGGAGGGGAAGCTGAAAGTCGCCCTGTTACATACATACATAAATTAATACATTTTAAAGTTTAATGTTATATTACGAAATTCGGAAAAATTATTACATTATAAACAAATATTATGTTGAAACACGTACACATTAAATACACTAACTGTGGAACATTTTGAAGCTTTTAATTTTAAAGTCGTTCAGTAGAAAACATTTACAATCATAACTCTCTTTCCCACTCTTTCTCTCTTCCTCTCTCTCTCTCTCTTTCGCCACTCTCAAGCAGTCCTTAATATCACAGGTATTGTATTGCATCATCCATTCTAGACTTAGGGATCGAATCAGAGTCTCACTGTGGGTGCGCGTACATGTGCGTGCAAGCGCGCGCGCGTGTGTGTGTGAGTGTGCGCATGCGTTTATATGTTTATATAAGTGCGTGTGTGTGTGTGTGTGTGCGTGTGTGTGTGTGTGCGTGTGTGTGTGTGTGTGTGTGTGTGTGTGTGTGTGTGTGTGTGTGTGTGTGTGTGTGTGTGTGTGTGTGTGTGTGTGTGTGTGTGTGTGTGTGTGTGTGTGTGTGTGTGTGTGTGTGTGTGTGTGTGTGTGTGTGTGTGTGTGTGTGTGTGTGTGTGTGTGTGTGTGTGTGTGTGTGTGTGTGTGTGTGTGTGTGTGTGTGTGTGTGTGTGTGTGTGTGTGTGTGTGTGTGTGTGTGTGTGTGTGTGTGTGTGTGTGTGTGTGTGTGTGTGTGTGTGTGTGTGTGTGTGTGTGTGTGTGTGTGTGTGTGTGTGTGTGTGTGTGTGTGTGTGTGTGTGTGTGTGTGTGTGTGTGTGTGTGTGTGTGTGTGTGTGTGTGTGTGTGTGTGTGTGTGTGTGTGTGTGTGTGTGTGTGTGTGTGTGTGTGTGTGTGTGTGTGTGTGTGTGTGTGTGTGTGTGTGTGTGTGTGTGTGTGTGTGTGTGTGTGTGTGTGTGTGTGTGTGTGTGTGTGTGTGTGTGTGTGTGTGTGTGTGTGTGTGTGTGTGTGTGTGTGTGTGTGTGTGTGTGTGTGTGTGTGTGTGTGTGTGTGTGTGTGTGTGTGTGTGTGTGTGTGTGTGTGTGTGTGTGTGTGTGTGTGTGTGTGTGTGTGTGTGTGTGTGTGTGTGTGTGTGTGTGTTTGAAGAGTGTGCGTGTGTGTGTGTGCGTTTGTATGTGTGTGTGCGTGTATGAGTCACCTGTCGAGCGGGCTGATCGGCGGCGCGGGCGCCGGCGAGCGCTTCGGCGACATGGCGGGGCTCCTGCAACACATATAAATAATTAATTTTAATTAAAGTTCAAATGAGACCAGTCTATTCTATTCTCGAGAAGGAGTTTTTTTATAACAGATCTTCCCCATTTTTATCTTAATATACTTCCTTATTTGATTTACAAGAACAGGTTATAAATGAAAAATATTAATATTGACATTCTCAAAACCTTTGTTTTCTTGGCGACTAATATAGTATAAATAAATAATAATTAAATATAAAATAATACATTTTATCTCACCACACAATTCAAGCTATCGAAGGTAACAATAGAACTGTACTAGTCCATAACACAAAAACAGATGATGAATTGTAAAATGATAAAAACCTATTATGTCTAATGAGTATTAAATTTCATACTAACTTGGAAATTTACCAAAATTATAACCAGATGTTCGATTATATTTATCAAAACTATTAAGATAATAATATATTATGTATTATTGATTGCATTAAAAATATTTCTAAATGATTTTTTGAAATATTGAATACTTTTAAATGATTTTTTGAAATATTGAATCTTAAGTAGTATGAATTTGTGGGTAGGCACTGTCTTTCTCTCCCGTGACCATGTGTGCTGTAAAGCATTCTAAACGTTGGGAACGACAAAAAAAATGCGCTACAAAATCAGAAAAGATAATTTATAATACTAATATTCGAGTAAACCTAAGAAAGTATTATTATATTATACTAGCCTTTCCCGCGGCTTCGCGCGCGTTCTAAAAGCGGGAAACCAAATAACTTCCGTTTTTGCATCATTTTTCATTGATGCTCCGCTCCTATTGGTCGTAGCGTGATGTAATGTAGCCTATAGCCTTCCTCGATAAACGGACTATCCAACAAAAATATTTTTTTCAATTCGGACCGGTCATTCCAAGACAAAAACAATTTTCCATTTCCAATTCGGTCCAGTAGTTTCTGAGATTAGCACTTTCAATCAAACAAGCAAACTCTTCAGCTTTATAAAGTTAAGCACAACATAGTTTTTTTTAATTCTTTAATTGATTAAATGAACGATAATTTATACAATACAATATTATAGTAAATTTCCATTTCAATGTATAAATAAAAGCAGGCAGTGGTACCTGAACAAGTCGTGTTTGGGGCTCGGCAGCGGGCGGTCGGGCGGCTCGGGGGGCACCTCGCTCGCTACACACATTACATTATTGTTATATATTTATACATACATTTATATTTTAACTTGTATTTAACATATAAAATGTAATACAAGTTAAAATTTAAATAGTTGCTGAAATTTATAAAAACAAAATTTGGAATTTATTCATGGGACTTAGAAGAAATCATAAGTTTTTTGCAAAAATCATGATTATTATTAAAATATAATTAAGTTATCACGTCAAGGTTGGTGACCAGGGCTTTAAACCAGGTTTTCAAATGAAGTTTATTGCAGTAATGAAATGGTTTATTTTTGGACAAATAATTTAAAACTAATATGTAGTAAATCGAAACAATAATGGTTATTGTTATAGAAAAGTTAGCATTCGGTTTTATATCGGAACATACCCATTAATTCATTCATATAGTAAATATAGTGTCCATCTATTTAGCCATACACCATAAGCAATGATGCGCTGAATAAAACCGCATAAAACCCGGATTTGATTTTGGTGATTAAACCTAAATCCGTCAAAAACCGGATAGCTATATTAGACATTAGCAGACCCGGCCACGCGTTACTGTAGCTAATTACATTGTAGTAAACTATTTAAGAGGAACGGTAGGAGAACATCAGTCACGGGGACCACCATGCTTTTCTTACATAGATGCCATTTGTAAAAAAATATGACGACCTCCATGACAGATTTACTACTACCGTAACCCAGTCAACAGATATCGCCACCTCTTAAAATTGTTTGGAGTTAACACATAATTGTAAATGTCAAATAATAGACAAATAATTTGCAATAAAATAATATTGCGACTGTAAATTAAGATATAAGCTATCCTATCTTTTAAGTTGGATCAAACTGAACACGGTGTGCAAACTTGATTAAAATCGGTTAAGTAGTTTAGGAGTTCATCGGGAACAAACAACGTGACACGTGATTTATCTATATATATATAATGAAAATGGTCTTCGTTTGAGGCACAATCACGCCTAAACCACTGATCGTATCGACATGAAACTACCACCATTCGATGCGAAATTTTTCCTAGATGGTTTATGGCTATCTATTTTGTGAATTCCAACATTCCTTCATTTTTTATTGCTGTTTTACTTTTATGAACATTTATCCCGCTAATAAAAACAAAAGATAAGCATTTCAGAGTATATTAAACGGATTATGGTTTTTTACATTCAGCTAAGAATCTACTCACGGTAGTGGAGAACGGCTGGACCAATTAGGCTATTTTTTTATAGTCAGAATTGTCAGGAGAAAGTTTTGTATGTAAGAAAATTTTAAAAAAGTCAGATAAAAAGTTAAAAATTTCGATGATAATCGAAGAATTCCCATCTATATAGTCACTCACTACGAAATCTCGGGAACTATAAGACTTAGAAACGTGAAACTTGGTAGGAATATTACTTTTGCTATGTATAGGTCAGCTATGAATAGATTTTAAGAAATCCATCCCCCAAAGGGGATTGCGGGGGCGTTAACAATGAACAATTCCTGTTTTTAAACTATAGCTCCTATAGACTTCAAATTTGGTAGGAATCTTCTGTAAGAGGTGTAGAAATAGGCTATGAACGAATTTCACGATAGCTCACCCCGCAGGGGGTTGCGGGGGTGGGTATTAACAATTAATATTTTTAAATTTCCAGCTAAAGCTCCTACAAGCTCCAAATTTTGTAGGAATTTTCTATAAGCGAAATATAGCTTCTAAAAATTCTATATATGGTAGGAATCTTTTATTATTCACATAAAGATCATCTCAAAATAGATTTCAATATAGTCTACTTCCGATAGGAATTGCGGGGGTGGGTGTTAAAATCTAAAATTTTAATTTCCAACCTGTAACTTCTACAGACTCCAAATTTGGTGGGGATCTTCGTGTATGTAGGGATATTTGTGTATTTCCTTACAACAATCGTCTTTTTGGCAGCGGAGAAAAAGTCATTGAGAGGTTTCCAAAACTTAACTTTACATGTAGCCAATCAACGGACTAAGAATTTTACATTCATTTTACTTTTGCAGACTACATATCCGACGAATTCTTTTATTGCGTGATCGCGGAAATGTACCAGATTATAATGAATGCATTTTCTAAGCACTTGAGATGTGGAAAAGAAATTTAGTTACTTATTCCAATAGAATTCATAAAAAACATGAACAATTAATTTTCTATAAAAAATTGATGTCACGGAGAAAATTTTAGTTAACAGAAAATTCGTCGCACTTGAACCTAGACAAATTTCAACTTCACATATGAGACTTGCAATGACTTTAACTTAAACGATTTTAACGACTTTAACTTTAACTTAAATGATTGCACATTGAAAGTTACAATGAATATTAGTGAGAAAAATCACCTAGATGGAAGATACAGGCTAAATCGATGGAATTTGGAATTTGTGTAAGTCTAAACAATATCGATGCTTATAGTTCTATCCGCGGAGCCTATTTATGTTCATACAAAAATAAAAAAAAGGAGAATAATAAAAATATGGAAAAAAAATAAAAATGAAACATAAAATGTAATTTATTTCCTTTTTCAATTCGCCCAGCGAAGCGGGCGGGAAACGGCTAGTATATATATATATTAGCATAGATAAGGTAAGGGCGTACCTGCGTCCGGGTCGGTGGCGCGTCGGGGCGGCGCGGGGGGTGCGGGGGGTGCGGGTGCGGGGGGCGCGGGCGCGGGAGGTCGCGGGGGCGGGGGCGGGTCGCGGCGGCGCGGCAGGTGCTCTGCGCTGCGCGAGTAGAACAGCTCGGCGTCCACGATGGCACCGCGCGGGGACAGCGCCGGCCGCCGCCCCCCGCCGCCCCCCGCGACACCCCCGCCCCCCACGACACCCCCACCCGTCCCCGACGAGCTCGGCGCGCCCCACTTGCTGGAATAACATGGGAATTATAAATTATAATAGCTTTTTGGATTTTGTCGCAGATAGATCTGTTTAGGTATTCCCGTATTTAAGGATTAAATAAAACCTCCGATCTAGTACAGTTTTTGAGGCATAAGCTCAGCTTTGCATTTGTGTGAGTGATAGCTAATAGCCAATAGCCGCGCATCATAAACCAGTTAAAACAGGTTTAAACCAATCTCGCAACGTCTATCCGTATCGTCGTGCCTATCCGTACACAGCACTCACACAAATGCAAAGCTGAGCTTATGCCTCGAGAACTGTAAAGGCGTTTATTATGCATACTCTCGATAGTGAGTAGCGAGCGACGGGTAGCGACTACGAAGTAGCGATGAGATTACACGATATTACAGAGCGAGCGACGGGTAGCGACTACGAAGTAGCGATGAGATTACACGATATTACAGTACACTCACACATACAAGTTCCTATGCACATACTACACACATAAATATGTCAACTCTTTCCATCCTAAAATTTCAAATAAAATTAGTAATGTAAGAGAAACGCACAGATAACTAAAATATAAATTTAAAAAAGCCGTCCTACCTCGGCGAGTGGTTTTCACGCGGTGACGGAGGCTCGTCACGCGTTGACCCACTGTTCCTATTAAAATATAAAAAACAAGATTCAAATTTCGATTAAGTTTAATACATTCACCAGAGATAAATAATTAGATAGTAATTATAGTAATATTTATTCACTCGTGGTCACTGTATATAGTGGGTAGTAGGGCATTCTGGCGTAAGTCATAGACGAGAGCGGACGTGTCGCTTACGTATATCGTGGTTTGCCGAGCTAGTGATTGTGTTACACGGCGTATACCACATGTATACAATGGGCATTATGATCATTTAAAACGTTCAAAAAGCTTCTATTGCCAAATTTAAAAAAAAATTGAGAAGAAACGTTTGTGTACTAGCTATTATTCAATTATTATTTTTAGGAGACAGTACGCCTTGGGAATGATGTGATCGCCGCCAGGCTATTTCAACATATAGAATTATTGTTAATTCGCAATTTAATTTGAATATGAGAGAAAAAAAATTAATCCCGCTGAGTTTCTTTCGCCAGTTCTCCTCAGGTCAGAGGTTTCTTCTTTCCGAACTGGTGGTAGACTCATGACGTTCAGTAAGAAATTGTATGATTTGATTTGTAACAGGCACAATAATTTATGTCCTGTAAAGATTATAAAAATACAAAATATAGTCTGTAAAGTGGATGTATATTCAAACGTCAACATTAGAGATCGTTATGTCATTTTGAATTTGACGTTTGAATCTACATCCACTCAGAACGTATAAAAAAGGATTGTTGGACAAGTAGGGGGTATTCGTATTTGAGTTGAATTTAGACTAGGCTGTATGGACTATAGTCCTTTGCCTTACCCTATTGGGGATAAATTTAAAAAACAAAACACAAAATATAAAAGTGACACGATTAGAGAACCGTTGTCTTCATTTGATTCCCTCTGATGTTGTTATCGATGTGTGTGTATAATGTAGGGTGTGTGTGTGTACCTGTGCAGCGTGGCGACGGACTTGCTCTTGTCGAAGAAGGCCATGCCCTTGTCGAAGAGGCTGAGCTGCCCCAGCGCCGCCAGCGAGCTCGAGCTGCTGCGCTCCAGCCGCGGCGACGGCAGCGCGCACCCTGCCAGTGCCACACATGTATACATTGTATTCAGCCCTATGATGTCCCACAGCTGGGCTTGGGTGTCCACACCACGCTGGACCACACAGACATGTTACAATCGGTTTAAGTCACTCTTAGGACACCGCATTTTGTCATTTACGTAAACTAGGGACTAATCCTTACCTCGCTCCAGTGCACCTCTAAATACATTTTAATTTTTTAGTATGTTGCCAAAAAAGAAAATGTTGAATAACAAAAGATTCTCAGAAAGTATGGCAACTAAAATACTGAATTTTATATTTATATTGTTATTATTTAACTCTTTATTGTACACCAATAACACAACACAAAGAATAGACACCAACACAATATGTAGAAAACTTTAATATAACAGTACGTACCATCGTGCACCGGAAGCGACGCCACAGACGCGCCGTCCCACGCGCTGGTGGGAGATAGCTGCGCCACGCCTAAACACATTATCATGTTATATTTTATTTTTTATTATTTTTTTTATTTTTATTATATTCGGGAAACTTACAGCGTTTCCACTTATAAATGCTACATAAGTTAGAGACAAGTAAGTAAAAAAATAACTTTTTAATTAATTAATGTTTTAATTATAACATTATTATGAATTGACTTAGGATGAGATTAACCATCTAACTTTGACGTCAA
The DNA here is from genome assembly GCA_905231865.2 of Boloria selene. Taxonomy (NCBI): domain Eukaryota; kingdom Metazoa; phylum Arthropoda; class Insecta; order Lepidoptera; family Nymphalidae; genus Boloria; species Boloria selene. Next base: position 6,755,221 of record HG993161.1, on the reverse strand, counting down.
ATCAATGGTTTTAGGTAACGCTCAATGGTGCAACTCACTCTTAGTGATTTTTTGTATGAACAAAAAATAATAAAAATAAACTTAAAAAGTGGAATATTTAAATGAACTGTTCGGTTGTAAATAACATAACATATTCGATTTGAAACTCGAATCGAATAATTGAAACTCGAATCGAATAATTCGGAAATTCGAATTATTCGGAAATTCGAATTATTCGAAAGTTCCCAAATATTTCGAATAATTCGATTTCTTCCGAATTATTCGTAAACTATCATGTTATTAGCGAATTTTCGAGCATTTTGAATTCAGGGTTTTTATTTCAATATTCAAATATAAATTTAACATTTACTAATACATTTTATTCAAACCATGAAATATAGTTACAGTTAGTATAGTGTTTTTTTTAGTAGAATATTTTGATACACGATTTAAAGGAATTTAAATAGAAACAATTAAAAATCCAGAGATATATCATTAATTCGCGAATTATTCGAAATTTTTCGAATTATTCGTAGAATTTCGAATCGAATATTATTATTCGCTTCGATTCGATTCGAACTATATTCGCACACCCCTACTTTTAAGCTTTCTTAATATAAAAAAAAGGTTTAAATCCCAGCCCCTCTAGACAAGTGGCATAAACGCTAGTAGAATAGAATAATCAATGTATGGGATTGTCATAAGCTTACGACTAGTGATTAGATTCAACGTATCGAATTTGTAATTGGTAGCCAAATGTAACGAAATATCACATTAGTAGATAATTCCTTATACATAAGTGTCACTTTTGACAAACGACTTCTGCTGTTAGCGTACGGCAAGGCGTTAGCGTTTATCGAAATAGAATAGACACGGAGCGTTTGCCATTTGTCTGAAGGGGCAGGTGTATGGCAGGTGTATGGCAGGTGTATGGCAGGTGTATGGCAGGTGTATGGCAGGTGTATGGCAGGTGTATGGCAGGTGTATGGCAGGTGTATGGCAGGTGTATGGCAGGTGTATGGCAGGTGTATGGCAGGTGTATGGCAGGTGTATGGCAGGTGTATGGCAGGTGTATGGCAGGTGTATGGCAGGCGACTCACTGAGCGTGTCGTCGGGCGCGCCGGGCGAGGCCTGCGCGTCGCGGCGGGACGTCTTCGCCAGCTTCAGCGCCAGCTCCGGGTACCGCCGCGGCTACAATGTGCAAATGAAAACCTGACTTAGTCGAATAATCTTATTGAAATAATAATTATTAACGATATTTGGTATTCAGTCTTTACGCGGGCGGGAAGCCGCGGAAAATACTAGTATGTTATGTATGGTGAGTTTATAAATAACCATAACTTATACATATTATTTTAAGTATATTGTACAAATAAACTAAATAGATAAAAAAGAAATATTATCTTTAAATTGAAGTAGAAGTTTCCATTTATCACTAGAAAATATCAATAGTTTTTTTTCGATAACGACAATCATCTCTTTAACAGCATCCCAACTCTAGGTCATTAAATTATAATTTGCCCGACCTAAGACTCGAACTCCGACTAGAACTTACAAACTTGGGCAACTGTTTGATGCCCCGCGGCTCTATCTCCAGGCTCTTCTGGTACAGGTAGTTGGTGATCTCGATGTCGTCCATGCCGGGGAACGGATCTAGCGACTCGAGGAACGCCTGGAAACACATCTTATATTAATCTTGATCTCTCTCTCTCTATCTCACTCTATTTGAGTTATCATCTCTTTTTATACACACAATCTGACAAAACAGAGCAAACGTAAAAATTTTTTGGCTAAATTGGCAACACTAGCCCTGTTATATACTGTGAAGTGACGTCAAGCGATGTGACGTTAAATCACGCAAAGTGCCAGAACTGGCGAGCATTTAAAGTATCTGTACTGAAATATTTAAAATAAACTAGCTTTTAGAATTTTTAGAAACTAGAAAACATATTTTAAAATGACGCAAATTTCTTATTTAATCCCTAGCCGTTTTAAACAATTTGTAAAAAATGGTGAGAATAAAACGAAGTGACAATATCGCTTTCTCTTTATCTATAAGAAAGACACTAAAAGAGGGAGAGAGAGAAATTTAAATCAACCCACCCTTGTCTTCGGCTCGACGATGAGGCAGTAAGGCTGGTTCTGATACTGCTGTATTTCGCCAGTAATTTCCGCAACTTTACGTCTTTTTGAAAAGTTTATTAAATTGGAATTTTGGAGAAAATCTGTGGAAAAACAAGGCAAATATTATATGAATTGCAATTTACCCTCGCTTCGTTCGGTTTAGTCCCTACATACATTATATTAGTGGTCCCACAAAAGAAATGAACAGTTTCCCGGTAGTTTTTTTTAAATTTTCCTTATTTTTTTCAACATTTATCCAAATTTGTCTAGTTCTTAAGTTCTGGTGAGATTAACAAACAGCAATAATAATAATATATTAGATTTCTGTATAAGTAAAAATAAAATGCAGTTTAATGACAAGCCATAACTTCAGGACGTCTGGACCAATTTGGATAATTATTAATTTTACTTTTTAATATTTGTTCACAGTTGAAATAAAACTTTAATAGAAAAAAAATGGATTATTTGGGGAAATTAGAATCGAAATGTTTTCTTTTACCAGAACCTACTCGTATATGATATATCTTTGGACATATATTTTCGGACATTGTTACACACAGCGCTATCTAGTTCCGTGGTAAGCTACGAAGCTTATGTTATAAATACATACATATTATAAATATAAACACCCATGACTGGAGCACAAGCATCTGAGTTTAACAAACGAATGCCTCCAGCGGTACTCGAACCCGCGACCGCTGGCGCAAGAAGGTTATATAGATATCATAGTTTGTAAGGTGCCGTACCCTGGTTGCCCTCCTCGATGTGCAGGATGTTGGTGAGGTAGTTGCCGAGGAAGGGCACGCAGGGCGGGTTGATGCTGCGCAGCGTCTCCTGGTAGCGCTTCAGGTGGTCCCCGTTCAGGTCGCGCAGCGCCACCAGCGTGCGCGTCGCCCGCACCGGCAGCATCTGACACATTAATGTTGGGACATTTACACTAGTGTCGCAGAACCATCGATAGTTGACCTCGAAAACTATTCAGAATATCGATAGTACTATCGATAATATCATCACGAGATAATATTATCGTTTATATCGATCGCTTACCATGAATAATTATTATAATACTTTTGATAACAGTTATACTATCGATATTATCGATAGTAATGTAGTCGAAAGTGTTAATAGTATCGATAGTATTGAAAAAAAAACATTCGTTTTTACTTTCACGATTATAATGAAACTTAATTAATATAGTGTCATTTTTAACTTGGCCCTCTATATTACTTATTTTGAGAAAGCAATATTATCGAAAAATCACTGACTATCGATACTACCAACCATCGATACTATCGATAGTAACGTTATTTGTAGGTAAAAAGTTAAGAATTTTGCAATACTATCGACACTATCGAGCATTGATATCGATATTATCGATAGTATCGAAAGTATTGACATAAATAATCGCTACCATTGCTTAGACCTAAACTATCGATAAAAAAATAAATAAAAATAAGCAAGCGTACGTGGAAGGTGTGTGCCAGCCGGTGCACGGAGGCGGAGCCGGCGGCGGCGAGGAAGGCCAGCACGCCGTTGAAGTTGTTGAGGTCCCGCAGTGCCTGCGCCAGCTCCACCAGCCGCGCCAGCACCGCCGACCGCTCCTCCAGGTTCTCGCTCTCCACTATCCACTTCTCCATCCACCGGGTGAACTGACAGTCAAAATAAATATTTTATTCAGCATAAAAATTGTTACAATTTCTTACTGAACGTCATGAGTCTACCACCAGTTCGGAAAGAAGAAACCTCTGACCTGAGAAGAACTGGCGAAAGAAACTTATATCAGTATTCAGACATTTGCGACATACCATATGTGAATACCTGTAAATGGCTTAGTCAAAAAGTTCCAATTTGTACTCATATAATGTCTTATGTGCTGTTGGTGTTCCAAATATAATAAATAAATAAATATATTCGGACATTTTTACAACAGCGCCATCTAGTTCCGTGGTAAGCTACGAGGCTTGTATTACGGATACCAGATATTTTTTTTTAAATACATACGTAATATAAATATTAACACCCATGACTAGAGAACAAACATTCGTGCTCAACAAATGAATGCCCCCAGCAGGACTCGAACCGCGACCGCTGACGCAGAAAGTAGAGTCACTACCAACTAAGCCAAACATGTAAGTAAAATAAAATTTTTGAAGTACAATGGAACTAGCTGATAGTGCTGTTGTAATAATATCCAAACATATTTGTTTATTTACTTATTATTGTTATTCATATTGTGTACATTAATACAGATTATAAATATAGAAATAGATTTAAATAAACAGTCTTACATTGGTGGTGTGCTTGATTATCCTCAACAGGTTGGGGCTGGTCTTCTCCTTGTCCTTCTTCGTCCACACTGCACCTACCAGCTCCGATGGTTTAACCTGGAAACAACATGGCAAAATAAATTATAAATATTCTTTACCACAGTCATTTAAATCAAATCAAAGTATACTTTATTCAAATAGACTTTAACAAGAACTTTTGAATCGTTATTAAATTATGTTAGTCTGTAAGACTGTGAGTAACCATCAACTCATAATGCTGATCTGCTGAGAAGGAGCAGGCTGAACCGAGAGCTGATTTATCATCGTTCTACATATTATTAATGACAATGTTTTAATTGACTTAAATTAAACCTAAAGTACTTTGAGTGTTAACCATTATATTATAAATAAAAGAAAATCTTCACAAATATTTTTCTAACAAAACTCTTCTTCTAATTTAAAAAAGTTATTTATTATGACTAAGTTTTTTTAAGTTTTCTGGATAGTACATCCTCATCGACCCTCATCCAATGGGTGAACTCACCTTATAAATGATACTAGTTTTTCGGATTTTGTCACGGATTTATTATGATTTTGGGTTCCCGACGTTTCAAATGCTTTACAGAAATCATGGTCACGGGATGGACATAGCCACGTTATAATGTCAAATATTCGCGTAAACCTAAGAAAGTATTTAATGGATAATGAATATGGACTGGTATTGATTATTTTTATTCTATTATCAATTTACTTTATTGTGAGTTGTATTGACTACCTGAGGGCGCTGTAAAATGGGTGGGATAAGGTTTTATAAGTTCTGTTTCTGTCGATTACTTGTAATCTGTGGCACAATCGTAGTAATCTTTATGTGTGGCACATCAATAAGGGGGCGGTACCCGTCCATGAAGTACAATATTATTTGTATGACATTTTAACTTTAACGGTTAACCATTAAATACGAAATTTCGTGGGCGTGTCAAAAAGCCATTAATAAAATGGACAAACTATAAGTGAACTTTGACGACACGCGTGGCGCAGTTTGTAGTGACCCTACTTGTTGCGCCAGCGGTCGCGGGTTCGAGTCCCGCTGGGGGCATTTATTGGTTGAGCGCGAATGTTTGTACTCCAGTCATGGGTGTTTATATTTGTAATATGTATGTATTTAAACTTATATATGTGTAGTATATCAACCATCTAGTATCCATAACACAAGGCTCGTACCTTACCGTGGAACTAGATAGTGCTGTGTGTAAATGTCCCAAAAAAAAAAAAAAGAACTCACCTGTCTGTACAAGTGGAACTCCCACAGCGTGAGCTGTCGCGCCAGCTCCAGCGGGTGGAGCGCCAGCGGGTGCCAGCCGTAGCGCTCGGGCGCGGCCACGTGGCGCAGCGGCGCGGGCGGCGAGCGGTCGAACACGTGCGCCACGCCGGGCACGCTGGCCACGCTGGGCAGCGCCACTGTGAGCCCAGTTGTCGAAGTGGACCCGCTGGGCAACGCCACCGTGAGCCCAGTTGTCGAAGTGCACCCGCTGGGACCACTGGTTGTAGTCCCGCTGGGCAGCGCCACGGTGAGACCGCTGGTCGTGATGGACCCGTTGGGCAGTGCCACGGTGAGCCCACTGGTCGTGTTGGACCCGCTGGGCATGGCCACGCTGAGCCCGCTGGTCATGTTAGAACCGTTGGGTAGTGCCACGGAGAGACCGCTTGTCATGGTGAGCCCGCTAGCTATAGTGAGCCCACTGGCCACGCTGAGCCCACTTGACATGCCGATCCCGCTGCTCATGCTGAGGCCGCTGGCGATGCTGCCGGTGATGCTCAGCGGGATGCTGGCAAGGCTGCCACCTACGCTCTCTGCATCTAGATTCCCCTGGTTGCTCTGGGCGCACTGAAAGTAGGTGATAAGTTTTTAAAAAATACTAGATTTTATATTAAGCTTAAGTTGTTGTTTAGTCCGATTAAACTGATTTATAATTAGTAACAGTTACAGTTAGCATAAAAAATATTATTATTTACACCAAAGAAGTGATTGAGAATCTAAGTAGCATACTGCATCGTTGTCTTAAAGGCTGCTATGAAAAACTCTTAATCCAGGGGTCCTAAGTTCGAGTCCCGAGTCTGATTATGTCACGAATTACAACCAAATAACTACGGATTATTCTGATTCTCAAGTAATTCAATAAGATATTAACAAGAATGAAGTTTTAACACTTATATCTATGCCCACGCACTTCAATCAATGTAACATTTCCCGTGCAATTGCCTCTAGTCACATCATTCTGAATGATGATGAATCGAACCTACACGAATGAATGAGCGAGACTGTGAGTGAATGAGGTAGTGAGTGAGTGAGTGAGTGAGTCACCTTGCGCTGAACCGTCTTGAGCACGCTCTGCACCCACTTCTTCATGGGCTTGCCGTCCACAGACTCGAGGAAGGCCTGCAGCTTCTCCAACAGCGCCGGCTCGCGCTCGAAGTCGTAGAAGTGCTGGTCCACCCAGTGCCGGAGAACGTTTATTACTCTGTGGTCAAACATTATATTTGTTAATGAGAACGCAAACTAAGTTGTTATATTTATCATAGTTATAATAAATGCTGTATCTTATTAAATTCCATGCCTATTTCTTTTGTAGGTTTTGCAGTTGGAGTGAACCAAATAACTCTCGCCTTTATTAGTGTAGAGATTGGCTTTTATTTTTTTATTTACTATAATATAATAATGTTCCAATTTTTTATTACACTATACCCTAATCCGTAGAAATTTTAGCGCTGGCATAGTGAACAGATTAAAAATTACTTTTCTTTTTTACTAACTTTCCCTAATTTCACTCTAGAGCATCTTGGGTGAATAAAAATACCGTGTTATAGCGCTATAATGCCATCCCCTGGCAAGATACCAGCCCCTCCACCCTTCCTCCTCCCCCAGCATGAAGCACCCTATATATCAAGTGTAGATAGTATAGATCAGTAGACTGAACACTTGGCCTACTCACCGGAACTTGACTGGTTGCTGAAACTCCTTCCTGTAGCGCTTCCAGTCCTCGCGCGTCGTGTTCTTGCTGAGCTTCTCAGCGTCACTGCTCAAGGAGACCTCCACGCTTTCTGCACATCAGAGTTACATATTTTAACAAAGCATTACAAAACTGCTATTAATTATGAAAATAACTAACTTAATACTAGAACAAATTTCTTAAATTTATATGGATGTTTGACTTTTTTTCGGATTTTGTCGCAGTTATGTATTGAGCAGACATAATCAAGGGAGAGAAAGATTTTTTTTTTAATGCGAAAAATACCGAATAAAATGCTACTATTATTGGTTAGGAAATTATAAAACCATATTACTTGATAGGGACTATCCCATTATCTTAAAAAACATATTAAGCCAATATTTATTGTGCCACAACACATCTGAGTATTGCCATAACAAAAAACAGACAGACGAAATTAGCACAAAAATCTATACATATAATAACATTATAACTTAGTTCAATCTTCACATTGAATATTTTTTGGAAAATCTATTTGAAACATCCACAAGTGACCTCTTCCTTCACTGTGAGGATATCTGATTACTCGTGCACTTCTGAATTTTTTGCGAAACAGGATGTGTTGCATAAAACCTTTAAAATATTGTTTTTAACTACTAACTAACTCTTAAATAACACCATTTAATATTGACCTCTAACACTTAGCACAGTATACCTGTCTCGAGATCTAAGTCCGTCGCCGATGCGTTCGGACTTGTGTCTTTTTTGGGTAGCTTGATCCTTTGTACTGGCGTGCGCAAGGGAGAAGACATTGTAAAGCAAATGTACACGAATGTTAAATATTTCATTTCATAATATTTTCTTAGGTTTACGCGAATTTTTGACATTATAAATGAAACTATCTTTTCGAATTTTGTCGCGGATTTAGTATGATTTTTGTTTCCCGTCTCCCGTGACCATGATTGCTGTAAAGCATTCGAAACGTCGATACCCAAAAATCATAATAAATCCGCTACAAAATCCAAAAAGATAGGTTCATTTATTTCATTTCAAGTATCTGTCTGCAATACATACAATAAAATTTTAACTTAGTCAAATCTGTACCAAAATATTCATAGGGAGTGGAATAGGTGGTGGTGTGGGGGTGGAGTATGGAGTAGGTGGTGGTGTGTAGGTGCTGTGGGGGTGGTGTGGGGGTGGTGAGTGGGTGGTGTGGGGGTGGTGTGTGCTCACCGCCGCGCGGCGCGTCGTACACGAGGTGGGGCTCGGGGATGTCGAAGCGCTCCACCAGCAGCGCGAGCAGGTCAGCGGGCGCGCAGAAGGAGCGGTACGTGGTGAGGAAGGTGCGCACGAGGTTGAGGTCCGCGTGCACGTGGTACGTCAGCCGCTCCACCAGCTTCAGCAGCGTCGCGCCCTGCACGCACACACACACACACACGTACAGACACATACACCGACAACTGCACTGTACATATATTGGAATTTCCAAACGATCAAATTATAACAAACAAAATTTAGATAATAGTCAAATAGTCGAACATTTATAATAATTTTTTTTAAATACTAAAATATTTTAAAAAATTGATATATCAAAAAATATAATTTTAATGGATGCGCCAATCCGATTGGTATCCCTAAAGCTAAGGGAAACGCAGGGAGGCGCGCCAAATTGGCATACTTAGTATGTAATATGGCAAGAGAAAGGAAAAGAAAGGACTTTAGAGTAGACCTACATTGTAATACGGTTTTTTTTCATCATGGCTAAATAATACGGTGGTTTATGAGGGCGTGTCTTGTTGCTCAACTGTATGTAATATAAGAAAGTGAAAATAGCAAGAGATAGATAGCAATAGAGATAAAAGTAGAGATATAAAGACCTTGATAAGGGGCGCGCTGCCGGCGCGGTCCTCGAGCACGATGTTGTCGGGGGAGTCGGGCTCGGCGAAGCGGTACAGCGAGGCCGGCGGCAGCTGCAGCGGGTGCCGGCGCTCCAGGTCCAGCAGGATGCTGCGACACACTCACTCATCTCATTCTCTTTCTCTTTCACATATCGACTGCGAACTGGCAACCGGTACTATCTCAATTTTAACAACTTTACAGGATGAAGAAAAAACTTGTTTGAATCATTAATACGTGGTTTTTAAATATTTTTATTGCACATGTTATTAAAAAGAAAAGTAGCATTATATGCTTCCTTCTTATATAAAAACGAGATAGGACAATATAAATAAACTTGGAAAAAAAACTTCTGATAGGACCGGTTGCCAGTTCACAGTCGATATACTATTTTATCTGGCCCTACATAATATCAATATGCTTAAAAAAATCAACCAGTATATGGTTGGCTGGTGCATCCGGCTCAAAGGACCAAATTTATGTACATGAATTAACTTGTAGTTATACATTTGAAAACATTTTATATTTATTATTATAACATTTACAACATACTGTTAGTGGTTGGTTCAATCTTAGCCACGCTAATAAATGTGATTTCTATTAATACACATATTAGAAAAAATAATATATAAATCATCCTTCAACCTAAAAGTCATTGTATCAAATTAGGTTTAACACGCTGTTAATATCTGCTCAAGGACAACAGACAATTCAAATTTAAAATATTCTAAAAACTATCAATTCAGAAACCTGAGAAAACTGTCGAAAGAAGCTCAGTGAAACTACTATGATATCTCTTTAGTAAGTTAGTTTGTTGTTCACCTGTCGAGGCTGCGGTCCAGCATGGGCTTGGTGTTGAGCATGACCAGGTCGCACATCCAGTTGCGCTTCTCCGCGCAGGACGCCGCCGCCAGCAGCACCGGCGGGCCCACGCGCGGGCACAGCTCCATCAGGTTGCGCGACGCACCTTCCCCGCTCTCTGCGCACACACACACACACACATACATACTAGGGGTGTGCGAATATCGTTTGAATCGAATCGAATAATAATATTCGATTCGTCTGTCAACAAACTGTTATATTTCTATTACTTCTAAACAACAAACGGAAAAAAAACAAAATAAACCAATTCCTCTGTGTTATTCCCACATAGAGAGAGATAGAAAGTTTATTCCCTCTCCCTAACACATACACATTAAGATCTCCTACACTTTCCAAGCTCAATAAGATTAACAACAAAAATCATTGGAAAGTAACAAATCCAAGTATAAATATATAAAATACCTTCCCCGTCCGGGCGGTCGACTATTTCCAACTTGCGTATGTGCAACTTTTCCTTCAACTTCAGTTGCTGCGCTCCGCTCGACGCCACGCCGCTATTCACTGTCACCTGAAATACAAAATATATATGTAGTAATAACGACTCACCCTTAGCCATTTACCGCGAGCAAGCCGCAGGTTCTGCGAGTTATATACTAAAACCTTCCTCAAGAACCATTCTATCCATTGGTGAAAATCGGTGCAATAGTTTTGAGTTTCTCACGAACAAATAGACGCGCGGCGTAGGTCTTTGCTTTATAAGTATGTAGTAAAGCTATGTAATAATAACTACTAGTCAGTTGGTTTGTTGCTTAATATTTAAGATATTTAGAATCTAATATTTTTTTTTATTTTGTACGTGCGAAAAGCTCCAGGAAAAATAAAAATAATTTTAATAATTCAATAAGCAGCTTCTTCCTATACCGAACTAACTCTAACTATGTACCAAAATTCATCAAAATTGGTTTAGCAATATATGCATAACAACCTAACAGACACACAGACGGGCAGATTATCACAATTATAATATAAATATATAATATTATGTATATGCAGTATAACTCACAAGCGCCGTGACAGGTTTGCAGAGTAGCAACATGCCGTCGAATAAAAAAGCCCGTCGTTCCGCGATGCGCTTGCCGGGACCGACCTTGGACAGTGTGTCCTCTGGAAATTATAATATCTCGTAAGTTAAATGTAGAAAAATGAAATCACGATAGATTAGAAATGCTCCAACTTATATTTTATACATAACTAGCATTTTCCGCGGCTTCGCACGCGTTTTAAAGACCGGAAACCAATTTCTTTCTGAGTCGCGCGGTATGGTACCTCGCAGAACTAACGCCCACCCTTTCCGTTTTTGCAACATTTTTCATTGATGTTCCGCTCCTATTGGTCGTAGCGTGATGTAATATAGCCTATAGCCTTTCTCGATAAACGGACTATCCAACACAAAAAAAAATTCAATTCGAACTAGTACTTTCTGGGATTAGCGCGTTTAACCAAACAAACAAACAAACTCTTCTCCTTTATAATATTACTATAGATAAAAAATACTAGACAATATTTTGGTAGCATTTTTATATAAAAGACAATACATTTATTAAATACAATTATTTTTATGATTGTCTTATTATCAGTTTAAACCTAAATATTGAGACATCTTTATTATATAACAACAATATTAAGTAAACATGTATAGTGTGTGTATCTGTGTACTATGTGCGTGTGCCCGTGTGTGACTGCTTAGTGCGCGCGTGCGTGTGTGCGTGCGTGTACATACGTGTGTATGTGTGTGTGAGTTCGTTCGTATGTGTACGTGTGTGCGTGCGTGCGTGCGTGCGTGCGTGTGTGTGTGTGTGCGTGCGTGTGTGTGTGTGTCTGACCTCTAATGAACTCGTTGCAGCACTGCGGCAGGTCGCGCTCGTCCCAGTTGTCGACCAGCCGCGCCAGCTCCCCGCACTTCTCTATGGCGAGCTGGCGGCGCGCGCGCGACGCAGACCGCATCGCGCCCTCCCTACACACAGACAGACAAGTTTACATTATATCATCATCAGATCAGCCCTTTTTAACGTCCCACTGCTGGGGGTTGGCCTCCCTCAGTGCGAGGGGGATCAGGACATAGTCCACCGCGCTGGCCCAGTGCGTGTTGGTGGACTTCACATGCCTTTCGAAAACTTACTAGGTTTTCTCAGTGCAATGTAAGAGGAGCGGGGGAGATTCAATGAAACAACCGCTCCCGATAACGTTCTTTATTATACTCCCTATGACTGTCCTTAATATAAATTATACGCTACTAGCGACTCGCCCTCGCTTCGCTCGGGCTCTTCCCTAGATTTAGCACAGGCAAAGCCGCGGGATCCGCTAGTTATGCATATAAACCTTCCTCTTGAATCACTGATAGAGTGATTCAAGAGGAAGGTTTATTAAAAGAAACCGGTATTAAGGTTATTAAAAGAAACCGCATCAAAATCCGTTGCGTAGTTTTAAAGATTTAAGTGTACAAAGGGATATAGGGACAGAGGAAGCTACTTTGTTTTATACTATGTAGTGATACTAAGCCTCACTACATAAGACATGCAGGTTTCCTCACGATGTTTTCCTTCACCGTAAGACAAGTGGCAATCATGATATAAATGATTCGCACTTGAAAATATCAGAGGTGCGAGACCCGGATTTGAACCCGCATCACTCGGTTATCCAAACGAGCGCGTTACCGCTGAGCTACCACTGTCCTTAAGTTTACATAAACCATGATAAAACTATAGCACTACTAATAATAAGGATAGGTGAGGATTACTTACAACTTTGGTCCATTTCCTAATGTTTTCACTATTAAATTCTTTATTAGAAGAAGGTTGCATTCAACCTGTAATGGAAAAAAACACAAATTATCATTAAGTACGATCATATTATTGATTAGCGACTCCCTCTAGCTGCTCTTGTATTTCCCCTTAAGTAAATTTTAACTGTCAGCTTGAAGTAACTGTCCAGTAGTTTCCCTTGGCTCACAGACAGACAAAAAATCAAAAAGTGCGTGTGTACAAAGTACACATGTCAGAAGTAAAACTTAACTCGTTTATATTTATACTAAACAACCCCGTCTAACCTCGTTGAGAGAGGGAGATGGCGCGAAGGTCACACCCACGAGTTAGACAGAGTTAAAAATGTCACTGACTCGCGGTGACCGAGATCTAACTAAGCCTAACTCTTCCCCGTCTCTGAGCGCCTGGTACTATGGAGTTATTTTTTCGTTTCATCGAGTTTGAAATCACAACGATTCTAAAGAAGTTTCACTTCAGACATTTCATATTCAACCTCTACCCCGATAACAAATACTATTTCAGTAAGATTGTCTATGGCGTGTCGTACCTGCTTGAAGCTCTCGCGGTCGTCGGAGGCGGGCGCGGCGCGCAGCAGCTCGCACACGTACCCGTGGTACAGCAGCACGTGCCCCACCGGCGCCAGCAGCAGCCGCGGCAGGCAGTACTTCACCGCCAGCCGGAAGCCGTGCCCGCCCGTGTGCAGTCGCTCCGACAACTGCACACCACACACATCCGGTTTGAAGGACCATTCGCTAACTAATATAACACTAGGACGATACGCCAATTGACGTAACACCGGGATCCGGCTCGAAGGATCATTCGCTAACTAATATAACGCTAGGATCCAGTCCCAAGGACGATACGCCAATTGACGTTACACCGGGATCCGGCTCGAAGGATCATTCGTTAACAAACAAAGCAGATCGTACTCGGAGTACCACGGTTTATCAAAGTATGTTTTCGTACAGTTTAAAACAAATCGTAATTTGACCAGAGAAGTTTTAGCTGTTGTCTTACTGAATTCTTTATATCATATTAATTTCAACATGAAATACACCACCATAATAAAATTATTACTATATATTTCTAAACCTAGACATGGTGAATATCAAACGAGCAATAATAACAAAAACCTATAATACAAATTATAAACAATCTGACTATGTCAAATGTGAAATAATTGACAGTGTAACAAATGACTTTAAAGTATATTTGTAAGTAACATATTATAAAAGGCCGTACCAGAGGATCATCGACGATATTCTGTAAGGCGTCCTTCGACTCCTTCTTCGTCACAATATTCGCGTATCGTACGTACGCTCGGAATTCTTCCACTTCGGCCAATTCTGGAAAAAGAGACAAAAGGTGAAATAAAGCTTTTAAATACATACTATCTACCAGAGGGCCCTTCAAAATCAGTCCATACGTATTGGAGATAAGCCGAAACAAACAGACAGACATAACCTTAAAAAATAATATCTTATAAGTGTCATAATACCAATATGCATTTACCAGTTTTTTTTGGCATTACAAACGGACACTTCAATTTTATTTATCTGTATAGATAATGAACACAAATAGATAATTTTATGAAAATACTAGTAATTGGTAAAAAAAATCTAGATTTAATTAATTATTCGTCTATGAAAAGGTTTTGACCTTCGAAGCAGCTGCCGATGTAGGGCGTGGGCGAGTCCTGAGACATCTCCATGGCATCCTCGAGGTTGCCCAGCAGCGTCACCGTCAGCTCGTAGATGTCCACTATGTTGCCGAATATCAACGTTATTGCCTGGAACACACGGACACACATACATAGAATATTATTTATTAATTAACACTACTATTAAACTCACCGTCGCTCCACTCGGACTATATATTTTCCATTAAAAAAGCATCCTATATTATGTTGGTCAGAATAGCCAGCTATCATCCAGTCCAGTGGTTTTCTCGGGATACAGACACAACTTTGTTTTATGATAAGAAAGATAAGAAGTTTGAATTGTCCGAAGAATTCGATTCCAACTATTGTTCGATTCGATATGGAATGACATCTAATAAATCTCCATTTCACAGAAACTATTTTGTCCAGTAATTTTATTAAATAAATATAAATAGTACTAAACACCATTTCAAAAGAAATACTCCATATATGTATTATATTCAGTCACTTTTTAGAAGTTCAATACATTGTTGCAGATTAACAACTGATAGTCAAGGATACATGATACATTTTTGCAATTGATTACTATCAAGCTAATTTTCCGTGAGTAGCTTTATTTTGTTGAGTCACCCAATAATTTCCTGTATGAAACTCTCGATTGTGGTAGCTAACAGAGGTAGCAAGGATAAAATATGTCGATTTGATGATCCTCAAATATTTATTTCTAACTGATTTTGTTTTTGTTAAATCTCAAGATAATTATCTAAATTATTCGAAAAAATATTTGTCCTCCAAAATCTATGGTTTGATCAAAGAGTCCCCTCTTTCCAACATGTATTGATAACGAGGTCATCATAAATGATTACTAACCAGCTGATTTTCTTGTTTTTACTTATTTAATATTTATATAATTTAACAGACATATTGTCTTACAAATTGCGTGGTACGTTACCATGTATCCTTGACTATGACTACTTATATTACAAAAAATGGACATTTGACATTGACAGTTTAGTTTTAATAATTAACAACAGATATTAAACAGTCTATAGGTAGACATATGAGACAAAGATAGTACATAGGTACTATTTTGATATGATTCTTCCCACAGCTGGACATGTAGTGAGAGTCACCTTGGCATCTCCATCGAGGATCTTCTCCAGCTCGTCCTTGAAGACCCTGATGATGAGGTTGAGGTCGCGCAGGAAGGTGCGCACGTCGGCCACCAGCTCGCGCACCAGCTCGCCGTACGACAGCGAGGCGCGCCGCCGCCGCTCGCCCTGCGTGGCCAGCGCGCCCGCCAGCTCTGACTCCTGGTAGAACATGTCCATCAGCACCTGGATATGACAGACATCTGCGTCAGTTGGAAGCTCTCAACAGGGAATGATCTTCCGACATAGGCTACCAAGTTGATTAAAATCAGTCCACTTGGTGGAACATTCTCATTAGTACCTGGGCACTTGGACAGGAGGGCCATCTACATCAGTTATTAAGTATATGGAATATCTCAAAATGGACTGATCTTCCAAAATAATTTACAAGTCATCCAAAATTAGCCCACTTTTGGTGGAACAATTTGAATTATTTTAGTAAGAATAGTTCAACAAATCTAACACAAGCACCAAAATTATGAACCTACTACCTTCCCTGTACAAACACTACCCAGATTGCCACAACAGATGTCACATCACCTTATCAGCGCACATAGCAGTCTTTATGTCCGTACAGGTGATGACATGGTAGCCGCTCTTCTGCGGGATCTGCTTGACGAAGTTGCCGGCGAGCCTCAGGATATCCGCGCTCACGTACTCCAAGATGGCGGTCATGCACAGCGACACCGATGTGTCGATTTTGTACAGAAGCACTTCCTGGAGAATGGGAATACATATTTTATTTCATTTACAACTATCATATTAAATAGAATGACAAGTATAATATAATTATCAATGCGGTAATATAGTTCCGCCGAGTATTGGGAATATTCGGTGATTTTTTTTTGTATATTCATGATCGGGCGAAAATTTGGTCAGTTTACCAAATAATTTTACCAATATTTAAATAAAAGCTATTTTTCCGTCTTTTTTCGCGGATACATTTAGATATTTTGAATTATTATTGAAATCATATTTATAATATCGATTGGGACTATCTGTGACAAATATACATATAATAACCTTTAAGACGCCCAAAAGCAATGCCACAAGGCATTAGAAACGACGTTAAGAAAAAAATCCAAATAAATCCGCGAAAAAATCCCCAAAAGCCCATGTCTTTTGCACTTTTATCTAATTTTCGACCCCTTAAAAGAGCAATCCTCTTACAACTTCGTCTAGTCACCCCCCCAGTTGCCACCATCAACCCTGACTTACCTTCTGGAGCAACTGGTGCAGCTTGTCGAGCGGCAAAAGCAACAACTTCTTGCGACGCGCGGTGGCTACTTCGCGCGCGTCTATCAGCGCCCAGCGGTCCAACGGCGTAGGGAACGTGCGTGCCACTCGCTCTTCTACATCCTGCGGGACCGTATAGTATACAAGCATCACATTAATCCAGAAGTTTATCGAACTTTAACACATATACTCGCGAGTATAGAGAGGCACCTTGGTTCGCTTTGTGCAACGTCGTTTCGCCATCATCATCTATCATTGTCTGTTTTTACGGTTAAAGGACTCGAAGCGTACACAAAGCGTCCCACTCCACTATTCGCAGAGTATAGTCACGTACTTTGAGCTTCGGTCAATTTCGACCGGTACTTCGTTGATGCAACTTCACCCAGTAGTGTAATGAAGGCTTTATCATGATAACATCACGCTATGATAATGGAACATGATATGAACAACCATGAACTTTCTATACTTAAGTTTTAAGGTGTTTCCCTTAACCCTTATAAAAGTTTTAAAATACTTTGCTTGTTCAGTGAACTACTCTCGACGAACGAAATAACAATCGTTTGAATGGCATGCGGCGAAAAAACCGTCTTGTGTATACACGCTAACATACACTAGTTTCTAAATGAGCAAGATATATATTAATTTTGACGGTACTATAGTGCCTAATTTCGACAAGTTAACGAGATATGGCTTCTGTGTAAATAAATAAATATGTTGGGACATTATTACAACAGCGCCATCTTGTTCCGTGGTAAGGTACGAAGCTTGTGTTACGGATACCAGATAGTTGATATACTACACATATATAAATTTTAAATACGTGCATATTATAAAAATAAACACCCATGACTGGAGTACAAACATTCGTGCTCAACAAATGAATGCCCCCAGCGGGACTCGAACCCGCGACCGCTAGCGCAGAAAGCAGGGTCACTACCAACTGAGGCAAACGTGTCTGTGTACCTGCACAGTGAGTGGCGAGGGTACTGCACAGAGCATGGCAAGGAGCCGCAGACAGAGCGACTCCACGAACTCGAGAGCACTGTCCTCCGCGTTCAACGTCGGGTGCACGTTCTGGAGGACCTGGTCAAATGTGAGATGAAAAATATAATTAAAATTTAATACCTAATTACTTTATTTCTTTAAATTACTTACTTTTACTTTAAAAGATATATGAATATTTAATGAATAAATATATGACTTTATTGGACTATAGCATTACAAATGAGATTGAGAGAGTTTGTATGTGTGTGTGTTTGTTATACATTTACAATGAAATGGATGGATAGATTTGGATGAAATTATATATAAACAAATTAATACAGATAACATATTATAATAAATAATAAATATGTGGGGATATTAATACACAACAACATCAAGCTCCATTGTAAACTATGAGGCTTGTGTTACGGATACCATAATTGATATACTACACATATATAACAATCATCTTTATTGTAAAGGTATAGACCCATAAAGACAGACTTTATATAAAACATTATGTTCTTATGTAACTATATAACTTTAAATACATACAATATACATATTATAAAAATATAAACACACATGACTAGAGTAGAAAAATTCATGCACATTTCACAAATCATTAAAATCACAGCGGGACTCGAACCCGCGACAGCAGGTATAGCAAGTAGGGTAACAACAAACTGAGTCAAACGTGTCAAATAGTTGTATCAACTGTTAGGTACTTGCTTATTTCAGACTCTCTAGCCGTCCGTCTAATGGATAAATAAATTTAATAATAATCCGTCCTATTACTAAAGTTATCCAATAAAGTTGAACTCATATGTGACCCTCAAAAAAAAGAGGAGGGAAAATAAAGTAGAGTGAATAAATTTAAAAAACTAAACTAACTAAAACTGTACCTAAAAATCACACGCAAAAAAGTGCAAAAGCGTACAAACAGAGAGTCGGACGAATAATATTTTTTTTAATCATCCAATTAACGGACGACTAGCAACAGCCATTATGCAAGGATAAGTCGGTAGTGGTATATAGAACTAACGACTTACGCTTGCCCCACTGAGGTCGAGTTTATTCCAAATTTTAAAGTAGTGTCTCTTAATACTTTCTTAGGTGTACGCGAATATTTGACATTATAAATGAAACTATCCTTCCGCATTTTGTCGCGAATTTATTTAGATTTTTGGTTCCTGAAGTTTCGAATGCTTTACAGCAATCATGGTCACGGGAGAGACTAAGGTATTTACAAAACATTTTAAATTTTAAAATTTCTATATTGTGGGTAGGCACTGTCTGTAATATAAACCCCTGAGACGTCAAATACAATTCTGTGACCATGTGCGCTGTAAAGCATTCGAAACGTCGGAAACCAAAAATCCAAATAAATCTGCGACAAAATCCGAAAAGGTAGTTTCATTTATAAAGCAGTGTCTCTTTTTAATCATCCATATAAACTTATATCCATTTAATTAACAGTTGTGAGTTAACATCACAAAAAGTAACTTCAAATCTATTTATCTTTATTAATTACATATAGAAAAGATTGATAACTTAGCGTTGAAACAATATTGAAGTCAAGTATTTTTTCAGTCATCATCAACTTTATCATCATAAATAAATGTTAGAATATTGCATTCATGGATACAGTACTGGTGCAATTATTACTCTAGTCCTTTCTAAAACAATTTATATGTCACCGTAAATTTGTGAATAACGTTAGATTATAATTTCGCAGTTTACAATGTCGCGAGATTGTCAAAGTTATGCACATCGCGCGCTGATCGGTTGAAAGTGCATCCGTATTTTTTCGTTAATTCGCTTGTTGAATATAAATAAATATTATGGGACTCATATTTATTTAGTGTTGAAAATAACTAAAAACTTTTTAGAATTCTTTTTTTACTAGGTTGGTAAGGTTAAAATCACGACCAAAACTAGAGAGCAACTAACTTTTAGATCAACCAATCAACACACAAGGTGCACTCCATCTCATGCCATTTTACAATTTGATGGTTTGACTTTGATAAATTATCATCTAACGGTATTTAAAATTTTACTGTGACATATAATACAATAAAAAATCCATGACAAAACAATATTTTTTACTAATACTTAATTACTATGACAACACTTTATACAATTTAATTAAATTATTATTACAAACATCTAGCAACACATTCATAACAGACACAGCAGTAAACACTTATAATGTAATAGCGACTCACCCTCTCTTCTGTCAGGTTAATTCCTAGCAAAACTGTAAACAAATCATTTCCACAGGGCCTTAACATTTTTCCAGTATTAAAAGTGAAAAACCTATGTGCTAATTCAAAAAATCAATTATCTCTACATCAAATTTCATCCAAATCTGTTCAACAATTAATGTTGTTATACCTACACTTAATGTTTGTGCTTGAACTTGTTATGAGTATTATGGGCCAAGATCGCAGAGTTGTCAGACTTTACTTAGTTTCCTCATAAAATGTATGGGTATAAGTATAACAAATAGCACTTAGAGTGTCTGCATACAATAAAGATGGTTCTATTATCACACAGACACTATGTGTTTTCATATATTTGGCCCACCCAATTAGTCTCACTGCTACAAAAGATATTGAAATAGTTCTGTGAATAACAGGTATAAAAATGAAGACACACATTTTAAAGAGTCAGGTATAAGTTACCGTACACAGATAGTTTCAGTGTATTTGATTCATGAGAAGATAAGTAAAGTCCGGCGGCCCTGGGATTTTGGTCAGTTATGAAGTTAATATAATTTACAATGTAGGAACAATGTATTGTTGGCATATCTTGCAAAATAAATAAAAAGATAAGCCATTCTAGTGTGATTTAATAAAAAAAAATATCCAAAATGTGAGATATGTTTAAAACAGAATAAATCCAATGTCCCAGTGTAGGAGTGAGGCTCCTCACATTCTTTACTGAAATAGCTTTAAATTTCTTATTATGCATGTTAAAATTTTTTTATTAGGTCACAGCAATGATTTTTATCTTGTTATTTTGAAGCAGTGACCTAAAATATGAGGCATGGGTTTCAAGAACTTTAAGTAATACATTGAACCTTAAACCTTTAATGTATCTTACATATATTCTATAGTTTTCTACTCTAACATACATGTATTATACATATAGACCTTCCTCTTAACTCACTCTGTCTATTGATTAAAACCACATTAAAATCCGTTGAGTAGCTTAAAAGATCTAAGCATATAAATGTAGTAAGTAAATTTTGTTTTATATTACGTAAAGAAAATGTTATAATAAAAATGAAAGCCATAAACAGGTGTCTCATAAAACATAAAACATGCATAATTATTAATAAGAATTGCAAATTATAAATTACACAGTAAAGTGTGATGTCAAAGTAAGCTGAATTATGCAAAATAATGACACAACAAAAAAAATAATTATTCATTCTGTATAATGATGTAAACATGTAATTAGACTCTATGTTTTTCTGGTTTCATTTACATATCATTGTTTTTTGTTTATCTGTTTTTATTGCATAATGAATGATAAATGATTTCAACAAACTTAAATTATTGTAATTAAATCAAAATCCACAAATAAAGATAAATGTTAATATTTAACTCAATTAATATATTATCCATTAATCCATTTTTATTGCCTGTATTAAAAACAAACTAAATATAAATGGTTATCTTATAAATTATCAGAATAAGAATTTCATTTCTGAAAAGCAAGATCCTTATCACATGTTCATATTAAAAGAGTCACTGATCAATAAACCACACAAATGTTACATAGTATTAAAAGGAATTTAAATGGAAAATTGTTTGAAAATACTGAACTTTGTTTACTAGGTACCTATATATGAAAGTGCTGAGAACAATAGTCTTTAGTCACAAACATATTGTTTGGATTTGTACTAATTAACTAATTTAAAAAAATTAATAGAATTTGGTAAAAAATTTAAATGAAATCAAGCAAAACCTATCCTTGACCCATCTAGCTCTCGATCGTGACCTCAATTTACATGCCATACATAAATTTATGTCGCTCTATAGAAAATTATGAATGTATTTCATGAACTTGGCCCACAATCCTTTATCACAGACAAAGTGTATTTAGTTCGACATTATTAAATAAAACCTATTAAACTTCAAAAACATCACTAAATACATGTTTATCCATCAAATAAATAGTAAATATTATACACAAATAGTGGATTTGTTACACAAGATAGTATGTTTTGAGAGCCATGACATATTGGTACACAAACCTTTCGCAGAGGATTAACGAAAAGGCCGCGCCATTTGTCCGCATTCGCCGGGTCCAGGAAGTCAAAACCCCGGCTCTCCTCCACAGTGGGCAGCATGATGACCGAAGCCCCCGCGCGGAATTCATGTAAACACTTTTATATCACGCCACTATAAAGAACACCATTTCGCTTTACGCGAAAATTTAACTAAAACACAACACACAACAAGAACTCCCAAAAATATATCGTATGTGGGGATAATGTATATAATAATATGTTTGCTTAATTATAACAGGACATCACATAAATTATTCTTTGATTCATCATTCATCTAATCGGCTAAACGACGCCATTTTCGATTTATTTACTGGCTCGTTCCCTTTGGATATCAATATTAGTCCGTCGAGTGATTCAGTTTCCTTATTGGTCGAGCGCGAATGATGTCAAAGCGATGCGGGCCTACGATTGGCTACTAAAAATTTGACGTTATCATACCTTTTCCACAGATTACTGAGTAAAGTTTCTCACAATTTAATAATGCCAAAAATATATTAATATGATAATAATATTACCTTCTTTTTATCGTAGTTCTCATCTGCTGATAATTCTATCAATAAAATAAATGAGATTAAAGCTCTTTAGCTTTAATCTTATTTATTTTATTGATTTATGTTCATGTCTTATAACTTCATTGAATATAACATAATTATATGTTAAGGGTATTTACCACTAACTGAAGAATTGTGTGTACGTTTTTAAAATATCATCATTTGAAAAGACTGAGAATATAATCCGATAAAATAACTTTGTATAATAATGTGAGAATTACTTAAACAAACTGACTTCTTACTCTACTTCCATATATACTAATGTGAAATGTCCATCGTAATAAACGTATGAATTTTGCAGTGGTACAAAGGTCATAATGCACTGTATGCAAGGGTCTTTTTTAATGGTGAAAAGGGGGCAAACGGGCAGGAGGCTCACCTGATTGGAAGTGATCACCTCCGCCCATGGGCTTGCAGATGCGTTGCCGGTCTTTCAGGAAAGAGAGGGAAGAAGAAGGTGAGAGCGAAGACGGAGGAGGAAGGGAAGAGGGAGGGATAGGAAGGGAAGAGGGAGGGATAGGAAGACAAGAGGGAGGGATAGGAAGACAAGAGGGAGGGATAGGAAGGAGGGAAGGGGAGTGGGACTCTTACTTACCGGACGAAACGCGACAGCATAGCTGCCACTTCACGCCGGTCTTCTGTAAGAGAGTGGTACTATACGGGGCGTGCCAGCCCATTCGGCTGCTACCCGAAGGTAACAAGCATGGCATTACCACTTTAGTCTAGGGTTTAGACCTAGATTGGGCAAATTTTAATTAATGAGTTTTGCTTATAAGATATTGTATGAATTTCATTTAACAATTCGTTTATTTCTTCGAAGCAAGCTGCACTTTTCCCTAATATTTTTTATTTTTATTTTTAACCAATAACCACTGAGTCCTTATATAAAGGATAGCTAATAATATTTAAGATGTGATCAGTCTTAGTGTCTGTTTTTTTCATATTCACCGATCAGTTTATCTATAACGTGTATTCTCCATTCTACGCGACATTGGCGAAGTCAACTGTGCCCAACTGGCACTTATGGAAGCCATTAAAGGAAATAATTGAATTGAATTGAATTATATTTAAGGTAATTTCTTAATAGAAAAATATTATTTCTATCCCTTATTGATTTTTATTGCTTTTTAGGTGTGCCAAAAGGACAATCCCCAAAACTCCAACTGTTGAATTGCACATCACTTTGACAAATTAAAATATATGACATGACATAGGCTGTATGGACTATAGTCCTTTGCCTGTCCCTATTGGGGATAAATTTTAAAAACAACAAAATATATGACATGACATCTATATTTTGATTTTTGACAGCTCCAATCTCCATAAGTTATGGAACCATAACATTGAATTGAACAAAATTCGCAAATACGCGTAAACATGTATATAAAAATGTTAAAATTATTAATTTTAATTCTTGTATTAAGTGAAAATGTGTTTAGTTTAATTGTTAATCCTAGCTTTAATGAGAGTTTTATATATAACACGTAAGTTTGATGCCTTGAACAAGTTATTATTGTTAAAACTTTATTCTATATGAAAATGATAGCAAACCGATTATCTACTAAAGAATATCTTTATTATTCTATCTTCTATCTTTGTTAAGAAAATAATGTTTTTATATAGTAAAAATAATATATATTGTTAAAATATAGTTGCGATAAAAGTTTATTACATAAATATTTAATATTAGGGTTTTCCCCTTTATTATCACTTAGTGAAGTAATCAGAAATATGGTTATAATTTAAAAGTTTTAGAATATTTATTGTTTAACTTAAAGTATTATTAAAAATGCAGATTTTTTATTATATAGAAACTAAATTTACATTTTAAAGATTTAAATTTAAATGAAATTTAGAATTATAAAAATATATTCAAAAATAAACTGTATAAGTTCATAAACTGTACTTTTTTCATATTTAAAATGGAAGTTTGTAGTATTTTTTTACTGTGTATATTTTTTAAATTCTTACATATACAAATAAAACAACATTTTTTATATTTATAAATTTAATAAGACACAAAATTAATATTATTTTTCAGGTATAAATATGATGAGATAATAGACTTGACAGTAAATAAAACAGTCATGCACATTCTTGACTTTGAAGAGGTAAACTTTTATTTATCAACTAGCTGATAGTTTTCTTTTCAAAGTTTTCTTATGTACAAAGGAAAAAACATCAAAAAGATCGCAAGCAAAATTATACTCCTAATTCTAAATTCCTCTACTACGCATGCGCGCTACACCTCTGGCCCCATTACTCCGCGAGAAGGAAACATACATTACTGAACACGCAGTGCATATACAAATCGTTGTTTCTTGAAACTTTAATAACTTTTTATTAAATGAAGATATCGCAATCATTTTTCTTTTTGATAAGGGCCAAGTGTCTAAGAAATAAAACTTAGAAAGTTTCATTGAAATCTATCCAGTAGTTTTTTCGTGATGCACGCACAACTGCAGATCTCTTATCATTTTATTTATATAGATAAGATATTATTAGGTTTGCAAAACTTTATACACTATGAGACATTTTTTTTTATGCATTTATTTTTTATTTTTGATAGCTGAAACTAGCAGATCACTCATAAAAGTTTTTTTTGCAGACCATACCAAATAAATTTTTGTTTCTTGTGATTTTATTTGTTTAATTTAAATCTAAATGCCATTTTTAGATAATTTCTGTCTTAAGGTATTTTTTTAAACATTTTCACAACTTATTATTATTTCTCAACTTTCTCAACAAGATAGTTATTCTTTGTATTTAGACTTCATAAGTAAACACATTTGAGGTACATTTAGTTGTAAAGTTTAATGATAATTGGTGCATAATAAGTAAAAGTAATTTAAAAATGTGTATTGCATTTGTGTATATTTTAGGATAAACATATGTATTATATTTTCTAAAATTAAACCTTGTCAATATTCTACTTTAACAAACTAAATTTAATAAACTTTTGGGAAGAAGTATCCAAAATAATTTTTAAGATAATATGTATTAACTAAAAGTTAATAATTAATAAGTCTAATAACAATAATATTAAATCTTGTCTGTCTATTTTATATTTTCCTTTGAATGTCTCATTGGTCTAATAACTACCATGTGCAACAGCAGATCCTGAGGTCTTGGCTTCAAGTCTAAGGTCGCTGATTTTCAATCACATTTTACTTTTGATATAAATTTACAATTTATTACAGGATTCCATATTTCTAATTTCTTCATTTCTCAGGATTCAGACATACTTTCCGTCTATCCAACACGAGTGCATGTTGGCACCAATGACAGTATTAGTGTTGATTACCCCTTGTTTGTCACAGCGTCGCAGCAAAAAGGTTTAAATTTTTATATAATATACTTGTGTGCAAAAATTATAAACAGACAGTATAAATGAAATCTAATATCTTTTCGGATTTTGTTGAAGATTTATTTAAATTTTCCGTTTACGACGTTTCAACAACAATTTTATGTAGGCTTTTTCGGTAAAAAGTATATAAACCTCTGAGACATCGACATTAATCTCTCCCATGATCATGTTGCTTTAAAGCATTCGAAACAAACCCCGAAAAAGATACTTTTATTTATAATGTCAAATATTCGTGTAAACATAAGAAAGCATTATGTGAAACAGACAGTGGTAACACATTGGGAACACTGCTTGGATCAAATAGTGATGCGGGTTCAAATCGAATCACATCTAACATCATTACGACTTATCTTACGGTGAAGGAAAACATCGTGAGGAAACCTGCATGTCTGACGTTAAATAGGATTGATCATTGAATACAATACAAATTTTTATTACTTTTTTTTCTAAATGATTGGTGCGTGCGGAATGACGACGCACTATTAGATAAGTTTTGGCGTGTGAATATTATTTTACTTTATTTTTTAACAACGGAAGCCTACTTTCATTAATTTTATTGTAATTTAATAATAGTATATTGTCGAGTATATTTTGATAAAGATAACGTGTTATATGACATAAATGATGAATCATTATTATGCTCTCATAAAAATGCTGAAATCATTACATATAAATAAAGTAGATGTGTCTATTTACAATTTAACAGCTTTTCACTAAATGCGTATGAAAGTATATACGGTACTTTTTTTTACGGTAAAAAGGAGGCAAACGGGCAGGAGGCTCACCTGATAGGAAGTGATCACCTCCGCCCATGGACATCTGCAAGCCAGGCTTGCAGATTCGTTGCCGGCCTTTCGGGAAAGGGAGGGAGAGAGAAGGTAGGGAAGGGGTCCCCCTTGGGAAGGGGAAGAGAGAGGGGGGAACGAAAAACATCCTTCATGAAGGGAAGAGGGAGGAGGGAAGGAGAGTGGGCCTCCCGGACTCTCACTCACCGGACGAAACGCGACAGCATAGCTGCCACTTCACGCCGGTCTTCTGTGAGAGAGTGGTACTAATGAACTATACGGGGCGTGCCGGCCAATTTGGCTGCTACCCGAAGGTAACAAGCATGGCACTACCACTTTACTTTAGAGTACTAACATCAAAAAATAAATTCTCTTTAATTTTTGTCTGTCTGTTCCTTGTTCCGGTTATAGTAAAGTCGTAGCAGTAAAGTCTTTTATAATTTTAAGTTGTATTTTAGTTTGAAATGATAACAGGTATATCGTCCTGGGACCTGCCGCTGGTAATCAACACGAACAACAAAGTGTTGCACTTCAACGACATGGCTCGCACGCTGTGTCCTCACGACGCGGGGCCCAGTGAGTATAGTTACTATTAGACTAGAGACTAGATATTTATGAATATACCTATAGTTATTTTTCAGTAAATTCAAATGTATATTGCATATTCATATATGTATATATTTTTCTAGAAAATATGAGACTGTTTTGATAAAAACTCTTCGTTCATGGGAAATAATACGTCTTTTTTTCGATTTCTCTCTGTCTTTCTCCTCTCTCGCTCTTCGCTCTCTCATTTTGTTTCTTCTGCAGATTTTTCGATTATTCCAAGTATTAAAAATACTCTATAGTAGCCGTGTAATCGTGCAAAAGTTAGACAAACAGACACGCGTTCTAAAGGCCGAAAACCAAATTTCTATTAAGTCACACGATATGGTATCTCGAGAACTAACGCCCGCCCTTCCCGTTTTTGCAACATTTTTCATTGATGCTCCGCTCCTATTGGTCGTAGCGTGATGTAATAAAGCCTATAGCCTTCCTCGATGAACGGACTATCCAACATAAAAATAATTTTTCAAATTGGACCAGTAGTTTAATCAAACAAACAAACTCTTCTGCTTTATAATATTAGTATAGATTTGTGCAATATGCTACAATACTTGCGTGGTCTTCAGACATCACAGCGCAGGGGCGGCCTTCGATGACGCTGTCCACGCGCAGTCACGACAACGTCACGGTGAAGATCAAGCTGCGACGTGTACAGGACTTCTATTTGGAAGTCAATAAGGTATTGAAAGAGTAGTTAGTCTAATATCTTACACGAAAGAGGATGATGATGATGATGTCACGAAAGATGATGATTTGTTTTTTCAGTAAGCTTTAGTTAATTCTTGTATTTTTAATTTTTTATTTGATTTTGTTAAGTTTATTATGTTTTTTTTTCTTTAAGTAGCAATCAAATTCACCGCTCGATATGGTTTTTTTATCAGTGGAAACTTTATTGGTCTATGTACCATTTATATTAGTTATTGTATAAATGTAAACACTGTTTATTTCTCCAATAAAAAAAAAACAGATGAATGTCAATTTTTATGTCCCCTCTCAGTTGCTTCGTGGCCTTAGCCTTTTCATGTTACCTTTAGAAGAACTATGCTTGAAGGGAACTCCACTATCCTACGTATTACAAAAATATTTAACCAATGCAGTGGCGTAATCGATATTTTCAACTCCTCTATTTCCGCATACAAAAGAAATGTTTTACATCAAATTTTACTTATAGCTAATAAGCAAATGTAGATTATATTTATGTACTTTTTTGTCATTCTTCTATTCTATCTAGTGTATCTGATGTATGTTGTGTTTACCTTTAAATAGTTTTACAATTTACAATTGTTAGTTGTGATTTGTGGGCAACATCGATATTTAGTTCGAACAGTAATAGTTTTGTTTGATATTTAATACACCAACACCCTAGACAAGGATAGAAATAGCAAATAAGTGTAGTGTTGGAGTCTCGTGCGAATCTTTTCGCCGAAGTCTTTCGCCAGTTCTTCTCAGGTCAGAGGTTTCTTCTTTCCGAACTGGTGGTAGACTCATGACGTTCAGTAAGAAATTGTAACAATTTTTATGCTGAATAAAATATTTTGATTTGAATCATTTCTAACATGATCGATGACGGTCTTACTGTGAAGCCTAAGGAGGAGCCTAGCTTAGAAATATTTAGAATGACATGTGAAATCAGCCAACTCCCACTTGTGGACTATAACCTGATCCCCCTCGTATTGAAGGAAGGCCCACCCTTAGCTGTGTGGTTATTTTAAATATGGCTGAATACAAAAAAAATCAACTAAAAAAGTGGCTAACTTCTAGTTTTTCAACTATAAGTATATATAATTTGCAGGAAGTGACATTAAACGTGACCCCCAGCACCCCCAAGTACTACTACTTCTCGTTCGACCGCGACCTGCATCTGACGCACTCGCCGCACTCGCATCTGCTATTCCCTAAGTAAGCGAGGCATGTGGACTGTCTCTTGTAAAATAAAAAAATAAATAAAAATAAAATATGTTGGGACATTATTACACACAGCGCCATCTAGTTCCGTCATGAACTACGATGCATGTGTTACGGACACCAGATAGTTGATATACTACATATACACGTTTAAATACATACATATTATAAATATAAACACCCATGACTCGAGTATAAGCGAGTTTCACAAATGAATGCCCCCAGCGGGACTCGAATCCTCGACCGCTGGCGCATTAAAGTAAGGTTTCGTTAATATTGTGTTCGCTCGAGTTCGTCCCTGTGTGCCTTTTGAAATATAAGACTTTTATATTTATCATGTGAAAACTATTGGATAGATTTTGTTGAAATTTGGTATTATAGCTGGGTCAATATAGAATACTATTTGGAAAAGATCTCGTTTCTAAGGAATCTACACTAACAGTTATACGAGTATAAGATAAAAGAATTTTATTTCCGGTCTTTAAAACGCGGATCAAGCCGCGGCAAATGCTAGTAAATAAATATATTGTAAGTGTGTCTGTACAGTAGAGCGGTGGTTGCAGGTTCAACTACACGATCCCGAAGAGCGTGGTGCTCAGCATCGACTCGACCGACGACGTGTGCGCCGTCGTCTCCATACAACCGAACTCGGTAACTGACGCACCATACTAAATGTATGAAACTGTTTCCGTTCTGACGCATCACGACACGACACGTCAAACAAATATAAATCCACTTTTACTTTGTAAGATACTTCGCACTCGCTTCGCTCGGATTCGGATAACTTGAAAAATTTATAATTATATATTAACAGCAAATCCGGCCCGATTCGCTTCGCGTAAGTTTAAATAAATTAAACGGTTTTTATATATATTTTAATAGACTAAAAATACTACTCCTCACAACATTTTTGCTAACCTAGTAATAGAAATACGGCGCCATCTACCAGATATTATAGAACTAACCGACAAATGCACACTAAAGTCGTATAATAAAAATTTAATTTGCAATAACAAATATGGAGATCAATAATTGAGATAAAAACTATCGTATCTCCCAAGTTGGACCAAATTACAGATGCTTACAAAATTTTATAAAAATTGGTTCAGTAGTTTCGGAGTTTATCGCGAACATACATCGTGACACGATTTTTTTCTGTATATCTATACTAATATTATAAAGCTGAAGAGTTTTTTTGTTTGTTTGTTTATTTGTTTGAACCCGCTAATCTCATAAACAACTGGTTCGAATTGAAAAATTATTTATGTGTTGGGTAGTCCGTTTATGTATGCAACGTATATTTTCAGTGCCCGGTGTTCGACAACGAGCGCGACGTGACGTACCGCGGGTACTACTTCACCATGACGCGGAATGGCGGCGTCACTGTCACGGTATGCTGCTCTCCATCCTTATGTCGTGGACATTCCATCCGTCCGGACGAAGCGTTTCGCTTCGTCATTTTCGGTCGTGGGTTCGAGTCCCGCTGGGAGTGTTATAAATAATTCGCACATGGAAGTATCAAAGGTGCGAGACCCGGATTCGAACCCGAATAACTTGATTATCCAAGCATACATGTTACCACTGGGCTACCACTGTCTATAATCTTTTATACACCATTGATACATAAAAACTCCAATTACACAATAAGTTATTAGCTTTAAAAGTGGCCTCGAGAAGAAGTTGAAACCTGAAATTGAATTGCATTTTATTCAAATCTCTTGTGTTAATTACTGTATATTTTTATTCCATTTAGACAACACGTTTGGCTCAGTTTGCTCAGCCACTCGCTGCTGCGCTAGCGGTCGCGGGTTCGAGTCCCGCTGGTGTCATTAAATTGTTGAGCATGGATGTTTGTACTCCAGTCATGAGTGCTTATATTTATCATATTTTTGCATATTATTAATATACTAGCGACTAGCCCTCGCTTTGCTCGGGCTCTTCCCTAGATTTAGCACAGGCAAAGCCGCGGGTTCCGCTAGTTATGCATATAAACCTTCCTCTTGAATCACTCTATCTATTAAAAAAAACCGCATCAAAATCCGTTGCGTAGTTTTAAAGATTTAAGCATACATAGGGATATAGGGACAGAGAAAGCGACTTTGTTTTTATACTATGTAGTGAAGCACCGGATCCGTAACACAAGCCTAGTAGCAAACCACGGAACTAGTTGGTGCTGTGTGTAGTTGTCCCAACATATTTTTATATTTCCACGTCTGCAGCAATCCATGTTCCCGCACGGCTTCTACGTGGTGTTCATCGTGAAGGAGAGCGACGAGCAGTGCTCGGGCGTGGCGGCGCCGCCCGCAGACGCGCGAGTCAAGAACTTCCGGTAATTATGCTGTCTCGCTCACACCACCGAAGTAAGTGCTAGTGCGAGCGAGAGGGAACACACGCAACGTGCACTCTCCGTCTCTTTCGCTCTTAGAGCTTGGTGATTTATTACTTAAGATAGCGGTGAAGCCCGGTTTTGTTGTGTTTTGGGTGTTTAATAGTATCTTATGTGTCATTTCATAGTTTATCTGTGTTCAAAAAGTTCAACCAAATGTGTCCAGGATTATTGATTTTTTTCAATAGTATAACTAACATGAGTATGTCGCAGTGGTCTATTCAATATATTTCGTAGCTTACCACGGAACTAGATGGCGCTGTGTGTAATAATGTCTCAACATATAGTATACTACTATATAGTAATATACTATCTGATACCCGCGACTTCGTCCGCGTTGCTTGAAATATTAACAGTTTTCCGCATGCGCGCTACGCCGCTTGCCCCACTACTCCGCGAGAAGGAAACATACATCACTGAACACGCAGTGCATATACAAATCGTTGTTTCTTGAAACTTTAATAACTTTTTTATTAAATGAAGATATCGCAATCATTTTTTGTGATAAGGGCACAGTGTCTAAGAAATAAAACTTAGAAAGTTTCACTGAAATCTATCCAGTAGTTTTTTCCGTGATGCACGCACAACTGCAGACCTCTATCATTTTATTTATATAGATTATTGTCGTGCAGGTTGGTGGCAGCGGCGAGCGTGTTGCCACCCGTCACATTGTCGGAAGAGTTGTCCGGCTAATTCAGAAACAATGTGCCGTTGACAAAGAGAAAACAAAATTATATGTATGTATGTTTATAAATATATCTGGGTTATAGGTTACGATACAATTACATTAAATAAGAAACCAGTAAATAATTTTAAACAAAATAGTGATTTATTTCTTTTATTTTATTTTTACAATCCAAAACTTTCTCTAATTAATTTATTACTAAATTTTTATAATTTTAAAGATCCATAACTAAATACAGAATTTAATGTGTAAAACAAAACCTTAGATACATAATATGTTGCTCAGTCATATAGAAAGGGTTCCTAAATATGTTAATTGAATTTAAATTGAATAAAATAAAATAAGATGAGTATAATTCCTAACGAGTATACCACCAGAACTAAACACACCCGCTGTATAAATAAGGTTAAACAAAAACTAAAGTCTGTACTGACCTCTGTCATCAATTTACACACAAATCACCTGGTTCCATTGTTCTGAACAACCACAAGGCGTTAACACTCTCCACAGGAACCGAGAAGCAGGATCTCCAGCTCCCTGGGTCTTCACATCGACACGGACAGGTGTTATATTGTGCCGATGTTCCAAGGAAGACTCAGCTCCCAGTATATCCAAATATATCCCTTCTAGGTGGTATCTAAATTCCAGATTCAAAGGTCCAGGCTTCGATAATTGAAGATTAACGAAAATGACAGAATGTCATCGAAAGAAAATTTAATATTTTGAAATATATTAAATTAAATTTTGAAATATATATTAAATATTTGGAATATTTTGAAATATATATATTAAATATTTTGAAATATATTAAATTAAATTAAATAATGAAATTAAAACCCTGAAACAAAGAAACATGTGGTCAAAATGACGGAATCATAACCTATGCCAATTCAAAAGAATGGTTTGAAATCTTACCAGAGTAGATTGTATATGTGAAATCTCTCGTTCCCACCATCCCCGAAATCAGATTAAACTATTTATTTATAACATATATACGAAACATGAGGAAGCTGCAACAAAAGTAGAACACGAATTTATATATGACATCCATAGGCTAATACAACCACAAAAGAAAATCTCACCATAGTATCGAAATTACTCACCACTTTTGTTGAGATAATTATTAAGAAAATTAAGACATAATATTATATTAAATTAAACTCAGGCGAACCTGGCCAAACAAAAAAACGAAACTTAAATCTCCGGCTCCTCTCCCTTCTCTCAATCATGATGAAGCAAAAAGAATCCTACAACCTGACAGTGTTGCCACACTAAACTTTCAAAACTAATACCAACCGAAAAAAATCTATATTTTATTTATTTATGAAATAATTTATCATATGAAACAATGATGAAAGTAATTAATTAAAACGACTCTGAATATTAAACAATTTAAATAAACGAGAAACACAATGCAACTCTCAAAGAACGCCATCTAGTGAGCTTCACTAAGCAAATCAATACTAGGATCTATAGTAGTTTTGCCGTTAGATGTAGATATCGCTATGCTATGAATTTCTACTACGTTACAATACCTCCCCCCCTACGAAAGGTTCACAGGGTGAACCACGCTGCCCTCAGCGTTGCAACCCTGAAACTAAAGAAATCCTAACTAACACTAGCCAGAACACAAACCAAAAAAATATTATAAATGCAAACACTAACACATACAATATGCATTGCAAGAAAAATATTAGTATTGCGTTATATCAGAATGTGCTTGAGCGAGAGCACCTTGACATCATTTTCAGCTCTCTGTTAAATGCAACTAGGTCTACGGTGACTCGCTCCTCGCCACTAATCGCCGGAATACAGTATCAAACAGACAATGTTTGAACTGGAATAATGTGTAGTAATACTATCACATGTAAAATGAATGGTTTTACTATTTATTTAGAATTAATTCTAAATAGAAAATAGCCTGAAATTAGAATCTTGAAATAAATTCAATGACCCAGAAACTAAACAAAATGGAAAATCCAAAAAAAAAAATGTATAAATTAGCCAAAATCTTATACAGTAATATCAGCATTACAGGTTTATTTACTCCCCTTCGCTAGTCTTCCCCGAACACTCAAATCTCATGCATCCTAACCTTACTTACATCAACTTCATCAATCCCCATCTAAACCATGGTAATGTAACTGCTAACTCAGTACATCACTACTCTCACAAAAATACTAATTGAATATTGTTGGAATTTAAATATTCAAACAGTAACGACTAAACAAAAAAATGTAACGCTAAATATTTACTTCTTAAAGTCCTTAATATGCCAAGTACCTATAGGATGATTATCAGCTACTCTAACCAACTCATAAACCAGAGGTGACAAAACTTTTACTACTCTGCACTTTTCATACTTAGGAGCCAACTTGGCTGTAAAGAATTTCTCAGCATCGCTTTGTGTATAAGTCTTTTTCCACACAATATCGCCTACCGCATATTTTGCTGGTCTGCGTCGCAAATTATAATGCGTTGCATTCTCTGCATGAGCCTGGAACAAATTTTCTCTAACTTGACGAAATATGTCCTGTAATATTCCAAAGTTTCCGGCATATTCCTCCCTTGGCATTCCTACCTCGTAATCCTTGTCCGTGTCCTTATAAAAGGAACCATTTAGTACCGGTTCTCTTCCATGGACAAGAAAGAACGGGGAGAATCCAGTGGATTCATTTACCGCACTGTTTATGGCAAATTGGACTTTATACAAATTTTCATCCCAGGACCTGTGGTTATCTTTCACAAAAGCAGCTACTGCAGTCATAATAGTCTTGTTATACCTCTCTACAAGATTTACTTGTGGTGTATACAATGGTGTGTAATGCAAATTCGGAATATTATAACGCTTTATGAGATTACGAAATTCGGAACCCGTGAATTGCGATCCATTATCCACAATTACGGTTTCCGGAACACTATGGTTCAGGAAAACAAAATTCTCAAGCGCCTTTACAACAGCGGCACCAGTGGCACGCCTTAACGGAAACAACATTGTATACTTCGAGAAGCAACAGGTTACTACAAAAAGAAACGTAAATCCTGATCTAGATCTGGGCAAAGGTCCTACTAGATCAGCAGAAATAACCTGAAATGGTCTACTACAAACCTTGGGTTTCCCTAATAAACCAGGAGTGGCTGTTGTTGTATGCTTATAAGCAGCACAAACATCGCAATTTTTAACATAATCAACCACATCCTTGTACATACCGCGCCAAAAGTATCGAAGTGATAGTCTACGATGAGTTTTGAACACTCCGAAATGACCAGCAGTTGCATCTGCATGGTTTTCTTTCAAAATCCTATTAATGTCGCTCTTATGGACTACCTCTTTCCAATCGAACTCACTCAAAAGCTGGTATTTACATTTACTGAAACGAAACAATTTATTTTTCAAAATGCAAAAATTCGGAAAGTTGGCTGGATTATTTTTACAACCATTAAATATTTTGTCATACCAGTCATCAATGATATTCTGTCTTCCCGAACTACTTCGTTGATCATTAATCACGTCGACCTTCATGAGTCTCGACAAGGTATCCGGAACCACGTTATCACTACCCTTCCTATGCTCAATAACAAAATTATACTGTGACAATCTGCAACCCCATCTGGCTAATCTTCCAGAGGGATTTTCCAAATTCAAAAACCACTTGAGCGATGCATGATCGGTAATGATCGTAACTGTTCTTGAACCAAAATAAGCTTGAAATTTCTCCACTGCAAAAATGACAGCAAGAGCTTCACGTTCTGTCGCACTGTAATTTCTTTCATTTTTATTTAAACTTCTACTGACATACGCGATGGGATGCTCATGTCCATCTACCTCTTGTGTTAACATGCCGCCAACTCCGTAAGCTGAAGCATCGCAATGCACCTTAAAAGGCTTGTCAAAATTCGGAACCGCAAGCACAGGTGCCGTTACTAATGCATTTTTCAAAGTATTAAATGCTACCTCTGCTTGTTCACTCCACTCAAATTTTGGTGCGTTCTTGCCTTTACTAGTTAATCTATTGAGTGGGGCTGCTATAGTCGAAAAATTTCTGATAAAACGTCTATACCAGGAACATGTGCCTAAAAATATTTTTACTTCTTGTGCGGATTTTGGAGTCGGAAAATTCATGACCGCGGCAACCTTCTCTGGATCAGTCCGTAACCCGAATTCATCCACCATGTACCCTAAATAACGTAATGATTTTCGAAAAAAACTGCATTTTTCAAAATTTATAGACAATTGAGCCATTTTTAATTTATCCAAAACTCTATTTAACAAAATTAAATGCGTTTCAAAATCTGAAGAACAAATTACAATGTCGTCTATATAACAAAAAACTTTCCCATTTGTTATATCACTACAAAAATTTTGATTAAATAACCGGTCCATCAATCTCTGTTGACGTGCTGGAGCACCGCATAAGCCAAAAGGCATAACTTTAAATTTAAACAAACCTCTACCCGGAACTGTGAAACTCGTTTTTTCCTGAGAATCTTCACTTAACGGAATTTGCCAAAAACTAGAACTTAAATCAATTGATGATAAAAATTTTGCTTCTTTTAGGCTATCCAGAATTTGCGGAATGTACGGAATCGAATATGAATCCCCCTTGGTTACTGAATTTAACTTCCGGCAATCTAAGCAAAATCTCCAGTCTCCATTTGCCTTTTTAACCAAGATCGCTGGGTTATTCCAAGGACTCTCACTTGGAGTGACTACATCCAATTCTAACATTCTATCTAGTTCCTTACATAACGCATCTTTCTTTTCCGGAGAAAGTGGATATTGTTTAATCTTAATAGGCAAAGCATCACCGGTATCAATAATATGTTCAATTAAATTAGTTCTACCTAACCCTATCCTTTGTGATGAAATATCTAAAAATTTATTTACTACTGAATTCGCTAATTCTTTTTGCTGGTTTGATAGTGAATCAAAAGATTTTATGGTATGAACTGGTTCATCATCAATAACATTTAAACTGTAAAATCTTGAAGGTGCTTTACTCAATTCCAAATTATCGAAAATTCCCGGCGCTAACTGAAACGTTTTCCAAAAATCACAACCAAAAATAACATCTACTACAATAGATGGAATTACAAAAAACTTAATAATGTGAGTCATAGAATTATAAGTAATCGGAATAAACATGTAACCCAAGCAATGGAGCTTGTCCCCATTTGCCACAGAAAATGCGGTGTCATTATCGACATGTAATTTGTAACCCATTTTCAAAAAAACTTTGTGCGCCTGGTTACCCAAAATTGACACACAAGCACCGGAATCTAGTAAACCCGTAATCTCCAAGTTGTCTACTAAAGTCTGCAAATGTGGTCTAACATCCTTTTCATTAATTGAAAACAGGACTGTGTCAGGTATGCAAGTTGTTTTATTACAATTGACAACAGTATTAGATTGTGACTCTGCACAGACCTGATTTATTAGTTTTTTGAATTTTTATTCGGAAGTGGTTGCCTGACCAAAGCTTTCTTACTACACACTGGGCATGTTTTAACTGTGTAGTTCTGCAATCCGCATGAAAAACACCTTAGAGACTTCGGAACAACACTACAAAATTTAAAGTTGTGGTTACCTTTACCACATTTATAACAAAGTTTTCTATTTGAGTGTACCAAATTATTATTTTCACTTCTAACAACCCTAGCTGCTGTCGTCGCGACTGTGTTCACTTGTTTAGAATTCGATTTGTAAGCAAACTCAGAACTTAGAAGTGCTTTATTACTACTGGGCTCTAAAAATAAAGCGGAACGTTGTTTGGCAGCCTCTAGTTTACGACATTTTTCCTTCAAAACCGCTACTGAATCTATGGTTACTAGGGCCAATTGCTCGGAATAACATGGTCGAATGTTATGTAAAAGAATGCTTAATTTTTGTTCCTCCGAAAGCTGAGCCGTCAATCTCGCAAACATACAGAACATTACCGAAAAATAAATACACACTGGTTCATCGGGGCCTTGCGTTCGAGCTCTGATTTCCCCAATTAACCTGTGGTCATAATCCACTGCGTCGAATTCTTCTAAAAATAACTTTTTTAATTCTAGCCAATTTGAAACTAATGACTTATTACCTCTGAACCACAACAAAGCTTTACCTGTAAACAGATGAAAGGCAGAAACGAACAGCTTCGAATCTGAAACGCCATAAGACTTCTTATATTCTTCCACACGTTCGATAAAGCTACGTGGGTCTCCTTGTCCATTGTAGGTTAACTTCCACTTGGCAACATTTTTGTCCCCAGTGCATTCTACTGTGGTGCTGTCTGAAGTCAAAGATTCATCTTCCTGAGCCCAATCGTTGTTAGGTTCCAATCTAGAAATCAGAATATCTAATTTTGAACTTAATTCGCTCCTCTTATCTTTTAAGGTGAGCTCGGTAGAATGTATTCTTAAATTTCTAAAATATAAATGGGACGCTAAAGCTTTAGCCCTACAAAGAGTATGTCGTTCTTTATTTTCCTCAAATTTCTTAATCAAATCTCTTAAATCCTGAAGCTTTTGAGTAACAACCTGCAACTCGGTTTCCGCAGGAATGTCCGTTTCCAAAATTGATTCAGAAGGAATCTCTATTAACAAATGTTTTAATTGCTTTTTCAATCCCAGCACGGTAGGTGCTGGTGTTTCAGAACGAATGGACACCTCATAACTTAATTCATCTTTCAAAAGGGAGTGAAATTGTGCAAAAGTTTGTTCCATTTTGATTTATCAAAATCAGTACAGCCAAAATATCAGAAAATTAACTTAACTTGGTGGTATTACCGTTACTAAAAAGTTACAAAAGTTTTAACACAAATCAAAAAAATTACTTCCTCAGTATATCAAAAAAATTACTTCCTCAGTATATCAAAAAAAATTACTTCCTCAGTATTTCAAAAAAATTACTTCCTCAGTATATCAAAAAAAATTACTTCCACAGTATTTAAACAAAATTATTTGAAAACAAAAACTTAACCTACCGTTAAATAATATATCTCAACAATTATGCTTCCCCTTAACAGAATAATAATAACAATAATTATAAGTAACAACCAAAATTGTAAGTTATGGTACAACCTTCATATACATAACTCAACAAGAATATAAACTCAACAAAAATAATACTTCTAAACATAAAGCATCCAACTTACTATGAAATACCAAATACAGTTTAACGTTGGTCAGTAGAAATATTCATATAACTCTATAAGTACACAGACATAAATAAAAGAAAATACATAACCTATATTAACAGAATCATCAAAATATGTACCTTTGAAGTTAAATTTAAAATTTTCTTACTCTGACAACTGTCAAAACACAAAATATTAATAGTACAGCATATTCAAAATATATGGGTGATACTCATTTAACAATGAAAACAAAACTCAAAATACTAATATTACAGTATTTTCAAAACCTATTGGTGATATACTCATCTATCAAAATAACATAACAATGGTAATATATAATAGTTGCAATATATAATGATATTAAACTGCAATTACAACAACAACAAAAAAAAAGTTATTCAAATTAAATGTTAGTGTCTTACTTTAATAC
Source organism: Boloria selene (assembly GCA_905231865.2). Classification (NCBI taxonomy): domain Eukaryota; kingdom Metazoa; phylum Arthropoda; class Insecta; order Lepidoptera; family Nymphalidae; genus Boloria; species Boloria selene. Next base: position 6,715,154 of record HG993161.1, on the reverse strand, counting down.
CTATCCAATGTTTGTATAAAAAAAATATATTAACATTTAAATTAATCCGTGGGCGCCATTTGCCACCCGTCACATTGTCGGAAGAGTTGTCCGGCTAATTCAGAAACAATGTGCCGTTGACAAAGAGAAAACAAAATTATATGTATGTATGTTTATAAATATATCTGGGTTATAGGTTACGATACAATTACATTAAATAAGAAACCAGTAAATAATTTTAAACAAAATAGTGATTTATTTCTTTTATTTTATTTTTACAATCCAAAACTTTCTCTAATTAATTTATTACTAAATTTTTATAATTTTAAAGATCCATAACTAAATACAGAATTTAATGTGTAAAACAAAACCTTAGATACATAATATGTTGCTCAGTCATATAGAAAGGGTTCCTAAATATGTTAATTGAATTTAAATTGAATAAAATAAAATAAGATGAGTATAATTCCTAACGAGTATACCACCAGAACTAAACACACCCGCTGTATAAATAAGGTTAAACAAAAACTAAAGTCTGTACTGACCTCTGTCATCAATTTACACACAAATCACCTGGTTCCATTGTTCTGAACAACCACAAGGCGTTAACACTCTCCACAGGAACCGAGAAGCAGGATCTCCAGCTCCCTGGGTCTTCACATCGACACGGACAGGTGTTATATTGTGCCGATGTTCCAAGGAAGACTCAGCTCCCAGTATATCCAAATATATCCCTTCTAGGTGGTATCTAAATTCCAGATTCAAAGGTCCAGGCTTCGATAATTGAAGATTAACGAAAATGACAGAATGTCATCGAAAGAAAATTTAATATTTTGAAATATATTAAATTAAATTTTGAAATATATATTAAATATTTGGAATATTTTGAAATATATATATTAAATATTTTGAAATATATTAAATTAAATTAAATAATGAAATTAAAACCCTGAAACAAAGAAACATGTGGTCAAAATGACGGAATCATAACCTATGCCAATTCAAAAGAATGGTTTGAAATCTTACCAGAGTAGATTGTATATGTGAAATCTCTCGTTCCCACCATCCCCGAAATCAGATTAAACTATTTATTTATAACATATATACGAAACATGAGGAAGCTGCAACAAAAGTAGAACACGAATTTATATATGACATCCATAGGCTAATACAACCACAAAAGAAAATCTCACCATAGTATCGAAATTACTCACCACTTTTGTTGAGATAATTATTAAGAAAATTAAGACATAATATTATATTAAATTAAACTCAGGCGAACCTGGCCAAACAAAAAAACGAAACTTAAATCTCCGGCTCCTCTCCCTTCTCTCAATCATGATGAAGCAAAAAGAATCCTACAACCTGACAGTGTTGCCACACTAAACTTTCAAAACTAATACCAACCGAAAAAAATCTATATTTTATTTATTTATGAAATAATTTATCATATGAAACAATGATGAAAGTAATTAATTAAAACGACTCTGAATATTAAACAATTTAAATAAACGAGAAACACAATGCAACTCTCAAAGAACGCCATCTAGTGAGCTTCACTAAGCAAATCAATACTAGGATCTATAGTAGTTTTGCCGTTAGATGTAGATATCGCTATGCTATGAATTTCTACTACGTTACAGTGTCGCTGGCGGAGTACGTGACGGGCGCGCTGGCGGCGCTGGCGCTGCTGCTGCTGGTGGCGCTGCTGGCGCCGCTCGCGCACGCGCTCTCCTGCACGCCTGGTACACACGCACACACACGCACACACACACACACACACACACACACACACACACACACACACATATACACACACACACACACACACACACACACACACACTCAAACACACACATTCAAACACACACACTCAAACACACACATTACAATCACATCTACCATTTGCCAGTCAAAATGGTTTTGCATACTGCTGGACCTCTAATGGTAAAATTTACCTACGGAAAAAAGAAGGTGACCCATACCACCGTATAAGCTCAAAACAAGACTTAAAAAAGCTAAAACCTACCAAATGCCTAGTAACAATTGTATGCCCTATTTTAAAAATGAAAAACATAAAATTAAGTTTATTTTTGCTAAATTACTCAAAATGTTTTTCTTATGCGATATTTCAATGTTATATTATTAAACTAGCAGTACCCGCGGCTTCGCCTGCGTTAATTTTTTTAATCGCTACTAATCTTTATTCAATCACTGGCAATCGGTTGATATGTAGATTGCCTGAAAATTCTCAAAAATTACTCCAGCTATTTCAGAACCCATCGTGGATATACTCCTGAGCGGCGCGGCTACCTCTCCCCGCTCTTGGCTCCCACTCCCTCTCCCCATTGCCCGCTGTGCTGCGCGTTATTTTATTATTATTATTTTTAAGTTCGTAATATCCTTTGAATGGAGTGTCCGATTTGTAGTATCGTAAAAGTTATCTAACTCGATGCGAAATTTGAAACTTTTAGCACAAAAAATTAAGGTATTTCGAAAAACTTATGAGACCCTTACACTACCTTAATCCGGCCCTATAGAAAAAAAAAACGTTTTTAGCGTACTTTTATCAACAATTAACCACCTTCGTACCAAATTTAAAGTTCATAGCACAAAAGATGAACACTTTCACACAAATTTCCTATGGCCCTAAGACCTCCTCGATTTGACCCGTCGCAAAATTTGTTCTTTGCGGATGTCAACTAACTATTAACTACCTCCATGCTAAATTTAAAGTTTGTAACACAAAAAGTGAATAACTGTTATACAAAATAATGAGAGCCCTCATATCATCTTAATCCAACCCTGTCGCAAAATTCGTTCTTAGTAGATGTTCACTGACCACACATTATCTTCCCGCCAGATATAAAGTTTGTAGCACAAAAGATAAAGGACTTACATAGAAACTTGCTACAGCTCTTAGACCTCATGAATCCGGCCTTGTAGCAAAATCCGTTATTAGCGGACTTCTACTTAACTACAAAAACTACTTTCCTGCCAAAAAGTTTGTAGCGCAAAAAAATTAAAGACTTTCATACAAACTTGCGGGAGCCCTTAGACCTCCTTAATCCGGCCCTGATGCAAAATAAGTTTATACTCGTAGCGAACGATTACAAACTATTAATTACCTCCCTATCAAATTTAAAGTTTTTAGCACAAAAAATGAAGGATTTTCATACAAAGTTGCGAGAGCCCTTAGACCTCTTTAATCCGGCCCTGTCACAAAATTCGTTCTTTGCGGGCATCCACTAACTATTAACTACCTCCCTGGCAAATTTAAAGTTTCTAGGACGTAAATAATGAAGAAATTAAAAAAAAACTTGTGAGTGCCCTTAGACCTCCTTAATGCGGCCCTGTCGCCAAATTCGTTCTTACCGGACCCATACTAAATATTAACTAACTCCCTGCCAAATTTAAAGTCTGTAGCACAAAAGATGAAGGACTTTCATACAAACTTGCGAGAGCTCTTAGACCACCTTAATCCGGCCCAATCGCAAAATCAGTTCTTAGTGCACCTATACTATTTATAAAGTACCTCCCTGCCAATTTTCATCTTTATACGTCCAGCAGTTTTTGAGATTTCGTGATGAGTGTTTTTCGCATTTATATATATAGATTAATAATGCCATCTATGAGAAATCATTACGCATCATTTGATAAGTTAGAACTTAGAACATATTATTATTTTATTCTTTCTTATAGCAGTATTTTAGGAATTAAATATTCTTTTATATGTAGTAAATATATTATATTTTATTTAATTATACTATATATTTTATTTTATATGAATTACAAATTCTTATATTTTAATACGTATAACATTAGAATTTATATTTTTGTTTTAACTGGATGTGAGATGATTTTATTAAAATATACTTTTAAAATTGTTGTGATTAATTATTGTTAATAGGATATTTATTTTTTTGTAAACGCAAGAAATGAATGGATTTATTTTATTTATTTTTTATTTTATTTATTTACACTAATACAGAGGTAAATCTTTATGGCTGTATGAATGAGTTCCTTTGCTTCAATATTGACGTGTCATCCGATGTCAGTATCGCTTCGCTAGGCGGCTAGAGTGGCCAATATGGCGACTTCAATAATCGATTTGTCTTTCAGCATCATTAGAATTTAACAAAATACTCGACAATCCGAATTTTGCGGATATATGTTGTCGACTCGAAATCTTTATTTTTTTGTTTTATTAATCAGGTAAGGTTTCGATCGAGTCTACCGTACCCCTTGATGAAATTATTAATATAGATATAGATTACACCTTGTGTCCGAAAAACCCAAATATCTTACGGAACCCTATATTTTTCCAAAATAAAATATAGCCTATGTTACTCGTGGATAATGTAGCTTTCGAATGGTGAAAGAATTTTTGAAATCGGTCCAGTAGTTTTTGAGCCTATTCATTACAAACAAACAAACAAACAAACAAACAAACAAAGTTTTCCTCTTTATAATATTAGTATAGATTCCAGTATTTTTATTATTTTAATATGTATTTACAGCGGAAACTATAACCATAGTAGAGGTGGAGCCGCGTCCGTCCGGCTCGCGAGACATCGCGCCGGCGTCGTCGCGGCGGACTCGCGGTGAGTTGACGAAAGATATAAATAAATAAATATGTTGGGACATTTTTTACAACAGCGCCATCTAGTTCCGTGGTAAGCTACGAGGCTTGTGTTACGGATACTAGATAGTTGATATACTACACATATACATTTTAAATACATATATAATATAACTCAACAAATGAATGCCTCCATCGGGACTCGAACTCACGACTGCTGTTGCAGAAAGTAGAGTCACTGCCAAATGAGCCAAACGTGTCGTCAAACGTTGACGAAAGATATTATGAAAAAATACGTTTTTTTTTCAAATTTTTTGACTAAACTTTATAGTAGAAGAAGTCATATTACACAACATAAAATAAACGTATAAATGAAACTATGTTTTCGGATTTTGTCGCGGATTTATTATGATTTTTCGTTCCCGACGTTTCGAATGCTTTACAGCAATCATGGTCACGGGAGAGATCTAAATAAATCCGCGACAAAATCCGAAAAGATAGTTTCGTTTATAATGTCAAATATTCGCGTAGACCTAAGAAAATAGTTTCTAAGTATCGGTTTTCGAAATTTTATATTTATATAATGATCTTCTAATCCCAAAAAAGTATGATTTAATGTTGAGTTAGACGAAGCAATATACAATATATTATGGTAACCCTCGATAACAATTGATCTCACACAGAGTCCGAGTCGGAGGTGGAGACGGAGGAGGAGGAGGAGGAGGAGGCGGGGGTGGAGGAGGAGAGGGAGGGGGAGGCGGCGCCGCTGACGGTGGCGGGGCTGAGCCGCGCTCGCCCGCAGGCGCACTCGCGACGCTCCTACAGGTGACACACACACACACACACACACACACACACACACACACACACACACACACACATATATATACATACACACATACACACACACAGACACACACACACACACACACACATACACACACTACGATACGTACGATATGTTCGAACAATTCTTTCCGAATTGGTGGTAGACTCATGACGTCAGTAAGAAATTGTAACGATTTTTATGCTGAATAAAATATTTTGATTTGATTTGATGTCACCGTAAAATTGTAAATACCGTTAGATTATAATCTATCCTACGAGATAGTAAACTGTCGAAAGATTGTGAACTGTAACATACTGTTTACAATTTAACGCATAATTTTCAGTGGATAATCAATCAAAGTGAACAGGCAAATTGTGTAATTGGTTGCAACGAAACGCATCTCGCAAAACGCGCACCTTTGTATACTGTGAAATTATAATCTAACGGTATTTACAATATTACGGTGACGGATATAAGTAAAATGGATTTTACGTTTAAATAGTTAAATGCGTAGAGTTATTAAGGAGAACGAGCTTAGTGGTTTGCCATAGGAGGTCTATTTCCAAGCAGTAGATGAAGCAGGTCTAATATGATCAGATATATTTTAACTTAAAGTTCATATCTATACTAACATTATAAAGCTGATGAATTTGTTTGTTTGTTTGTTTGAATGAATGCGCTAATCTCAGAAAATACTGGTCCGAATAGAAATTTTTTTTGTGTTGAATAGTCCGTTTATCGAGGAAGACTATATATAGGCTTTATAACATCACGTTACGACCAATAGGAGCGGAGCATCAATGTAAAATGTTGCAAAAAATGGCGTTGGTTCTGCGAGCTACCATACCGCGCGACTCAAAAAAAAATTGCTTTACGGTCCCTAGAATGCGTGCGAAGCCGCGGGAAATGCTAGTATAATATATGTCTAATTTTGGGCATTCAACCATCCTTCAGCACACAGATAATAGTAGAGCTGGTCCCGCAGGTACTTCTCGAGCTCGCTGACGGTGGCGGTGGTGTACGCGCTGCCGGTGGTGCAGTTGCTGGCCACTTACCAGGCGGTACGTACATACATCACTATTGTCTTCTTTTGTAATAATTAGACAAAAATAATTAAACGTTTTGAGAGTTGAATGAACTTAGCCGGTCATTGTTCAGTAAGTCAACGTTTTGTTTGACGTAATCGTCATACCAAATTTCGTCTAAAACTGTCAAGTGTACACCCACACTAAATCCAGAACCAAAATAGCTTTTAGCAAGAACCCAAAAAACGTTTCGATGGTCTATAGCTTTCTGGACTTTTATAATGATGGGTTTGCGAAAGCTGTCGAAACAATTGGGTTTTAGTACTTAAATTGTCCCTCTAGTAAAAGACCCAAAAAATATCTGATATCGAGTTTAAGAAGGAAAGGAGAGAGTGATGATTGATGATGATGATGACAAATTAATAGAAAAATTTCGATGTCTCTAAGTTGTGATGTTCGCACATATAATTCTAGTATCATAGACGAAATAGAGGGAATCAATCATTCCAAAGTTTTAGCGAGAGATTTATCTGTTGGACAAAGTCGACTTGTAAAGTTCAAAACGGACCTTGGATCGATTTGGTTAAAGTTGCTGGACCCCACTGGATGCGAATGGCGTAAGACTAGCTGTTGTGGATATATTTGGGGGAGACCTATTTCAAGTAGAAGACGTCTTTGGGTTGAGACGACCAATAATCCGCTAAGTTTAAGATGTGTATGTATGTGTGTGAGAAAACCTATGTCCAGCAAAAGATGAGTTTGGGCTGAGACGACCAGCTCAAATAATCATTATGATGTGTGTATGTATGTGTATGTATGTGTATGTGTGTGTGTGTGTGCAGCGCGTGCGACAGACGGGCGACCAGGACGTGTGCTACTACAACTTCCGGTGCGCGCTGCCGCTGGGCGCGCTGTCCGACAGCAACCACGTGGCCTCCAACATCGGCTACGTGCTGCTCGGCGCCGTCTTCATGCTGCAGGTGCGATGGCGGACCAGGCACAGGCCGGACAGCCAAAAAACGGTGAGCCTATATTCATCATAAATAAATATGTTGGGACTTTATCACAGACAGCGCCACCTAGTTCCATGTTAAGCTACGAGGCTTGTGTTACGGATACCAGATAGTTGATATCCTACATATATATAACTATACGTAATATAAATATAAACACCCATGACTGGAGTACAACAACAAACATTCTTGCTCAACAAATGTATGCCTCCAGCGGGATAAAGAATATTCCTTGTATGGGGCACGTCGTGTGGTTCACTACGGTTGGATGGTTTCAAAACCATTTAATCGATGTGCCCCAAACCGGTTTCATTAGAAAGGTATGCAGAAATGGCCAATAAAAACCACTAAAACGTACTAAAGGGACGAACCTTTGCAGTATGTAAGTCGCTAGTATATAATATGTATGTCGTAGGGAATTTATATTTTCCTGATCATATATGTACAATAAACATGGCCTCTTTGTTAGGATCTGGGCATCCCGGAGCACCCGGGGCTGCTGTACTCCATGGGGCTGGCGCTGGTGATGGAGGGCGTGCTGTCCGCATGCTACCACCTCTGCCCGAACAAGATGAACTTCCAGTTTGGTAAGTCACACATAAAAAATTAACTAGTCGTATTGTTCCAATTTGATAGCTATTTGAAATTTCGGACTCTTTTCGATTTTTATACACGTTTGACATACGTAAAATGACTTCTTTCTACAACTTTCTAATTTGTAATCTGTTTTACAAAATATGCATGCTTATGTATATACCTTTCAAACTTTTTCTTCTTCTTCTTCTTAAAGTGCCATCTTCTTTCGAAGGTCAGCGATCATTAAGGCAATTTGAACCTTTGATGCCGCGGCTCTAAATAAGAAACGGGTGCTTTTTCCAAACCATTGGCATAGGTTTTTAGCCAAGATGTTCTTCTTTGACCCACACTTCGTTTACCTTGAATTATTTCCTGTATAATGAGTTGTAGTAGGTCGTATTTTCGGTTTCTCATTATGTGGCCGAGATATTCAAACTTTTTAGAGATGTTTTTGTATACATCTAAACCTTATAATAAATATACTTGTGTACCCGCAGACTCGTCGTTCATGTACGTGACGGCGGTGCTGTGCATGGTGAAGCTGTACCAGAGCCGCCACGCCGACGTCAACGCCTCCGCGCACGCCACCTTCCTGCTGCTCGCCTTCGTCATGGCCATCGGTCGGTGCTGGTCTCCCACTCCTCGCACTCCTCATACCACCCACCTACTGCTCCATACCCCGTGACTGTATCCATCTACAAACTACTCATCTTCATCATGCTCATTGCTCGGTGCTGGGCTCCCACTCCTCACAGTCTCCGACTATATCCATTTATATACTTCTTACCTTTTTCATGGTTTTCGGTCGATACTAGTATACAGTTACACCCCCCATGAATAATCCACCTATTAGCCCCCAAAAATCATACACCACCTATGGCCATGATAGGTGGTGCAGTGGTCTTCTACTTCTCACACTCCTTATACTCCCAGACTAATATTTATACTATCCACCTGCTACTCGACTTCGTCATGGGTTTCGGCTCTCACTCTTCTCCTACCTCATACTCCTCACATTTACCCAAAGTCCTCAAATCCCCCCCATACTTCTCACATCACCCCATACTCCACACATCCACATACCAAACCAAAAATACTCCTAATATTCGCCACACCCTGCGATCTTCCCAACCAAGTGTCGATAGAGTATTATGCATTGAATTACATGAATATATTTTTAAATGTCATTTGATTAATATTAATTTTTGGTACCCAACATTATGGATTATTATGTTGAATATGCTGTAAGTATTTTGTGTGTTTGCAGGTGTGGTGGGCATCATGTCCCCGACCCTGTACTTCTGGGCGCTGTTCACGGCGGCCCACCTCGGCGTGTGCTTCTTCCTGACACTCAAGATATACTATGTGGGCAAATTGAAAATACGTAAGTTTTATCATTCTTTGTCTTCTTTTTTTTTAATTTATTTTCTATTGAAATTTCATAAATTATTGATAAGTCCTTTTTAACGTACCACTGCTGGGGGTAGGCCTCCCTTTAACAAGAGGGGGATCAGGCCATAATACATCACGCTGGCCTAGTGCGTGTTGGCGGGCATCACATGTTTTTTGAAAACTTGCTAGGTTTTTTCAGATATGCAGGTTTCCTTACGATGTATTCCTTTACCGTAAGACAAGTGGTAATCATGATAGAAATGATTCGCACTTGAAAATATTAGATTTGCGAGAGTCGGATTTGTACCCACATCACTCGGTCGGATAACGCGTGAACGCGTAACCACTGGGCTAGTGTCAACACTTATAACAGTAATATTGTTGTCAACTCTCTCACAATTTATTTATTTTTATTTATTTATGTTTATTAGGAAGACATACAGTTTGATATACATTATAAATAAAATTTAAGTGACATACATTTACCAGTTAAGTCTTCACATAATAATAGCACAAATAATAGCAGTTAGTACATTAATAAAGAAGACATACAAATTTCAACTCTAAGGATCTAAATTTAGATAATATTTTTGTATACAAAACAAAATGCCAAAAAAATATGATTAAAAATAAAACAAAAAAAAAAGTGAGAGAATTCTAACAATATCAGATATTAAGATTAAAATTAAAATATCATCGAGAAATGACATTCATCGCAATAGATTTAAATCTATTTAAGTTAACATTAAACATGTCAATGTCACCAAACACATTGTCATGAGAGTTGCATGCACGATAAAGAAAAATATTCCGGGCATATTTCGTTTTAACTACAGGAACAAAAAATTGTAATTTTTTACGAGCTTGTAAACGAGGACATCTCAAACTAATATTACTCAAAAGATAAGGGGTATCAACATAACCGGTAAGTATTTTATAAAGCAAATGCTCATCCCTAACCATTCGACGGTCCTTTAAAGAGATCAGATTGGATGGCTTCGCGAACAGGTAGTTAGTTTTAAAGCTAATATGTTTGCTAAATTTCTTTTGAACATTCTCAATTCTATCAATGTATACATTGTATATTGGGTTCCACACAGTTGAAGCGTATTCGAGAACTGAGCGAACGTAGGCATTGTATAAAGTGAAGAGTGTGGCACTGTTACGAAAATCCTTTCCTATCCTAAGAATAAACCCCAGCATTCGAAACGCCCTGCCAACAATGTAGTCAATATGACAGTTAAATAAAAGTTTACAGTCAAGGTACACTCCCAGGTCCCTCACCTCAGTAACCCTCTTGATTGGTTCATTGTTAAAACAGTAATTGTATTCCACTGTATGACGTTTACGCGAAAAAGTAATTACGTTGCATTTTTCGATGTTCAAGATAAGACCATTGCATAGACAGTAATCAAATAAACGGTTCAAATCATCCTGCAACAATGCACAATCGGTAGGTGTATTAATTGGCTTAAAAATTTTCATATCGTCAGCATATAATAATATTTCCGAGTTCTTAAATACTTTATTTATGTTATTTATAAATAGATTAAAAAGTAGAGGGCCGAGATGAGAACCCTGAGGCACACCTGAGGTAACGGGTACAAAAGATGAACAAAAGCCTTTAACTGTTACAGCCTGACTCCGCTCCATAAGATACGAAATCATCCAACGTAGGAGATCGCCATGTATACCAACCTCTACAAGCCTACGAATTAATAAATAATGCGAAATTTTGTCAAATGCTTTTGAGAAGTCGGTATACACCACGTCAACCTGACAACCACCATCCATATGAGACAATATTCGGTGTAAAAATTCATTCAAATTAGACTCTGTAGATTTTTTGTTCATAAAACCGTGTTGCTGTTCAATAATTATAGGCCTTAAAATTGGAAAAATACTGTCATATATAATTTTTTCAAATAATTTAGCGATAACACACAATTTAGAAATAGGTCTGTAATTCTGAATATTATGTCTATTACCAGACTTGAGAACGGGCACCACAAATGACTGTTTCCATAATAGCGGCATAACTCCGGTATTCAGGGACTTATCAAAAAGCAGAAATATTGGAAGCGCAAGACTGTCACTACACATTTTTAGAAAATATGGAGGTATAAGATCAGGGCCACAACCTTTATTAACGTCAAGTTTCCTTAAATAACTTGATACAATCCCAGGCGATATTTCGACAGTTCCAATTGAAACACCATCATGACAATTTTGAGACGTGTTAAAGTTATTTACATCGTAATCTGTATTGGGCGTATTAGGTTGAAAGACTGATTTAAAATAATTGTTGAAAAGAGAACTAATCTCTATACCATTCGACGCAGACAAATCATCCAAAAACATCGTGCCAGGTAATTCATTACAGCTCTTTTTAGATTTTACGAATGACCAAAAATGTTTACTGTGTCGTAATATTTTTTCTTCTGAGTTTTTAATATAAGTATCATAGCAATAAACTTGTGCCCTTTTTTGTCTATCCCTTAATAAACTGAAAGTATCATAATCACTAATCCTTCCGTAGATTTTCCACTTCCTGTGATATTTGAGTTTTTCCCTAACAATTTTAATTAAAGCGCTCGAATACCAACACGGATAGTGTCTACTATCTGCAACGACCCTAACGGGAACCCATTCGGATATGATTTCATTAATGGTTTGATAAAAGACACTAACAGACGTATCGATATCGAGGCCCGACAGTAACTCATACCAATTAATATTATCAATAATCCCGTTGACAATACTGTAATCAACGGCACGATATAGTCGCACAGTTCTTGATTGAGAAGAAAGGGTTTGTTGGTTAAAAGCATTGAGACGTACCTCTATTGCCGGATGATGGCTATCCTCGGAGACAAGCGCACTAATCGATTTAGAAGTTACACAGTGGCAGCTACAAATAATTAAATCCAGATACCTAAGATTTACATTTGGAATACAATTATATTGATTCAGACCTGTAAAACTTAAAAAATTAAATAAAGCATAAACGAGACTGTTATCTAAACTAGAACTATCCAAACACATAACAGAGTCATTAGAATACCATTTAGCTACGGAAATGTTAAAATCACCCGCTATAAAATAATCTTCTTCGGGGCAGTTAATCACGTCATTTGAAATCATTTCGAAACACCCGCACAGTGCCTCAAAATGCAACTGACAATGCGGAAAATAACAAGTATAAATGTTTAAAAAATGCAATCTTCGTTCACGACTAAGTTTTATTTTTAATTTAATAACCTCAGCAACTGCACCAATAATAGGTATAGCTGTAACAGAATCTACAAAAAAGTCCCGCCTGACGGCTATTAAAACACCACCACCTAAAGTGTTTCCACGTACCTTATAATCCCTATCGCATCTGTAGACACAATATCGAGAGTCAAACAATTCCTCGTTAAAAATGCCCTCCAGTAGCCATGTTTCTGTCAGACATATAATTTCAAAATCTGTTTTAAGTAGGTTTCGAAAAAATAAATTAGTTTTAGAACGTAAGCCACGAACATTCTGATAGTAAATAGAGATATTATCATCCATTTCCGTAGAAAACACATTCACAGTTCAGTAGTTCTAAAGTATAAAGAAGACCCAAATACAACTCAAGAAATACAACAGAAAAGTCAAAGCAATTAGCAAATTCAAAACAATCACAAGTTAAGATGTCCTCGCTACCTACAATATTAGTTAAATAATAGGGTGACAACGCAAGTAGTAATAAATTTATTTTTACAAAAAGAATATATATAAAATAAAATAAAAATAAAAAATAATAATGAAAGAATAAAAAAAAATCAGAGTAATGTATAACGACATTCACACAATTTTTTTCCAAATCGCTGTTGCTTAATATATGTAACACTGGACTGGTATCTGTCCGTCGGACCATAATAGTACAATTCTTTACCCAAACATAGGAAAAATTTTTCTCTTTGGCCAACTTTTTAGCTTCCTGTAGAAGAGCTTTGTTAGAACGTGTTAGGTGTTCTTTAAAGTACACATTAGAGCTATTACCAGCAAAACCAATGTCACTACATTTGAGTTTTAGTCTTTTGGCTAACGCCAAGAAGTCATCCTTCTTCCAACGCGACAGGAACTTAATAACTATGGGTTTGATTAGCCGATTTTCGCTTTTACTATGAGCAACTCTGGTAACAAAATCAATATCCGTAGAAGGATTTAATTGATAACCAGTACGATCTGAGATGGTTTTCAAAATCTCCATTAGGTTTTCGTTTTTCCTCTCAGGTATACCATAAACTTCAATATTTGATCTACGTGACCATTGCTCTCGGCTATTATTTTCGGTTTCCAAAGTATCAATTCTCTTCTTCAAAGTATTCAGTTCAATAGACAGTGGGGATAAGGACTTTATTTCTTTTTCTAATCCAATGACTTTATTATTAAACTCATCATACTTCGAATTGATAAAAGACACAGATTCCCTCAAACTATTAATATCGTCCTTAATAGGTTGAAGAAGTGTTGACACCATATTGCTTATCGATGCTTCTAAATCTACTTTCCACTTTGCTATTTCACTGGCTATAAATTCCTTAATACCCTCAAATTGAGTGGACATATCAAAATCGCTCGTCACAATCTCAGGTGACTGACTCAGCACAGACGAACCGCCTCTTTTTGTGTTTATATTCTCACTGGGAGATCTTGCGGAGGGTAAGCCACGTACAGGAGTATTATCTGAATTAAGGCGACGATCGCGAGCAGACACACATACAGGACATGCCCATTCCCTCATATACTCCGGTGACAATTGTTTGTTTCTATCAGAAGGAAACAAACATTTAATATGATATGTATCCTTACACTGTTTACAATTGATACGACCAGTGGCGTCCCCTGCCGTTGACTTGCAACAAGCGTATTTCATTTTAAAATTACAATAACTTCAAATAAACCAAAGATTAAATTAAATATACAAAAATTGTCTCGGTGTTAGACTTGGATTGGAACTCGGGTTATATCGATTGAATAATTCTTTTATTCCGTCATACAAGCCGCTGCGCTAGCGTCGTATTGTTATAGATCAGCGAAAAACTTGTTCCATAAAATGTTTTGTGTAATTGAAGTTTATAATTATATTTATGAGGGTATCTCACAAAAGTCATCAAGTAATCAGTACAGTAACGATGTAAAAAACAATGTAAAACACCAACACAAAACGATGATTAAGCACTTAACTGGTGAAAGTACACACACTCAACTATGTAGAATCATAAATAAGTAAATTATTTCGACCTCGAAAAAACAAAGGGGTTGATAAAATGAAAATAAAGGTTAATAATTGACTTTGTAACAAAAGCACTTCCGCTATCTTCCGTAGTATGGTCAAAATATACATAAAAAAATTAAAAAAATATTATGGCAACAACTAAAAATATTTATATCATGGTCACGGGACAGACTGAAGTAAAAGTATTATAGACTGCCATTTTAGTTTCTTATAAGTTACTATACTTTCGTGGCAACAGACATGCGTTGTACCACTGTCATGGGGCAGATTGAGATGGGGCAGATCAAGTTTAGAGTTGCTATTTGACTGTTTTTGAAGTGAAACGTAAAGTGAAAAGTAGAATCGTTGTGATTTGAAACTGAAAACTGAAACGAAAAAATAAGTCCATAGTACCAGGCACTCAGAGACGGGGAAGAGTTAGCCTTAGTTAGATCTCGCCCACCGCGAGTCAGTGACATTTCTAACCCTGTCTAACTCGTGGTGTGACCTTCGGCCATCTCCCTCTCTCGACGAGCTTAGACGGGGTTATTTAGTATAAATATAAACGAGATTTAAAAAATTAGTTTGCCAAAGAAGTTTTACTTCTGACATGTGTACTTTGTACACACGCACTTTTTTTAGTTTTTTTTTTGCTAGTTATTGTATATGTTGTGCACGCAGGCTGGTCGCTGGTCGGGCGCGCGTGGGCGGCGCTGAGGGCGGGCGGGCGTTCCGCGCTGCGGCCCGCGCTGCCGGCGCGCGCGCTGCTGCTGGCGGTGGTCAACCTGTGCAACTGGGCGCTCGCCGCGTACGGGTCTGTGCACACACACACACACACCTTGCATGTACACTGTACACACAAACACACTACGGGGAAGTGAGATGTTACACTGCTCTTGCTCGTTCATTACTAACATTACATAACATACAGTTCGCGTCACGTAAAAAAACGCTGTAAGAAAAAGGTGGGGAGTGTGTTTGCGCATGGGTACATTCGCACACGAAATTACTAAGCATATTCTTTTATTTTTGAACTAGCTTTTCGCTCGCGACGTATAATAATTATTGGTAGGTACATTGAAAAATATACTAGATAGAATGTCATTGAATAGAATCCTATTAATTAATAAAATATGTTTGATTCAATGTAGAATGTTTCTGCTTACAAAAAATGAATCTGCTTACAAAAAATTAAATTAATTCTTTAACATATTTTTTAAATTATTAACTGTATTATTATCAGACTCTCTCTTTATAAAATTATATAGGTCAAAAATATTTTTTCTCTATTTTTTATATAAAACCATTTCGTAATTAATAGCTTTTGTGTGCGCCATGGTATCGTGAACTCCCTTACCACCAAATTGTCCGATAAATCGCCTCTGTGCAACTTGACAGCCAGCGTTCTTTTTACATGACGCGAATTATACTTAGCATTTATGCATATGTCCAAAATCCTACTGAGTATATTGTCATACCACCCACCAGGATGTACTCGCATAACGCGGACTTCGCGCGGCACCTGCTGGCGGTGCTGCTGGGCAACACGCTGCTGCACTCCTCCTGCTACGTGGTGCTGAAGCTGCGGCACGGCGAGCGCCTGGCGGCTCCCGCGCGCCTGTGGCTGCTGCTGGCGCCCGCCGCGTGGGCCGCCGCCGCCGTCTTCTTCCTCGACGCGCGCACCAAGTGGTCGGTGAGTGCCCCCGCCGTCTGACGCACTGTGACACTTGGGCCCCCGCCGTCTGGTATACCTTGACACTTAGTGGCCCACCAAGTCTGTCGCACAGTGACACTGAGTGCCCCCGCAGTCTGTCGCACCGTGATGTGTCAGTGAGTGCCCCCGCCGTCTGTCGCACCGTGACACTGAGTGCCCCCGCCGTCTGTCGCACCGTGACACTGAGTGTCCCCGCCGTTTGTCTTATCATGTCACGTGTGTCGGTGAGTGCCCCCGCCGTCAGATGTCATTATTTATGTCAAAAACTGATGCACAGATTTTCATACGATTTTCACTAACAGCAAGAGAAAGGTAAGAGCTTTATAAACGAAACTATCTTTCCGGTTTTAGTCGCGAATTTGTTATGATTTTTGGTTTCCGACGTTTCGAATGCTTTACAGCGCACATGGTCACGGGAGAGACTAAGGTATTAGATGTCTCAGGGGGTTATACATTTGTTACAGACAATCCCACAATTTACAAAAATATATAAGTTTCATTTATAATGTCAAGTATTCGCGTAAACCTAAAAAAGTGTGAAGTAGCTTAGCTACTAAACTCATGAGATCTAATATGTACCCCATAGGAGACGGCGGCGCACTCGCGCACTCACAACGCGGCGTGCGCGGCGCTGCGCGTGTTCGACTCGCACGACCTGTGGCACCTCGCCTCCGCCGCCGCCATCTTCTTCTCCTTCAACCTGCTGCTCGTCATCGACGACCCCCTCGCCGACACCCCCCGCCACCTCATACCCGTGTTCTAGACACCTCCCAACACCCCCCGACACTTCATACCCGTGTTCTAGACACCCCCAACACCCCCCGACACCTCATGCCCGTGTTCTAACCCCTCTCCGACTCGCCCTGGCATATTATTCCCTACGGAACCCAAATGAAAATAACTTAGTGTCGGCATTCAAAAAATAAAACTTGAAAATGAAAATGTATGTGATAATATTTAAAAATATGAACATTTATATGAATTTTTATATAAGTTATATTACGGTTAACATGACTCGACTATTGTTGGTTAAAATTGAACCTTAAACTAACTCTTTATAAAGTATATTTCACCAAAGCAGAAATTGATCAAATAGTTTACATTACTCTTATAATGCGTAACATATTATTTCATTGCGATTTTGTATATTTAATTACTTTTTAAGTAAAAATGTGGAAGAAAACTACAAACAAATGATTGTTTTTGTATAAAAAGTTGAAGAATGCTTAATTTAGAACAACTTTTCTGTCTGTCGGTCCTTATTTTTTAAGAGTTATTGTATCATATCGTAACTTTGAATAAGTATGATACTTCCATATACCGATAGCTTAATCGGAAATTCGGTGAACTCAATTTTATTATAATTTCAAAAAATAAAAACATTACAATTATAATAATATTACAAATTCTGAAATCATGAAATTTTAGATTGTTTCAAAATAGTATTATTAAATAATTGGCGTATTTATTTTTCGACAATAAGTATCTAATTAATCATATGAAAATTGTTTCATAATATTAACATTTTACACTTGTAATAGTAATTTAATTTGTTATCTGATGATTTTTTTTAATATTATTGCAATAAACAGATACAATAATAGGAAAAAGTGCATATATTACTATTTATTTAGTACTTAGTGTGTTATTATCTTATGAACTTAATATAAACATTATCGTTTTCTCTCTCTCTCTCTCTCTCTCTCACTGACACTATGAAAGTGTTGGGAGATATTAGTGTAGTGTGCGAGCGAGAGGGAACACAAAATGTCACACTCTGTCTCTTTCACTAAAAAGTCTCGACACTCGTGATGAGAGTAAAGAGATGAGAAAGACGCAGGATGTGACACTTGCCTTCATCAACTACCCGACTTTATAATGTCAGTGTAAACCAACATTATAATTGCAAAAATATGTATGTATGTATGTTTGTTACGACATTTAAGGTGAAATAATTCCATAGATTTGGATGGTTTATTATATAAAAGAATTTTGTATTCAAAAAATTTACTTGTATAGATGTCATTTATGTATTTTGTATGTAAATATAACAATACTTAAATAATATTGCCACTATTGAAAATATTTGTATGGAAAATTAATTATTATAATTAAAAGGTGCTTATACACAACACTAGCCTACGTATTTTTTGTGTTTAGTCACATAGTTTGTGTATTGAATTTAATTTAGAAAAATATATAGTATTTAAAACTACTTACTAATTAGAATATTTGTTACCAGCACTATTAAACTCCATTATTTACAAATTACATAACATTTTTGTACTATACAGTATACACATTGTTTTGACTTACCTAAATTTTTAACAGTTTTTATATTTTTATAGTCATTCAGTCAACTTGGGTAACTCTGTATTATTTGGAATTTACTCAAAATTCAAAATATTTTATTTTGCATTCATTTATTACCATTTTTTACTGAACGTCATTTTTTACTAAGTCTAGTACGTAAAGAAGAAGCCTCTGACCTGAGAAGAACTGGCTAAATACCTTTTTGATATATTATGTTTAGCCATGTGTTGCCAGATATTAAGAAATATTGGCAATCAAACGAAAATAAGTTTCAAAATACAGAGAAAATAGTAAATATTATCATTTGTTGGCCATTTCTATTTAATTTTTTTTTTTTAAAACACTTTATTACACACAACAATAAAAATGAAACATACAAAACAAATACATTTTAATCTATACATATTTAATATCTAAGAAAAATAAAATAAAAATGTATTATGTAACTAAGAAATTTATAATGGCAACATTTTAAAAACAAGTTACCACTCAAAAATTTAGTGATTAAGTTTTAACACCCATCATAAACAAATATTACCTAATATGACTGTTGTTTAAATTTCAAAATTTAAATTAAAAATTTGTACGACAATCCACAGCTAATGTAAATTACATAAAGGCTCGTTTAAAGCTGTATAGAGGCTGTGATACTGTGCTTATGGTGATGCTACTTGTGACTTATGTGTGGACTTTATTATTGCGATGTAATAAATATAATAAATTACTATAGTGTTTTATTTTCTTATGGAATAGCTAAATAAGTAAAGAGCGAGTCCATCCTTTTTTATCCGACTGCGCCAGAAGAAGGTATAATTGTTTG
Organism: Boloria selene; assembly: GCA_905231865.2. Classification (NCBI taxonomy): domain Eukaryota; kingdom Metazoa; phylum Arthropoda; class Insecta; order Lepidoptera; family Nymphalidae; genus Boloria; species Boloria selene. The sequence continues at coordinate 6,695,660 of HG993161.1, read as the reverse complement.
GCACGCTTCGCAGCCTGAATGCTTCAAATGTTAAAATACTTTATTTTAACATTAAAATATGTATACATATCAGGCAGCAAAGAGATTAACCCCTTCTATTGTAATACAATCAATTATCAAGTCAAATCAAAATATTTTAGAGATCACTAATAGTGATAAGGCCGCCTTTGCATAGCAATGATATCTTATATTGTTGTCTAGTAATGTAATCTATTTATTTTGTGTGCAATAAAGTATTTTCATTCTTTCATTCATATTTTATTCAGCATAAAAATTTGCGACAATTTCTTACTGAACGTCGTGAGTCTACCACCAGTTCGGAAAGAAGAAACCTCTGACCTGAGAAGAACTGGCGAAAGAAACTCAGCGGGACTAATACTATTTTTTTATCTCTCTTTTTCAAATTTAAATATATATTTTTTTTATTAAATTTAAATTGAAATTAACTATAATTCTATATGTTGAAATAGCCTGGCGGCGATCACATCATTCCCAAGGCGTACTGTCTTCTAAAAAATCGTTAATCGAATAAAATAGCCTTTAGTATACAAAGTATAAACAATTCCAATTAAGATTGACCGATTTAAGTGAGGCATGAGTGTATGATACGAGGCGTTTTTTATGGGACAAAGGGAGCAAACGAGCAGGAGGCTCACCTGATGGAAAGTGATCACCTCCGCCCATGGACATCTGCAATAGCGCAGGGCTTGCATATGCGTTGCCGGCCTTTCAGGAAAGTGAGGGAGGTAGGAGGGACGGAGAAGAAATGGAGAGAGGAGAGAGGGAGGAGGGAGAGATGGGGAGTGGACCTCCCGGACTCTCACTTACCGGACGAAACGCGACAGCATAACTGCCACTTCACGTCGGTCTTTTATGAACGCCCGCCCTTCCCGTTTTTGCAACATTTTTCAATGACGCTCCGCTCCTATTGGTCGTAGCGTGATGGAATATAGCCTTCCTCAATAAACTGACTATCCAATACAAAAAGAACTTTTCAAATCACACCAGTAGTTCCTGAGATTAGCGCGTTCAACCAACCAAACAAACAAACAAACTCTTCAGCTTTATAATATTAGTATAGATGATCAAATTGAGATAAATAAAATACAAATTAAGTAAAAACATTCATTTATTGACTACACTTAGGGAATAACAAATTTCACTAAACCGCTTCCAGTCGCGAGTTCCGAGCACCTTCATACAAGATATACTGAAGAACTAACAGAAAGATTGATTAATATTAAAATTATATATTATATACACATAATTTTTAATCAGTTGAATGAACAAAATATAAAAATAATTGAACCGGCTGTTTGCAAAGTATGTTTGATGTGATTTAAACTTAATTTCGTTATAATATGTAATCAGCTGTTATATAAAACATCTAGTTATGAAGCAATTGTTGTTATTTTCGATATTATTCGATATTGTAACACCATAAAAATAATGTAAATTATAATACATAATATGAAAATAGGATTTATGTGTAAGATAATTATTTAATTGTAAAAGTTGCCTGTTCTGATATTTTGATATAAAATAATTATTTGGGGTTTATTAAGTTGGCAACACTGATGATTCGGAATGTCGTTAGAGCCGTTGGTGGTTACTCCAACAATTTATCGAAATAGTATGTAAATGTATAGTGATGTGAACCTAATGAATGTATGAAATAATAAAACTGAATCCTCATCGAATTTTAATTGGCCTACCTGACTTACTTCTGAAATACCCGTTACAATATTTTTTCTTGAATTTATAAAGATAAATTCTAATTACCCACAGAGCTATTCTTTACAATCCAATATTTTGCAATTTGCCTTCGTCATTTTACATAAATACAAACAGACGGCGCAGTTTGATAAACAACAAGTCATAGCATAACTTTAAGTGCAATTAGAAATATGTAAAATTTATAATGAAATATGTGAAGTTAGATAGCTTTTTTAAGTTCATTTATTAATTTAAAAAAAAACATGATTGATTTTTCAGTCCTATCAGCACTAAATAATGAAATAAATTTCTGAGTTAAAGTTGTACTTAGTTACTATAAAAATAACACAAATTAACTAACATACTTAAGTTTAAAGACAACATTTTAACTCAAAACTAACTAACTCAAATACTAACTTACAATTAAACTCAACTCTTCAACTGAGTTCTTAGCTCAACTTAGTTGATTTGAACTCATGAGATGACTCATACAAAATAAAAAAAATATTATTTACCTACAAATATATATAACCGCAATGGAAATACAAAAAAAATAACAATTGCAGGATTTGGTTTAAAAACACAGAATCTAAAAACAAATAATCAAAATATAGCACTAATATAAACGAATTACATTTTTAATTTTTATTCATCATTAAAACTACTCTTTGCCCGCGGCATCGCCCACATTATAGCGACATCAATGCCATTGGTCTAATTAAATATGACGTCACAGCATATTATAAAGATTTCAATTAAAAAAACACTTTTAGGAAAAGATTGCTAATAATATTTATTTAAAATAAAAATTAAAAAATAATCATTTCTTCATTTTTAATTTTTTCTTAAAAAAGGGATTAATAGGGGACGGGGTTGATGGCTTTAGGTTAGTTTTTGAGGGTTTCTTTGAACTGTCAAAGGGAATGTTTGGGCTCTGTCTCACACTCTTGTAATAATCTATAGTTCCCTGCATGCAGTTGTTTTTTAGAACAAACTTCACCTTTTTTGGCGTATCCATCATCATTTGCTTATTTTGATTGTCTTTCTTCACATTCTTCGGACTTTCCTTCTTCGGGTTCACTTGTTTTTGATAATTCTTGACTTTAGTCACTACGAATTTCGGCTGTTTATCCGTTTGTTTCTTTTCTTGTGTTTCTTTGTTTGCTTGTTTGTTTTCTTTATTGTTTTTCTTGTTTTCTTTATTGTTTTTCTTGTTTTCTATATTACTTACAGACACACCTTGCTTGCTCGGACCATTTTTCCTTTTTGCAAATTTTTCCTTTTTATCTTTATCTTGATTCACATTTTTTGTTTTATTTTCGTTATTTTGAGGTAATTTTTGTTTAACATTGCTTACTGCTGTTTTCTTTTCACTATTTTTAGATTCTTTTTTCTTATTTTTAGTACTTTCTTGATTAGTTCCATTTACTTTTGGTTTTTTATTATTTTCTTCCTCGCCATTTTCCTTTTGGTGTTTCCTTTTTCTGTTCTTCTTTTTGTGTTTATTTTCTTTATTTGTGTTGCTATCTTTATGTTCTTTTGTTGCCTCAACTTGCCAGTCACCATTCTGTGATACAAATTAAGCGTTTTTGTTATTTTGTTCTGCCTCCGTAAATCTTAATGAAAATTGAAACTTAGTCTAAAGTGAAATAAAATAGAATTTATAATAAATAAACATAATGAATGATAAAGAAAAAATGAAACATAGCAAGGTTTCAATGAGGGATTTAGAGTCCGCCAACCCTCACTGGGTCAGAGTGGTGGACTGTGGTCTGATCTTCGTATCATATCGAAGAGCCTTAACTTGGCCCGACTCAGAACTCAAACTGTGGATCTCATACCATTAGACCATTAAAAGTAAGTATTTATTGTATAGATATAAAATCCCTCCTCACAGTGGAATCTGCGTTCTCATCTGTATCCTCCACGATGCTGAGTCCGGCGCGAGTCCTCGCCAGCAGGCGTTTCCGGTGCTTGCGACTCAGACCTGTGACACACGGACATACATACCTTGTATGAAATCAAATTAAATATACAATAAGGATAAACTCATTATTTTTATATTTGATAATCTGTGACCGAGCTGTCAAGTTGACTATACTTTTTATAGTAATGGCGGAAACGCGATGTACGATTTGTTGAATTAATGGATGACTGAAACTATTATAAGTTAAAGAATTATTTATTAATTGTTAGATTTATTTGTGACAGTTTTTAGTATTGTTCTTTTATGCTTACAAGACTTTATTACGAATTTGGGTTATAAGTAATACAATTTATATATTAATTTATATTTGCATAAGCGCCATCTATCGTAGATTTAGTTAAACAATCCTTCAGATAAGACCTAGAGGCATGTACTATTATATAAAGTTGGTACAGCTGACCAATTGTGTGACCAATACCTACCCCTCAAAGCCAGTTCATCCGACGAGGTCACCAGGGTCTTCTCCAGCTTGCTGAGCCTGGAAGCGGCCTTCATGGGTTCAGCGGCGTCGAGGGTCGGCTCCAGACCCTCGGCATCAGGCGCCGGCACCTTCAAGGGATAGCTGTTTCGGGACAGCTCCTCGAAACTGGGGGGCATTTGTATTTAATGATACTAAAAGTGAAAATCTATTTATTTTGGGTTTTTCATGTGAACTAAGAAAGAAAGATGAATTTTTAACTTTTGAGTTAGTGTATGGTTAAATAGGTATGTTCACCAGTTCGACTGGGCAGTAATAAATCGTCAGTCAAGAGCACTAGACGTATTATTTATTCCCCGAACTTCCCAACCTTATAATCTGAACCTACCGCTCCAAACATAGCTTTGCTCTCTTGAAAGCTCTGGAGGCGGAAGCAGTCATCAGCCCCCGGATCTGTTCTGCCAGGAGACGAGAGGGCACGGGGAGGGGCTCCAGGGTCACGTCCACGCGACCAGCTCGAGGGTCCAGGGGCTGCTCCCTGCAGGAGGAAATAGAGGTCAAAAGCTTTAGTCTCTCCCTCGACCAGGTGCGCTGTAAAGCATTCAAAACGAAGCAATAAATCCGCGACAAGAGAGAAATAGATTCTAAGAGAGTTTCATTTATGTCAAATATTCGCGTAAATATAAGAAAGTATTAGGAGATAGAGGTTTTTAGATACAAGGTCTTGTAGTAAAACGTTTTTACTCCAGTTATTATAGCTATAAATTGAATTAAAAAAATTTTTGATGGAGATAAATAATCGGAAACAAAAATGAAACTAACAAGACGCAATATCAAATAACACCAAAACATTAATAAATCAAACTAACCCATGCTCCATCTCCTCGACACCCATGTCCTCAAACTCCTGATCCTCTTCATCATCAGACTCTGCCTGCAGTGCCTCCGGCCCGCCGGGGGGACACCCCATCTGCAATAAACAATTCAAACAAATCAAATCAAAATATTTTATTCAGCATAAAAATTGTTACAATTTCTTACTGAACGTCATGAGTCTACCACCAGTTCGGAAAGAAGAAACCTCTGACCTGAGAAGAACTGGCGAAAGCGGGACATTTTTTTTTTCTCTCTCTTTTTCAATATATTTCAATATATTTCATATTGTTCTCTCAGTCTGCTAACCCACAGTCTTTGAAGGAAAGTTTTAGACATAGCGAGGGGAGATGCTCTTCCGACTGGCATTCGTAATTTTATTTGACAGTCGGGATATGGGCGTAGGGTTGAATATATAAAGTATAAAGGTATGAATTGCTATAAAAATCCAATATTTTTTCTATTAATTAGAAAATTAAGTAATAGAGACAGTGTAGCACAGAGGTAACGCGCTCGATTGGATGACAACGTGATGCCAGTTCAAATCCGGGTCTCGCACCTCTGATGTCATTTTCATGTGCGAATCATTTCGATCATGATTGACAGTTGACACTAGTCTTACGGTGAAGGAAAACATCGTGAGGAAACCTGCATGTCTGAGAGACCCGACTATTGGCTTGATTCTCCTTGTATTGAAGAAAGGGCCACCCCCCAGCAGTGGGAGTTGAAATAGGCTAGTTAAAATATCACAATAAATGAAATTTACTGAAACTCCAAAGTTATGCTATTTACAACTTAGTGACGTCACAAGACATTAACGATGAGTTTAAGTTAATATCTATCTCATTTATTGAAAAATTAAAGGAAAAACTACTAAAAATCAGTTGATTTAATAGTTTTAATCTATATTATAATTTTATTGAGTTGAATATTTATCATCATCATCATTAATAACCACATAATTTTAGCATACCTTCTGCCACACCCTAGTAACACTTTCATATTCCAACCCGAGATCACTCTGTTTAATCAGAGCAGTCAGCAGCCTCCGAGCTGTTATGCAGATGACACCGTCCCCCAAACACACTTGTTGTGAAAACGGATACATGAGTGCGGTCAGACTTTCATCTGGAATTTTTCCTTTTGATATCTGAAATTAAGCATTATCTGTGTCAAATTTACTAGTATTAGCTATAAATATGTTGGGACATTATTATAACAGCGCCATCTAGTTCCGTGGTAAGCTTCGAGGCTTGTGTTACGGATACCAGATAGTTGATATACTTACATACATAAATTTTAAATATATACATATTATAAATATTAACGCCCATGACTGGAGTACAAACATTCATGCTCAACAAATGAATGTCCCCAGCGGGACTCGAACCCGCGACCGCGGGCACATAAAGTAGGGTCACTACAAACTGAGCCAAACGTGTCATCAAAGCTATGATCCATATGTAAATAAAACTTATGAAAAAAAATAATTACATGAAAATAAATCATAACATCACATTGGGTACTTATTAAAAACATTACCTTTGAAAGCTCTTCTAAATAGCAGTCAATGACGTGCAAAACCATGGAGACGGCATTTCTAGCGTACTGAGGTGTCTTTATTGCTAAGATTCCTAAAAAATGATTAACACATGTAATAACTATATGTCAAAAAGTCTGATAAAATGTGACCTTAAAATATAAACCAAAACATCCATACTAATAATCTTAAATAGGAAGATTTGATTTGACTACCTACTAAAGTTCAACAGAACTCCCTCCTCTTAACGGGATGTCGCAAGATCACTTAAGCCCTCATCAATACTAGGATTAATGGCTTTAGCTTATTTTATACTTTTGACTTTGAAACTTGAAAAAAATGTTTTTGCATACATCATTTAGCACGTATTGAACCTAGACTTTATTTTAAGCATCAACCTATATTCTTACACAAAAACAGTAATAATTTCTGGATTCTCGGTCCAAGATAGCCAGGACAAGCTTTATTTATGTATATGGAAAATATCTCACCATCCTCTGTACATAACATATCCGCAAACATTTTACAACTGTCAATACTCCATTTGCACCTTAGTAAACAACGGAAACTACCTCTGAGGTAGCGACGAACCAGCTGGAAAAACACAAATGAATTTAATGTTTGAATAAACAATATATTTAGTTGAAACACATATTTTGCATAGAATAACTACAAAAATCTATTAGTTAAAGTTATTGGTAAGTTATTTTTTCTACAAGTAGTGCAACTTTAAAATAAAAAAAAAATATTAATATGCTTCATAGTATTATTCATATCATATCCAATGATTACTAACTATTATTATTTATAGTACAACAATTTAATAACTGTACAATATCAAAAAATATTTCAAATATAATACAAACCATTAGAAACTTATCCATTCTATGTTGGTCTATTCCATACCACTCTGTAGCCAGGACTTTAAAGCCTGCCTTCATCATCATCACAGCATACTGAATCTGATTTGCAGGAAATAGATCTAGAATCTCTGAAATACTTTCACATAAGTCTTCCTGAAAGGTAATTTTTTTAATTTATTTACAATTAAGAAAATTACAAGTAAATTTAACAATATAAAAAAAAATCAAGATAAATTGTATGTTTTAGGATTTGTTAATAAAGAAGTAATTTAAATATTAAATTGCAAGACATAAATACCTGCACCAATGGCTTGTCAGACATCCAAACGGCATAAAATAGTCCCTTCCATACTCTTATGAAGTCATCTTCCTTGAATTCTTTATAAACATTAAATGTATAAGAAAACTTATAAAATGAGTAAAATAAAACTTACAGCTTATTTTAGATAATAAATGCAAATTAAATTTACACACATAGCAATATTTTGTTTTTATTTTGAGGTTATGTTTTGTGTACACATGTAATATTCATAATCAACTTTATTATAGTTTAAAAGAAAAATTAAATTAACTTACCGTATCCTTTCTCGAAACAATTTAAAAGCCACTTTTTAAACGTTTTTAAAACACGATCTCTAGTTTTTTTTTCATTGCCAGACAGTAAACGCGCAAATTTGAATTCTTGCGCGACAACTAATACTTTCTCCTTTTTTGGTTTTGTTATGGTTCTATTTTTCATTTTTTGTTTTTTAGATTTCTTTTTATCCGGAAGTTTCATGGTTAATGCAAATAATTAATTATTTTTATGTCGAAAAATCGTGGTATCCACGCCTGACAGTTGTCGATTTTGACATAAAGTCAGTGTGGCCATAAGAGGTAACGGTAAGCCAAAGCCATCTGTAAATATTATTTTATTATCCTTCCGTTTGCGTAGTTTTAAAAAAATTTACCTTAAATTTCCCGATATAGAAAGGATAAATTAATGTATTATGTTAACTATAATTATTAGTATATTTTATTAATCAATTAAATATATAATTTGGGTATCATCTTTCAAGAATGAATTTATTATAGCTTTTAAAGGAATATAAAAAGTATGTAAGACATTTCTATAATATTATTTGGAAATTGAAAATATATGTTGTAACTTGTACCTAACAATAATGAGACATAGATTAATTTGAATATTTTATTTTATTTTAAGCATATAAATAAATAATATAACAGTTGTAATTATTATAATCAATTTATTTACTTCATAAACTTAGTATATTTCAATAATAATTAGGCACTGAGTTACAATTTCAACTAGAACCTATACAAAATATAACAATCCGTAAATTATAAATTCGATTTAGCCAAATTCTAACAGTTTTATTTTCTTTACACTTTACAAACAATGTTTCTAAATATAAGAAAAATATACTATTTCGATACATCAGAAGTTGATGATATGTTCATAAAAAATAAACAATTTTTCATTTGTTAAAAATAAATTATTGTATACACTATATTTACATATTAGTGTGGAATGATAGTTAATAATGCATATATATTAAAATAAATAAACGAATAATTTGTATTATAATTTTAAAACAATTAGTTTATACATAAATACTAAAAGTCGAATCCCTACAATATAAAGCGAAAAGATAATACATCTCTTAGGTTAAAATGCAAGTAAATATAAATCAGTTCTAAAGTAGACAGAGACAGCACTGAACGCATTTGCTGTCTCTCTCATACTTGACATTCTTAACTTGACAGAACTGTTTGGAATGCTCAAGGGAATAAATGAAAAAAAAAATATTTGCACTGCATAATATTATTTATGCTTTTCAAGACAACATGAGATTTTTTATAATATCCTTCCATGCTATTTTTCTTTTATGCTTACGTAATTAAGTGATACCCCCTTATAAAATTAATATTCACTAAATTATCTTTTTACTTTTGACGCATTAAGAGCAATACTGTGCAAAATTATTGTCATTCCAGATACTTGCCATTGCAATATTTAATGTAATTTAAAGCATAAATATTAATAAATATAAGCAAATATGTTGGGACATTAACACACATCGCCATCTTGTTCCGGGGAAAGCTTGTGTGTTGATACACTACACAAAATACACATATAACTTTAGATACGTATAATTCGCGTCATGTAAAAAGAACGCTGGCTGTCAAGTTGCGCAGAGGCGATTTATCGGACAATTTGGTGGTAAGACGCGGGGCGCGGGGGGAGAGGCACGCGCCGCATGCGCGCCGGAGAGCTATTGGTTTGTCAGTTTAAAATACCATCGCGCACACAAAAGTTATTAATTACGAAATGATTTTATATCAAAAATAGTGAAAAAATATTTTTGACGTATACAATATACTATAATATTTATAAAAAGAGAGACTGATAATAATGCTGTTAATAATTTAAAATATATATTAAACGAATTAATTTATTTTTTTGTAGATAGATTAAATATTCTACGATGAATCAAACATTTTATTAATTAATAGAATTATATTTAATGACATTCTATATAATATATTTTTCAATGTACCAACTAATACTCAATATACATCGTGAGCAAAAGGCTAGTTCAAAAATAAAAGAATAAGCTTAGGAATTTCGTATGCGAATGTACCGATGCGCAAACACACCCCCCACCACTTTCTTCCAGTGTTCTTTTTACGTGACGCGAAGTGTACATATGAGTAATATAATTTTTATTCACTATATATCAATAAATCTTTTCTAATTATAAAATAGTTGCTGCACTTTCATACTTCTTCCAAATAGCTTTGGCTACACTTTATATCAAAACAAATAGCTAATGCAAAGAACAGCATTGTAACTCGGTTGAATTTACTAAATAATAAAATTAAATATTTTTGTTTAATTTACTTCTAAAATAAGTTTCAACATTGTTCCTCACATATTGATATTTATTCGAATATTTAATTAAATCACTTTTGATTTCAAGTTATAAATAATATTTTACGTTATATAAAATATACTACAACTTTGTTATCACTAAATTTAGTTCTTTGTTTTGTTCATAGTTTACTTTACAGCTGGGGTTGCCAGCCTTATTAATTTAAAAATATTAATGTGACTAAACATTAAACTTTAAATTAATTCATACTTCTTTGTATAATCTGTTATTTAAATTAATTGTTGATAAAAATATTAAGAATTTGTTGCCTCTAGGTCAGGTACCTCACGTTCTTCTTGATATTACTTTTTTTTTAATATCCATTTATAGTAGTAAAAATAAATATAATTGTAAGTTTGTTCGTAAAACTTAGCTGTCATCTTCTAACATGGACAAGGGGTCTTCAAACACTGGTTCGGTTAAATTACTTTTCGTTTCTTTCGGTTTTGACGGTTGCGGTTTTGTATCTGAAGATAAAAATAAATTTATTACTTTATTTTATTTACTTCTATTATTTGACTCAAAAAAAATATTTTATAGTACTTTACTGTTTAGTATATTATCATAGGTTTATATAAAAGAATAAGAATCAGTTCAGTGTTTTAAAATACAGATAAATAATGACTTTTCATAAAAAAATTATTATCCTTACCATAGACTTTAGCGCCTTTTGTTCCAAACAGATCGTCATCACTTTCATCATCAAACAAAGGTCCTTTCCGAATTTCTTTCTTTTCAATTTTCTTCTTATTTCCGAATAATTCGTCTTCACTTTCGGAATCGAAAATTTTAGATTTCTTTACTTTTTCTATCGATTTGCTTTTAAAAAGCTCTTCACCATCATCCGAATCATCGAAAAAAGATTTTTTATGTTTAGTTTCATATTTTTTAGTATCTTTTTCTGTATCTTTCAAACTCAATGCATTGTTTGCTTCTATTCCCATTAAGCTTTTGTCTTTCTTTTTTTGGGAATTATCATTGTTTGCTTTAAATAAATCATCATCATCATCATCATCATCGACAATATTTAAGACTTTCTTACTTGGTTTCTCATTGATTACTTCTTTATCTGTAGGGTTATAAAATAAGGATTCATCAGGATTAAACTGATCTTTTGTATCATCTGCTACATTTCTACTTTTTTCTGCTTGAGAACTACTTTTGGTTGGTTTAAATAAATCGTCGTCATCGTCATCGACGATATTTAATAGTTTTTTATTAGGCTTATCTTCCACTCCTTTACTTGCAGGATTCGAAAATATATCTTCATCGTTTAATATGTACACGACTTTAGATTTAACTTCTGTTTTAGAATCTACAGTCTTGCTAATTTTTGGACTATCTAAAGTTTTAAATTCCGTGTGCATTGAAACGATATTTTCTTCTGATCTTTTGTTACTTTTGTCTTTATCTAAACTGCTGTCAGATTCATCCACATCATTTTTTCTAGACATAGGATCGTCAAAAGAACCCGAATTATCTGTCGAATCAGATCCTAGATCTATCCCTGATTTTCTAACAGCTTCTAATCTAGCTCTTCGCGATGACGGACGTCTTTTAACCTGTATTTTCGCCCTTTCCTTAGATAATTTGTTATCTAAAATTTCTGAATCTGGATCTCCATCAAAACTAACTGATTTCACCATTTTAGGGTCTGAAGACTCAGTGTTCGAGTCTTTTGATGGGCTGTGTATGTTTAACTCTTCATTACTCTTGGATGATATACTTTGTCCGTCTGTTTCTTCATTTGTTTTAGACTTTTTAGGCGAAGCGCCTGGTAGTAAGGTATTGACATTAATGTTAAAGTTCATAGGTTTTAATTTTCCTACTGGTTTTTTAGTTTCATATTCTCCTGAAGAATCTAAATTTTTAATTTTTAAATCATCTTGAAAATTAGTTTGTTTTAATTTATCACTGCCACTATCAGTCTTTTCTGCTTCTAAAAGTTTTGAAATATCGATTTTTTCCTTTATGATTTCTTCTTTTGTTTTTAAACTATGCACTGGTTCGGTACTGCTATCACTTTTAACAATTCTATCGTCCAAGTCTTGAGGTAGTACGTATTCTATAGGTTTATCATCATTTTGATCTTTAAAATTATTTTCATTAAATATATTATTTTTGAGCGCATCGTTCGATGTTTTTAACGGTTTTTGAGAAAAATCTACATCAATATCTGGAGGTTCGTCATGAAATATTGTGAACCTATCACTATCAAAGTTTACCTCAGGTTTTTCATCACTGATAACGTCATCTTTTTTGAAAAACAATGACTCATCATCAGAATCATCATCGAATAATGCGTTGATATTTTTACTTTTTTTTGGTTCAATTGGTTTTTCAAAGGCTGGAGGTAAATCAGTGAAAATATCAGAAAATAGGTCTGGTTCCTTAGATTCAGAGAGTATTGGTTCTTGCGATTTATTGGGCAAATTGGTTAATGTATCCAAATTACGTTCATCTTTTAAAATATTATCTTTAAATATATCCTTATATTCAACATTTTCTTCATTTTTCTCAGGGATTTGCTCATTATTGTCATTGGCTTTATCAACCTTATCTTGTATATTAGAATCATAATCGGTTATATCTTCTTTGTTTATTTCCTTTTCTAAATTCTGTTGTTCACTTTCAAGCTTAACGCTATTTTTCTTCTCTGCATTCGAAGCTTCTTCTCTTTTTAAATTGTTAATAGATTGCTCTTCAACGTCTTCTTTAACGTTTTCTTCATTCACAGTTCTGCTACTGTCATCTGCATCAAATACATTGTTAGAACTGTTTGAAATACTAATATTCTGATCATTTTGTTTTGTGGTATTGAATAATTCATCATCTTCATTATCAAATAAACTTGGGCTTTGGAATTGTTTTGATCCTGTAACATTAACTTTCAATATATCTGTAACTGTTTCCGATCTGCTTTCTTCTTTGCTAACAATTTCTTTATTATTTCTATTTATTGGTTCATTATATGCATTAGTACTTTGTGTTTTACTACTTGAGGGTTTTTCATCAACATTTTTGGTAACTTTAATATCGGAAAAGAGATCATCATCGCTGTCATCGTCAAATATACTTTTAACTTTCTTGTTTACTTGTTCACTTTTTTTATATGAAGATGTAGTATCTTGGACAGGTTTAGAACTAGTTTTCGCTGAGATTTTATTATTTTCATTAAACAAATCATCATCACTATCAAAAATGCTTTTAGTATCTTTTTTGGTTATTTTTTCAGGTTTTTCTGTAACTTCTGAAAAAAGATCGTCGTCGTCATCGAAAATGGATTTTGTATTTTTATCTACTTTCGGTTTTGAAATAACGTTCGTTGTAAAAATATCATCTATATCATCAAATAGATTATCACTAAACAAATCTATTTTATCTGTTGTTTTAACACTTTGTACGGGCGCAGGTTCTTTGTTTATTTCCTGTTTTGCAACAGGTTTCTTACTTTTACCATCATTTTTCTTTACAGGTTTAGAGAATAGATCTTCAATTATTTTTTTACTGTCTGTAATAGGTTCTTTTGGCTTTTCGTCTTGTGCTTTTGCAATATCTTTATTATCTGTTACATCTGCTTCTTCATCTGAAGAAGAAGATTTACGTTGATTTCGTTTTAAAATGGCGGCACCGATACTCTCAGTTCCTTTGTTAGTTCCAAATAATGAAATGCCTCCGACAGGTTTCTGAAAACATTATAGAATATAATAATTACTATTGAAAAGTATCTTTTCTTCAATTAATAATATAATTAATTAATAATATTACCTTTAAATTACTGCCAATAACTGGAGTTGGTTTATGTGTTGGAACTTCTATGATTGGTTTTGATTCCGGTATGTCATCGGAAATAGGTGACAGTTCGCGTACACTCTTGTTAGACTACAAAAAATATAACTTTACAGCACTTTCATAAAAAAATACTTTAAAAAATAGAAAACTGGTAATTTTTTGTGTACTTAAAATTAAATTAATTATTCTATAACATATATTTCATTTGTATATATTATGTTTTTAATAATTCATTCACATTTTTTAAGATTTGCAAAATGTCTTGTCTTAGCAACTTTGAAAGCCATTTTGAAAATTTAAGTGTTCGGATTATTTCTACACGAAATATATATATTATTACTAATATTGATAAATCACTACATAGTATAATAAAACAAAGTCGCTTTCTCTGTCCCTATATCCCTTTGTATGCTTAAATCTTTAAAACTACGCAACGGATTTTGATGCGGTTTTTTTTAATAGATAGATTGATTCAAGAGGAAGGTTTATATGCATAACTAGCGGCTCCCGCGGCTTTGCCTGTGCTAAATCTAGGGAAGAGCCCGAGCGAAGCGAGGGCGAGTCGCTAGTATATGATAAAAGTGTTAATGTACAGCGTGACATTTTTAGATGGACATATTATAACATTAGGTACACATAATAACTTTGGCTCCTTAAAGCTATACTTTCATCAATAAGAGAGAAATTGATACTAGAAATAAACAAAATCGATTTACAATTGACAAAACAAACTGCTAATCTATTAAAATGTTTTAAATCGGTAAATGTCATGAAAATATACACTAACCTTCATATGACCTTCAACATTTCTAACATCAGTACTTGAGTTGCTTCCGAACAGATCGTCCATTATATCCGCTTTGTATGGGCTGGGCTTATTTTGATGTGGCTTTTTGTGAAGTTCAGCGAAAATATCATCATCCGAATATTCGGATTCCACGTTATCTATCGGGGGTGGTTCATCCGGGAAGATTGTGGCTAAAAGTGGGATAAAAAATTTGGGCCATTATGTATCATAATTCTCACGGGAATCTTACATTTTTCCGGGAAAAAAAGTAACCTATGTGCTATTCTAGACTGTAAATAGGGATTGCAATCTGGCGTCATTTACAATTCGGCCGGATCCGGAAAAAAACTCGTTTCCGACTCGAACTTGGCCGCTTTTTTGTTTTATTTTCCTCCAGGGGTAAATACCTGTAGTAGGGAGGTCCATCCGGTACACTTTCCCCGAGGCTGGGGCCGGCTGCTCCCTCGCCGCAGCTTCAGGCGGAGGCGTTGGAATCTAAAAAAAAATTTATATATTCAAAAAAACTACTCGCACTAATTTAATTTTTGTTATTTGAAATTCCGTTTTTAAGCTCACAATAAAATAATGCTGAACATTAGCAGTCCGTCTTGAACTTTTCTAAAGCCAATGCCAAGTTAAAGTACATAGTTTTTACAAAATAGACTTGTTTCCAAATAAATAATTATTCTTTGACACAAGTCATTAATTTAAGATAATTATTATTTATTTTTAACCAAAAAAACTATGATAAAAATTTAAAAAGTTAAATTTAAAAAATGATGTTGATTATTAAAATGAACAGCTAATTTAAGAAAGTACAATAAAATAATAATCTTAAACCACAAAATTTAACCAATTTAAAAAATAAAGACTAGCCTTCACAGGAGGTCCGGCCAGTCTTCTAGAAATTTCCGCGGCAATATCTGCCGGTTTCTGCTGCACCAGCTGTGGTTCTTCTGACAGAATAGAAGATGATGAAGATATCTGCGAACAAAAAAGGCTTTTTAATTAAAAAGGGTTTAAAAAAATAGTTTTTTTTTTATTTAACTCGCTAGAAAGTGTACGTTTCAAAATGCACAAGAGTGGCTCAATAATATCTCTAGGACCTATATCTGAATACTTAACTAATTTAACTAACTAACACTAACCTTAACAATAATAATAATAATAAATAATTAAACTTAACTTTATATAGTATAAAATCTTAACGCTTATCAGTACTGAAGTCCTTTAAAACTACACACGAACTTAATGCGGCTTTCATCAATAGATAGTGACTCAAAAGGAATGTTTACAAAATACTAATCATTAAAACGTATGTACGGACATATACTACAACTAGCAAAACCGGCCCGCTTCGTTGGGCATAAGTTAAAATAAATTAAACGGTTTTTATTTATATTTTAATAAAATAAAAGTACTACTCCTTACTACATTTTGGCCACGCGCCATATATAATCTAGAAGTAGAAATACGGCGCGATCTACCGGTTACTGTGCAACTTAGATGCCAAACCGCCATCTGTTAGGATTTTATAGAACTAACCGATAAGTATTTATCACTTAGTCGTATTATAAACATTTAATTTGAAATAAAATAATATTGCGAGTATAAATTAAGATGTAAGATATCCTATCTTTCAAGTTGGATCAAACTGCACACGGTGTGTAAATTTGATTAAAATCGGTTAAGTAGTTTAGGAGTCCATCGGGAACAAACAACGTGACACGTAATTTATATATATTAGATAAGGATAAACTCATTATTTTTATATTTAATAATCTGTGACTGAGCTGTCAAGTTAACTTTACTTTCTATACAATATACGATTCGTTGAATCACTGGATAACTGAAACTAACACAAGCTTAAGAATTATTTATTAATTATTAGATTTATGTGTGATAGTTTTTAGTATTGTTCTATTATGCTCACAATATATATATTAGATTAGATTTACATGCACGAGAATCGAACCTACGGCCAGTATGTACTCACGGTGGTCTGCTGAGGCACATCGGGCTCGGGCTCGGAGGCGGAGTACTGGTCGCGGTCCGCGCGCGAAGCACAGCTGTCACTGTCACTGTCACTGTCACTCTCCGGCAGGACACCTTTAATGTCATCATTATTTTTTATCTATGCATTATATAATAAATGGACAGAGTGGATAGAGAGGTTCTGGAGTAAGGTATTTGTCAAGTTTTTGTATACATTATATAATAAATGGACAGAGTGGATAGAGAGGTTCTGGAGTAAGGTATTTGTCAAGTTTTTGTATACATTTACTAGCGGAACCTGCGGCTTCGCTTGCGCTAATTTTTTTATTTCTTTGCATATAAAAATAATAATCATATTTTTTCAAAATATATATAATAATAATAATAATGTTCATGGCCATGGCGGTCAATCTCATTGAGACTGGCCAACTGCGCAGGAGATATTATAGTGCAGACACAAGTGCACTCTATTCCTATCACTCTCATACTCCGGTGGGACGACTGCTCGACACGACCAGTGAGAGCGCCGGCGCAGGACCGACGCGACACGTGCTCTCCGAGGCACGGGAAAAAAAAATATATAACCACAATGCCAATAGATGCAGACTAAAAAAGAAAAAGTATTTTCAAATAAGGTTTTTTTTAAATTAATCTTACCGGCATGCCATTTGCTTTTCCAAGCGAAGGATCCAATGATATAGGGCAGTGGTCGGTGCGAGTACACGTCTTTTGGTTTTAGCACCATCCTGAAAATTATTAATAATTAAAAAAAACAATTTTTATTTTTTAATATTATTTAATACATTTAACATATTACGTTTTCAATAGAAAATAAATAATGTGAAATATCCTTAGAAAATAAAATACATTTACTGTCGCAAACATTTTCATGAATTAACAAATTCAACATTTGCTTACGAGCCCTAAATATTTCCGAATATAAATATCTTTCTCGTAGCTCTATCTTTCGCTCAATCTGTTTTTAAGATTACTCCCAATAAAAAGACAGACTAACATAAAAAAAAATTACTAACTTATAAATAAAATAAATAAATTTAATAATTTAAAATGAATAAAATAAAAAAAAATTATTTGGACAGACAGACTTCAATTTTTATTTATAATATATAAATATCAGCGTAAAATTGTACTTTATATAGTTAGATAATATGTAGCGAGTGAGGTGCGTTCCATCACATGCCATTTCACAATTTGACGGTCTCACTTCAATATATTATAATCTACCGAAAAATAATGCGTTAAATTGTGAACAGCATGTTACAGTTTACAATCTATCGACAGCTTACAATCACGCGAGATTTATACTGCGAAATTATAATCTAACGGTTTGTTCCAAGTTGACTTATATTGTATCTCGTTTTTATATTAGAAGGAAGCATATAATGCTACTTTTCTTTTTAATAACATGTGCAATAAAAATATTTAAAAACTACGTATTTTTATTTAATTTACTGCTATATTAATGATTCAAACAAATAAATAAATAAAAATAAATAAATATGTTGGGACATTTTTACAACAGCGCCATCTAGTTCCATGGTAAGCTACGAGGCTTGTGTTACGGATACCTGATAGTTGATATACTACACATATAAATTTTTAAATACATACATAATATAAATATTAACATCCATGACTGGAGAACAAACATTCGTGATCATCAAATGAATGCCCCCAGCGGGACTCGAACCCGCGACCGCTGGCGCAGAAGGTAGGGTCACTACCAACTGAGCCAAACGTCGTCAAACAAGTTTTTTATTCATCCTGTAAAGTTGTCAAAATTGAGATAGTAACGATTGCAGTTCACAGTCGATATACATGTATACATATAATACTAACCTTGTTTCCTCTTCGTCATCAGAGCTATCACTGTCTAGGATGTGCACTGCTTCGTGCATCATTTCCAATTTCTGAAGCGCTAGTTTTATTTTTTCCGCATTGTTTTCTGCTACCGGTACTTTTTGTGGTTCTTGCTGGAAATATTTATTTTTCCAAACTTTAAACTAATATTTTTTAATTAATTCATATGGTTGCTTGTTTGATTGTTTATTCTAAGGCAATCTGTGTCTCACACCTTATTATTTTTAACAGAACAGATGTATTTAGATTGATTTATATAATTAAACTAGCTGACCCGTGCCCACTTCGTTGGGCATAATGTTAATAATCCTTTTTTAGTACAGAGTGTTTAAGTTAGACATATACTGTCGTTGACTTTTTTGTAGGCATTTTCAAGCTACACATCTTTTCTCTAGAACTCAAAAATATATCTTAAGGCAGCGTTCGTAAAAAACCCTTTCATTCGACCGTTTTTTCTCCAATTCACATTTCAAAACGGACTACCACGTAAAAGCCTTTTTATTTTTCGGTTTTTTATATAATCTATGACACTCAGCAATAATGTGGCTTTCTATTGGTGAAAGAATTTTTTAAATCGGTTCAGTAGATCCCGAGATTACCCCTTACAATTTAACAAATAAACAAACTTTACTTCTTTATAATATTAGTATAGATAAAAATTAATTAATTTTTTATTATAACAATATATAATATACCTTTTGAATATTTTCAATGGCAACATCAACATCATCATCATACACTCTGCTCTCCACAAACTGACTGTTACTTAGTGCCATGAATCTGGAAAGTGTTACCATATAATTAATTCATAATATGTTAAAAATATGCCGCAGTCCCATACAAGTCAAGAAGACATGTATTTAAACTTATATATTTAGTATATCAACTATCTGGTATCCATAACACAAGCCTCGTAGCTAACCACGGAACTAGATGGCACTGAGTGTAACAATGCCCCAACATTTTTATTCAATTTATTCAAAATCTATGAAAAACCTTCTGCATACTGTAGAAATTTTGTAAAAATTTTAATATATCAAATCTTATAGTGTTATTATGTCAAATTATATGGGTGTTTTGATTTATTATATTTAACTGAGTTCAAAAAGGAGAAGGTTATATGTTCCACTGTATATATTTTTTTTAGTTTTTTATTTTAGTTGATCAGTGGTAGCCCAATGATAGAGCGCTGGAATGGAAAACTGAATGAAGCGGGTTCAAATCCTGGATCTTGTACCTCTGATATTTTCATTTGCGAATCATTTCCAAATTAAATACTACTTATGTTACAGTAAAAGAAAACAACACGAAGAAACCTGCGTGTTGCAGAGATTGTAGCAAGTTTTTGAAAGACATGTGAAGTCCACCAACCCGCACTTATCCAGCGTGGTGGACTATGGCCTGTTCCCCCTGCTATTGAAGGGAGGCTCAAAACCATTATTAGGATGTTAAAAAGAGAATACCAGTTTAAATTCTGTAAATTCTTATTAAAACTTCAAATTTTTATTTGCTTGAAATTTTAAAAAATGTTATTATAACTAAAAATTATTTGATACTTACTTGTTATTTACATTTTGTAGATCTACACTGGCATTGTCTAGCGCATCCACCATCGCTTCTAATTGGGCATTTGCATCTTGACATCTTGTTACTATTGTCTGAAAGTTTTATCATTACATAGTATAAAACAAAGTCGCTTCCCGCTGTCTGTCTGTCCCTATGTATGCTTAGATCTTTAAAACCTTGCAACGGATTTTGATGCGGTTTTTTAATAGATAGAGTGATTGTAGAGGAAGTTTTATATGTGTAACTAGTGAAACCTGCAGCTTCGCTCGCGCTAGATCTATACTAGTTTAACTAATAAATATAATTATATTAATACCCACTAGGGACTCACACTTGTTCCACTCAGATTCGTCCCTCCCTAGATAAGTTTTAATGGTTTGTATAGGTTTCTCAGAAATTAGATATTTTCCCGCAGTAAAAAGTATTCTATATGTTGAACATATAACAACTATCATCATACCAAATTTCACCAAAATCTGTCTAGTAGTTTTCTTGTGATGCGGTCAGCGACAGACAAACAAACAAAATGTTGTTATATATTCATTATTATGTCCAGATTCAACTCAGTTAGACTTTTAGTATATACTATGTATTATTTATAGAAAACTTTCTGCACATTATGTTGAAATTTTGTAAAATTTTTTATATATCAAATTTAAAGTTTAATTATTTCTAATAGTGAGTTTTAAATTATGAATTACAGAAACAAAAAAAAACAATTAAATCATTTATGAATTACTAATAAGGAGATAGTAGATGTGACCCAGTCTTGAAATTGTAGATGTATAATATGCAGCTTTTATTAGTCTATGTAAATCAAAAATATGTATGTTTAATTATCTCAAACAATATAAATTTTGAGATATGAGCTCTTGTTTCTGTGAATTTTTCAGTATTTCTTTCTCTTTTTAACACTTTGTTAATAAATTAACTTTTTTTATTATTATAAAGTCTCATGTCCAACCATGAGACATTATAAAGAGCTGAATGCATCAATACAACCTAATATTACCCGTATTTATTCATACCTATGCTTCATCACTAGGCATATATGTATGATTCTATATGATTGTATTACATTGGCCCTAAACATTATATTATATCTCTTTGTCAAGATTATTCATAAAATTACTCACATAAATTAATTTTAAGCTACCAAGTAAATAAAACTCACCTGG
This sequence comes from Boloria selene, assembly GCA_905231865.2. Classification (NCBI taxonomy): domain Eukaryota; kingdom Metazoa; phylum Arthropoda; class Insecta; order Lepidoptera; family Nymphalidae; genus Boloria; species Boloria selene. The sequence goes on along the minus strand of HG993161.1, from coordinate 6,674,128 downwards.
TGTATCTTCTCTAGCATGCCAAGTAACTGTTTGTCTCCCGCTAATGACCATTGTGGAGCTGCTTTACGGAGTGACAATGTGTCGGCCTCCATTGTTGCTAAAAAGATATATTTTTTATATGTAAATAATAATATAATCTTCTTCATATTAAAGAATCTACTTTCATAGTAAAGGCTAGAGATCTCTAAAATAAGAGAAACAATACTAATTTTTACATTCACTACATTGTTTTTTTTTCACACTTAATAGGAATCATATTATACAATTTAATATTGCTGAGGAAATTTAGAGGACTTTTATTAATTTTCTTTTTTTAAGGAACATACATTCCTACAATAGCACTTCCAGTTCTGTGGTAAATTGGTTACGGCTTGTGTTAGGGATACCAGATAATTGATACATATATAATTTTTAAATACATTATAAATAATGGAACTACAGTATATGTTTATCATAAACTGTTTGTTAAAACAACATGTAACATAGAAATTATTTTAAATTTATTAATTTAAACATCATTCACCTACACATATGAAAAATTTCCTATACAAAAATGGTCAGTCCCTTGAGTTTTGTTATAAAGAGTTAACATATTTTTTATAATAGTAATTTTAAATATCATTATGTTTCATACTGGTTACTAGTAACTATTGCATTTACATTAATAAAAATATCTAAAAACCTGTTTTTAATGAATTCCTGAATTTAAATCACTGCTTAACTTGAAGTTCTATGGTAATAGCATTAAGTTATACCTATTTTATTGTGATATTTATTTATTTTAACGAATAATTTTTTTTATTTGTTATTTATTATTTATATAAAAAAATTTTATGTTCAAATAACAATAAATACTTGATTTTTAAATATAATTTGAAACATTTGGGAAATTAAATAAATAGCTAATATGAAAAGATGAAATATATGATTAGTGGACGTAAATTTATTGAAATATAAATAAAATAAGTGGGCGTATTTATAAAAACACTGTACACTACCAACAATTTTTGAGTCGATTTTCAATTTTAATTAATTTACTTACCAACTTCCAGACTCACTTCACATAGCACAATAGAAAGCTAACTACCGAATAATAATTAACAAAGTAAGTTACTTTCTAATTTAAACCTCTAAATCAAAACAAAAAGAAAGACGTCGTGTTTTACTCTAGATTTCATTCAACAATCTGCTGTCATTTGTCAATGTCAAGGATGAAGGAACTTCAAAATTGTGACGAAGACGTTTCAGCTTACGGTTTAATTGAACGTTCCATTTTACGGTGTATATTTCAGTTTTGTTTTGAAAGAAATATAAATAAATATGCCTTTTTTTATGACTGTTTAATAATTTTTTTAGTGTGTACATCAAAAGATTATTAATATATTGTAACAATTTTGTTCTGTCATCAGGGTCGTAATAACCAATTATTGCGATTTACGGGCAAATAGCCAAACAAAAACTAAGTGGATTTTAAAAAGTATTGGTGTTTTAATATGTATGAATTATTAGTTATTATTATATTTAATAATAAAGATTTCAATTTCAAAACTAGTGCCATCGCATTGTAACCAATTATTGCGGGCTTATATTATTAATTATTAGTCATGTAATTAGTAATGGTTACAGAAAAAGGACGAAGGAATTAACGATAAACTATTAATAAAAAATTACTTATCATTAATGGAACAATGTTTTTATACATAACCACTATTTTATGTAAACCAAGAGGGTTTATCATCATCATCAGCCCTTTTTAACGTCCCACTGCTGGGCACGGGCCTCCCTCAGTACGAGGGGGATCAGGCCATAGTCCACCGCGCTGGCCTAGTGCGTGTTGGCGGACTTCACATGCCTTTCGAAAAACTTGTTAGGTTTTAAGAGGGTTTATACAAAAACAAAAAATAAATTATAAATATAATTGAGGTTAGATTAAATAATATATTAATTTAAATTTGCTATTAGAAGTGTTATACTGTTGTTATAGGCTTGATACTATGCTAGGCTTATTGTTATAAGAGAACTCGCTTATCTTCGAAAAAGATAATTTAGAAGTTTTAGGTTCTCCTGGGCACGGGCCTCCCTTCGGTTTCGGTTTCCTACCGTATGCTTTGATTTGAACTCCACATTCGAGTCGACTATTTGGTTAAGTGAATTGGATAACTGAATTGGATTACTCGTACGGTAAACCATTAGTTATTCGGTGAAGGAGTTTTCCTTTTCTCGATCGTGAAGAAACCTGCATATTTTAGAGAACACGCGTAACATGTCAGTGGCATGGTTAAGAAAATTAATATGAACATGCTAGGCGTGTTGGTTGCACTGAATGTGTTTACTGAACTCTATACTCATACATTGTAGTTGGTTAAAAGTTTTAAACTGAAATATTTTAAAAGTTTGGAGAAGACTTGTTCCAGAATATAGAGATAGAATGAGCACTTACAAAATAGCTGAATACGCTTTAATGCAAACAAAAAGTAACATTTACGGTACGTTCTGCTTTAATTGGGCCATAGAAGTGAACTCGACATAATTTAAATCATTTCGCATTTTCATAATGCATTAAGTAGTTACATAATGCAGGACCTTTTCACTCAAACGTACTATGAGCTTTTACTTATGAACTCTAATGTTTATTAAGCATTTGTAATTAAGATCTGGGTAGTATTCCTAAATACCTGCATACAGATTCGAGCACACCTTTGGCGCAGTTTGTACTGACCCTACTTTGTTACGCCAGCGGTCGCGGGTTCGACTCCCGCTGGGGGCATTCGTTTGTTAAACTCGGATGTTTGTACTCCTGTCACGGGTGTTTATATTTATAATGTGTATGTATTTAAACTTATATATGTAGTATATCAACTATCTGGTATCCGTAACACAAGCTTCCTTCGTAGCTTACCACGGAACATAGATGGCGCTGTGTGTAATAATGTTCCAACATATTCCATCAAATATTTTTTCTATAATCTTGTTGAAATTATTTTTTCGATACAGAGGACGAATCTATTGTTTTTTTTTTTGGATATTTTTCTGTCTGTCTGTCTATATGACGGTATAATGAGAAAACCACTGGATAGTTTTCGATGACATCCAGATCCAGATCAACACAAAGGATACTTTTTAATGCGCCTCTCGTCATTGGACGAAATAGCAGAACTGTCAACTTAATTTAACGCTTCTTGGGTGCCACGGGGCGAGCTGCGGCAGACCTACCGGTCTGCCAAAAAGACACTGCAGCTCGCCATTAGCCAGGCCAAGGCAGCAGCTCGCAAGGAGTTTTTAGCGAGCCTGGATAAGGATCCGTGGGGGCGCCCGTATATCTGCGCGCGGAACAAGCTCCGTGCGCACGGCGCCCCGGTCACGGAGACCACGCCGCCGGATGTCCTTTTGAGACTGGTGGGTGGGCTGTTCCCGGAGTCGTCCGAGTTCGCCCCCCCAGTGATGGCTCCTCCCTCTTTCTTCGAGGGAGTGGAGGAAATCCCTCCGATTACTGCGGGGGAGTTTAACCTGGCCTGTGAACAACTGCGGGCCAGGCGGATGGCTCCGGGTCCGGATGGTATTCCAGGGCGAGTTCTCTACATCGCCATGGAATACCTGGGAGGGGATCTTCGGGATCTGTTCAATACATGTCTTCGCGTTGGGCAGTTTCCGAAGATCTGGAAGGAGGGTTTGTTGTGCCTGTTGCCCAAGGGGGGTCGTCCTCTGGACTCTCCTTCAGCTTACAGGCCAATAGTGATGCTGAGTGAGATGGGCAAGCTCTTCGAGCGCATTCTTGCTGCCCGTATCACTCGGCATCTAGAGGAGGTGGGACCGGGCCTTTTAGAGGCTCAGTTTAGATTCAGGGCGGGTCGCTCGACTGTGGACGCCCTGAACGCCCTGAAGGAACGGTCCTTGGCCGCAGTGGAGGAGGGAGACGTGATGCTTGCCGTTTCAGTGGATGAGTCCAACGCCTTCAACACTCTGCCATTCGAGACCGTACGAGAGGCACTTCGCTATCATGGGGTGCCTCTCTATCTCCGGCGGGTGTTGGACGCGTACCTCCATGACAGACAGGTTGCGTGGAGAGGGGCAGATGGGATGGTCGGTCGGCGACGTGTCGACTGCGGGGTTCCACAGGGGGCTGTCTTGGGCCCGGTCCTGTGGAACCTTGGTTACGACTGGCTCCTGCGGTGTCCGCTTCTTCCCGGGTTGGGTGTCATTGCTTACGCTGATGACACCCTTGTCACAGCCCGGGGTCGCTCCTACGATGAAGCGGCACGCTTGGCCACAGTCGGAACTAACCTTGTCGTCGACCGGATAGGGATGTTGGGCCTGAGGGTCTCCATCTCCAAAACGGAGGCCCTCCTCTTTAATGGCCCACGGAAGGGTGCCCCACGCAACGCCTGTCTGCGTGTCCAGGGAAGGATGGTGGAGGTACGGGCCCAGATGAAATATTTGGGCCTGACCCTGGACAGTCGTTGGACGTTCCGTGTCCACTTCGCCCAGCTCACCCCGAGATTGATCAGCGCCGCCTCGGCCCTCGGCAAGCTTCTGCCGAACGTCGGGGGGCCTGGATCTCCATGTCGGCGGCTCTTTGCCGGCATTGTGAGGTCCATGGCACTGTACGGTGCTCCAGTTTGGTACGATTCCCTCTCCGCACCTAACAGGGCCCAATTGCGCAGAGCGCAGCGGGTCCTAGCGGTAAGGGCGATACGGGGATACCGTACGGTGTCCTATGAGGCGGCCACACTACTAGGCGGGCGATCCGCCCTGGCATCTACAGGTGGAGTTGCTCGCCGAAATCTATCGGTTTCGGGCAAGTGAGCGGGCACGAGGGGAACGTCCAACGAGGGATGGAGTCGCGCGGATCAGGCGTCTCTGTGACGCGGCCCTGATCCGGCGATGGGAGGAGCAACTGGGGGACCCAGCGGCTGGCCTGGCGACGGTGGGTGCGATTCGTCCGCACCTGTCTCGCTGGGTTAGGAGGCGACACGGCTTCCTGACGTTCAGACTGACGCAGGTGCTTACCGGGCACGGTTGCTTCGGTCGGTATCTGTGTCGGGTTGCGCGTCGGGAACCGTTGCCCATATGCCATGAGTGTGGTGCGCCCGAGGACACCTCGCACCACACCCTCGCGGTATGCGCCGCCTGGTCTCCCCAGCGCCATGCCTTGATGGCGGTAGTGGGTGGAGACCTCTCGTTAGGCAGTGTGGTAAGGGCCATGCTGCGTGACGAGAGGTCCTGGTTGGCGATGGTCTCCTTTAGTGAGACCGTCATCTCACTGAAGGAGACGGCGGAGAGGGAGCGCGAGGCTGACGCTTTGCACCCTCTTCGTCGCCGTCGACTAGGGGAGAGGAGGCGTCGCTATGCGCACCTTCTCCCGCCACCCTAGAGGAGCTACTGCGGGGGGGTCACCATTAGACTCCCCTGCACGTCATCGAGGCGGTCGGGATGCCCTGTGAGCAGAGGGCATCCTGATTTAGGCGAGGTGGCCCGCGCGGGCCGACCAAAAAGAAAAAGGGTATCACGGGTGTACACAATAAACATTGCTTAAATTCAACTCAAGGCTGCTGTTCAGTAAAGAAAGACAAACCAGAATCTATAGGTATAGACAGATTGAGTCCCGACTCGAACCCAGGACTATTTAAGTCGCACTTCCCGCCGGCCAGCAGAAATTTAATGTGATGTAAAGTAACACGTGTCTGTTAGTCACGTCATTTAATAATATAACGTATAATATATTTCCCATCGTCGATGAGTGATGACTGTAGGTATAGTCGGCTAATCACAGGATGTTTTGCTCCGCTTTGTTGTAACAGATAAGTAATAGCGAAACACAAATGAGATGGCAGTGCTTATAGCTTAGCCAAGTGCAGCATTGTTATTATTTTTACTAACGACAAGAACACAGAAAGCCGAAAGTCTAAAGTTCTTTTAATAACACTAAGTGTTTCTGATAAATTATAGGTAAAGATACAATTGACACATGAAGTAAAAAAAATATATAATTCAGCCCTTTTTAACGTCCCACTGCTGGGGGTGGGCCCCCATTCAATACAAGGGGGATCAGGCCATAGTCCACCACGCCGCGCTGGTCTGCGGGTTGGCGGACTGAGCATGTCTTTCACTCAGACATGAAGGTTTCCTGACGATGTTTTCCTTCACCGTAAGACAAGTGGTAATCATGTTAGTAATGATTCGCACATGAAAATATCAGAGGTGCGAGACCTGGATTTGAACCCATACTTTTGAATGGATACCAGATAGTTGATACACCACACATATAAATTTTACATACGTATTATAAAAATATAAACGCCCACGACTGGAGTACAAACATTAGTACTCAACAAATGAATTCCCCCAGCGGGACTCGAACCTGCAACCGCTGGCGCAGAAAGTATGGTCACTACCAACTGAGACAAACGTGTTGTCGAAAATAAAATCTATAACCTGGTATAATAAATAAATTAAATCAACCCACAAGTATGTACAGTCGTAAGCAATGACATGTATACATTGACAACTTTTCAAATATATGTAAACATCAATCGTTTCAAAAGAAAGTATACAAGCTTTGTGTCAAAATAAAGTATACGTAACATAAAACGAATACTATTATATACAAGTTTCGTGTTATAACTATGTAGCCATTAGTCTAAGAACTAAGAATAAAGCATTAAATATTATTTTCGTATTTAACAAAGTTTTCTAATACAAATACTGTGTCTCTTTCATTAAATACGTGAATTCTTTAAACTGGTCGTTAGAAGTTTAATTTATTTTTATATGTTAAGTGATTGAATCAATTCGACTAATTGCGACCTGATTCTCTAGGACGCGCCTTGGATTCACTTTAGGCAGAGCTCTCCTAAACAGCTTTACCCAGGGTATATGAGATATCTTCTGCAGCCAACAGCACAGACAGGATTTAAAATATTGTAACACCATGATTCGTAAACTTATTAATTAGATAATTAACAGTAAAATATGTTTTAAGATCTTAGGCTTCTTGCATCGGAAAATGAAGCATAATACTTTGCTTTTAAAAATGTATTATTATGTATTTAAATTTAAATATTATAATACATTTTTAAATCATACGTATAATACAAATATTATCGCGTAATAGACTGTGCATATGTGTATGTGTAAGAGCGTTTGTAACACATTCACAACATTGGATGACAGTTTTAAACTTTTGACAATTCGAGGACAAGATCAGTTTATTATTAAATTTTAATGTGTAACAAAGCATTGAAAAGAATTCGAAATTATTAGAATTACAACTGACAATTCTCTATTTGTTTAGTTTGCGTTGTTATGAGAAACTTACTTTTTCATAAATTCGCCCAATGATATTAAGCTGTCATAGCTCAATTGGCATAGTTGTAGTATGCGTATAATATCCTTGCGACGCGGGTTCAAATCCCGCGCGTGGATAAGTTTTTTATTTTTTGTTTCGTGCGTATCTTTTAATTTATGCATTATATACTGGATGGCGATTTAGGGACAAGGAGTGAGCCGTGATGAACGTGGCTCGTCATCATCATTGAGTATATGTTTTCCACATTTGTGAATTTATAAGAATATACAATAATACGTATAATTATAATAGAACAGTGAGTTAAAAAATCTATACATGAAATATTTTTTTTTGTTTTTATAAAAAAAATACTGTAACGTATAGTGCATTGAATATAAATCCCAAAAAAATATGTTTTAATTTTTTTGTCTGTTTGTATATTTTCGTTTAACACAAAAAGTACTTGGCCGATTTTAACCAAATTGTGTAGTTACCTATAACATATTTCTCGGACCATGACTTAGGATACTTTTCATTACATATAAAAGCATTTTAATTTACAGGAAAAAATAATAATTGGTTGTATTGAGTTTTCCTTGGATAGCTAGTGATTAAACGGTAAGTTCATCTGTGTCTATTTTACGAGCCGAGTTTGAGCTTCTCGCCGGTTCTTCTCAGCAGAACAGCTTTCCGAGCCGGTGGTAGTTTACTCACAGGCTTACAGACTGACTTTTAATTTTGATAATGTAAAAATGACGATTCAAAAGAGCTTGTTAAAGTCTATTTGAATAAAAAATATTTTGATTTGATTTGATTGATTTACGCAAATTTTTGAACGTAAACCTAATTTTTTTATAATTAATATTTACCACTAGCGAGCCCGGACAGCTGCGCTCGGCGTAAGATAAAATAAATAAAACAGTTTTCATAATTAAAAGTAGCATAAGTTACTCCTTAAAACATTAGCTACGATATCTGAGGTCAAAAGTCCCGTCAAAATCAGTGTAGCCGTTTCGAGGATTAGCCGAAACTAACAGACAGACAGACAATTGATGTATGGATGTAAGTACCGTATATACTTTCTATGCATTGAGTCTTCTTCTTCTTGCCGAGTCGATGGCAATAGTTAAAGTAAGAAAGCCCAAAACCCCTTAAAAATAAAGATAAAAAAAAAGAAGCCCAAAACTCGGCCACTATAATAATTGCATAAGCTCCTGTAAGATGCAGGTAACAGGACCAGGAGGTCATATAAGTAAGTGTAAGAGAGGTAAGAGAGGAAGAGTACAAGTCTGCACTCCAGGTCAATTCGCAAATCCCCACCTGGTTGAGTATACTTATCTATGATTTTTATCACACTATGATTAATTCATCTTTTATTTAGAAGAATATTTAAAAAAATGTATCTTTTTAAAAATGTAAGAAACTAGCATTTCCCGCGGCCCCGCCCGCGTTCTAAAGACTGGAAACAAAATACTGAGATTTCACACACCGTGTGACGTTTTATAGTCGGTTTGTAACGGTTAGTCGATATTTCTTACAAAATCATCATCAAAACCTGTCCTGAGGTTTTCTCGTGATGCAGTCACAGAAAGACAGACAGACAAAAATTTTAAAAACGATAGATTTGATTGTATGGATAATAATGTCTATCTATTTTAATTACATTTTTATCTATTTTAATTAGATTTAAAAAAAAATTATGTACAGATTTGACTCAGTTACAATTATTTTATTATATATGTTTATGATAGATAGTGAATTATTTGACTTTTCAAAATAGATTTTAAGTTAACGTCTTTGTATCGATGCGCAAAACGGCAACGTCGCGTCGCTTACGACGGTTGCCGTTCCGTCAAATAACATGTGGCCTAATATAAATTTATCTTGACACATTGTAATTTGTAGTAGCGCTGTGGTAACGCGCTTGCTTCGATATCCATGTGATGGGGGTTCAAGTCTGAGTTTGAGTTAAACGGGCTAAATACATATAAATTTATCTGCCAGTTACTTTATTGGGAAGTTTTATTATGAAACAGATAAAATATATCAGCAACCATTATCGCTAATCGACTACTAAACGCTTATTACCTACTAAGGTCAATATTTAGGATACCGTTTACTACAGGATAATCGTTTATTCTTACTGGATAATACAATAACTGGTTCTATGGACCACCCACATAAAAGCGTGGCGGAAATTTAAATGGGAATTTAATTATTATAAGTAATAGCATAATATTGTCATAAAATATGAACTAAAAATGTTAATGGAAGAGACACACTATATATGCATTAGAAAACTTTGTTTCAAATACGAAAATATTATTTTATGCTTTTCGAGCGCAAACCTGTGCACTTTTTTGTGCACAGACTAATGGCTAACTACTTATATTACGAAAAGTATACAATAATATTCGTTTAATGTTATTTACTATGAATTGATAAAAATGTATACTTAAATATGAAGCAACATACGTATACTTTATTTTGACACAAAGCTTGTATACTTTCTTTTGAAACGATTGATGTTTACATATATTTGAAAAGTTGTCAACGTATACATGTCATTGCTTACGACTGTACCTGCAATTTTGATCCCTTTACGACTTTTTATAGCTAATAGGTTCATAGATACATATAAAAGGTAAAGTCTAGAGTCTAGACTGCATTGCGGTGGATACTGCTACATTCCGATATTTATACTAATTGCTGTTTAATTAACTGTTATAGTCTGAGAGCCGGTGAACGATTAGTTAGAGCATTTCACATTCATTTATATACGATAATAATAAATAAAATAATATAAGTAATTCCATATTCTGACGTGACATGGATTAACAAGTTTTATATATGTGCTTTGGTTTTCATAATAGGAAGCGATTGTAAAATTTGTACTAAGCTAAGTCGCTCTAGAACACTCGTTTCGTTTTCGTTTCATAAAAGTTTGATTTTAGTGCCTTAAATTGTAACTTAAAGTAAACTTTAATCTGTAACATTACTTCTAAATGCCTAAATAAAATATTTTCTGAGTTTTAGTTTCTATCGAGAATTACTAAATTTTACTATCGCTACCAAAACTACTAAATTGTAATCGAAATCTGTCCAGCCTTTTTAGCGAGAAATATTAGTAGAGACATACAGACATTCGCACTTATGACTGAAACACACTGAAAATAAACATTAGCTTATCACCACTAATTGGAAAACTTTCATTTAGAAAGTTGTAAAATTTTTGAAGAATTATAAATATTTAACTATCTCTATTATAATTCAGATTTGTTGGCAACATTCACATTCTTCTGACATATTTGCTATCATGGATTCTTAATTGAAATATATTTAACAAGCTTTTCTTTTTACATTGTTTATTTGTAGGTATGTTCGTTTACTTCAAACTTTGCAACTAAATTTTAAAAACATCTTATCATTTATCCTTAACTAATTGAGCTAGAATTTTGCGTATACGTTAAGTTTTTGATGTCGTTTTAAAACCAATATGAAGGACTTTTAAAGATGGTGGATACCAATTTTTTTATTTATTTATTTAGTTATTCATTAGGATATTATTAGGATACTTGTAACATAAATACTTAATTCAAGGCACTGTTAAATAACAAGATGAAATACTTCACACTTACTGTGCATGGGAGGTTCAATGTCTTTTATTTATACTTATTTAAAATTATAAAATTGAAACCGGAAAACTTTATTAGGTTGCATCAAAAGGTCAGACTCGTGAGTCAGTTTTTCTGAATCGGTGCAGGATAATGCACCCTGTACTAATATTTAGTTCCTTATTGCGCGTTGCGAAAGGGGGCTAGATGGAAAAAATTAAGACCAAAAGTTGTAACGACACTTTTTGCTATAGTTGTAAGCCGTGCGGTATAGTATATTACTATATTCGTCTCATCCTTGCTCCTTTCGGGTTCGTCTCTACGTAATATGTTTATATGGATTTCTAAGAGATGAGATAATTTTCAGCAGTAAATAGTATCCTATAATCTGTCGACCGGGATAACCGCTATTGTCATACTCAATTTCATCGAAATCTATTCATTGGTTTTCTCGTGCCGTGACAAACAGACTTTTTTCTTAAAAATATACATTCGTTCCTAATCATACTCGTAATATTGAGTAGGTATTTCAATAAGATTTTTCAAAATATATTTAATTTAGTAGAAATTCGACTTAGTTTGAACTTTATTAAATATATGAAATGAAATGATAAAGGATGGAAGAAACACAAATCAACCTTTTTTGGTGAGACTTTTGTTGACATGTAGAGAATTTGTTATCAAATGGGAAAAGAATGGAGCTATAGCTATATTGTATTGTATGTATAGTAAAGCTACTAACTATATTGTAAGATGTTTCTTTTGGTCACAAGTTAAACCAAGCTAGTAGGAAATAAATTGCCAAAAAAATGCATAAGCTGTAGTACGAAATATGTTTATTAATGTAACCTCAAGACCTTAGGAGTTAGGACGTGAATGCACATCCCACCACGCAAGCACTGACCGTGCGTCATCTCAATGGAATATCGCATAATATTATCGCACGCGGAAACCGACCGCTGTCCCGCGGTATGTAATGCATAAATGAGTAAACTTTTAAAGCTTATAAATAAAATATTATTGAATATTGGTATAAATTATGTGATTGGATATATTTTTTAGACTCGACTTGGATACATTTTGGACATACAGACAGACGGGCTCGTCCGATACTGATATAATTTTGTTATCTATACTAATATTATTAAGCTGAAAAGTTGGTTTGTTTGTTTGTTTAGGTGAACGCGATAATCTCAGCTAACTACGGGTCAGAATTAAAAAAATCTTTTTATGTTGGATAGTCCCATTAAATCACGCTACGACCAATAGGAGAGGAGCATCTATGAAAAATTTTGCAAAAATGGAAGAAACGTATTTTTTCAGGCTTCAGAGCGCGAGCGGAGCCGCGGGAAAGGCTCTTTGATAATAAACATGGCACAGCCTGCCTGGTGGTGTAGTGACTAGCATGTACGGTCGTACATCCGAAAGTCCTGGGTTCGAGTCCCAGTCTGTCAAGTTTAGTTATTGAGTCTTCCTGCTTAGTAAGCCCACAGATTACATAATAGGTACTATACTAGGTAAGCCTCAGTAACAGCCCGGAGTTAGGAAGTTGGCGGTGTTTCACCTCTGTGCCTAGGCAGAGCACTTACTGCCGGTCGCCTTAGCTCTCACCGATCGTGTCGAGTAGTCGTCCCACTAAAGTATGAGCGTATCAGGAATAGAGAATGTACTTGTGTCTGCGTGTTCACTTGTTTACTATAACAATATCTCCTGTTAGTCTCAATGAGATCGACCGCCGTGGCTGGGATCAGCCGGAGAATAGTAATAACATACTAGCGATTGGCCCTTATTTTTTGTTCGGGCTCTTCCCTAGATTTAGCGTTCCCGTGAGTTCCGCTAGAGTATTATACATACAAACCTTCCTCTTGAGTCACTCTAACAATTAAAAAAACCGCATCAAAATCTATTGCGTGTATAATACTTTGTTGACTCATGATACTATATTGATATTATAGTATATTCATAATATGATATTATAATGTATATTTCTATTATTTTTATTTTCATAATTTGACAACATTTTCACATGAGCCATTTACAAATTTTCATAACCAAATGACTGCTAAAGGTGTGACATCCTGACTTACGGACAGATGGACCCCAAAAACACATTTATTTAAAGAGACGGGTATATTTTAATCAAAATGAATTCGCTCCTTTTTAACTTTCCACTACTGGGTTCTGACGTCATGGACCAATATGATGCGACTAAAAGCGAGCTGGCGTCATCGCGAACTTCACAAGCTCTAAACATATATTTTCTTTTTAACAATATTGTACTGTGGTAGCTCAGCGGTAACGCGCTCGCTTGGATGACCGAGTGATGCTGGTTCAAATCCTGGGCCTCAAGTCTGCTATTTTACATGCAATTGTCATTGTGAAACAATGCAATTTTAATTCAATTACCATTGGTCCAAAATTTGGTAGTCTACTAAATTTACAATGGTCGATCAATGGTCTTGTCATTTATTGTCATTTATTTATTATTTGCAAAGTGTCATTGAAGTGTCAGTGATACATCATCGGAAGACCATTGAATTAGTAGACTACCAAAATTGCAAATAAGTAGCAATTACGATGTCATTGATAGACAATTGTAACACCATTGCAATAGCAGACTTGAGGCCCTGGTCTCGCACCTCTGATATTTTGTTTTATCACTTGTCTTACGGTGAAGGAAAACACCGTGAGGAAACCTGCATGTCTGAGAAAATCTAGCAAGTTCTCAAAAGACTTGTAAAGTCCGCCAACCCCCACTAGGCCAGCGCGGTGGACTATGGCCTGATCCCTTTCGTACTGAGGGAGGCCAGTGCCCAGCAGTGGGACGTTAAATAAGGGCTGATGATGATGATGATGATGATGATGATGATTAACTTTCCACTACTGGGTACTGACGTCATGGACCAATATGCACTATCGTATCGACTAAAAGCGAGTTGGTGCTATCGCAAACTTCACAAGCTCTAACATATTTTGTACAAAATTGTACTTATTTCTTTTTTTAATATTGTACCTACTTTTCTAATATTTTTTACAGTTAAATGTAAAGGTATCAAAATAACCCATCGAGAAGCACGACGCGACGTGATAGAACGACCACTGTTATCATGCATCTTTATTAAAACTTAGACATTTCTAAGTCATTAATTTTTTTTATTACTCACAAGCTTTTTCCTGTGGCTTTGCACAGATTTAGGAGTTATTTTAAAGTAAGCTATCAAATATTATAATTATTATTTCACGTATTTCACGCACTCTAAGGAGCCCAGTCCCTTGAAATTTAGGTCTAACACGTAGAGGCCCCTTAAGATATTTAAGTTTGTTTAATGTGATGCATTAACCGGGGTTCATTTCTGAGTAACCTGTAGGGAATTGCTCAGAGATGGCCTCCGGAATATAAAGGAACTATGGAAAGATACATAAAGTATGAAAACCAAACAAATTTCTTTGTGAACTTGTTTCCAAGCATAGACGTACTTCTGAAACAATGAAACGATGAAGAAACTATGAGTTGGAACTCTCTGTGCGATACTAGAAAATTTTCGAGATATAATGTTTCTTCTATATTACATATTGTAATAAATTACTATTTATACAGTTACTAAATTTATAATTTTGTCTGTCAGAGAAAATCGTTAGACTGATTTTGATGAAATTTGATATGTTGATATCTGGTAATCCAGACCATAAGGTACCTTTTTCGGCAGAAAAATACCACATTCTCATCTTGGACAAATCTTAAATAACCATTTATACCTAGAGAACTAACCGAAGCGGAAGAAGAGTGATACACTAGTCTACCATATAGAACACATAGGTATCTGATCTGGCATAAGCCTTAAAGTTATTTAGGACTAGCTACTCACCCTAACTTCGCTCGGGTTCGTCCCTAGAATTAACGCGAGCGAAGCCGCGGGTTCCGCTAGTATTAAATATAGCCTATGTTCATCAGGGATAATGTAGGATTCTAATGGTAAAAGATTTTTTTTAAATCGGTCCAGTAGTTTCGGAGCCTATTCAATTCAAATATAGATACTTTCTTTGAAACTTTTATAGATACATTCTTTGAAACACAAGTAATAACTAAAGGCTTTTTATTTGTACGTACCTATGGTAAAAAATTTATTGATTGTCCATAAAACCTTTCCTTCCTTCAACGATCGTTTAAACCTTTTCAATATGTGAAAGTGATGGGAACAGACCCCATTGTCCGCAATTAGCGGT
Source organism: Boloria selene (assembly GCA_905231865.2). NCBI lineage: Eukaryota > Metazoa > Arthropoda > Insecta > Lepidoptera > Nymphalidae > Boloria > Boloria selene. Next base: position 6,659,005 of record HG993161.1, on the reverse strand, counting down.
GATCCACTTTCTTCAGCGGTCAGTTCGTACGCGCCATGATTCATGGTTTCCAATACAACATTGTATGGAGATTTCAACATTACGTATTCTATATAATTAAATAGTAATGTTCGTTTGTACCAAGCCGCAAATCTCTGAAGAAAATCTTAGACAAAAATATTTTTGAAAAATTCAAGAGTACCAAAAACATCTGTTATATGAGCAGTTAGCTCTCGCATTGAAAATTGATCAAATGTAAAAAGCAATTTTTACAAGTCCATAAATCGAATCAAATAAAATATTATTTATTAAAATAGACTTTTACGAGCTCATTAATAATGGTCATTTTTACATTATTAAAATTAAAAGTCAGTCTGTAAGTCTGTGAGTAAACTACCAACTGCTCGGAAAGCTGTTCTGCTGAGAAGAACCGGCGAGATACTCAACATATTATGCATAATTGATCTCATCCAAGATACATACAGAATTAAAAAAAGAGAATGCACATCACTACATAGTATTAAACAAAGTCGCTTCCCGCTGTTTGTCTGTCCCTATGTATGCTTAGATCTTTAAAACTACCCATTAGATTTTGATGCGGTTTCTTTAATAGATAGAGTGATTCAAGAGGAAGGTTTGTAAGTTTATACATTAGCGGAACTCGCGGCTTTTCTCGCGCTAAATCTGTCCCTATATTGCTTAGATCTTTAAAACTACGCAACAGATTTTGTGTCTGTGTATATAATTTATCAAGTTTTTGTATATTTACTAGAGAAGCCCGCGGCTTCGCTCGCGCTAAGTTATACTAGGTAGTATAGATTTTCCAGAGAAAATCAAAATTTTTAAATTTTATCAAAATTTGTCCAGTGGTTTTCTCGTGATGCAGTCTCAGACAGACCTACAAATTGATAAAAAATCTATTATAAAGACAGATTCGACACAGATATTATTTCATTATACTGTACGTATATATATTGGAATTTAAAGAGCTTAGTCGACCTTTTTACTTAGTACTGATCTCATCCGGCCGATATCAATAGATTAAAACAATAAGGATAAAATAAAAACGAGGCCTTTATAAAGATCAAATTACAAAAACTTCTTAGAACCTCTTTTTTGTTTTATCTGTATTATTGGATGTATAAATTAGGATCTTTGAGTGATTTCTCGAATTACAAATTAAATATTAAAATAAAGTGATAACCCAGTAGTTGCGTTCTCGTTTAGGTAACCGAGTGAAGGGGTTCAAATCTCGGGTCTTGCACCTCTGACATTTTCTTGTACTATGTACGGTCATACATCGAGAGGTCCTGGGTTCGAGTCCCGGGTCGGGCCAAGTTTAATTATTTAGTCTTTCTGTTTAGTAAGCCTCAGTAATAGCCCGGAGTTGGGAAGTTGGCGGTGAGTCACCCCCGTGCCTCGGAGAGCTTTAGCCTTAGCTCTCACTGGTCATGTCGAGTAGTCGTCCCACCGGAGTATGAGAGTGATAGGAACAGAGAGTGCACTTGTGTCTGCGCATACACTTGTGCACTATAATTTCTCCTGCGTAGTTGGCCAGTCTTAACACGTTCACTGTGCAAGCCGAAAAATATTTTGACCTCATACGTGTATAGTGGGTTTTGTTTTTAAATTAACTTATTGTCATAAAAATAAACAAAAAAGTAGTAATGATTTTATTATTATTATTTTTTAATAAGATATGAGGAATTTTCTCCATGTCCCATATGGGGGTCACACACGTCTGAACTTAAATCAAAGAGTAAATATACTTAAATTTAATGAAATGCATGCACAAATATTTTATTTATGTGACAAGTCATCTGTCAAAATCAGTTTGCCGCGATAATTTGTCGAGTAAACAGAGCATTGGACAGTTTTATCTGAGTTTTGTGCTATAACAGAAGTTTAGTGGAAGAAGGTAATACTGCCGCTCAAGCCCGAAAAAAAGCAACAAAATGGATACGAAATGTAAAAAAGCTTTTTCTCTGGCTTGTTATAATAAATATCATTAATATTTTGTGCTAATGAGTAAAAGAGTTTTTATTAATAAATAAATAATTGTCACTTTCTGTGTTTAATTTTGCATAACGTATACCAGCAAAACCAATATAAAATTTCACTGGGACATCATGGTAAATAATTATTATATTCATTGTTCACACGTGTATGCAAGTAAAAAAAAATACTTTCATACGTGCGCGGAATTATATGCCATAGAATTTATTTTAGCTTGTGCCCCACATATGTGCCACGCACGTATGAACTGATCCTCATGGTGCCCCATATGTGGGGCATACACAGGGAACGTGTTAATGAGATTGGCCACCATGGCTGGAATCGGTCGGAGAACATTATTATTATTATTATATTTTGAACATAATTAACTATGGCCTGTTCCCTCGAATTAAACGGACCGACCGAAGGACTGAGTAATTGAGCATATAGTTACATACCTTACATTAAATTAATGTATTAAGTATGTACCTAGTAAATATTCGACTTTGAACATAAATATTTCATAGAAAATGATCTACTAGCCGTTAACAATAAATTGCTATCACCATAAGGAATGCAAAACAAGCACAAAGTAGATTTTAAGTCATAACTTTATTCAGTGAATATTATTTTCGTGTTTAATTACATTATATTATAATTTATAACTTATTGTTACTTTTATACCTTCTAAAGGATAAATTTTCATTAAAATCAAGCCATTATTTAAGTTATAAACAATGATGGCCCACTTTTGTTTTCTTTCCATAGTCCGGCGCCGCGCCGTGAACCGTGGCGGTTACGATAAAGCACGAACGCTTACGAAACTCGCCGACTGCGCGATGAAAGTTGTATACCGGTGTTGTTAGCGTTAAAAAATTATTTACGTTATAGGGTATTTTCATAAGTAACGATAAATAATTTTAACGAAAGTCTAAGTTATATTATCGTTACAATAATTATCGTTAAAATTTGAAAATTAATTTTAATTATTGCTTTAATTATTTTATCAATAATATATTTATGCAAAAAAAATACATTTATGTACAACTACATACTTAGCCTAGCGCTTATTTCATTACTAGCCTTTCCCGCAGCTCCGCTCGCGTTCTAAAGGCTAAAAATATAAGAAATATTTTTCTCCCGTTTTGGCAACATTTTTCATTGATGCTCCGCTCCTATTGGTTGTAGCATGATGTATTATTGCGCGTTCAAACAAACAAACAAACTCTTTAGCTTTATAATATTAGTACAGATTACTATTAGTGATTATTTTTATAATTATCAGTGTCCAGTAGGTATGTGTTAAACTAAAAAGAAGAGTGTCGCGCTTATCTCAAGCACAACTGGTTCGAATTGAATAAATATATTTTGTGATGGACTGCATAGCCTAATTATCGAGGAAGGCTATATAACATCACGTCATGTTATAATGTATAATAGGATATTTTGGTTTCTGCTCTTTAGAACACCGGCGGACCTGCGGGAAATGCTAGTATATAATGCTAGATACAAAAATAAAAATATTTTATAATATGCAAAGATAAATTCAAATTATACGCTAAAACTTATTTAACTGTATTAATATGACTATATGAATAATGCTCATTAAAAAAATTAATACACGTTTAACATATTAAAATGCGATAAATGTATGAGTGTCCAGTCGTTGTCTAATTTTTTTTTATGGTAAATAGGGGGTAAACTGGCAGGAGGCTCACCTGATCACCTCCGCCCATGGACTATCGGACGCATCTGCAAGCCAGGGCCGGCAACGCATCTTGCAGATGCGTTGCCGGCCTTTCAGGAAAGGGAGGGAGCAAGGAGGGAGGGGAGTGGGAGGGATGGGGGAACGAAGGCGGAGGATGAAGGGAAGAGGGAGGTGGGAAGGAGAGTGGGCCTCCCGGACTCTCACTCACCAGACGAAACGCGACAGCATAGCTGCCTCTTCACGCCGGTCTTCTGTGAGAGAGTGGTACTAATGAACTATACGGGACGTGCCGGCCCATTCAGCTGCTACACGAAGGTAACAAGCATGGCACTACCACTTTACTACTATTACATTTAATTGAGCAACTTATAAAAAAAAAGAAAAGAAATTTTGGAAAAAAATTCAAGTACGAATATCGGCATTAAGTTAAATTAACGAGTAACACAGGCTTCACAGCTTTCCATTAAACTTGGAAAATGTTTATAAGTCTAACTAAATAACGTTTATTACATTTCAAAAAAAACTAGATGGAGCAGTATGTTTAGTCCTAACATAACATAAAAAAAAACGATATAACAATTACAGTTAATTTCTTCAACAATTAAATACATATTACAATTTAATATTCAATGAATTACACAACTAAACACCATGCTGTTTGAGAATCCAATATATAAATTTCAAAAAATTACCCCACTAAAATCGGGTAATCTCCACCACGATATGGCAGCACCGTGCCTTTCCGGCCGCGGCAGTCCTCCGACAACCTCCATACTGTTATTACGTTTCCCGCTTCCCGCCGTAACTTTTACGTGTCTTTAAAACCGGTTTGAAAGTGCCGAGGTGTGGTAGAGCGTAGTGCGAATAACAGTTAAACTTAAACCTTTAAATAAACTGTGTATCTTAACTGAAGTGTTTTGTGATTCATCTGATTATTAAGGTTAGTTATTAGTTATCTATTTTATCTTTTGCTATCAATTTAGATATTTTCATTTAGACTAAGTTTCAAATTCCTATTATTTGTATAAATAAATGTGTTTAATACTTCCTTTTATTTACAATACAATATTAAGCTTATAACTATTTAATAAACATTAAAAATAAATAATATATGTAACGATTTTCTTACTTATAAAATTTAATTTTAATGTTTATAATAAAGTTCCTAGTATTTTATATCATAATATGTTGTGAAGAAAATTAAAAGGCAACTCTTTATAAGCATTTAGAACGATAGTGAAATATGGTTTTCTTTGTTACAAACGTATTTTCAATACACTCAGTACAATTATCGGCATACCGCCATTGTTAGGTTACTTTCGAACTAACGGGTTTTCCATCTATAGAAAAGTGTTTAGAATTTAGATTGCTTCAATTGAAAATGATTTATCTTTTTTATTCGTATAAATATAAAAAGACAGTGGTAGCCCAGCGGTAACGCGTTCGCTTGGATAACAGAGTGATGCGGGTTCAAATCCGGGTCTCGCACCTTTGATATTTTCATGTGCGACTCATTTTATCATGATTACCATTTTTCTTACGGTGAAGGAAAAAATCATGGAGAAACCTGCGTGTCTGAGAAAACCTAGGAAGATATTATGTGAAGTCCGCCAACACGCACTAGGCCAGCGCGGTGGACTTTGTCCTGACTGACGGACTGTCCCCCTCGTACTGAGGGAGGCCCGTGCCCAGCCGTGGGACGTTGAAGAGGGCTGATGATGATATTCATATAAATTATTTAATACATATTCAGTTTATAATAACTATTAATATATTTATAACTTATTAAATAAATAAGAAAATAAAAAAGCTGTGTAAATTATTATTGTAAAACTTAACAAATATTGTGTAATAATGAGGTTTTTCGCTTACACGTTAAAGATACCAAATATATATATATATAGTACTGGTAGCTCAGTGGTAAGGCGCTCGCTTGGGAACCGAGTCGGGTCTAATACCGGGAGTATTTCTTATTTAAAGTGCGAATTATTCCCGATCATCGTGAGGAAACCTATAACCTAACAAGGTTTCGAAAGACATGTGAAGGCCGCCTGCACTTGGTGCCAGCCGTCAGCGTGGTGAACTATGGCCTAATCATATCGAAGGGAAGATCAGCCCCAGTTGTGGGGTGGTAAAAAGGGCTGGTTACATGCATAATGTACAAATGAAATGTAAGACTTTCTTTTTCAAAATAATTTAGGCTCAAAAATTTCTGGGCTATTATGGGGTGTAGAACTTGGGGTAGAAAGAATTTTTGTATACTCTGTACTTACTATTTAAGTTATTTATGGACATACATTACTGTATACATTTATTTTACTGTTATAATTTAAAGAAATATATCGAATATTATATTTTACTTATATTTTTAAGCAAAAACAATTCTTTTGTTTAAATAAGTCACATAATAGAAAAATGAGATATTTTCAAAGTTATATGACTAATAAAAAGACTCAAGCGGGAAGTGAAGTGGTAACCACCGTATAGTGTTAGCGTTACATCATAATTCATAACGGACAGGCGTATTATAATTCTATATATGTAATGCGTCAATAAACCGACAATAAAAGGTTATTGCGAAGTCGGTGAGTCACTGCCTTGTTATTTTATAGGAGTAAGGAATGCTTACTAATATACCTATTTTTATTCTGCACTATCGATATTCTGTCGTTTTGCTCGAGTACGTCCCTGAGTATTTATCTATTTTTATTTATCTATGTAGATAATTATTTTTACTTCTTTAGCGCCTTTATGTCATAAGACAGTATTAGCATAGTATAAAGAGAACACTATGGTATTAGTGAATGTATTGTGTAAAAGTTAAATTAGTTTTTGACTTAAATATATTTTATAGTCTGAAACTCGTCATGATCATAAGCTTTGTTCATGTACCGACCGACCGACATACCACTTGCCAGATTTTTATTTTCTCATTAACCAAATCAATGGTATTAGGTAATTTATGTATGGTATGCATACCCCATCGGTCCATCATCACGCTTCCATTCTTACTCATAGCGACACTTCGTGCTTGGGGGGGGGCTGTTTGGCCCATCCGATTGGTCTAGCATCCAAAACGTCAGAAAAAAGTTAATAATTTCATTGAAATACTTGAACCCGCTACCTCCCACATAAAAGATTACGCCAAATATATTTTAAACTCATTAATAAAATACGGTCCGACCGAGAAAAAACGAAAAGTAAACCGTAAAATATCGTTAAAATCGCCATCACCGTTTTAATTGCACTATTTATGTAGCGGTCACTTTGCTCATGAGACGTTAATGTTACGTTTTAATTTAATCGGTTTTAAATGCATTTTTGTTTGGCGCAGTTTGTAGTGACCCTACTTTCTTGCGCCAGGTCGAGGGTTCGAGTCCCGCTGGGGGCAATCATTTGTTAACTCGTATGTTTGTACTCCAGTCATGGGTGTTTATATTTATAATATGTATGTATTTAAACTTAAATATGTAGTATATCAACTATATGGTATCCGTAACACAAGCTTCCTCCGTAGCTTACCACGGAACTAGATGGCGCAGTGTGTAATAATGTCCCAAAAAATACACTACTAATGTGCCCTGCTGTCTTTCATATAAAAATATTTTTTATGTGTACTTTTGTCTGTTGCCTCTATTAATATAATATTTAAATGTTAGTGATAGTATTTTTATTTCTGTAACTACTTGTGGTGTGGCGTGTACGGCTTGACATACGACAGGCTTAGGTTCGAGTCCCGGTGGAGCATAATTTAGTTGTTCATCCAATAACAGTAGAGTTGGGTGTGAAATATCGCCAACTTCGTGTCGAGTATCAGATGTATGAGAGTGACAAGAATAGAGTGTGCACTTCTGTGTATTACAATAACTCCTTTTTTAAAGTTGGGTAATGCATTTATGCATACCACTTGTATATAATACAAGTGGTTGTGGGACTCACAACCTTAAAAGAACTATTCACTACAATATTTTCTGTGCAAAATAGCTAGTCTCAACTAGATCAACGCGGTCGAAATCGGGAAGACAATATTATTATTATCCTTGTGTATATTTGTCTATTTGTTTGTTTTTTTCCTGTTTGTCAATGCTATATTCCTAAAACTGTCCTCCCGACCGATTACGGCCATGGCAGCCGATCTCATTGAGACTAGCCATTTGCGCGGGACATACTATAATGCACACGTGCACTCTCTATTCCTTATCACTCTCTATTCCTTATCACTCTCTATTCCTTATCACTCATATTCCGGTGGGACGAATGCTCGACACGACCAGTGAGAGTTAAGGCGCAGGACCGACAGCTATACGTGCTCTCCGAGACATGGACACACCGCCAACTTCCCAACATCGAACTGTTACTGAGGCTTACGAAATAAATAGAAAGACTCAATTACCAAACTTGCCCCGACCTGGGATTCGAACCCAGGACCTCTCGGTGTGCGTACATGCTAGCCACTGCACCACTGAAGCAGTTATTTCCTATAGTCGCAGGTGACTACAACGTAACTGTTGACGACTTTCAGTTTAAAACTCGTGCAGAACTCTTAAAACTTAACGGAACTTTTTAATGGCAATTGTGTTGAAAGCAATTATTTGTTTCGCTTACGATTTAAAGATTTGTTTCTAGAGATAGACTAGTTCTATACTAAAAGTAAAGTAGTTAAATACAGAAAGTGATTTGGGTTTACTTTAGTAGTAAACTAGCAATACGCGCGGCTTCGCCCGCGTTCATTTTTTTTAATCGCTACTAAACTTCATTCGTACGGTCGAACAACTAAGTCCTATCCTCGCAAAAATTTTTAATAATATAATTTCCACCGGATGCATTCCAAACCAATGGACTAAGTCACATATCATTCTTTTGCATAAAAAGGGTTCAAGAGAAGACATTTGTAATTATAGACCTATTAGCCTAATGTCTAACGTTTATAAAGTTTTTGCGAAAGTTATTCTGGATCGAATATGCAAAAGGCTAGATGAACAACAACCAGTAGAGCAAGCAGGTTTCCGCAAAAACTACTCTACACTAGACCATATCCATACTGTTAAACAAGTAATAGAGAAGTATAATGAATACAACAAAAATATCTATATTGCTTTTATAGACTACAATAAAGCGTTTGACAGTCTAATACACGATCGAATTTGGGACACTTTAGAAGAGCAAGGGATACCACAGCTTTACGTAAACATCATTAAAACAATATACTCTAGCAGCAAAGCCAGAATACAGTTAGAATCATTAGGAAAAGAATTTCCAATAGAGAAAGGAGTTCGGCAAGGCGATCCCATCTCGCCAAAGATTTTTTCCGCCGTATTGGAAAGCATTTTTCGAAATTTGAAATGGCAAAATTTAGGCATTCGTATAAACGGTAAGAGGCTTAACCATCTCAGATTTGCTGATGATATAGTTTTGTTAGAAGAAGTACTCTAGAGCAAATGATAAAAGAATTATCCCAAGAAAGCAATAAATTCGGCTTAACAATGAACGGCAGCAAAACAAAGCTTATGACTAATAGCATACAAGTAGAGGTAATGGTAAATGATGAATTTTTAGAGTATGTTGATGATTATGTCTATTTAGGCCAAATTATATCATTTAAAGATCAAATGACAAAAGAAGTAAACAAAAGAATAGCAAATGGCTGGAAAAAGTATTGGGCACTAAAGTACATAATGAAAAACAAAGATTTCAGCACATCTTTAAAGAGCAAGGTATTTAATACATGCATACTTCCTTGTCTAACTTATGGATGTGAAACATGGGCTCTTACTGCAATACATAGAGCTAAACTAGCAACATGTCAACACGCAATGGAAAGAAGCGTATTGGGCCTCAGAATAAGCGATAGGGTCAAAAACATAGACATAAGAAAGAAAACCAAGTTTATAGATATTCTACACAGAATAGACCAACTCAAGTGGAAATGGACTGGCCATATGATGCGTTCAAAAGAGGAAAAATGGAGTCGAGAGATCACAAATTGGTATCCCAGAGACTCAAAAAGAAATAGAGGTAGGCAACACCGAAGATGGGAAGATGAAATTAAAATGACAGTGGGTCCGTACTGGAGAAGAGTAACAAGGGACAGGACCCAATGGAGAGAGTTAGAGGAGGCCTTTGCCAAGAGGCAAACTGAGATAAGAGACATAATATAAGTAACGGTTAATATTATTTTTTTGTCTTTATTTTTTTAGCTTTATTTTTAAATGTTTAAGAGTTAGTTAACCATATAAAACGTCCACATACTATGTAATATTTACTCTCAGTAATAAAGGCTATTTTATTTTATTTTATTTTTATTTTAAACTTCATTCGTTCACTCGCTGGGTTGAATTTCTCCAAAATGACTCCAGCTTTAATATTCTCCTGAGCCGCGCTACCTATTTCATATATTATGTGCGGCGTGCACTCCTCCTCCTCTCCTGTTATTGTAGTTTTAGTAGGGATCCTTGTTTTTTTCTTTTTTTTTAAATTTATATTTTGATTTGTTTTGAAAAACTATAGATTGGGCTTCTGTATTAATAATAATAACTATTTAAATATTTTTTCTAATATTAAGTATTTAACTTGTTCATGAAAAGCTTTTTAAAGACATTTGTATTTAAATATTCTCACTCACATTCAAGTCAGATTTCTCGAGTCTTTATTCCGAACTGGTTCTGATAAACTATTTATAGAGAAGGACCGCCCGCCGCTTCCCTCACGCGAAATGTGCGTTTTGGACTATTTTAGCATGTTTAAATATGGTGAGTCGAACGCATCACTGATATCTATACTAATATTATACAGTTGAAGAGTTTGTTTGGTTGGTTGAACGTGCTAGTCTTAGAAAATACTGGTCCAAATTGAAACATTCTTTTTGTGTTGGATAGTCCGTTTATCGAGGAAGGTTATAGGCTATATTACATCACGCTACGACCAATAGGAGCGGAGCATCAATGAAAAATGTTGCAAAAACGGGAAGGGCGGGCGTTAGTTCTACGAGGTACCATACCGCGCTACTCATAAAGAATTTGGTTTCCGATCTTTAGAACGCGGACGAAGCCGAAGTGCGAAGCATTTCCCGCGACTTATAGACGGACTATCGAACACAAAAAGAATTATTCAATTCAGACCAGTAGTTCCTAAAATTAACAAACAAACAAACTCTTCAGCTTTATAATATTAGTATAGATGACTATTACATTAATTTTTCAACCACAATGTACAAATTCAACTTAGTTAAAATTTTATTATACATATTACTAGTGCTAATCGCCCTCGATTTAGCGTGAGCGAAGCCGCGGGTTCCGCTAGTAAATGTATATGTCGCAGGATAATTTGATAAACCGAGTTTTTGCAAAAACTCTAGAGATAACGCGAAAATACGGATAATTAGACAATGTCTATGATATTTCTCAATGTTACTGTAAAGGGATAGGGTTTTATCGAAAACACTACAAACAATTGCAAATAGAATTATTAGCAAATAAATATATTATAAACTAAGCTCACTTATTGGTCAATCGGATCGCCTAAAACAACGTGTTATCTGATTGGTTGACGACTTGACATTTCACTTGTCAATCCAACATATACAAAACATACATATACAAAAATTTGACTAATTATATATTCTAAAACCTTCCTCGAGAACCTTATTACTATTGGTGAAAACAGCATAAAAATCGGTGCAGTAGTTTTTGAGTTTATCGCGAACAGACAGACAGACGCGGCGGAGGATTTTGTTTTATAATATGTAGTGATGTATAGGTTATTTGGATACTAACTTTTGTTTCTGGCGTTACTCATAAATTTATTAATTGTAGAAAACATTTTCCGAGTGAAAATAACATTATGTTATGAAAAGCACATTAAACTATAATATCAGGTTATAAAACAACTAATGAAGGAGAAAATGGTTGTTAGTAATAATCTTTTGAAAGTTTACGATATCCGTCAAGACTCAGGCCTTGGCATTTATGTACGTATTAAGCGAGCCTCCAGCCAGCTTCAGATATATTTCTTTTTATAATGAAAGTTTACTTATTGTTTTAATAAATAAATATTTTGGAACATCACACACAGCGCCATCTAGTTCCGTGGTAAGCTACGAGGCTTGTGTTACGGATACCAGATATTTGATACACTATACATATTATATAAGATTATTTATGTACATACCTACATTATGAATATAAATGCCTATGACCAGAGTGTACAAATATTCGTGCTCATTACGCTAATGAACTCGAACCCGCGACTGCTAGCGCAGCATGTTAGATCACTACAAACTGAGGCAAAAGCGTCGTAAATAATTTCATTATAAAGATATGTCTAAGCCATTACGAAAAAAAATGTGCAATGAGTAGTCGAGCCATTAGCTAAAGAGATAATAAAATAAAGTATTGAAGGAAATGTATTTTACTTATAATTTATTTATTTAAATACTATCATACGTCATAATCAATAGATAGTGAAAAAATCTTTCTCATCGATACTTATAAAAAAACTTACAATACAGAGGCAGAATATTTAGTATTAAAAAAACTTTGTCTGTCTGTCGCATAACGAGAAAACCACTGGACAGATTTAGATGGATCTTACCCGAGTCAAGATATAGGATTCATTTTACTGCAATAATATATCTAATTCCTTAGAAATTTATAATAACCATAACAACGTATCGCTACATAAATAGTTGCTCTATAAACAAATGACAGTCACGGGTAAAATAATGTCTCAAACGCCTAATTTAACGCGAAACAGGATAACTAAGATAAATCTGTCAAAGGCAAGCCCTTGTTTATAGTTTGCTGTAAAAAAATGAAAAAGTTTCTGTAACACGCTCTCAAACAGCAAAAAACTAAATATGACAGGTAGAAAACAGACCTGCAGATAAAAAAAATTGGGGTCGAATGTATACGTTTAGACGTTGTGCTCGGGTGACGATGGATGATTAAAAAAAATGAACTTCATGACCACAGATTATCTGAAATTGAGTGTTCAAAAATATTGTTACATTAAAAAAATACACTTAAAATATCATCATCATCATCATCAGCTCTTTTTTAACGTCCCACTGCTGGGCACGGGCCTTCCTCAGTACGAGGGGGATCATGCCATAATCTTTCGAGAACTTGCTAGGTTTTCTCAGACATGCAGGTTTCCTCACGATGTTTTCCTTCACCGTAAGACAAGTGGTAATCACGATATAAATGATTCGCACATGAAAATATCAGAAGTGCGAGACCCGGATTCGAACCCGCATCACTCGGTTATCCAAGCGAGCACGTTACCGCTGGGCTACCACTGTCTTCCAAATCCGAATTAAATATAAAATAATAACTAACTTTCTAATCAATAAATCTTTAATAATTTTAAAATTAATGATACTCATTTGTGACTTGTAACAATACTGCGGAAGCTGTTTAAAAGGCTTCCGTGCTATTTAAGTGCTAATGGTGACGGTAAAAGATGTATCTCTAAAAAAAGTACATTATCTTTTTTTATATTCTCGTCTTATCTCACTCAAAGGCAATCGTATCATGATTTTTAACGCTATATTTATAACGCTCAGTTTGTAGTGAACCTACTTGCTGTGCTAGCGGTCGCGGGTTCGAGTGCCGCTGGTGGCATTTGTTGAGAACGAATGTTTGTACTTCAGTCATGTGTGTTTATATTTATAATACGTATGTATTTAAAATTTATATGTGTAGTATATCAACTATCTGGTATCCGTAATACAAGCCTCGTAGCTTACCACGGAACTAGATGGCGCTGGTGTAATAATGTCCCAACATACTTATTATACAGAGAACAAAATAGAAAAAATTAATGACTGGTAATACAATATTATCATTAAAACATTGCTTACTTTGGGGAAAAAATAGAGGCTGATGTACACGAACAACTATTATACCTACATATAACGAAAAAACAAAGTGAAGTCGCGGCATTACACTAGTACAAATTAAATCCCACAAATGCAGTACTAAATTGGAACAATTCGATTTATATGTTTTGCATTTTAGAAGGTGAATCGCAATGTAATTAGCGTAGAACACAATATAGTTAATTAATTTGGATTTTACGAGTTGGACAAATGCCAGACCCGGTTGTACTCGACCCGTACATCGTACATACGTTTAGTTGCAATCATATGTACAGATATAAAAGGGGATTGTGACAGATGGACAAACGAAATCTAGATTTGTCATGTATTAATAAACTTTTCAGTAGTTTTCTTAGTTAGTCGTTTAAAGGGAAATTAATGAAGAACTATCACAATCGTTATTCGTAGATAAAACACTGAAAAGTCTAGTCTAGAAAAATATTGTGAGGTAACCTGTATGTTTGAGAGATAGCAAGTTTTCAACAGACGTGAAGTCCACCAGCCAGCGTGGTAGACTTTGGTTCCCTTTGTTTAAAGGAGGGCCACCTCTAGCAGTGGGATAAGGGATAGATAGCTAAAAGATTTCAAAAGGCTGATATGTGTTCGAGATGTAATTAAGACATTAAACAGTTATAATTTTTTTTTTTTTATAAAATATAGTTTATTTTAAATCATGCTATATAACCTATTCATACAGCCATAAAAATTAAAAGATTATTAAAATTACATCAGAACGAACGAACAAGCGAAAATAAAATTACTAGCTTAGCTTCACTTTCACAGTCTAAAGATATCCTAAGTAATCACTTTCGAATTATCTCGACAACCATGGGAATTATTGTTATAACATTGTTCTATTTCTTATTCAACGCTGTACTATAGTGTATACATAATAGAAGCACTGACGAGGGAAATCATTTAATTATGAGTTTTGGATCATAAATTATACTAGTTAGTTCATTCTTTGTTGCTTGATGTGAAGACATTTTAAATTGAAATATCAAACACCTTAGTCCCATGACTATTGATGTAAAATATTCGTATCGTCAGGAACCAACATTTCTTTTTTCTTTTTGAAATATACTTTTTACCTAAATTAGTATTTTTACAAAGGGAAAAGATGTTTTATTTGAAATCCTAACTAATATTATAAATGCGAAAGTAACTCTGTCTGTCTGTCTGTCTGTCTGTTACGCTTTCACGCCTAAATCGCTGAACAAATTCGATGAAATTTGGTACACAGATAGAGAAGACCTTCAGAAAGGACATAAGTTACTTTTTATCCCTGTAATACCACGGGAACGGCAACTACGTGGGTGAAACCGCGGGGTGCAGCTAGTGTCTTATATTTGCGTAAATTTTATATACTCATATACTTTGGAATCGTATGTTTTAAGGTATTATTACTTGTTCTAGTGTTTGTATCTTTGTTACTCTAATTTAGAAAAAAACTAGGTACTTTTTTTAGACCCATTTAAAATTCTATCCTTTATCGAAAATTGGTAGGAACATTAATGAATATACAAGTGAAATTATAAAATAAACAGTTGTATCAGAATACATTGCCTGTAACTAGTTAATTCTTATTAACATATATCTCAGATGTATATCTTAAAGGAGAGTGACAAAGTGATTTTAACCATCGCGGTTTCGGGCACTTTGCGAGAGCTGTGGGATAGCCAGAGATTATTTCCGTCTAACAGTAATAAATATGTTAGGATATTATTACACACAGCGCCATCTAGTTCCGTGGCAAGCTACGAGGGAAGCTTGTGTTACGGATACAGATTGATTGATACACCACACAATATATACCATTATCATACATACATATTATTACAAAAACCCGCATGACTGGGTTACAATCATCCGAGTTTAACAAATGAATGCCCCCCAGCGGGACTCGAACTCGCGACCACTGGCGCAAGAAAGTAGGGTCACTACAAACTGCGCCAAACGTATCGTCAAAAACTACTGCATTGAAAATAGGTTAAATAGCCTAAAGTACAGACAGACAGATCTAAGTTTTATCCGTAAAATATACATAAGCCACATTTTCTATGAGATAATTTAACGCTAACCTAATGTAAAATAGTCAAATGCGCTGGAAGACGGATGGAGTGTAGTTTTAAAGTAATTAGTGGACCCCCTACCACTTTTGTTAGGGTTGTTCTAAAAGAAAGCCTAAAAAAGTCATACATAAATCTATACTAATATTAGCACGAAGTACTAGTCGGAATTGAATTTTTTTTTGTGTTGGATAGTCCGTTTATCGAGGAAGGCTGTGGGTATATTACATCACGCTACGACCAATAGGAGCAGAGCATCAATGAAAATTGTTGCAAAAACGGGAAAAAAATATTTCTTTTGATTTATAGGCTTTAGAACGCGAGCGGAGTCGCGGGAAAGGCTTGTCTATATATATTATAATAAAATTCTAACTTATTCGAAATTTTACCTTGATAATTTTTTGGAAAATGTTATTAAAATAATTATCCTACTTTTAGCGGTCACAGGTTTAAGTCCCGCGGGGGGTACTTATTCGTTAAGTTTGAATGTTTGTACTCTTGTCATGGGTGTTTATATTTATAAATATGTATGTATATATTCAAAGTATATTATTATAGTGTATCAACTATCTGGTATCCATAACACAAACCTCGTAGAGAACGTAACTAAATGGAGTTTTGTGTAATAATGTCCCAACATATTTATTTGGTCAACCCTACTGGACGCATCGAGGCGACCGTGATTAATGGCTCTCAAAGATAGTATCGTTTTAAGCTTAGTAATACGTGCTGGTGTTCTAACTAAAAGAGAACTTTACATAGAAAATTTAAATTTTGTTTGTTTTTTACTTGCACATTTTGTTAGAAATGCAAATAGATGTTTATATATTTAAAGTTATTTATCCCATCACTACATAGTACAACACTAAAGTCGTCCCGCTGTCTGTCCGTCCCTATGTATGCTTAGATCTTTAAAACTACGCAACGTCTTTTGATGAGGTCTTTCTAATAGATAGAGTGATTCAAGAGGAAGGTTTTAAATATGTATAACTAGCGGAACCCGCGGCTTCGCTTGCGCTTAATCTAGGGATAAGCCTGAGCGTAGTGAGGGCGACTCGCTAGTTACATTATAAAACAAACAAAAAAGGGGAATGCTTGTTTTTATCATTCACATTCACGATGAAACGTATTGACATATTTTGATTAAAATAACCAGGCCTAGAGTAATATCTATGATGCTGTTAGTAATAACCTTATATTATACTAGCAGTACCCGCGGCTTCGCCCGCGCTAATTTTTTTAATCGCTACTAATCTTTATTCGATCACTGGCAATCGGTTGATCTGTAGATTGCCTGAAAATTTACAAAAATTACTCCAGCTATTTCAGAACCCATCGTTGATATACTCCTGAGCGGCGCGGCTACCTCTCCCCGCTCTTGGCTCCCACTCCCTCTCCCCATTGCCCGCTGTGCTGCGCGTTATTTTATTATTATTATTTTTAAATTCGTAATATCCTTTGAATGGAGTGTCCGATTTGTAGTATCGTAAAAGTTATCTAACTCAGTGCGAAATTTGAAACTTTTAGCACAAAAAATGAAGGTATTTCGAAAAACTTATGAGACCCTTAAACCACCTTAAACCGGCCCTATAGAAAAAAAAACGTTTTTAGCGTACTTTTATCAATAATTAACCACCTTCGTACCAAATTTAAAGTTCATAGCACAAAAGATGAAGACTTTCACACAAACTTGCTATGGCCCTAAGACCTCCTCGATTCGACCCGTCGCAAAATTTGTTCTTTGCGGATGTCAACTAACTATTAACTACCTCAATGCTAAATTTAAAGTTTGTAAGACAAAAAGTGAATAACTGTTATACAAAATAATGAGAGCCTTCATAATATCATCTTAATCCTACCCTGTCGCAAAATTCGTTCTTAGTAGATGTTCACTGACCACACATTATCATCCCGCCAGATATAAAGTTTCACAAAAGATAAAGGACTTACATAGAAACTTGCTACAGCTCTTAGACCTCATTAATCCGGCCTTGTAGCAAAATCCGTTATTAGCGGACTTCTACTTAACTACAAAAACTACTTTCCTGCCAAAAAGTTTGTAGCGCAAAAAAATTAATAAATTTCATACAAACTTGCGAGAGCCCTTGGACCTTCTTAATCCGGCCCTGTCGCAAAATTTGTTCTAAGCGGACGTTTACTAACAATTAACTACCTCCCTGCCAATTTTAAAGTTTGTAGCAGAAAAGATAGAGGAACAGCATACAAACTTGTGAGAGTCCCTAAACCATCTTAATCAGGCCCTGTTCAAAACCCATTCTTAAAAGTCTTCTACTGACAATAACTACCTCTCTACAAAATTTTAAGTTTGTTGTACATAAGGTGAAGGACTTTCATTCATACTAACTTGCGACAGCCCTTGCACTTTTCAATCTGGCCCTGTCGCAAAATCGTTCTTTGCGGATGTCTACTGATTATTAAATACCTTCCAGCTAAATTTTAAGTTTGTGGCATAAAAAAATTAAAAGACTTTCATACAAACTTGCGAGAGCCCTTAGACCTCCTTAATCCGGCCCTGATGCAAAATATGTTTATACGCGTAGCGAACGATTACAAACTATTAATTACCTCCCTATCAAATTTAAAGTTTTTAGCACAAAAAATGAAGGATTTTCATACAAACTTTCCATAGCCCTTAGACCACCTCAATCCGGCCCAATCGCAAAATCCTTTCTTAAACAAACATCTAATAACTTTAAACTACCTCCCTGGGAAATTTAAAGTTTCTAGGACAAAAAATGAAGAAATTAAAAAAAAACTTGTGAGAGTCCTTAGACCTCCTTAATGCGACCCTGTCGCCAAATTCGTTCTTAGCAGACCCATACTAAATATTAACTACCTCCCTGCCAAATTTAAAGTCTGTAGCACAAAAGATGAAGGACTTTCATACAAACTTGCGAGAGCTCTTAGACCACCTTAATCCGGCCCAATCGCAAAATCCGTTCTTAGTGCACCTATACTATTTATAAAGTACCTCCCTGCAAATTTTCATCTTTATACGTCCAGCAGTTTTTGAGATTTCGTGATGAGTGTTTTTCGCATTTATATATTACATATATAGATTAATAACGCCATCTATGAGAAATCATTACGCATCATTTGATAAGTTAAAACTTAGAACATATTATTATTATTTTATTCTTTCTTAGCAGTATTTTAGGAATTAAATATTCTTTTTTTATGTAGTAAATATATTATATTTTATTTAATTATACTATATATTTTATTTTATATGAATTATAAATTCTTATATTTTAATACGTATAACATTAGAATTTATATTTTTGTTTTAACTGGATGTGAGATGATTTTATTAAAACATACTTTTAAAATTGTTGTGATTTATTGTTAATAGGATATTATTTTTTTTGTAAACGCAAGAAATGAAAGGATTTATTTTATTTATTTTTTATTTTATTTATTTACACTAATACAGAGGTAAATCTTTATGGCTGTATGAATGAGTTCCTTTGCTTCAATATTGACGTGTCATCCGATGTCAGTATCGCTTCGCTAGAGTGGCCAATATGGCGATTTCGATAATCGATTTGTCTTTCAGCATCATTAGAATTTAACAAAATACTCGACAATCCGAATTTTGCGGATATATGTTGTCGACTCGAAATCTTTATTTTTTTATGTTTTATTAATCAGGTAAGGTTTCGATCGAGTCTACCGTACCCCTTGACGAAATTATTAATATAGATATAGATTACACCTTGTGTCCGAAAAACCCAAATATCTTACGGAACCCTATTTTTTTCCAAAATAAAATATAGCCTATGTTACTCGTGGATAATGTAGCTTTCGAATGGTGAAAGAATTTTTAAAATCGGTCCAGTAGTTTTTGAGCCTATTCATTACAAACAAACAAACAAACAAACAAAGTTTTCCTCTTTATAATATTAGTGTAGATTAAGGAATATAACTGAGGTTTTGGATATCTGTATCTACACTCCTATTATATGAAGAGAAAAAAATGTATTTTTGTACGTTTCTTTCTATTGAATAAACTCAATATCTGATGCACTGATTTGGATGACATTTAGTATGAAGATAGTTTGATATTCTGGAAAGGATATAGGTCAATTTTATCCTCGAAATTATCCCATAAAGAGGTGAAAAGCGAAATGAAATGGGATATTAATATTTTCTCAAGTTAAGTATACTAATGTACATTTCTATAGTTCTTTAGTTTCTATATAAAACGTTGTAAAACTTGTAACGAACTCGAGCGAAGAAAAAATAAATCGCTGTATGATACAAAAAATAAAACAACCGCTTCTAGAATTTCGCAAAAATCATAAAAAAGCTCTTTATTATTTTAAATTGCAAGATACTTTTATACTAAAAAAACATGATTAAAATAAAAATATAATTTCTAACGTTTAATTTGAGATGTAAAGGAGAACTAGACATAATTGCACTGTTACAACGACGTATTTGTCAGCAGTAATGTAAACAGACCTTAATAGGGTAGAAAGAAAAAATGTGCCAAGTCACAATTTGTATAAACTCGTTCATTCCTTTTTGCATAATAATAAACACATATTTTGTTTATTTTTTACCAATGTTTGAACTTATCATAGCACCATAAATTAAATATTTTATGTTGCATACCTAATTGTATATCTAAAACAAAATAGAAGATAATATTCGTCATTTAGGTTTCGTATACGTCAAAGCCTTAGCTTTAGATCTTAGACAATGTGAGCTGTAAAACTTTTGTATATTGCAAAAAATAATCAATTTTTTTTTCACGGGAAAAAAATCAAACGAATTGTACCTAATGTTAGTAATTTCAATGTAAGGCCTTAAAGTCCAGCATACACGGATGAACGAAATGTTAAAAATAATTACTATAATATACATATAATAACAGAAGCGGAATCTATAGTTTGAATAGAAAGTTATGATGATAGCTGGATAATATATTTATTATTTTTCACTGCGGGAAAATATATTTTCAGTACTGATAAATCCATATTAACTGTCATAAAACGCAGCTACGCTAGTACAAATTAATATTACATTTTTGTGTTTATCACTTTTTCCCTCGTACCCATTTCTCTTCAGATACTAAACGCATACTCACTGTGGTAGACCTTATTTGCCACTCAACGAACAAATAAACATATCAACTGAAAAACATAATTTATATACGGGATTTTAAACCTTTGTTTAGAGAGGTTGAAAGTACCACGCAGTAGATGTAGTCGTTTGTTGAACCACAATAAAACTCGGGCCATTGTAAAAACTTAAACAGCTTCACAAAGTAAAACATTATGTTGGCTCAAATGTAGGAATAAACCAATTTTGTTGCTGGAAATTATTCATTTTGGAGTGTTGTAGTGGATATTATGATGGTGGTTACGAGTTCGATTCTTTTTGAAAACCTTGTGCCTTAAACAGTAAAAATTTGAACGGAATGTAATGAAAATCGATTATTTATGTAAAATTTATGTTGCGCAAATTTTTATGGAGTTTTCTTTCTGATTGGTTTTTTTTAAATTTAACCGATTGCAAAAGAAAGAGGCTTTGTCCTGGGTATGTGTTATTGTTTTTTAACATAACCTACTCTCGTCTCTTCGTGATACTATCATCATTATTCTAGGTTTGTGTCCTTCAAAAGATAACTGTTTGGTAATAGTTGCTAATATATTTAAAGATAAAAGAAATGAAAATAAAAATGTAATGTTTTTCACTTGAGGGTAGTAGAAAAGTGCACACGTGTTTTTGTAGCTCTTTAATAGATATTTATATATATTAAGTTTTATTATTATTATTAATAGTAGACTATGCTTATGTAACAGCAAATACCTGCCAGAAAGTATATTCCTTTTAATTTGTCACTTTTCACAAAGTTTATTGCATTATTAAAAATATGGATGCTATCAAGGAGTCCCTGTCTGCTATGGCTGATACATTCAATACCAGAATGAATGAATTTCAAATGGATCTTAATAAAAGTTCTTCACCAGCCACAGTCACATCCATTGCTGCGGAGTTCACTTCCTTTAAAAACTTCATCCACACAGCGCTGACTACCTTGCAAAAGCAAGTTGAAATTTTGTCTAGAGAAGTAGACAAAATTGAAATGAGTAGAAGGCGCAAAATGTTGCTATTCCATGGAGTGGCAGAGAAGAAGAATGAAGACACAACTACTGTAATAACCAGTGTAATAGCTGAACATCTGGATCTGCCTAATTTTGCCAGTACTAACATTACTTCTTCTTTTCGCTTGGGACGTTCTTCTGGTGACAGACCAAGGCCTATAGTGGTGAAGTTTTCAAATGGTCAGATACGTGATAGTGTGTGGTTTGCGAAAACCAAGCTTAAGGGATCAGGCATCACTGAATCTGAGTTTTTGACCAAACGTCGTCATGAGGCGTTCTTAGAAGCACGGCGACGCTTTGGCATAGGCAAATGCTGGACGCGTGATGGCTCGATTTATATCATTGCTCCCAATGGATTGCGTTATCGAGCAGAGTGCATGAGTGACATACAGTGCATTCCCGAGGCGCCGGCAATATCACCGAAGCCTAGTACCGTGGTGCCTTCCAAAAGTGCTGACAATAAGGTGGTAGTTCAACGTGCTAAACGTATTGTTAAAAAATAATAATATTATATTTACTTTATGTTTATACTATATTTATTATTCACTTTCTATAACTATGTTTTTAATTATGTATTTCTCATTTTTGTAGATAGTATTTGCTTTTGTGTCACTAGCTTAGTAGCTAAATTCTTATTATATCCTGGTAATGACGTTGATTTGTATTACTGCTAGTTTTCACTATTTATATTTATTTACTTTATGTTTTTATACGTTAATTACCCGCAAACTCAAATTGCTGATGTTATTGTTATGACAAGCAAAGTGACAAATGACATTAGCCAATTGCACTGACGTTTGACATATTTGACTGAGGTGGATTCGAGTCTTTTGAGTTTTAATACAGATAACATTGTTTATTTTTAATTTTTCTCTCAACTGTATCTATTTTACTGTATTTTCATATAATTTCTTCTTACTGTTTGTTTTAGATATATAAATTTTGTGTGTTCATATTCCTTCCTTGCAACTGGCAGGTGTTTAGTATGTAATATTTTTTATTTTATATATATATATTTTTTTAATATTAAGATATTGTAATATATTTATTATTTTATTCTTATATTTATTCGTATATTATTATTATTATTATACACATTTTCAATGGCAGATAATTGTACCAGTTTTAGTGACTCCTTTCAATCCTTTTCTTCTTCCTCCGATGGATCGAGCAGTGATGACAGTTTCTTAAGTATTCCTTCACTAAACGAAACTTTGCATTCTAATTTCTTAGATGTTCTAAACAATTTCAACATTGTCCATATTAATGCTCAAAGTATTCCTGCACATTACCCAGATCTTTTAACTTCTTTTGATAATAAATATGTTCACGCAATATTAGTATCTGAGTCGTGGTTAAAGCCCTGCTTACCTTCTACTTCTTACTCGCTCCCGGGGTTTCACTTGATACGTAACGATCGTATTGGCCGTGCTGGAGGCGGAGTTGCTATATACTTACGCTCACATATACCATTTTCTATTGTAGACCTCTCCGAGCATCATTCAAAAGTGGGACCTGAACATCTATTCATTGAAGTGACTCTTAGCAACACAAAGGTCTTGCTTGGTGTATATTATAACCCTAGCCTTACGATCGATTACTTTTGTTCGTTTGAATCCCTGTTGGAGCGTTTTAAGCCCTTGTATAACCACACTATTATTATGGGGGACTTCAATACTTGCCTATTAAAGGACGACTATCGTTCTTCGCGTTTAAAATCAGTGGTCAACGGTGCTAATTTAAATATCCTCCCTCTTTCAGCTACTCATAGTTTTCCAAACTGCTTACCCTCATTATTAGATTTAATTTTTGTTTCTTCTGTTGACCATGTTGAAAAATATGGCCAATATCCTGCTTCGGCATTTTCCTATCATGATCTCCTTTACGTCTCTTACAAAATTAAGCCCCCTAAAGCTAAACCAAGAATTCTTCTGCTACGAAATTTTGATGGAATAGACTTAGACAAGCTACGGGAAGATGCAGCTCGAGTTGACTGGGTGGATGCGCTTAATGGCGGTTCTATTGACGATCAAGTGAATTTTTTTAACTCGCTTCTGACGGAACTTTACGACCGACATGCTCCATTACGTCCTGTTCGGATGAAACATCTCCCTGCTCCTTGGTTGACTGACGAAATCAGAGAACTACAACGTAAGAAAAATGCTGCGAAAATTAAGTTTAATGCAAATGCAAATGATGCCAACCGCCTCAAGTACACGAAAGTCCGCAATCAATGCAATAGGTTGTGTAGAGACAATCAACGACGCCATATTCACAAATCCGTGGTTGAGGAAAAAGACACTTTAAAAGTCTGGAAATTTCTAAAATCTATAGGAGTGGGAAAACCTCGTAACAGCGTAAATCCTCAAAATATCAATTTGAACGAGCTTAACAAGCATTTTTCCTCTTCTATTGCCATTGATGAGGCAACCAAGCAAATAACTATTAATAACATTTCAACTTCATCCCCTCCTAATTATCCAAGTTTATTCTTTAGTCAATTTACAGAAAGTGATGTTAAGATGAACATACTTGCCATCAATTCTAATGCAGTTGGTGCCGATTGTATTAGTCGTAATATGATCATTCCCATCCTTGATATCCTATGTCCAGTCATAACCAGCATTCTCAATTACTCTATAGATTTCAATGAATTTCCTACGTCGTGGAAGGACGCCCAAATTATACCCATACCTAAAAAAACCAATCCTAAAAGCTTTAGTGACTACCGTCCCATATCAATCCTGCCGTTTCTGTCCAAAGTCCTTGAGCGTCTTGTACAACGTCAACTTTCTCAATTCATCTCTACTTATAACCTTCATAATCCTTTGCAATCCGGTTTCCGTTTGGGTCATAGTACGATTACTGCTCTTGCTAAAATAACTGATGACATTCGCTTAGGCATGGAAAATCAGCAAGTTACGGTACTGACATTGTTGGATTTCAGCAATGCCTTTGGTACTGTCGATTTCGATATTATGCTCGCTTCCTTAGGTTCACTTAACATATCTCCTAATGTAATTGACTGGTTTCGTAGTTACCTGCACGGACGCCGGCAACGTATACGAATTCATGATTCGTACTCAGACTGGCTTTCGGTCAAGGCTGGCGTTCCGCAGGGTGGCGTGTTGTCTCCTCTATTATTTTCAATATTTATTAGTTCTATTTGTCAGCACATTTCTTCTCTCTACCACCTATATGCAGATGACTTGCAAATTTATATGCAATCTAATATTCAAGATATACCTACTACAATTAATGTAATTAATAACAATCTACAAAAAATAAATGCTTGGAGTGAGTCCTTTGGGCTGCGATTAAATCCTGACAAAACGCAAACAATAATTATAGGTAGCCCCAAGCTCATTGCCAAGATTAACTTTGATAATTTACCAAATGTTGTCTTAAACGGCGTTATTATACCTAACTGCAAAACAGTGAATAACCTAGGTATAACCATGGATCAATATATGTCTTGGAGTCCACAGGTAAGTGAGGTGAGCAGGAAGATGTTTGCGTCAATATCATCTCTTCGACGATTAAGCAACTTTCTTCCTATTTCCACCAAAATTTCGTTAGCACAATCTCTCCTCCTACCAATTCTTGATTATGCTGATATTAGTTACCTTGATATTAAAGAGGAGCATTTAAATAAACTTGAGCGCCTTCAAAATCTCTGTATCCGGTTCATATTTGGCTTACGTAAATACGACCATGTATCTCTTTTTCGCAAGAAGCTCAAGTGGCTCCCAATCCGACTTCGCAGGAATACTCATATACTTCTTCTTCTGTACTGTATTCTGTTCGATCCATATACTCCACCTTACCTTAAAGAACGCTTCCAGTTTCTTGGAAATTCACATACTCGTTTTCTTCGCTCTGATCACAACCTTATCCTTAAAATTCCTTCTCACTCCTCTTCCTTCTATAGTAATTCATTTACTGTAACAGCACCACGTCTTTGGAACTCTCTTCCCCTAAATATCAGGCGCGCGAAGTCACTCGTAATATTTAAAAAGCTTCTAAAGGAACACTTTCTTACCTTCTAATCTATTTACTATTATTTTCTTTTATTTAAATATTTATTTCTTTGTAAGCTATCTTGCCAATTATTATTATTTTTTTTTTCTCCAAATTCATATCTACAGTGTATATATATAATATATATGTAAGTATATCTGTGTATATGTATGTATAATATAAATATATGTATATATATGTATATATATATATATATATATATATATATATATATATATATATATATATATATATATATATATATATTTTATTGTATATATATATTTTTTTTTTTTGTGAAAGTCTCTATATTTTGCACCCCTTCCCTCTATAAAATTTGCTATTTCCTACACCTAAAGGTTGCCTGGAAGAGATCGCTGTTTAAGCGATAAGGCCGCCTTTTGTACCTTATTCTGTTTTATGTATTTTTTTATTTCTTTTTCTTTTTTGGTGTACAATAAAGAGTATATTATTATTATTATTATTATTATTATTAGCCCTCACCCGCCTGATGATACTAAAATGAAGATTATATCCGATGCGATATACTAAGTAAGTATTTATATAATTAAATTCCGCAAACAATAATAGTTTTTGCCACTGGAACGGTTAGAAAATTAATTAAAAATATATTACGTACTTTATACGGAAATAACTTAGACTTTGAGATGCTTTTGTACATAATAACATAAGATTTATATAAACTGTCGAGTTAATTCTCAGCGCTTTCTTACTTCTCAGCACGCAGAGCTAGCGCAAGCGTCTTCAACAAATACCATAAAAAGTATTTATGTAAGGCGAACTTTCCTTTATGAAATACTTAATTATTACACCTAATATACTTTGGGAATATTATACAATATTATATCATGATAATGTTCGTTTGTGAACAATTAGCTTCAGGCCGAAAAAAAATTCGCAAACGTACATAGCAAAATTCATATTTTTATAACTACAAAAAAAGTAAACGGTTGACAAAGAAAAGAGAAAAAGTAAAAAAACAATATTTTTTGCCGTTATATCGTTTTTTTATATAATGGTACAATACATATTCGTTCTATAACGCTGGTAACAGCAACACATAAGACCGACTGGACCGATTTGGCCCAATCAAATATTTCAACCATTTTGAAATGGCTAGTCATAAGCACAGTAAGAGTAAAATAGTAAAGAAAATTGAAAAAGTTTTCAGAACAATTAGCTAAATTCGTAAAAAAAACTTATTTCTTATTTATTGAAATTAACAGAAGATTTATTGGGTCAGCAAGTTTATCATATAAATAAATATAAGGGTTGAATTCACCCTTATCAGAGTATGTACAAACGGATGATTAAACGTTGTATATATTTAAATAATTGATATTGGTTCTCACCAGAGCTTGGCGCCAAGGGTCGGCACTACAAAGACGAAACCACATAGAGGTATGCGTGCTAATTAAATTAAGGGCTCTACAAAGGAACTGACATTCCGATAGTGAATACGTAGAATGTATGGAACAATGTTAATATTGTACACAGTAGGGATTATTCGTGTCAGTGTGTATGTAACAGTTAAGTCTATAGGAAAGTTTAGTAACAATTAGAAGAAATTAAGACAATTTTTGTATTTCTAATCGCGGTTTCTTTTCTACGCATGTTTTCTACGTCTGTAAAGATAAACTACCTTTCGAAAGAGTGAAGTCTTCCAACAAGCAATTTGTATCTTGTTCTATGGTCTGATCTTCTGCGTATTAAAGCAAAGGTCCCAACAGTAAGACGTTTTTAGACCTTGCACCTATTCGATTTTCATACGATAAAAGTTAGCGAAAAATAATCCTTAAACATGCGTAAAAAATGCTTATCGAAGACAATATAAAAAAGAAATCATTTGAGGGAAGTGAAGGAAAACATCATGAGGAAACCTGCATGTCTGAGAAAACCTAACAAGTTTTCGAAAGGCATGTGAAGTCCGCTAACTCGCACTAGGCCAGCGCGGTGGACTATGGCCTGATCCCCCCCTGAAAAAAGGGCTGATGATGTGGAAGACGATATAAAAGCTTATTTTGCAACTTTGTGGTCAAATCTTGAAAGTCTTATAAATTCTACTTCTAAGAATCGTATCGATTTGAAACTTTAAGTACGAGTAACTTAGTAATACATAGTGTAATACCATCTGTGGTCTGATGATGGAGACGGGAGATGGATACTGCAAGTCTTCAATAACTCTTGGTCAAGTCTTCAAGATTTAGCTGATTACCCAAATTCTTCAATCCTATTCGCTTAAAAAGGGTTATTGTGTTGTTTCATATTATATATATAAATTAACTAGCGGTTTAGTGTAAGCAAAGCCACGGGTTTCGCTAGTTTAAAAATAAATTAAATTTCTACCTCCTCCTTTTTTGAAGTCAGTTAAAAAGTAGCCTAAGTTACGCCTTATAACATTAGCTATCTGCGAGTGACAGTCCCGTCAAAATCAGAACAGTCGTTTAAGAAATTAACCGGAACAAACAGACAGACAGACAAAAAAAATAAAAATTGATTTTTGTTGCTAGTATCGTATATACTTTTCATACGCATTTACTGAAAAGCTGTTAATTTGAAATTAAAAACAGACACTCCTATTTTATTAATATTTATAGATTTTTTTAACTCCACGTGATCAAATATTTAATTTCCAGACGAATCCTGACAAAGAGCCTAGTATACAAAATCAATACGAATAACGATAATAGCGTATAAAGTCAATTCAGATTAATTAAAACAAATACACATCGATATGCGAATGGAATGGGACGTAATGGGTATATTGGTTATTGAATACCAATATTAATATTATTTGCCTTAATTGATTTTAATAATAACTGATAAAGTTATTTTACGTTGAATATTTTTAACCGATTTCGAAAAGAATGTATGTACATTAAAACATATTGAAAGGTATTTTGCTGATTTTCTTTATCTATTATATATAGAAATACTAGCAAACGAAGCCCGGTTCGCTGGGCATAAATTAAAAAAAAAGGGTTTTAAAAATAAAAGAAGCCTTAGTTACTTATAACATTAGCTATCTGCGAGTGAATAATAATCGTAATGCGTTTATCCGTTTCCGAGATTAGCCGGAACAAACAGACAAACAAAAATTTTAAAAATTGTTCTTTTTTGTAAATACCGTATATACTTTCATATGCATTTAGTAAAAAGCTGTTAATTTTAAATTAAAAACAGACACTTCAATTTAATTTATTATATTATGTAGTACTGACCAAAACTGCCTCGGTGGTGTAGTGGCTAGCATGTACGGTCATACATCGAGAGGTCCTGGGTTCGAGTCCCAGGTCGGGCCAAGTTTAATTATTGAGTCTTTCTGTTTAGTATTATTTTTTTTTTCTCCAAATTCATATCTACAGTGTATATATATAATATATATGTAAGTATATCTGTGTATATGTATGTATAATATAAATATATGTATATATATGTATATATATATATATATATATATATATATATATATATATATATATATATATATATGTATTTTTTATTGTATATATATATTTTTTTTTTTTGTGAAAGTCTCTATATTTTGCACCCCTTCCCTCTATAAAATTTGCTATTTCCTACACCTAAAGGTTGCCTGGAAGAGATCGCTGTTTAAGCGATAAGGCCGCCTTTTGTACCTTATTCTGTTTTATGTATTTTTTTATTTCTTTTTCTTTTTTGGTGTACAATAAAGAGTATATTATTATTATTATTATTATTATTATTAGCCCTCACCCGCCTGATGATACTAAAATGAAGATTATATCCGATGCGATATACTAAGTAAGTATTTATATAATTAAATTCCGCAAACAATAATAGTTTTTGCCACTGGAACGGTTAGAAAATTAATTAAAAATATATTACGTACTTTATACGGAAATAACTTAGACTTTGAGATGCTTTTGTACATAATAACATAAGATTTATATAAACTGTCGAGTTAATTCTCAGCGCTTTCTTACTTCTCAGCACGCAGAGCTAGCGCAAGCGTCTTCAACAAATACCATAAAAAGTATTTATGTAAGGCGAACTTTCCTTTATGAAATACTTAATTATTACACCTAATATACTTTGGGAATATTATACAATATTATATCATGATAATGTTCGTTTGTGAACAATTAGCTTCAGGCCGAAAAAAAATTCGCAAACGTACATAGCAAAATTCATATTTTTATAACTACAAAAAAAGTAAACGGTTGACAAAGAAAAGAGAAAAAGTAAAAAAACAATATTTTTTGCCGTTATATCGTTTTTTTATATAATGGTACAATACATATTCGTTCTATAACGCTGGTAACAGCAACACATAAGACCGACTGGACCGATTTGGCCCAATCAAATATTTCAACCATTTTGAAATGGCTAGTCATAAGCACAGTAAGAGTAAAATAGTAAAGAAAATTGAAAAAGTTTTCAGAACAATTAGCTAAATTCGTAAAAAAAACTTATTTCTTATTTATTGAAATTAACAGAAGATTTATTGGGTCAGCAAGTTTATCATATAAATAAATATAAGGGTTGAATTCACCCTTATCAGAGTATGTACAAACGGATGATTAAACGTTGTATATATTTAAATAATTGATATTGGTTCTCACCAGAGCTTGGCGCCAAGGGTCGGCACTACAAAGACGAAACCACATAGAGGTATGCGTGCTAATTAAATTAAGGGCTCTACAAAGGAACTGACATTCCGATAGTGAATACGTAGAATGTATGGAACAATGTTAATATTGTACACAGTAGGGATTATTCGTGTCAGTGTGTATGTAACAGTTAAGTCTATAGGAAAGTTTAGTAACAATTAGAAGAAATTAAGACAATTTTTGTATTTCTAATCGCGGTTTCTTTTCTACGCATGTTTTCTACGTCTGTAAAGATAAACTACCTTTCGAAAGAGTGAAGTCTTCCAACAAGCAATTTGTATCTTGTTCTATGGTCTGATCTTCTGCGTATTAAAGCAAAGGTCCCAACAGTAAGACGTTTTTAGACCTTGCACCTATTCGATTTTCATACGATAAAAGTTAGCGAAAAATAATCCTTAAACATGCGTAAAAAATGCTTATCGAAGACAATATAAAAAAGAAATCATTTGAGGGAAGTGAAGGAAAACATCATGAGGAAACCTGCATGTCTGAGAAAACCTAACAAGTTTTCGAAAGGCATGTGAAGTCCGCTAACTCGCACTAGGCCAGCGCGGTGGACTATGGCCTGATCCCCCCCTGAAAAAAGGGCTGATGATGTGGAAGACGATATAAAAGCTTATTTTGCAACTTTGTGGTCAAATCTTGAAAGTCTTATAAATTCTACTTCTAAGAATCGTATCGATTTGAAACTTTAAGTACGAGTAACTTAGTAATACATAGTGTAATACCATCTGTGGTCTGATGATGGAGACGGGAGATGGATACTGCAAGTCTTCAATAACTCTTGGTCAAGTCTTCAAGATTTAGCTGATTACCCAAATTCTTCAATCCTATTCGCTTAAAAAGGGTTATTGTGTTGTTTCATATTATATATATAAATTAACTAGCGGTTTAGTGTAAGCAAAGCCACGGGTTTCGCTAGTTTAAAAATAAATTAAATTTCTACCTCCTCCTTTTTTGAAGTCAGTTAAAAAGTAGCCTAAGTTACGCCTTATAACATTAGCTATCTGCGAGTGACAGTCCCGTCAAAATCAGAACAGTCGTTTAAGAAATTAACCGGAACAAACAGACAGACAGACAAAAAAATAAAAATTGATTTTTGTTGCTAGTATCGTATATACTTTTCATACGCATTTACTGAAAAGCTGTTAATTTGAAATTAAAAACAGACACTCCTATTTTATTTATATTTATAGATTTTTTTAACTCCACGTGATCAAATATTTAATTTCCAGACGAATCCTGACAAAGAGCCTAGTATACAAAATCAATACGAATAACGATAATAGCGTATAAAGTCAATTCAGATTAATTAAAACAAATACACATCGATATGCGAATGGAATGGGACGTAATGGGTATATTGGTTATTGAATACCAATATTAATATTATTTGCCTTAATTGATTTTAATAATAACTGATAAAGTTATTTTACGTTGAATATTTTTAACCGATTTCGAAAAGAATGTATGTACATTAAAACATATTGAAAGGTATTTTGCTGATTTTCTTTATCTATTATATATAGAAATACTAGCAAACGAAGCCCGGTTCGCTGGGCATAAATTAAAAAAAAAGGGTTTTAAAAATAAAAGAAGCCTTAGTTACTTATAACATTAGCTATCTGCGAGTGAATAATAATCGTAATGCGTTTATCCGTTTCCGAGATTAGCCGGAACAAACAGACAAACAAAAATTTTAAAAATTGTTCTTTTTTGTAAATACCGTATATACTTTCATATGCATTTAGTAAAAAGCTGTTAATTTTAAATTAAAAACAGACACTTCAATTTAATTTATTATATTATGTAGTACTGACCAAAACTGCCTCGGTGGTGTAGTGGCTAGCATGTACGGTCATACATCGAGAGGTCCTGGGTTCGAGTCCCAGGTCGGGCCAAGTTTAATTATTGAGTCTTTCTGTTTAGTAAGCCTCAGTAATAACCCGGAGTTGGGAAGTTGGCGGTGAGTCACCCCCGTGCCTCGGAGAGCACGTAAAGCCGTCGGTCCTGCGCCTTAGCTCTCACTGGTCGTGTCGAACATTCGTCCCACCGGAGTATGAGAGTGATAGGAATAGAGAGTGCACTTGTGTCTGCGCATACACTTGTGCACTATAATATCTCCTGCGCAGTTGGCCAGTCTCAATAAGATTGACCGCCATGGCCGGAATCGGTCGGAGAACATTATTACTGATCAAAACTCTTTATTCCATCATAATGATTAAAGGCTATTAACCCTAAAAAAGCAACGAAGCTACCTTTTTATCTTTTTTGACTTTAGTATACATACAAGTCCTTAGATCTATTGTTAAATATTTATATAGCAGTCATTAACATTAGTGAATGTCATACTATATGGCTTTGTAACGCATGGTCTCTACATTCATTTTAATTTAACCAACTTCATTAGTAAGAGCGAAAAATATTTCTAATATTTTTAAGTATTAAGCCCTCTTTAACAACCCACTGCTGAGCACAAGACTTCAATTTGAGGGGATCAGGCCATAGTCCACCACGCTGGACTAGCGCGCGTTGGCGGACTTCACACGTCTTTTGAAAACTTGCTAGGTTTTCTCAGATATGCAGGTTTCCTCACAATATTTGCCTTCACCGTAAGGCAAGTGGTAATCATGTGTGAACCCGCTTTACTCGGTTTCTCAATCGATCCCGCTATTAATAGGTTATAGGCTACCACTATATTTTTTATTTTAACTAAGCAAGCTACCTACTAGGCTTTGCTTCAATTTAGAGAAATATTATTATTCTCAACTCTTTTACAATTTATGTTTTCTATTAGCAAAAGAGTATAAAATGTCAACTCAGTTAAGCCTTAATTCGACTCCCCTTTTCTTCTCCAAGTAGTCTTCCTAAATGAAACCAAATAACACCTTTATAGAATACTTAATTTGATAAATGGATAAAGGGGGATTCACCTGTCAGCTGCTTTACGACTGAGGGTGAGGAGACGCAATATTAAGGATAACCTTTGGCTTTTTATTGTATTCTTATCCTGGGGATGGGGGATAGTTTTGTACACATATTATATACTAGCTAACCCGGCCTGTTTTGCTGGGCAAAGTTAAAATAAATTAAGCGGCTTTATCATTTTCTTATAAAATAAAAGTAGCTAAGTTACTCCTTATAAGATTAGGTATCTGCGAGTGAAATTCCCGTCAAAATTGGTCCAGCCGTTTCAAAGATTGTCCGGAACAAACAGACAAAGAGACCTGCAAACAATTTTAAAATTGATTTTTTGATGTAACGATTAGTGTAGATTTCTGATGATAATTGTTTTCCTGTATTAAAAAGTATCCTCTCTTTAAGCCTGAATCTAATACTATACTAATATTATAAAGCTGAAGAGTTTGTTTGTTTGTTTGTTTGGTTGAACGCGCTAATCTCAATAACTACTGGTCCGAATTAAAAAAATATTTTTGTGTTAGATAGTCCGTTTATAGAGGAAGGCTATAGGATTTATATATTTTCTTATAAATCTATACGTAAAAGTTAATAGTATTTTTCAAGTGAAACTTCTTTAGAATCGTTTAGAATCGTTGTGATTTCAAACTCGATGAAACGAAAAAATAAGTCCATAGTACCAGGCGCTCAGAGACGGGAAAGAGTTCGCCTTAATTTAAATTTTACTTCTGACATGTGAACTTTGTACACACGCACATTTTTTTTTAATAAATGTGTACAGACATACACATATACATCATTTCGCATTTATATTATTATATAGTTGATAATAATATCCTCTCCAGTAGTACCCATGTTCTAAGGTTACGTAGAAAACATTTCAGCCACAGACAAAATTAACATATAAATGTGGTTGTTTGTCCGCATGTTCCAAAATACACAAGATAGTGCTACTATGAAGCTTAACTAATCCCATTTCAGGGAAGGCACTTTGCCAAATGTAATTTAAACACTATGTACTTGATTAGGCATACTTAGTTTAAAAGGTTTAAAAGAATTCGAATTTTAATTACTTTACAGGAAAGAGGTTACTAAAGTTTATTTTTAATTATTTTTTGAAGTGAAACTTCTTTTAGTAGAGGAGACCGTGGGAGATCGATCTTCACCGATCTGATAACCAGATGAGACATATTTTTTATCGAATATAATTCATAAACAAATATGCATATAATTACTTGCCTATCTGAAAGTGCTCATGGCTATTTTTAGCTAGGCAAGTGCTTTAAGTATGATTTTTTGCAGGCAAGTCTATATGACTGATTTTGTAATAAAATAATCTAAAATTTGATATAACTTTCGATAAGTTAGCAGAACGATGGAGTCACTTATATTGACTTACCTGTTCACATCGGCTTGCCAGGCTATACACAAAAATGAGTAGGCAAGCCTACTGAGGCATATTCTGTGTGTTAAAAACTAACAGTGAAATAAAATTCATTTGGTTATGAAAAGAATGAAAGTGATGAAAAAAAATCGATTAAAGTTAATTTAATTAAAAATAGCTGTAATGTATTGGTTGTCTCATGCGCCTACGACACGTCAGTGTCAACTGTCAGTCACAATCTAGCGGTCGTCCGAGACGGTCGTTGTGTGCGTGTTGAGGTGTTGCTGAGCCGTAAACTATACCAATGACGAGGACACTACAATAGCCATGAGCACTTTTAGATAGGCAAGTAATTATAGGCATATTTGTTTATAAATTATATTTGATAAAAAATATGTCTCATCTGGTTATCAGATCGGCGAAGGTCGATATCTCACCGGCTCTTAGACCATTAGAATCGATGTGATTTCAAACTCGATGAAACGAAAAAATAAGTCCATAGTACCAGGCGCTCAGAGACAGGGAAGAGTTAGCCTTAATTTAAATTCAAGTTTTACTTCTGACATGTGTACTTTGTACACACGCATTTTTTTTTTACAAATATTACCCAATACATATAAATAAAATTGAAGTGTCTTTAATTTCAAATAAACAGCTTTTAACTTATTGCATATGAAAGTATATACGATACTAGCATCAAAAAATGAATTATAAATATTTTGTCGGTATATCTGTTTGTTCCGGCTAATCTCTGAAACGCCTGAACCGATTTTGACGAGACTTTCACTAGCTAGCTAATGTTATAAGGCGTATTTTGGCTAACAGCTATTTGGCTAAAAGCTTTTTAACCGACTTCAAAAAAGGAGGAGGTTATAATATTTTACAAGTAAGTAGGGTCACTGCAAACTGCGCCAAACGTGTCGTCAAAGTGAACATACATACAAATCTATTTTCGTCTATAAATATATAAATAGATAGTTTAATTCATCGGTTCGCCCATCAATCTTTTTCAAGACGTCGAATCCGTAGATAATTAGAGGAAAAGAGCTTAAACTTTATTTTTTTATCGCTTAAAAGCATCTTTTGATACACTAAACTTTCCAAACTGCGGTGGAAGAAAACAGCTCGAAGAACTGAAGAAACTACCAACTGTGAACGGATGAAAACTTTTAAACCAACAAACTTTAAATGCCTTTCCTGTATTTAATTCTGAGCAACGATTTTCTTGCATTAATATTTTTGAAATGCACCTTTTTGAGAGATATAAAGCAAAAGCTCTAGAATTATACAGTATTTATACCTAGTTGTATAATGTATAAAGCAATTCTAAGAAACCCAACCCGCTTCGCTGGGCGTAAGATAAGATGAATTAAATTTTTTTTAATATTTTCTAATAAAATATAAGTAGCCTAAGTTACTCCTTGTAACATTAGTTATCTGCGTCCCTTCAGAATTGGTAAAGCCGTTTCAGAGATTAGCCGGAACAAACAGATAGACTAACAAAAATTTTAAAATAGATTTTTTTATATATAAGTACCGTATATACTTTCATATGTATTTTGTAAAAAGGTGTTTTTTAAAATTAAAATCAGGTACTTCAATTTCATTTATATGTACTGATGTATTGATATGTACTGAAGTACATTAAATTCGTCTTCACCTTTCAAACGTGCTTGTAAGACCATTAAGACTACTTTAACTATATCGCAATTAAACTGTTGTTAAAGTTAAAACGAATAGGATGCTTAGAAAGAAAGGCTATTTAAATTGTGGTTATTTTTTTATTATTCTGTTCGAAGTAAGTTCTCTTTGCGGCAGAACATCAAAGCTGAAGGCTAGTTCAAAAAGCTTTTGTTACTTTTGTATAAAGAACACATAAAGCTATTAAAATGATATGAGTTGTAGAGTGGTTTGTTGGTCAGAACTGGATCGTGGGGTGTGGGTTCGATTATTGTACAGGATACTTATAATGAAAAGAAGTCTGAATAATAGTTCAAAGGAAAAAAAAAAGAAAAAACGAAGAGTTATTTTAGAGATTTACATAATGTTATTATTGCAGCCTATATTTAATTATTTTAATCCTGCCTGATATAGTAATTGAACCTATGATACTGGTATTCGCAGTAGTAAAGTAAATCATGGGGCAAGATCGACAGTGCATACCGAAATTGGATAAGCGGGAGTCGATTAGCGTAGAAGTAGGTTCTGAATATTATGCGAAATTAATTTTTTATTTTCTTTGTAATTTTTCTTAAATCTTGCAAAATGTAATCACATCTTCAAGTGCAACTACGATTTTTTTTAAATTCTCCTGTTGAATTTTTTGGAGATTAAAAAATTATATTATAAAAATACATATTTCTTCAATACAGCATCGAACTGACACCTACAGCTCAAAAGTAACGAGACAAATAGATACTAATTAAAATTCTATTTAAACTAGTTCTTCAACTTGAGTCGACATCACAGGAAATGTTGGACTTTCTTATACGGAAACAGTTATTTGCATAGTCGCTTAATTTATTTTTAGCGGAAGTGCACATTCTTCTCATTTAGTTTCTCCATTATTCGGATGCTGAGTGTTGCGGATCGTAGGTTCTATCCCGTAAGAAATTGATGCAAATGTAGGTGTTTATCCTGGTTTGCCATCTTCATTTAGTGGCTAACGTAAAGGGCTGATTTCTATGATGTTCCTACGTTCTAAGTCTGACATATCATTATT
This sequence comes from Boloria selene, assembly GCA_905231865.2. Classification (NCBI taxonomy): domain Eukaryota; kingdom Metazoa; phylum Arthropoda; class Insecta; order Lepidoptera; family Nymphalidae; genus Boloria; species Boloria selene. The sequence goes on along the minus strand of HG993161.1, from coordinate 6,621,525 downwards.
CAGTTTTGCTGTTTCTTATAAAATTAAAATGATAGAGACGAAAACTTCATGCGGATGGCACAAAACCGGTTTTCTTTGAGATCTTTGGGAAAGGCCCACATCCAGCAGTGAACGTGTCTGGGCTGCCTTGGGAAGATGAGGACTGTTCAAAGATAAGTCAATTTTACGCCTCATCTCTCACTGTTCGTACGGAACTATTGTAATTAAAACTGGACCTGTTTTATTATTAGAAAACATTTGCATTTACATATATTAGTAAAAAATTATAAGTATAAATTGCATTTTTTTAATCTATTTATCAAAGTTTTCGTGATAAGATAGTGTCAAATGAAGTTTATATCTTTCTGATAAGACGATCTAGTTCTAAGTAACAATTCTATAAGAGTTACGTAGTATTACTAAATTCTAGGACTTAATTAAACTTATTACTGTAATCACTTTTATTACTAAGGGTACATCATCTTAAAATTTTTAATTACATTGACGCAGTTCCACCCTGTGTTTATTATATGAATAGACAAAGACAAAACAATAGCCTTGCTCATTTTTTTGTTTATTTAGAACTTAGAAGCTTTAGTGATATCAATAAAAATATTTTGGAACCAGATCAATTTTTTTTTTACCTATTTTCTTAAATATTATCAGTAATGGTTTTAGTTTGGTTCCATTTTCATTTAGTTTTTAAGTCCCATTTATTCAATGCATTTGTGATCTTTGAGGGACATGCAAAAAGTTAACAGAAAAGTATTTCTTCCATTTTTCGAGTATTTTTTATGACGAATATTTTAATATTTTTAACTATCAACTCACCCTCGCTTCGCTCGGGTTCGTTCCTAGGGGTCCCCTGTAGATAAGTTTTTTACAAACTTTGAATTTGTTTTTTTTTAAATAAAAATTCGTCGAATTCTTTGAACAATTTTCGAGGTTTGCGCTTGGCAAATAGCAACATTCATTTTTATTTAGGTATAGTTAGATAAATCATTCAGAGTTTGCCGAAAAACAATGTTATTTAAAACGAGTATCTCAAATCAAAATTAGACAATCGGTCTATGCTTTAGACTTTCGGTGTTGACTCTTTTTTCCAAGCAAAAAATTTCGTTTGCCTTTATAAATTATGACAATTGCTAGATGTATATATCTTTTTTTAAGTTGGTAAAGTTTGTACAAGCATTACAAACCCATTAAAAAGTGCGTTGTACGTATGTATGTCACTAACCGCACTACCATTGCATGTAATAACCGTTACACCGCGCTAACTGTTATACTGCGGCTCTACCCACATTATCATACATTAAAAACACATTATGCGTTATACACGGAAACGGATATAAAAGAAATTGTATATGGCGGCCTAATTTTGAAACTTAAAATATGTTTTCCAAAGACACTTTCTATAAGAATAAACGAACTTTAATCGTATTATTGTAAATATTATTATTTCCTTTAAATATCATACAAAATTTGCATAGGACAAAAATTCTTTCAATACCTCAAGGGGTTTTTTCTTATGAGACATCCACTTGCCAGACAAGCTTGTCAGTAATATTTATATTTTGTGATTAATCAGAGATAAAGTTTTTATACATACATACATTTATGTATATGTGGGTGTAGAGACGATAGGTTGTATTTCTTATAGAAAACTAGGATTTAGCGCGAGCGAAGCCGCGGGTTCCGCTAGTTATACATATAAACCTTGCTCTAGAATCACTCTATGTATAAAAAAACGCATCAAAATCAGTTAAGTAGTTTTAAGGATCTAAGCATACATAGGGACAGACAGACGGAAGCGACTTACATTTAAAAAAAAAATAAAAAAATACCTAAAAATCAATATTATGTAAAAGCTATTCACGCCTGTCCGTCATTATTATTAAGCGAATTACTTCCTGTATGTATGTATGAAATACATACTTATGGAAATAAATAAAAGTAAAATTGTCTAACAAAGTGCGTGTGGTTCGTAAAATTATAAACGTTCCTAAAAAGGCGCATAGCGAAGCGTCGCGGTCGGAAGCGAGGACGTTTACTAGTTTAGTAATATATAAAAATTAGTTGTGACTGACGAATAGACAAATGAGTTATTTGTAAGAAGATTTGAAACATGTTTCTTTGTTATATCGGAAATAATAATTCTTTAACCGCCTTCAAAAAAGGATATGTTCTTGAAAACATGCTCGTTTTTGAAGGAAAATCAAAATAAATAATAACGAAAGTCAATATAAATAAATAACAAATAAGCAGTGCGTTTAGTTGATCTATCCAAATTATCAGTTTTAAAAAACTGTTTTAGTTTTTCTTTAAAAATATCTAAATATAACTTTTATAATAAAAAAAACCTATATGACTTATTGAAAGCTATGAAATTTAACAGCTTCATCAACATGATTCTAGTAATTTTATTCGCCACTTATAAGTTGGGGCATAATGGCGCCAAAGGAGTCCACCGACCATCTGTCTCGCGTAGTGACGTCAGCTGCGCGGGAGTTGTTTTATTTTAAAGATAATTTTAGATCGCGTTCCAGCCAGGACTTCCGTTGGGTTGTGAAAGGAGTTTTTATTTTTTTTTAATAATATATAGGCTTGGGAACGTTTGGTTTGGAGCCATTGATTTTAAACCTTCGATATAAAGACAGACAAAATAAATGATTGAAAAGATTTTGTGTGCTGAAAGGTATTGCAAATATCTATGTGTAGATAAATAAATATTCTGCTTAAAAATAAAAATATTGAATAAAATTCTTATGTTGTATAGCTATAGTCTTTTTAGCTTTCAACAAAATGTTTAAAAAGTTAGTTTGTTTGTCTGTTTGTTCCGGCTAATCTTCGATATAATTGGACCGATTTGGACGCAGTTTTTACTATTAGATAGCTGATGATCTTATAACCCATGAAATTGTGAACGAAACTTTCAAGAGCGAAGCGAGGGTAAATAGCTAGGGTATAACAAAACAGTTAAAATTAATTTAATGTGCCAAAACTTGATTTTACTATTCGTAGTCACAATCCATTAAAATTTATTTCGAACTGTCTAAGTCCATTATCAGAAAAAGTCGACTATGTCAATATTCCTTTTATCATCTAGATTTCACAAAGTTAAAAGTAAAATAAATACAACTAAAAGTTGACTAAAATCCACTATCAGCATGTTACGTTATAAGAAAATTGACTACCTCCTTTTATACAGTCGGTTAACATCTTTCAACCATTCCTAAACGAATTATTTTAAGAAAAATTTAAATACGACCCCAATTGTTATGGAAAACGAAATACTTTGATTATTCAGAGCCATGAATATTTTACGAACGGCAAGGAAACAAATAGAAGTTATTTAACTCGGCTCGGGGCAACATTGCTGGGCTCAGCGAAACGGGGATATCAAAATAAATTAATTGTACGTGTTTTGGTGAATTATTATTATTTTTTTTTTATTTTTTCATTTATTAATCACATGACTTTGTGTTCTGATTATCTTTGTTCTAGAGACTCGCCCTCGCTTCGCTCGGGCTCTTGCCTAGATTTAGCACAGGCAAAACCGCGTGAACCGCTAGTTATGCATATAAACCTTCCTCTTGAATCACTCTATCTATTAAACAAAACCGCATCAAAATCCGTTGCGTAGTTTAAGATTTAAGCATACATAGGGATATAGGGACAGAGAAAGCGACTTTGCTTTATACTATGTAGTGATGATGCATTATTCTGTAAGTAGATCATTACATCTAAAACAAATGGGAACTCCAGCGAAATATAAAAGCTTTATGAATGAGCTTTTATCTCACGTGTATTATAATACTTATTTATTATTCAAGAGCAGAATTTTTCATACATTTACGTTTTGCTGAGAGATTAAACAGATTTGCTGTAAGTGCTACATATGTATGTATGTATGTATGTATGTATGTATGTATGTATGTGTGTGTGTGTATGTATGTATGTATGTATGTATATATGTATGTAGGTTTGTATGTATATATGCATGTATCGGGCTATTCATTCACTATGTAACTCAATTTTTCTATTTTCATCTCTTGGTTTACTTTTTCTATTCTACATAATATTTTAGTGTAAATTCTTAAGTTAAACCATATTTTAAACTACTTCTAACTAGGTTTAATGACTATTCTATACATAGTTATTAAAAAATCACACTATTACTATTATAGTTTGTATGTGCTTATGTATATATGTTTGTTTGTTACTCGTTTACTTTGAAATTTTTTTTTGAAAGCTGAACAGATTTGGATGAAATTTAGTTTTATATATAGACATTAGTATTTAGTTTATACATATTAATGTAAGGAACCTTCGGAATCCAAGAGCCCAAATCGCAGTCTTTGTTTTTATTGGTTTTACATTTAAAATATACATATTTTTAGCAATAGCTATGCTAAATTGCCTCACGATAGTGCCGTTAGGGTGAAGAAACTGAGAAATATTTGCCGCCGTCTTTCTACATTATCGGAACGGTGTTTAGATATTAGTTTATGTCTAGTTATCTTATATTTATTAATAGCCTTTGTCTGCGTATTCGCCTGCTTAATGTTAATACTACGAGAATCTCTCCATGAACTTTAAACCCGTGATAGATATCTAACGAATGACCGAATTGCAATTAAAAAAAAAAACAAAATAAAACTTAAAAACAAGGAATTTATATTTTTAGAGAAAGAATAGTTATTTTATGTACTAGTCACTTACCCTTGCTTCGCTCGGGTGAGTCTAAGTACACATAGTGTTGCTACAGTTTAGTAGTTATACCTTTTTAAGAGACTATAGACAAACAAACAAATATTATAAGACTTTCTTAGGTTTTAATCTCCCGTGATAAAGATTGCTGTAAAGCATTCGGAACGTCGGGAACCAAAAACCAAATAAGTCCGCGACAAAATCCGAAAAGATAGTTATAAAAAATTATAAGATCTTTTCTTTTGGGATTTATGTTAGTTTTAAAAAAATGTTTCATGTACAGATTACGCAAAGTTACAGCTTTACTATAATATGTATAGATATGTATAGTCTCTTTGCTGAGTTTCTTTCGCCAGTTCTTCTCAGGTCAGAGGTTTCTTCTTTCCGAACTGGTGTTAGACTCATGACGTTCAGTAAGAAATTGTAACAATTTTTATGCTGAATAAAATAATTTGATTTGATTTGATTTATGGATTAAAATAGAAAATATTTTTTCATTTATAACTGCCTAATAAAGTTTAATTTTGTTACAGGTAAATATGAAAATGAGAAAAAATCAAGTCAGTCAAGATTATGGCCTAGACTCTAGAGTAAGACATTATTAAGCTATCTAAGGATGAACTATAGCGAACCTAAAATATAACTCACTTATGTTATTTCTTACCTAGGTTATAGATAGTTATTACCAATTTCCTCATCTGGAAACGAACCGGTTACCCTTTAAAGAGTATACTCGTCGTTTTGTAACTACTATACGACCTTGTAACATTGAAGGATACAGTACGAGCTGAGACTATTATTAGACAGGCTCATGTTCCCTTCACACCTACTATAAAATTTACAGTATTATGTTACGTAGTAATTATATATTTACATACAAAATATGGAATTTCTTTCATTTTTGTAAACATTGGTAACCAATTTTATGTTGGAGGTCACAGGTTCAAACCTGGGAATTCTGTTTTTCTGTAGTAGGTACCTATTACGTAGTTTTCAATAATGTGAAAATGCTAAAACTAAAGATTTTTTTACCCTTTTCTAACACAGAGCAAGCATATGGATGCATATTGCATATAGTGAGTTCCATAGTTCGAATCCCCCATTAGGCCAAACTTGGGGCTTGCCTTGAGGTCGAAAAATCGGCGGTTTTGAATTGCACTGTAGTAAGAAAAATGCTTGATTCCATTAGTGGCGTTAGTTGCCGGTACACCAGATTATTGAAATAAATAGAAAATGTTTAGTTGGCTCTAAATAAGAAGGCTACTTTAACTGAAGACGATAAGCAGACCTTTAAAGCCAACGGCACATTCTTAAAGCTCATACCGTACAGAAACAAAGATAATTCTTAATATCGCATAATAGCATTATGAAGAATCCTGAAACTTCTAAGTTATCTTAGTTTCAAGCTGAAACGTTAGCGCAAAATGTACTTTTAGAAAGTAATTTATGGTAGAGCACGGGCTGTGTGCTTTGTAGTTCCAACTTTCAACAAATATTTGTGCTGTGATGGATTTTTCACGGTATTTTCGTATATGACAATAAAAACTCATAATATGTAAACATATTTTATAATAAACTAGTAAATAACTCCGGATTTTTCTGGATTTAAAGAATAATTATTAATACAAATTTATGCAGAAGGCTGCTTCTAAATAAATAAGTAAAAGCAAAACAATTCAGAGCTTTTGTTCTCCAGGTTTTGAATCAGTTCTCTTATTTATTTCATACTAGCGACTCGCCCTCGCTTCGCTTGGGCTCTTCCCTAGATTTAGCACAGGCAAAACCGCGGGATCTGCTAGTTATGCATATAAACCTTCCTCTTGAATCACTCTATCTATTAAAAAAACCGCATCAAAATCCGTTGCGTAGTTTTAAAGATTTAAGCATACATAGGGATATAGGGACAGAGAAAGCGACTTTGTTTTATACTATGTAGTGATTTGGTTTTAGTCTTATAAAAAATTGTTTAGATAAATAAGTAACATGTCACATGTTTTCCTTTAGTCTATATTTTATACATAACTAGCATTTAACGCGGCTTCGCACGCGTTCTTAAGACCGGAAACCAAAATCTTTCTGAGACGCGCGGTAGGTACCTCACAGAACTAACGCCCGCCCTTCCCGTTTTTGCAACATTTTTCATTGATGGTCCTATTAATCATAGCGTGATGAGATATAGCCTATAGCCTTCCTCGATAAACGGACTATCCAACACAAAAATAATTTTTCAAATCGGACCAGTAGTTCCTGAGATTAGCGCGTTCAACCAAACAAACAAACTCTTCACTTTATTATATTAGTATAGATTTATGGTTGAATTTTGATCACAGAGTGAATTATAGTCTATTGTAAATGTAAGGAAAGATAATCTTATAATAAGATACAACCCCTTGTTTCTTTAAAAGGTAAACTTCAAAATCCCTGCAAAACGAATGAGTAAGGTTTCCAAGAAATATTTCCTGTAGCAGCTCACAAGATTATACTGTTTTACCTAGACTAGACTAAAGCTAAAGCTTATTATTTGTACTTTCTACTTCAACTAACATTAATCTGACCTCCAATGACTGACGCATGCTCGCAAACTTATATCATATATCTTTTACTAGCGACTCGCCCTCGCTTCGCTCGGGCTCTTCCCTAGATTTAGCACAGGCAAAGCCGCGGAATCCGCTAGCTATGCATATAAACCTTCCTCTTGAATCACTCTATCTATTGGAAAAAACCGCATCAAAATCCGTTGCGTAGTTTTAAAGATTTAAGCGCACATAGGGATATAGGGATATAGGGACAGAAAAGGCGACTTTGTTTTATACTATGTAGTGATGTTGAAGGGAAAAGACGATTAGTTAAATTCTAATTAATTAAAATAATTAACAATTACAACAGTAGTTCAAAAGTTACTCCAGGGCCCCTCAAATCGGTCAAAAGGCTTGGCTTAAAAGCATCATAAGTATATGGAAAGGCCTTTACTTTGGTTTCTACAAATAACGAACGAATAGCACTACTGAGAGCCATTATACGTCTTGAAAACTAATAATACAGTTTGAAATGCTGTTAAAGTCAAACTTTGAATTACTGTCAGACTTCATATATTTTTATTCCCTGAAGACATGCGATGTTATTTAGCTGGTTCACTGAAACTAAACTTTAAAGATTTTTAAGCGTAATTTGGCTGTATTTTTAATTTTTAAAATTGCATATAATTCTTAATTGGGCATCTGAAAGATTTTCCCTTTTTCATGTCCCACTGCTGGGGGTGGGCTTATCTTTAATACGAGGAAGATCAACCCACAAAAATATTACGATCTAATTTTAATTTAATTTTATATGTTTTATAATTATATACCTACCTTAGTAACTAACTCTCAAAGTGACCTACGTACTAAGAAAGATGTTACCACAACCAATAAGATTAAAACGTTTGACATTATATGGAATTTTGCCGCCTTTGTTATTAGACCTTTCAGTTGTTATTGCGAAATAATTCAAGCAGTTAAAAAGTTACAATTAATATTATTAAGAACTAGGTTTAGCGAAGACATGGGTTCCGCTAGTTAAAAATTATAATAAATAAAATTTATACCTCATTTTTTGAAGTCGGTTAAAAAGTCGCCTAAGTTACGCTTTGTAACATTAGCTATCTGCGAGTGAAAGTCCTTCAAAATCGGTCCAGCCGTTTCAGAAATTAGATGGAACAAACAGACAGACAGACAAAAATTTTAAAAATTGTTTTTTTGCTAGTATCGTATATACTTTCATATGTATTTAGTAATATGAAATTTAAACAGACATTCCAATTTTATTTATATGTTGAAAGATTTTCATTAGAATTAATTGTATTGTGTAAACCCAAGTCTACGTATCAAAGTTAGCAGAGCGCGACAGAAAACAAAAGTAGCTGAAGGCCAGACGCATACATTATGCATTTACACTATGTAAGTTGATAACTATTTAAATTAAATGCCTATCTTATAAATGAAACTATCTTTTCGGATTTTGTCGCGGATTTATTATGATTTTTGGTTTTTCGTTTCGAATGCTTTACAGCAATTATGGTCACGGGAGAGATAGTTTCATTTATAATGTCAAATATTCGTGTAAACCTAAGAAAGTATTAAATGGATATCTGTACGTTTGTCTCACATTATTATTTGACATTAGCTCCGTAGAAGTAGTCTAATTTCTATCACAATCTAAGGTTGTTGGGTGAATGGGTTGGTCTAATGGCTAATATAAGTTCTCGGTTCGAGTCCAGAGTTAAGTCAAGAGAATAAGTTGTTTAAGAAACTACGGAGCTTCGAACCGATCATATTTTCATTTATCACGAGAAGTAATCGTGGAGTCGTCCCATTCAGAAGAAAGACACCTGTGTTTGTTGACAAATATTTGTGCAATTTAATCAGAAAGGTTGCTACCGTGTATGAAAGTAAGTCAATTTGTCGACTAAGTGCATATAAGCTGACTCAAACGTAGTTCTGTTATATAAACATACTAAAATTGCGATAAAAATGGGTCTTAGGATGGAGATAAATATGCAACGACCTATCAAAAATATAAAAAATCATTAAAATCGGTCGAGCCGTTTCGTAGTAGTGCGACCACAAACATCGTGACACAAGATTTTTATATATTGGACAAGATTTTCGATTAGCAATTGTTTTTTATAAAATAAGATGCGGTCAAAATAACAAAAAGAAAGAAACTTAGTGAAAGTTAAACACCTATGTAAGTTTTCCCTAACAATTTAATTTCAGTTTATAAAACGTAATGCCTCATTCAGGTGCACGCGCCGTGAAACTTGTAGGCCCAAGTAGGTCACATTACATCATATTTTACCACCGTTAGCTATTCAAAGAAATACTATTTTAAATAATAAAAGCCTCTACTATACATTTATAATAATTTTAATTACTTCATAATCTATTAGTGACCAGTCCAGTCGTTTGCGTGCTACATGGCTGACTAATGTTTCTCGAAAATCATTTAACACATACTAATATTGTAAATACAAATGGAACTGTCTGTCTGTGTTGTGTTTTTATATGATCTTTTTATATTAGCCCGCGACTTCGCTCGCGTCCTAAAAGCTGAAAATCAAAAGAAATATTTTTTTCCCGCTTTTGCAATATTTTTCATTGATGCTCCGCTCCTATTACTAGTTATAGCGTAAAGTGTAGCTTCCACGATAAACGACTATCCAACACAAAAAGAATTTTTCAATTCGAACCAGTAGTTTCTGAGATTAGCGCGTTCAACCAAACAAACAAACAAACTCTTCTGCTTTAAAATATTAGTATAGATATAGTATTGTTGTTATCCTGGAAATCACCCCTTAAGGTGATGTTTTTTATAGTTATTATTATGTTATTTTATAAAATTATTCATGTTACGAAACTCTCTCTGTGAATCTTTACCCGATTTTTGAAGTAAATATGAATACCAAAGAAAATCCCACAACATATATGAAAATCAAAGAAAAAGTTAAAATGAACAATCACAGTCCTGTTTATATCACTACATAGTATAAAACAAAGTCGCTTTCTCTGTCCCTATGTCCCTATGTCTTTAAAACTACGCAACGGATTTTGATGCGGTTTTTTTTATTAGATAGAGTGATTCAAGAGGAAGGTTTATATGCATAACAAGCGGATCCCGCGGCTTTGCTTATGCTAAATCTAGGGAAGAGCCCGAGCGAAGCGAGGGCGAGTCGCTAGTTTACTATATTATATAGATTATACAGTAACAATCGTATTTCTATTAGTACTCTGATTAGAACAGATATTGTGATATGTCGGAATCGAACCTAGGCCCTCGTGCTAAAACTGTCAAAACGTTTAAATCCCATTCCATCTAATATTTCCCAGAACACGCTTTGAAAAATATCATACAGAAAAACTCGCTTCTGAACTTATTTAGAATTTTTTCACTCCGACAACTTTTGAAATTCCATTTGATATCAAATGCTTGGAACTTATGAGGAAAACGCCAACTTTGGCAAAGAAAGAAAGATAAAAGCTGCGGTCATTTGATTTATAAATCTGGAGATTTAAGGCCTCCGCACATTGAGACGTTTTAATGTATTTGAGAAAAACCTATTATTTTGACTTTACATACAGACACTTCAATTTTATTTATCTGGGCGTAAGTTAAAAAATTAACATGTTTTTATAATTTCCTAATAAAATAAAAGTAACCTAAGTTACTCCTTATAACATTAGCTATCAGCGAGTGAAAGTCCCGTCAAAATCGGTCCAGCCGTTTCAGAAATTAGCTGGAACAAACAGACAAACAAAAATATATAAAATAGTATTTTTGATATAGGTATCGTATATATACTTATATATCATATATTTAGTAAAAAGCTGTTAATTTGAAATTGAAAACAGCTACCTACTTCACTTTTATTTATATGTACTGATATATAAATAAAAGTGAAGTAGGTAGGTAATTAAGATACAATTTTCTAATTGATTCGTTGTCAAATCCAAACTTTTTCTACACATTAAAGTTTAAAATGACGAGTGCACTGACAGCTTGATTTCTTATATACATAACACTATTATGTAAAAAACCATCACAAGCTGTAATTAATATCTAACGTCTATCTAGTGACCGCAGTTCGTTGACCGAGCGTCTCATTGTAACCGGTATGCATAGGCCAGGAGGCGGCGGTCGTATTTTTCACGTTTCATTAACATCACGACCGTTGCTATCGCCTTGAATTACATTGCCTATTATGCTATAGATGGGTTCCATGCTGGTATAGATTGATTCCATCTGGTGCAGTGGTCACGTCGAAGATGTAAAATCTACTTAAATCTTACTCTACTTATTTTTATTTATGTAATAGAATTCTGAGTTAATCGAACTTGTACATTTTTTTCTGGAAAGTTTTATTTTAATGCTCATTATTATCGGTGCAGAGGTGGAATCTATGCTATAAGAATCTTGTCTGTTTGTCTATTACCGCATGACGAGGAAACTACTTGACAGATACTAATGTAATTTAGTATGATGATTGTTGGTTTTATTGCAGGAAAATATTGCTGAACTGTTTACAAAGTTATGTTCTTAATTATGGCCATATTTTGTTTTCAGGTTCTATAAAACTTAAATTGCATAAAGAAAGCTTAATATCTATCGAAATGCCTATTTAAATAGATTCATCACAACTGTATATGCTGAGTCATTCAAATATTTGTATTACGAAAAAACCGTCTTACTGCTATCTTTTAAATTTTTTACTGTTATCTTAAATATTGAAGTTCAAATGTTATCATCAGTTCTTAGTAATATAATAACGGCGATATAATGGTTTTTTTTGTTTTATATTTTTGCATAGCAATGGAGTAAACACATTATTTTAATTTTTAACTAATTTATGATAAAAATAATAAAGACGCCTTTGTAATTTTTGTTTTTAGTTTTTGCCTTCAATTGCGGTTACAAATTATAGCAGTTATGACATCTTTATAGATAAATATAAAGTCTGGTATACAGTGTATATTTATAGGTAAACTATTTTTAAAATTTAGGATTTTTTTTATCACTTTGAATAAAAAAATATATATGAATACTGCACCACGGATCGTAAATTTGGTTCCTTCGATGTGCCTGTTTTACTTTAATTGCTATAAGATATAGATAAAATAGCGCAATCATCTCCCGGCCTATACCTTTCACTTGCAAGGACCATATCACTGCGATCTGCTCTTTGCGTTTGACATCACTAAGAGCTTTGTTTAGCATCATTTTAAATTTTTATGTTAAAATGAAGTCAGATATTTAATTTATAAGCCATTTGGTTTCTTAATGTCATAGTTAATTGAATGACACGTACTTTATGTCTAAGACTAGATACCTCACAGTGCTATCTAGGTCATAGTATTTGAATACAAGATTCCATGTAAATCTATATAGCCGTTTCAATGTCAAATATAACTGCTTTTCACTAAATGCATATGAAAGTATTATATACGGTATTTACATCAAAAAATCAATTTTTAAGGTTTGTCTGTCTGTATGTCTGTTTGCTCCGGGTAATCTCTGAAACGGCTGGACCGATTATGACGGGACTTTCACTCGCAGAGAGCTAATGATAAAACGAGTGACTTAAACAACTTTTATTTAATTACAAAATTATAAAGACCGTTTATTTTATTTGAACTTAAGCGGGCCGGGTTTGTTAAGTTATAACTATAGATTTGAATATATCAAATCAACCGGTACCGAAAGTAGCTCGATAACGCCTAAGTTAAGTAGACCACGCTCCGATAGAAAGTTTAATGTTGTTTGCGGTAACGTTGGCTGTCTCTTTTGATTGTTGTGGTGCTTATGCTTGTTAAATATAACTAAGTTTTTAAATAATTCATAACGTGTTTACATAAATACTCACATCCGACTATAATTAGATATATTAGGTTACATAATATGAAAAACATATAAGTGGCTGGGGTTAAGCTTAGTAGAGTAGGAAGTTCGAGTTAATGGAAAGTAAATTCGTTTTATCGACTGTATAAAAATATTACTTTTAATCAAATATACTTTAACAAGCACTTTTGAATCTATTTAATAAGTTAGGTGTGATTGAAGTACTTAAAGTGTAACGAAACTATAAGAACACTAGATTTCACGCGAGCGTAGCCGCGGGTTCTGCTAGTACATTACATATGTGTAACTAGCGGTTTTGGCAACGCACGCCAAAATAGCTCGCAGATAGTAGATTTTTTACTACTTACTTGACACTAATTATCGTCACATTTAGGACAATTCACACAATGTCCTTATAAATTGTTGCCTATGTGTTATCCTGAGGTATTAGCTATATTATTGTAAAGTTTCATTAAATTCAATTCAGTAGTTTTTACGTGAATGAATAACAAACATCCATCCATACTCACAAACTTTCGCGTTTATAATATTTGTAGGATAGGTTCCTTTCCAAAAGAACCCTTTCAAAAGCCAAATTATAGTAATTTTAAAATATTATATTTAGCCCGCATGTGAGCTTTATCTTAATTCCGCATATTTCAACCTTTTTCAGTATCTCCACTGAAACAGTGACCCTTTACTGACACTGACATCTCCAAATGCAAATGAAAATTAATATTTAAAGTCCACTCCATCCATCCTTTGCTTGATTTGATTACATCAAATGTGTGGTATTAATGTCTAGTTGGTTCTCACGTAGGATAAATACATAATTAGTGTATTGCAATATTGACGTCACGTTTGGCGCAGTTTGTATTATTTTAAAAGAGCAACTGTTAAGTTAAGTACCAACTGACAATATTTAAATATTGAAATATTGACGCACCCTCGCTTCGCTCGGTTCCGTCCCTAGATTTAGCGCGAGCGAAGCTCCATTGCCCCATCCATTGGTGAAAACATGAGAATCGGTGTAGTAGTTTTTGAGTTTATCGCACGAACTTTGTTTTATAATATGTAGAGATGTTAAAAATGACGATTTAACAGTACAAGTAAAATTCTATTTGAATAAAGAATTTTTTGATTTGATTTCACAACCTTGTAAAGTGCAATCGTTGCTCTCTTGCAAAACTGAGTCTAGTTAGTATACAGTAGCAAAACCGATGACTAACCGCGATAACTTTTAGTCACTAAATTATAAGTTAACGGAAAGTTGAATGTAGTCGTTCTCTGACTTCCCGAAGTACCGCAGCCCTGTCTTTATGAGATAATTTTATAGCTGAAGATAAAATTGCGGCCATAAAAATGAAACTTAGTAAAGACATCATCGGGCTTTTGTAAAGTACTTTGTGCCAGCGTTCGCAAAATATGTATTTTTTACAAATTTGAAAATATCAACAGAAAATAATAGTAACATGTTCGGATTTTTGCAGAAAGACTTATGGCCAAACCCAAGAATCAAACTACTAATTTGCAGTTGTTCACGGTAGTCACTGGGCTACCTTGCATTTTGTAGCGCTGGTGAGATGAATTTTTAAAGTCAAATCAGCTATATCTTATCTTCTTCATCCAAACCCTCGGTTCCCTTTATTATAGCTGAAAACGTGTGATTCATCTTTAGGCTGGTTCAAAACACTCTTCATTAACTTACGTGTTAGTAATATAATAAGAGACCAATGACCCACCCTCGCTCCGTTAGGATTTGATGTCCTCCCATAGATATTTTCCCATAGTGAAAAGTTTCCAATTAAGCTATCATCATACAAAATTTCATCAAAATCTATCCAGTTATTTTCTGACAAGAAACAGAAATCAGATACAAAACAGAAAACATCACTACTGTAAAAGGCATATTAACGTAGGTACGCAGGGACGACCCCGAGCAGCACGAGACTCTGAGTCACTAGGAAATTTTAGTATATACAAAACCCCATTATTATGGTCGAAGTGTAGCGTGATGTTATTAACCGTACCCTTTTCTCAAGAAACGGGCTATAAAGCACGTTCGTACAAACAAACTCTTCATCTTTATAATATTAGATACATAATTAAGTAGGTTTAAAGGGAGGCTGTGTCCAGCAGAGGGGCGTTAAAAAGCTGAATTCATATACATTTTGTTAACAATTCCATATCTGAAATACTTTCCTTAGGTGATTAATATTTCTTCCGACGCAAAGCCGGACGCCACAACTAGTTAAAAGAAAGTACGAAAGTTACTCGTCAAATAGCTTTCAAAGCTCAACGTCTGATTTCAATAGAGATTAACTAACGGTACTGTGTGATTTACTTTTTAATAACTCGTGTACGCGTTTCATTCGACTTCTATTGGCATTTAAAATTGGCTTAAAGGTTAAAATTGCTTATGAAATGGCGTTAAAGGTCGCAATTTCGAATCCTGTCTGATGCTTATTTACTATGTTTGGCTCAGTTTGATACTTGATGCGCTAGAGGTCGTGGGTTAAAGACTACGCTACTTCTTTACGCAACCCATTCAGTGCCAGTGACCCACGACGTGGGTTCATTTATGTTACATTTGCGGGCCCGAGAAGTAGTGGGCTCTTTATAAATGTAGACCATTCTTACCAAAAAAAGTGAACTATTTATTTTAACACGTTCTTTCTAATATATCCATTGGTTTATATTTAGATGAAATTCTGTACACAGACTATGGACCTTGAATAAGCTACCGTAAATCGCAAGGAACGGAGCGTGTAGCTCACCTTACATATTAGAATCAAATTTTCGTTCCACACGGCTTCTGTGAAAAGAACAGGTGCTTGCTCATAAACTTCGTGTACTAAACTATAATACCTTTTACGCACTTGATAAATGTATACTCATAATGAGATTAACTATCGCAGAGAAAATTATTATGTACTCCTATAAAAATATAATGAAACATTTCTTACTTTTAATACCTTGCCCTTATTTACCGAATGACCAAATTGACCCACTTTATAAGGTTTATACCTTCGAATCGATGACGAAGCCATAAAGCCTGAAAATTTAGGTTATTATTATTGTTTCTTGTTTAGAAAAACTAGTACTAATTTTGAAAGAATGTACGTGAATGTAATTTCTAAATAAAATTTCTACATCTACACAAAATTTAGTTAAAATCGGTCCAGTACTTTTTGCGTGAAACGCGCATACAGACAGAAAAACAAACAAAAATTTTAATAACTCTTTTAAAGTTATAGTCATTGTTTTAAAAAAATATTTCATGTATAAATCAGACTCCGAGGAAGATATTTTATGTGTGAGTCCGTCCGTCAATCCGCAGTCCGCACTTGTCTAGCGTCCACCAGACTTTATTATCTAATCCCCCTCGGAATAAAGGAAAGCCAACCCCCAGCAGTGGGACGTTAAAGTAGGGCTAAATACACATACATGCATACTATACATATACAAGTTACTGTTTTATTATACGTATAGATATCAAATGGTGGTGTCGTGGCTAGCATGTACGGTCATACATCCAGAGGTCCTGGGTTCGAATCCCGGGTCGGCCAAGTTTAGTCATTGAGTCTTTCTGTTTAGTAAGCCTCAGTAAACTTCCGGAGTTGGGAAGTTGGCGGTGTATCACCCCTATGCCTCGGAGAGCACGTAAAGCCGTCGTTCCTTAACTCTCACTGGTCGTGTCGAACAGTCGTACCACCGGAGTATGAGAGTAATAGGAAAAGAGAATTGACCAGTCTCAATAAGATTGTTCGCCGTGGCCGGATTCGGTCGGAGAACATTATTATATTATTATAGATACATTCGCGAAAATCTAAGCGTAAAGCTATTTTTTAAACCGTTCGCTCGTAAAAGTTACCTAACAAAACTATCAGATGTACTCATTCTCTATTTACTTTTATGTATACATTGTTATCAACACGTACCCCGTAACAAATTCCAATTGCTCACGACTTCACTGACCCAGTGCGATAAGTTTTTATTACTATACCATTTCAGTTACATAAATCGCTTCCGTAAATAAACTAGGTATTTACGATAGCTTTAAGTAAAAGTTATGTAAGGACTACCTTTTCCTGTGGTTTTGCTCGCTATCCCAATTAAAGGAAAGATTCGATTTAATCCCTTTATTAGTGGGCCTCAGGTCTTTTGATAACTTGTCAAGTTCTCTCAGACATGCAGGTTTCCTCACGATGTTTTCCTTCACCGTAAGACAAGTGGTACTCATGTTGGAAATGATTGGCACATGAAAATATTAGAAGTGCGAGACCCGGGTCCGAACCCGCTCCATGCGGTTCCCCAAGCAAGCGCGTTATCAATGATATGCATGTATTTTATCAACTGCATAAACTTTGTATTTCTATGAAAAACCAAGATAATGTGTTGTTAAAAGTATTTTGTAAGCTTTTTCGTTTTAAAGTTTAGTCTACGAAACACTAAAATATATCTGAAACAAAAAATGCCTTATAACGTTGACACCAATTTCAAATTCGTGACACGAGGTTACCTCTCTTGGAGTTATTTGTTTTTTATTTTCTTGTAATATCATGCTTTTTCTTTTATATTCAGTATTTTTGCAAGAAAATTACCGATTTCGGCATAACTTTTTTTTATTGCGTAGGTATCTGGTAATCTCATTTTTGAACCAAGAGTTATGGCGCGACTTCTTCATACAAAGGTCCCATATAGATAGTATAGGCTGAAGTTATTATAATAAAACGAAAAGAAAGTATGATTTATTTCGTAAAACTTTAGTACTTTTAGCTAACGAGTTGCCCCCTGCCCCTGCTTCGCTTGTAGCTAGCTAGATACGTTGTATTTTATTATGCGAAATCCTTCTTCTCGTCTTTCTGTCTGTCTGTTTATTTGTTCCGGCTAATCTCTGAAACGGCTATACCGATTTTGACGGGACTTTCACTCGCAGATAGCTAATGTTATAAGGAGTTCATCATTTTAAATCATTTAGGTTAGACTTTTATTTTATTAAAAAAATATAAAAACCAGGCGGGCCGGAGTTACTAGTCTTAAAACACATCAGTGTTTAGTTGTCAGGTGCTACATTTATTCGATTCAACCTGGACACTAGAAATAAATTTCAATCGAACACTATTCTATTCTATAATTGATTTACGCGTCCCCACAATCGATTTACATGATTTAATGTTAATTGCCATGGTTTTGTGGCGTGATGTATGGCACTAATGGCTGTGAATATGTGCACCATGCTTTTGAAAATAGAGGACAAACAGTATTTTTAGTTACTGACGTTTAGATGCTTTATATTTAGTGATTTCTAAGAAGGGTTAACTTTTTTAAAAGAAGAATGAAAAAAATATATATTTTCAATACCTACCTATCTTTTAATAATTCATGTATGTAGGTACAAATATTTTGAAAGCTTGCGAGGTTGTCTCAGACTTGCAGGTTTCCTCACGATCGTTTTCTTCATGCAAATGTTACTCATGTTGGAAATGATTCGCACAAAATATGTATCAGAGATGCGAGATCCGGGATTTGAATCCGTTTCATTATATGTCTTAAGCGAGTGCGCTACCACTGGACTGTCACTGTAGCTACAATTCATGATGGATATAGGTTAGGTATTAAAGACTAGGCAGTACGGCAATTTGTTTGGTAAAATCTAATGTTATTACGCCTCCTTAGATATCTTTTATCTTAATATTAACACCTTTTGGTTTTTATCTATTTGTTTCTCAGGGCTAATGTATTTGTTAACAAAATTTTATCCAAATCAATCCAGATGTTATAGCAATAGCAACAAATATACACACATACAAAATTGCACAGTAATAATAATAATTATTGTAGCAATTTTATAATAATTTTAAGAAAAATCCTGTAAAATTCTAAAATGTGGTTGTCCTAGCTATTTACAGAATAGTGGTTTTGTCTACGCAGCAACAATGTTATTTTGAAATTGTGCGCGATTTTCATTTGTTGAACTTCAATACGCGCTAATCGGGGTATTTTGGTAATAATATATATAATATTTGTACTTTTCTATAGTTATGACTATAGAACTAACATTTCTGTTTATTTGTGGATTTATTTTAAAATTTACCTACTTGTACAAGACAGGTACACCGTACAGGTAACCCAGCGGTAACGCGTCGCTTGGATATCCGAGTGATGCGGGTTCAAATCCGGGTCTCGCACCTCTAAAATTTTCATGTGCGAATCATTTCTATCATGATTACCACTTGTCTTACGGTGTCTTCTTTAAGTGGTAGTGCCATGCTTATTACCTTCGGGTAGCAGCCGAATGGGCCGGCACGCCCCGTATAGTTCATTAGTACCACTCTCTCACAGAAGACCGGCGTGAAGTGGCAGCTATGCTGTCGCGTTTCGTCCGGTGAGTGAGAGTTCGGGAGGCCCACTCTCCTTCCCCCCTCCCTCTTCCCTTCATCCTCCGCCTTCGTTCCCCCCTCCCTCCCACTTCCATCCCTCCTCCATCCCTCCCTTTCCTGAAAGGCCGGCAACGCATCTGCAAGCCTGGCTTGCAGATGTCCATGGGCGGAGGTGATCACTTCCCATCAGGTGAGCCTCCTGCCCGTTTGCCCCTTTTTCACCATAAAAAAAAAGAAGGAAAACATCGTGAGGAAACCTGCATGTCTGAGAAAACCTAACAAGTTTTCAAAAGGCATGTGAAGTCCGCCAAATAGGCCAGCGCGGTGGACTATGGCCTGATCCCCCTCGTACTGAGGGAAGCCCGTGCCCAGCAGTGGGACGTTAAAAAGGGCTGATGATGATGATGATGACTTGTATAATTGGTTCCCGACGTTTAGAATGTTGCAGCAATCATTATTCACTATAGATACTATCCGTAACAGGTTAGAATATCGCTTATTCACATTTTGTTTTCTAAACAATTTATGTCATAATGCTCATATTATCTTTTTAAGTAGTAAAAATAGTAAATTTTAGAGGCACTTTTGAATTAAGTTTAATCTTTAATTAAATATCAGATAGTGAGGAAGGTCATGCTCGAAAGAGAGTTATGCTGAGAAGGACATGACACAAAAGAATGTTTTTTTTTAAATAAATATGTTGGAACGTTAACACATAGCCCATGATAAGTTACGAGGCTTTTCTTACGTTATATAACTTTAAGTACCTATATACATATTATAAATATAAACACCCATGTCTGGAATACAAACATTCGTGCTTATCATACAAGTGAATACCTCAGCAAGACTTGAACCCGCGACTGTTGACACAAAAAATGACTACAAACTGAGCCAAATTCAAATCAATAATATTTATTTACAAAGTTAGTTTCATTACAATACATAGCCTATGTCTTACACCAGATTATATTTATATTTATGTACAAAATTTAATCAAAATCCGCCCAGCCATCAGTTCTACCATATACCATACAGTTATTTTAAATCGTTTATAACAAAATCCCATATTTGGTGTATTCAGGGGTGAATGGCCCAATCAATGGTTACTGAGCAACGGGGTGCCAACAATGACGTTATACCATGTAACATGAAGCTTCGAGGGCGGAAAGCTTTACACTTATAACTAGTAAGTGATGAGCTCATCATTCTGAGCTTTAGAAAGCTTCGATGGTAAACGTGTCTTTAGAATATTTTTATTAGAATGCGTTTAGAAGTTCAATCATTATAGGAGTGTTAGTAAATAGTAGTTGTACTTACTTGGTGAACAGATTTTGATGAAGTTTGGTAAACAAATGTCTTGTGGTTTAGTGATGAAGGTTGAAGATTTAGGGTTCCGCAGTGCTAAAAGTTTAAGCGTTCAAACCGAGCCATTGTAAAATCGTACTGTCCGTCTGTATTTCACACTAACCAGGCTCTTTTGATAAATAATATTTATGGGAGGGCATTGAAAAAAGGAGAAGCTAACTTTTATATAAAAAATATAAGACATTTTTGCAAAAGCACCTACTGCATAATTCAAAAACTCTATATGATAATAAGCTACTGCTTTTGGGAATCAAACCTGTGATAAATATATCGAGCAGTCATACATTTTTGAAACTCAGAAATGATTATTTAATGAGGACTATTATAATAGACGTGTAATTTAACTACACGTCAATTAAAGTGATATCATCTCCCCCTTAATAATACAAAAGACTAAACTAATTTGAATAAAACTATTTTAAGTTAAAAAAATATGTTTAAACACACAGCGCCATCAAGTTCAGTGGTAAGCTACGACATTATTTTCATCTTTTGCGTCTATAACCTTCAAGTGCGTATACAGAATAATTTCATCAAAATCGTATTTAAAATGATTCGCGTAGAGGATAAAATCATACAAACATTCAGTTTTAACCCCTTGTGTACCAACACATTCTATAGATGTAAATTTTTTTATTACATATATATGATCTACGAACAATTTTAAACTTTTCAAAAATTATGAATAAATTTGCATAAATTAACTTTTTTTTTTATTCATAATTTTTGAAAAGTTTAAAATTGTTCGTAGATCATATATATGTAATAAAAAAATTTACATCTGTAGAATGTGTTGGTACACAAGGGGTTAATAAGCCATATAAAAAGGGGGATGGAGGTAGGAGGGTGAGTAATACTTTACGACCTATTCTCATGCCTATCAAATGTAAAAAACCATTAAAATCGGTAGAGCTGTTTTGGAGTGCAACAAACGAGATTTTATATATTTGACTAGCCTTTCCCACGGCTCTGCTCGCGTTCTAAAGGCTGAAAATCAAAAGAAATATTTTTCTCCTGTTTTTTGCAATATTTTTCATTGATGCTCCGCTCCTATTGGTCGTAGTGTGATGTAATATAGCCTATAGCCTTTCTCGATAAACGGACTATCCAACACAAAAAGATTTTTTCAACTCGGACCTCAGTTCCTGAGATTAGCGCGTTCATCAACCAAACAAACAAACAAACTCTTCAGCTTTATAATATTAGTGTAGATTAATGTAATTAAAAAATAATTTTAGTTATTTTAAGGCTTATATTTTTTATCGCAAAAAAATAAGAGCTTGTTTTTAAAATATTTTTATGTTTTCGCTTATAAATTATATATATATTCTTTATTGCACATGAAAAAAAACAAACATACATATAATAGAGAAGTTGAGGGCAAAGGTGGACTTATCTCTAACAGAGATCTCTTCCAGTCAACCTATGGGGTCAGAGAGATTGTTAATTAGCAGACAAGATCATACAAAAGTGCAAGATTATACAAAAAAAAAAAAAAAAGATATTCATAAAAGACAAAATATTCATATAAAATATATAGATGTTTATGTATATACGAGTATATCTTATATATTATATTATTTAATATATATATTATACATGCATACATACATACATACATACTACATACATACTATACATATAAATACTTGATAATATAGAGTTGATGATTAATTAGTAACTTGAGATAGAAAATAATCTTTTACTTGGTGTTTAAACGATGCAATAGAGGGACTGTCTTGAATAGTTTTAGGAAGCTTATTCCATAGTATTGGAGCACGTACTGTGAATGATTTTAGCCCAAAATTCGAATTGCATTTTGGTATATCGAGCGTTGATGTAATGCAAGAACGCTTTGTGCGTGTGGAAGTGGGAAGCAGGTTAATTCGGGAACGTAGGTAAGGAGGGGCGCTAGGATCATGAAGAATATTATAGAGGGTGGACAGGATGTGCATATCACGGCGAAGGCGAATTGGAAGCCATTTAAGTTCAGCGCGAAATTCAGATATGTGATCATATTTGCGTAAGTTATAGATAAAGCGTATGGCTAGATTTTGGAGGCGCTCTAATTTATTAAGAAGCACCTCACTCACATCTAAATAGCAAACATCAGCATAATCGAGGATTGGCAGGAGAAGTGATTGCGCAAGCATTATTTTGGTTTTGAAAGGGAGAAAAAATTGGAGACGTTTGAGAGAGTGGAAGGTGTAGTGAATTCGTTTGCTGACCTCGTTAACATGAGCTGTCCAAGACATGTTGCAGTCCATGATTAGACCAAGGTTCCTTACTTTGTCACAGTACTGAATTGAAATTCCTGAGTAAATAATTTCTGGTACTAAATTCCACTCGATTCTGTTTCTCAGCCGGGGGCTGCCAATGATAATGGCCTGCGATTTGGCAGGGTTAACAAGAAGGCCGAAGGACTTCGCCCATAACTGAATAGCAGCCAGATCGTTATTCATGGCTTGAACAGACTCATGTAACTCAGTCAGCTCAAAGTGTCGATATAGCTGTAAGTCATCTGCATACAGATGGAAGGGAGAAGAGATGACACGTGATATATTATTAATAAAAATCGAAAACAATAATGGTGAAAGTACGCCGCCTTGTGGAACGCCAGCAGTGAGTTCAAGCCAGTCTGATGCATTATCATTGGATTTCACGCACTGCTGACGCCCGAAGAGGTAAGAATGAAACCAGTCTATAGCTTCTGGAGAAATGTTAACCGCACGAAGAGTGCCAAGAAGTATGTCAAAATCTACAGAGTTAAAAGCACTGCTGAAATCCAGCAGAACGATAGCAGTAAGCTTGGTATTATCCATAGCACACCGCACATCCTCAGCTACATTCAGCAGTGCACTGACAGTGCTGTAAGATGAACGAAAACCAGATTGATAAGGGCAAAGTAGCTTGTAGGAGGCCAAATATGAGTAAAGTTGGTTATGGACAATGGATTCAAGGACTTTGGATAGTATAGGAAGAATGGATATTGGACGATATTGTGTGTGATTAGCGGGATTTGAAGTTTTAGGAACCGGTAAGACAAGGGCTTGTTTCCAAAGTGATGGAAAAACATTACATGAAAGTGAAAAATTGATTATGTGTGTGATCACAGGTGCAATGTCTTCCAGCACAGGAAGAATCATATCCAGGCTAATATTATCACTACCTATAGCCTTAGTAGTTATAGATCGGACATACTTCTTAACATCATTATCCAAGACTGTTTTGAAAGAGAATTGAGGCAGGGTCAGTGGGGTATAAGTAGATAAAAGCGAAAGAGTAGCGGTTTTTGTGGGAGAATCCAATGTTATGGGTGAAGTAGAAAAATAACGGTTCAAACTTTGGATATCCACAGGAAACTGACTAGTTTCCGTGGATTTGCCAACCCCTAGTGATCGTAGAAATCGCCAAACTTGCGCTTGGCAACGATCCTGAATTGAAGAATGAATATAGCGACGCTTAGCATCCCTACACATTCTGTTGCAGATGTTACGCAGTTTCTTATAATTTGTTAGGTTTTCCAATGTTGGGTGTTTTTTATATTTTGCTTTAGCTTTATTGCGTTTAACCATAGTCCTCTTTATGATAGGAGTTAGCCAGGGAGCAGGAACATGTTTCATTCGTACAGGTCTTGCTGGTGCATGTATATCGTATAACTTAATCAGCTCAGTAGTTAATGATTCTACCATTAAATCAATATTGTTTGCTGCGAATATAGACGACCAGTTAATTTTTTTTACATCCTCTCTCAAACGTGCTAGATCAATTTGCTTAAAATTGCGCTGAAGAACAACTTTGCCTCTAACCTTTGGAGGGCGCACTTTATAAGCTAAATAGAGTAAGTCATGATGAGAAAACGGAGCTGTCATTTGACCGTATGAAATAGCAAGATCAGGGTTAGAGACAAAAGATAAGTCAATGAGAGAAGGTCTGCAGTTAGGAAAGAAGTGAGTAGGAGAAGACAGAGGAAGAATTTGCATATTGACCGACGAAATAAGTGATCTTAACGATTGTGCCCTTACGTCATTTTTGAGTAAACACGTGTTGAGATCACCCATGCAGATAATGTGATCATAGCTGGGAACAAGGTTCTCGAGTATACCTTCGAGTACATCAAAATAATTTATTTTTTCGTTTGGACAGTATAGGGCACCAAGGAGTACTTTTTTGTGATTTAAAGTTGTTTCTAAAAAGAGGTGCTCAAGAGTTCCTGACGAGTGAGAGCTAAGGTTTGAAACAATACTTCCGGGAATTCCACTGCGAAGGTAAATGCCAACACCACCACCACCCCGGTCAGTGCGATCGGCACGAAACAGCTGAAAACCTGGAATAGAACAGCTGGTGGACGGAATTGAAGGTTTTAACCATGTTTCAGAAACCATAATACAATCAATCGTGTTGCTACTAAATGATGTGAGAAGATCAGAGTAGTGAGCCATCAGGCTCTGCGCGTTGATATGCACCAAGGAGAGGGAGCTCGATTTCTTGTCAAAAACTCGTGATAATTTATTTTCAAGTAAATCGGAATCAGGTATTGAGCTATTGCAGCTACTTTCAATACTTTCATAGTCGTCAGAAGAACAAGTATAATAATCATCATCTAACATAATTATATAAATATATATATAGATACAATATAAAATTAAATATATTATATAAAATAAAGATTTAATATTAATATGATAAGATTAGAAACCAATACTATCCTCGCGCATAAGTTGACTGCAAAACTTAATCTATGACTGTAAATTTACAAAGGTATTTAACGCACCAGAAAGTTATAAAAAAAATTTAAAGTTAAATGCATGTTACATAAATGTTGTCAAATTAGTTACATGTAAAAATATCTAAAGATATCAAAGCAGGCGGTGAGAGAAAAATAAATAAACATATCTACCGTGCATTGCAGAAAATAAATGTAAACAACAAACAATAAAATACATAATAGATTAAAGGTAATGCCGTGCATTGAAGTAACAAGTTAGTTATAATACAGATGGTAAAAGAGGAACAAAAAAGTGAAGTTAATTTGTTATTCACACAGTGATTTTAACATAATATTTGTTTCAAAATGTATGTTAATTTTTCGACGAGTCCGAGGAACATTTTGGATATTGTGTTATTAATTCTTTTAACTCCGATGATGTAGTGATTTTTACTCGGGTTTTGTCTGGAAGAAGGATGATAATTACCCCATCTGAGGACCAGCATTTTTTCATCCCGAAGTGATTGCGAGCCGTTGCAAAGACATCTTGACGGGCCTTAGTCAGAAACTCTGTTATTGTTATTTTAGTGCCCTTTAAAGTTGTTTTCGCCTTCCAAACTTTCGAGCGACAATGGTAGTTTGAAAATCGCACAAGAATAGGTCGAGCCGAGTCCCTCTTCACGCCCAATCTGTGACAGGAATCAAAGGAGTCAGGCGTTACATCTGATATCTTCATATTATTACTTAATATTGCAACAATCTTTTTCTGCACGTCTTCATCCTTATCTTCCTTGATCCCATGGAAAAGGAGCACTTTTCGGCGACACTGTGTTTCCAAGCGGTCTAAACTAAGAACGACAAGTTCAACCTGGGACTTAAGCAAGCTGAGAGATTTCCAGACGAAGGATTTGAAAGTTTGAAAATCCGCAGCTAAAGCCTTCACTGTAGGATTGATAGCCACGGTACCAGATAAGTTCTTTTCAAACTCGCCCATCCTGCTGCTAAACATTGAAGAGAGTTCCTCCATACCTTTCAGAAGTTGGTCTACTGGTACGTCCATGTTTTGTAAAGAAAGTGTGTGATAATAGTGTGTGATGATCAACTTAAGCAGAGGTGAGTTATTTTGAGCACATATATGCTAAAAAACTATAATAATTATAAAATATAATGGATAACTTATAATCACGTCTGTACGTTGTTACGTCTACCGCCAAAAAAACACTACAATTATCGTTATTGACAAAACTTCCGCCTTAATTGAGTAAAGAGATACTTTCATTTTTATAATATTACTAAGTGTCTAAATTATTACATGTAGATTTTTGTTTATTTACTACTACACTAGTGACTCGCCCTCGCTCCGCTTGTTTTCGTGCCCTAGATAGATAAAGGCCAGTGTTTGTCAGAAATCTGATATTTTCCTATAGTAAATAGTATCGAATATGTTGACCCGGATAACCAGCTATCATCTTACAAAATTTCATCGAAATCTGTCCAGTAGTTTCTTTAATATTTTAAAGAATAGATACAATATACTTCCAGATTTTATTTCTAAGAGAGAAATGAAAACTGTTCTAATAATACTTTGATTAATTAACGTAGCTGAAGTTACGCTTTTGTGTTGTCCTTTCAAACAATAACAGAATGAGAGCGTTTAAACAAAAGCCCTTTTTGATAACAATTGCAATCAATATAAAGTGAACCGTACACATCAGTTAGTTACATACGTACATGTGTTACTTAAAATACGAGTTTAATTTGACACGTTACGTAGTTTGTTAATTGTAAAGGGTAGCGGGTTCTGATCCGAGCTGATCATTTTGAGTAATTACTTATAAGTAATATTACTCAAAATAAGGTAATTCGGATAAGTCCTAGTACCACTGGTACATCAAGGATACCGTAGCATAAAAAAATCCTTTTTTAGGATACTATGCAAGCAATAGTACGTTTAATGAAAGCAATTATTTAATAATTTATGGTAGATCTCTCTTGTAATGTCTATGTATCTCAAAAACTTGTCGATATATGTACTCCAAAATAACTTTCGTTTTTTAATTATTAAAAGTGTTTTTGAAGCTTTCTCCATCCTAATGATGCATTTAATAAGCTTAACAGCTTTCCAATTGAATGTTTTCAAAAACGTAAGTAGTTCTTGAGATCGTGAAGTGCAAATAAACTTTCATTTTCTTTTTGTATAAATACTAAGGGTCGGAGCTAAGAGCACTCTCTGCAGGACAAAGATAGCTATTTCTGTGTAACGGCTGCGCCCGCGCATTGACAGTAGCGTTAGCATAAAAACATAGGAAAGTGACCTTTATGAAATTAATGTTACTAATATTATAAAGAGGAAAAGTTTGTATGTAAGTATGTTTGTAATGAATTGGCTTAAAAAGTACTGGACCGATTTTAAAAATTCTTTCACCATTTGAATGCTACATTATCACTGTACGGTGGTCACGGGAGAAACTGACCTCTCTCCACCTGACAAAATCCGAAAAGATAGTTTCATTTATAATGTCATATAAACATACATGAACATATTTTGGTTTCAATTATGATTGCTGTAAAGCATTCGAAACGTCGGGAACCAAAAATCATAATAAATCCGCGACTAAATCCGAAAAAATAGTTTCATTTATAATGTCAAATATTTGCGTAAACCTAAGAAAGTATTATCAATTCGATTTCATCAAAATCCATCCACATACAGCTAAAAATGAATATTTCAATTAGAGTTTTCAAAAATATTTAATGTAAGCAGATCTTTTACTCTCTTTGGCTTAGTTACTCGAAACTCCAGGCTATTGTCTATCTGTATACATAATTTCATCCAAATATGTACAGAAGTAACAAACAAACACATTAATAATAATTGTAGTATAACAATGTAAAATTCAGAAGCCAGAGGAAATTCAAAGTATACCAAATGCAAATATCATTATAATACGAGTAACTTATAATTTCACGATGGCATGCCATAATGTGTGTTATGACGTAGACATGGGAAAAGTAGGGCAATTATATTAATACCTGTTACTTTCACTATCGATGTTAATTAGTGATAAACGAGTTTGTCCCGTGACTACGCTTGTGTTTTATTTGTATTAAATACCTTCAACTTGTCAAAAAATACAAAAAATGTAAGAATTTGCATGTATAACCGAAATGGCAATAGTGATCATTCCCCTAGATAAAATTATAGTAAACAGTGTGAGAGAGAAATATAAATGCACTCTTTGTCCCTTTCACTCTCAGTGAGGTTGTAGTCAATTCAATTAGGCTGATATTTTCTGCTACAACAAAACCAGTACTTATATTCTACAAATAAGACCCAACTCGGGACTTGAACCCTGTACCTTCGTATCAGCAACAATAACGAAAGTTTTTATTATGTTATTATTTTAGAATATAATTTAAAATAACAATATTATTTTGCTGATCCTCCTTGTACCAGCACAAATAAACACGCTCCGTTTTGTTTTAATTAAGAGTTATATCAATCTTAGCAGTTGATGTTATCTTTTGCTTCCTACATTCGGCAGGAAATTAAGCATTTTAGGTTAAAATTGTATTTACTTGAGCTGAACTATTATTTATCTTTGTAATAAATTTCTATCTAGGTAATCTATACTTATCTATACTAATTCTATACTATACTATTATAAAGCTGAAGAGTTTGTTTGAACGCGCTAATTTCAGTAACTGGTAGTCCGAATAGAAAAATTCTTTTTGTGTTGGATAGTCCGTTTATCGAGGATGGCTATAAGTTATATTATATCAACGGTGGCGATGGGGGAGGGATCGGTAGCTCTGGTACTACACTGCGCGACTCGGAAAGAATTTGGTTTCTTCTTTAGAACGCAAGCGAAGTCGTGGGAAATGCTTAGTATATTATATACAGTGATAACTTCCTCGTGGTTCAGTGGCTATATATAGTACTGGGTTTGATTCTATGTTAGGCCAAGTACAGTTATTAGTTTGCTTGTCAAAATATGTTCAGAACCACCCCATCTGAGAATGCTGATGAAACGTTGCAACTAATCTTAACGTCGCACTGCGTATAAATGGCAAGTGACATCAAAAATAAAAATACTCTCATAATACTTTCTTAGGTTTACGCGAATGTTTGACATTATAAATGAAACTATCTTTTCGGATTTTGTCGCGGATTTATTATGATTTTTGGTTCCCGACGTTTCGAATGCTTTACAGCAATCATGGTCACGGGAGAGACTAAGGTATTAGACGTCTCAGGGGGTTATATACTTGTTACAGACAGTGCCTACCCACAATTTTTTACAAATATTCAAAATGATAGACTATAAAATTATACATTTCAATTCTATACTTTTAAGATTTTTAAAATTTTTTAATTATATTATAAATATGGCAATATTATTAACTTATTTTTAGCTACTATAATTATAATTATTACAATTTTCTAACATTTGGTAAAATAATATTAAGTAGTGTTGCTATTATTAAAATATGTATAATTTGTTATATTAAAATATAAATTATTAAAGCAATATTAAACTTTCATATATTATAAATTAAAGATTAATAGTTTAAAACAACTTGAGTTTTGATAATTTTAAGTTAAATATTAAGCAACACCACTGCAAAACTAAATCATTTTTAAATTTGATAATATAATATTAAACAAATCTAACTATGTGGATTGAGCATAGTTAGATTTGTTTAATATTATATTATCAAATTTAAAAATGATTTAGTTTTGCAGTGGTGTTGCTTAATATTTAACTTAAAATTATCAAAACTCAAGTTGTTTTAAACTATTAATCTTTAATTTATAATATATGAAAGTTTAATATTGCTTTAATAATTTATATTTTAATATAACAAATTATACATATTTTAATAATAGCAACACTACTTAATATTATTTTACCAAATGTTAGAAAATTGTAATAATTATAATTATAGTAGCTAAAAATAAGTTAATAATATTGCCATATTTATAATATAATTAAAAAATTTTAAAAATCTTAAAAGTATAGAATTGAAATGTATAATTTTATAGTCTATCATTTTGAATATTTGTAAAAAATTGTGGGTAGGCACTGTCTGTAACAAGTATATAACCCCCTGAGACGTCTAATACCTTAGTCTCTCCCGTGACCATGATTGCTGTAAAGCATTCGAAACGTCGGGAACCAAAAATCATAATAAATCCGCGACAAAATCCGAAAAGATAGTTTCATTTATAAAAATACTCTCTTTCCCATAAAGCCCCATATTAGGCCATAGCCGATGCATCAAAACAAAAACACATAGAATGCCTAACCCTGATGAGTTATTAACTAGAAACGATCAACGTGAAGTTTTCCATATAACTAATATTATCATTGTTTTGTTAACAATTGTAATGTTTTGATTTGTTGTATGAAGAGACAAAAAAAACATGGTTTTGAAAAGCACTATGGATTGTTGTACTAAATTTTAATTTTCTGCCTTTGTCCTTATGTCAAAGGACATTGATCCACACTCATTCTAATGTAAAAAGCGAAACCTAGGTACCTACTAGGTAGGCTACATATGATTTTGACGACACGTTTGTATTAGTTGTTAGTGCCCAGGATACTTGTTGAGTCAGAGGTCGCGGGTTCGAGTGCCACTAGGGACAATAAAACCTTCGGTATTATTGCGTTACGATATACTACATGTGCCTTAAAATATATATTCCTATAGCCAGACCTGGATGTTGTGAATCCAGCCATCAATTCCTTGGGCATTACTCAGATCCTCCCATCACCATAAGATAAGGGGGGGGGATGCTGACATATATATGTACCTACATTATACATATGCTATGCTATTATATTATTACAACACTGGATAAAAATGATCGGGTACATTTTACTGGTAACACTACAAAGCAAATATGACTTGAATATCAAAAATATCGAACCCGCACTCAACACAACGCACTCGTATTCATTTACAAAAAGACATCTTAACAATATAATATACACCTACAACACTTCCTTTCGTGAAGCGATTTAATTAAACTCGAGAATTCTACAACGTTCTTGGTATTCGCGAAAAGGAATTCAGTAAAAAGGTTTAACAGAGCTTTCGTCGTCTATTGCACTACAGCTTAGATTTTTAAATGTAATTACATTTCACTATATCGTACTAATTGCTGAAGAAAGCGCTGAACAAATCGATCGACAATGTATAAAACTACTTGTTTTACTAATACTATAAACATACCCGCGTAATTAATTTAAACTTTTATATTCATAAATAACAGTCTATGTGATACGCATCCTAGTATATTATTATAAATCATTCATCAAAATCGGTTCAGTAGTTGCGTCATATTGTAACAAACATAAATCCTTACTTTTCGTGTTAATAATATAAGAAGTTTCTAATTGATATACGTTATGTACTAGATTGATGCATTATAAATTATAATGTTCTCCGACCGGTTCCGGCCTTGGCGGTCAATCTCATTGAGACTGGCCAACTGCGCAGGAGATATTATAGTGCAGACACAAGTACACTATCTGTTCCTATCACTCTCATACTCCGGTGGGACGACTACTCGACACAACCAGTGAGAGCTAAGGCGCAGGACCGACGGCTTTACGTGCTCTCTGAGGCACGATGCATTATATCGATGTTAAGTTCCAGTTAGAGACCACTTACCACGTTTTGTAAGTGGTAATGCCATGCTTGTTACCTTCGGGTAGCAGCCGAATGGGCCGACACGCCCCGTATAGTTCATTAGTACCACTCTCTCACAGAAGACCGGCGTGAAGTGGCAGCTATGCTGTCGCGTTTCGTCCGGGAGGCCCACTCTTCTTCCCCCCTCCCTCTTCCCTTCATTCTCCGCCTTCGTTCCCCCCTCCCTCCCACTTCCCTCCCTCCTCCATCCCTCCCTTTCCTGAAAGGCTGGCAACGCATCTGCAAGCCTGGCTTGCACATGTCCATGGGCGGAGGTGATCACTTCCCATCATGTGAGCCTCCTGCCCGTTTGCCCCCTTTTTACCATAAAAAAAAACGTTAGAAAAGCAATTGCGAGAACTAATATTTGAATGATTTGGTTTTGATTTAATTTAAGAAAGAGCCTTCATAATATTATTTCTACAAATCGGTCAAGAATGAGACAGACTTATGCACTGTGAACAAGGAAAATAAATCGTCATTAATACTCGTATATACAACTGAATAATCTAGTTATACATTAAAGTCCCAAACAAAGCCACAGAACATCGCTAGTGATAATTATAAAATATAACATCAGCTTACAATATTTTGAACAATTAAAGCTTTTTACAAATGAAACGGAAGCTCCTTTATAGGGATTCAATTAAACAGAAACATTCCGGCGTTCTTGGTCGAAATAACTTTGTTTCAAACAGCTACGTCGGTTTTCGATTCTCAGCTTGGAAAGTTTATAAATTGTTCATGATAACTTATTTTGATGTAACTATTGGAATGTATAGGTAAAATAAAGTGGTTAAAAAGTTTCTAGACAGCAATGATAAGTTTTTGGACTACAAATAGCGGTACTTATTGTACATTATTCATACATACTAAGGAGCGTAAACCAAATTCTTACTGAGTCTCGCGGAACTAACGCCCGCCCTTCCCGTTTTTGCAACATTTTTCATTGATGCTCCACTTCTATTAGTCGTAGCGTAATGTTTTATAGCCTATAACCTTCCTCGATAAACGGACTACCCAACACAAAAATAATTTTGCAAATCGAACTAGTACTTCTTGAGATTAGCGCGTTCAACCAAACAAACAAACAAAGTCAGCTTTATAATATTAGTATAGATTTATGGGATACAGCCATTTTTTATATCTTTTATGGGCCTCCGTCCAATACCAGAGGTATTTGACTATAATCCACCACTCTGGCCAAGTGGTTGGCGTACTTCACATACTTTTCGAAAACATGTAGGAACTAACTGAATGGCCTAACACTAAAAAATATCGTACTATCAGAAAAATCGCGACTGTTGCCTGATTTTACTCAATGCCATATGACGTCGCTGAAACTAGCCAACAAAACTAGCATATCAATCATAAAAGTAATAAAATTTTTTTTTGCAGACCGTACCAAATTAATTTTTGTTTCTTATGGTTTTACTAGATTTAATTTAAATTTAAATGCAATTTTAAGATAAATTCTGTGTTTAAGTATTTTTTTTAAACATTTTGACCACTTATTTTTATTTCTTAACTTTAAAAAAAGATAGTTATACTTCGTATTTGAATTCGAACCTCATACTCAATATCTCTGGCCCGCGTCGATTTAGGGACTTGAAATTAACTAGGGATCCTTGGAAGACATCAAGGAATCCAGAAAAATAATCAAAACGGCAGCGACGCCATATTTTATATAATATTTCTCAACTTTCAAAAAAGATGGTTTTTCTTATTATAGACTCCAAACCTAATACGTGATATGTCTGGCCCGCGCCGACTTAGAGACTTGAAATTGACTAGGGATCACCAGCACATGTTAGGAAACCCAGAGAAATCATCAAAACGCCAGCGACGCCATATTTTATATAAAATTTCTCACTTCAAAAAAGATAGTTTTTCTTCGTATATGACTTCGATCCTGGTACTCCATAGCTCTTGCCCGCGTCGACTCAGGGACTTGAAATTGACTAGGGATCACCAACACATGTAAAGGAACCCAGAGAAATCGTCAAAACCCCAGCGACGCCATATTTTATATAACATTTCTCACTTTAAAGAAGATAGTTTTTCTTCGTATTTGACTTCGATCCTGGTACTCCATAGCTCTTGCCCGCGTCGCCTTAGGGACTTGAAATTGACTATGGATCTTTAGAAACATATCAGGTAATCCATATAAATTATCAAAACGCCAGCGACGCCATATTTTATATAAAATTTCTCACTTCTAAAAAGATAGTTTTTCTTCATATATGACTTCGATCCTGGTACTCCATAGCTCTTGCCCGCGTCGCCTTAGGGAATTGAAATTGACTATGGAACTTGAGCAACACATTAGGGAATCCATATATATCATCGAAACGCCAGCGACGCCATATTTTACGTAACTTTTCCAACTTTAAAAAAGATAGTTTTTCTTCCTATGTGACTTAACTATCCTGGTACTCCATAGCTCTAGCCCGCGTCGACTCAGGGACTTGAAATTGACTATGGATCTTTAAAAACATATAAGGTAATCCATATAAATTATCAAAACACCAGCGACGCCATATTTTATATAAAATTTATACGCCATATTTTATATTAATTTATATGGATAACCTGATATGTTTCTAAAGATCCATAGTCAATTTCAAGTCCTTAAGGCGACCCGGGCAAGAGCTTTGGAGTACCAGGATCGAAGTCATATACGAAGAAAAACTATCTTTTTTAAAGTGAGAAATGTTACATAAAATATGGCGTCGCTGGGGTTTTGACGATTTCTCTGTGTTCCTTGACATGTGCTGGTGATCCCTAGTTAATTCCAAGTCCCTGAGTCGACGCGGGCTAGAGCTATGGAGTACCAGGATCGTTAAGTCACATACGAAGACAAACTATCTTTTTTAAAGTGAGAAATGTTACATAAAATATGGCGTCGCTGGGGTTTTGACGATTTCTCTGTGTTCCTTGACATGTGCTGGTGATCACTAGTCAATTTCAAGTCCCTGAGTCGACGCGGGCTAGAGCTATGGAGAACCAGGATCGTTAAGTCACATACGATGAAACTATCTTTTTTGAAGTGAAAAATATTATATACAATATGGCGTCGCTGGCGTTTTGATGATTTATATGGATTCCCTGATATGTTGCTCAAGATCCATAGTCAATTTTAAGTCCCTAAGGCGACGCGGGCATGAGCTATGGAGTACCAGGATAGTTAAGTTACATACGAAGAAAAACTATCTTTTTTAATGTTGGAAAAGTTACGTAAAATATGGCGTCGCTGGCGTTTTGATGATTTATATGGATTACCTGATATGTTTCTAAAGATCCATAGTCAATTTCAAGTCCCTAAGGCGACGCGGGCAAGAGCTATGGAGTACCAGGATCGAAGTCATATACGAAGAAAAACTATCTTTTTTAAAGTGAGAAATATTATATAAAATATGGCGTCGCTGGGGTTCTGACGATTTCTCTGTGTTCCTTGACATGTGCTGGTAATTCCTAGTTAATTTCAAGTCCCTGAGTCGACGCGGGCTAGAGCTATGGAGTACCAGGATCGTTAAGTCACATACGATGAAACTATCTTTTTTGAAGTGAGAAATATTATATTAAATATGGCGTCGCTGGCGTTTTGATAATTTATATGGATTCCCTGATATGTTGCTAAAGATCCAGAGTCAATTCAAGTCCCTAACGCGACGCGGGCAAGAGCTATGGAGTACCAGGATAGAAGTCAAATACGAAGAAAAACTATCTCTTTTTAAAGTGAGAAATATTATATAAAATAAGGCGTCGCTGGTGTTTTGATGATTTATATAGATTCCCTGATATGTTGCTAAAGATCCAGAGTCAATTTCAAGTCCCTAAGGCGACGCGGGCAAGAGCTATGGAGTACCAGGATCGAAGTCATATACGAAGAAAAACTATCTCTTTTTAAAGTGAGAAATATTATATAAAATATGGCGTCGCTGATGTTTTGATGATTTATATAGATTCCCTGATATGTTGCTAAAGATCCAGAGTCAATTTCAAGTCCCATACGCGACGCGGGCAAGAGTTATGGAGTACCAGGATAGAAGTCAAATACGAAGAAAAACCTATCTCTTTTTAAAGTGAGAAATATTATATAAAATATGGCGTCGCTGGTGTTTTGATGATTTATATAGATTCCCTGATATGTTGCTAAAGATCCAGAGTCAATTTTAAGTCCCTTACGCGACGCGGGCAAGAGCTATGGAGTACCAGGATAGAAGTGATATACGAAGAAAAACTATCTCTTTTTAAAGTGAGAAATATTATATAAAATAAGGCGTCGCTGGTGTTTTGATGATTTATATAGATTCCCTGATATGTTGTTAAAGATCCAGAGTCAATTTCAAGTCCCTAAGGCGACGCGGGCAAGAGCTATGGAGTACCAGGATCGAAGTCATATACGAAGAAAAACTATCTCTTTTTAAAGTGAGAAATATTATATAAAATATGGCGTCGCTGATGTTTTGATGATTTATATAGATTCCCTGATATGTTGCTAAAGATCCAGAGTCAATTTCAAGTCCCATACGCGACGCGGGCAAGAGTTATGGAGTACCAGGATAGAAGTCAAATACGAAGAAAAACCTATCTCTTTTTAAAGTGAGAAATATTATATAAAATATGGCGTCGCTGGTGTTTTGATGATTTATATAGATTCCCTGATATGTTGCTAAAGATCCAGAGTCAATTTTAAGTCCCTTACGCGACGCGGGCAAGAGCTATGGAGTACCAGGATAGAAGTGATATACGAAGAAAAACTATCTTTTTTAAAGTGAGAAATTTTATATAAAATATTGCGTCGCTGGCGTTTTGATGATTTATGTGGATTCCTTGACATGTGCTGGTGATCCCTAGTCAATTTCAAGTCCCTGAGTCGACGCGGGCTAGAGCTATGGAGTACCAGGATCGTTAAGTCACATACGAAAAAACTATCTTTTTGAAAGTGAGAAATACTATATAAAATATTGCGTCGCTGTCGTTTTGATGATTTATGTGGATTCCTTGACATGTGCTGGTGATCCCTAGTCAATTTTACGTCCCTGAGTCGACGCGGGCTAGAGCTATGGAGTATCAGGATCGAAGTCATATACGAAGAAAAACTATCTTTTTCAAAGTGAGAAATATTACATAAAATATGGCGTCGCTGGGGTTTTGACGATTTCTCTGGATTCCTTGACATGTGCTGGTGATCCCTAGTCAATTTTAAGTTCCTGAGTCGACGCGGGCTAGAGCTATGGAGTACCAGGGTAGAAGTCTTATACGAAGAAAAACTATCTTTTTTAAAGTGAGAAATATTATATAAAATATGGCGTCGCTGGGGTTTTGACGATATCTCTGGGTTTCTTGACATGTGCTGGTGATCCCTAGTCAATTTCAAGTCCCTGAGTCGACGCGGGCTAGAGCTATGGAGTACCAGGATCGAAGTCATATACGAAGAAAAACTTTCTTTTTCAAAGTGAGAAATATTACATAAAATATGGCGTCGCTGGGGTATTGACGATTTCTCTGGGTTCCTTTACATGTGTTGGTGATCCCTAGTCAATTTCAAGTCCCTGAGTCGACGCGGGCAAGAGCTATGGAGTATCAGGATCGAAGTCATATACGAAGAAAAACTATCTTTTTCAAAGTGAGAAATATTACATAAAATATGGCGTCGCTGGGGTTTCGACGATTTCTCTGGATTCCTTGACATGTGCTGGTGATCCCTAGTCAATTTCAAGTCCCTCAGGTGACGCGGGCAAGAGCTATGGAGTACCAGGATCGAAGTCATATACGAAGAAAAACTATCTTTTTTAAAGTGAGAAATATTATATAAAATATGGCGTCGCTGGCGTTTTGATGATTTATATGGGTTCCTTGACATGTGTTGGTCATCCCTTGTTAATTTGAAGTCCCTGAGTCGACGCGGGCAAGAGTTATGGAGTACCAGGATCGAAGTCATATACGAAGAAAAACTATCTTTTTTAAAGTGAGAAATATTATATAAAATATGGCGTCGCTGGGGTTTTGACGATTTCACTGGGTTCCTTGACATCTGCTGGTGATCCCTAGTCAATTTGAAGTCTCTAAGTCGACGCGGGCCAGACAAATCACGTATTAGATTTGGAGTCTATAATAAGAAAAACCATCTTTTTTTAAAGTTGAGAAATATTAAATAAAATATGGCGTCGCTGGCGTTTTGATTATTTTTTTGGATTCCTTGATGTCTTCCAAAGATCCCTAGTTAATTTTAAGTCCCTAAGTCGACGCGGGCCAGAGATATTGAGTATGAGGTTCGAATTCAAATACGAAGTATAACTATCTTCTTTTAAAGTTGAGAAATAAAAATAAGTGGTAAAAATGTTTAAAAAAATACTTAAACACAGAATTTATCTTAAAATAGCATTTAAATTTAAATTAAATCTAGTTAAACCATAAGAAACAAAAATTAATTTGGTACGGTCTGCAAAAAAAATTTTTATTACTTTTATGATTGATATGCTAGTTTTGTTGGCTAGTTTCAGCGACGTTGCCATATGATATACAAAACAAATCGGTTACCAACAAATTACAGTCTAGTATCCCCCTAGATTCGCTCAGTACTTTACTACATATCTGATGTGTTACTCCAGGTAGTAATAATATCGTTCAATTTAAGAGAAGGTAATAAACTTACACGTATACAAACTTTCGTTTTCGATTTCGATAGAAATGGGAATCGAACTCACGAACTCTGAAAGTGTAACCTATCATTATTCTAATAAATGCTATATCGTATAAGGCTAAAAGGCTTTATCCCCTTACATAATAAATTCAATACTCCAAAGCCCGGAGGTTTATTAAAATTTAAAATATTAAAAACTTCGGGTCGCTTACCTTCGCTTACAAAAAAATATTATTTATCGACGAAGTAGAAACCAGTGTAAGGTATATCTAGCAAAGGAGCGAGAGGTCCTTAAATCTTTACTAATAAAGGCTTAAAAACTTGTTTATCCATTTGTCTGTTGAAGAAATTTTTTTCGCATTATTAAAATATAAAAACCATGAAAGATAAAAACAAGTGGAAAAAGATAAAAAACTAGTGATTTACTTTCAATTAGCCTTTGTTAGACATACTATGTACCGATCAGTAGCTTGTTGACTGTTATGTTTTCACGTCTACCACTAAACCAAATTTGATGATTTGTGGTATAGAGATAGATAAGACCTTGGAGAAGGTCTTAGGCTATTTTTTGTAACAAAAATAATAACTTAACTTGACGGGAGTGGAAAAGGGCTTTTAATTTTGTAGGAGGTACCAATTATGGACACTTGCAATGACAATTTTTTATGTATTTAAAACATGCGCCAGAAATGTATATATATATAAGCGAAGCCGTGAGTTATCGCTAGTCTTATTTACATATGTATTTACATATTACATAATATGTTAGAACTAAGTAGTGGTTGTTGTGTTCGTCTGTCATACAAATATGTATAGTTTGCAGTTCTTAAAATATTATGAAAAGCATTTTAAACTTTATTAAAGAATAAAAATAATAAGGATAGATCATAAATTTATATATTAGGGATGTAACAAGGCAAAATATTGTTACTGCATAAATAAAATCGTATAATCTGACAGTTTTTAAAGTAAACCTCCATTAATAATAATTAAATTAATCAAAATTAACTTACTATTAAACTGATTTTGATGAGAATTTAGGAATATTGTATTGTTCTGTACATTTTTACAGTATTTTTTTTCTATGAACTAACAATTTTGACTTTATTCCTTGATCGTCGTAAAAAACCCAGCAACAGGTAGAGAAAGCGATCTAAGCTCAGGATATATTGGCTGAGAGTATTACATAATTTCGAAACACCTTGCCTAAAAAAATGACCCTACATTGTATTTTTTGTTACAGATCGAGTGAGACGGAGATACATCGCCCGTTAAGAGTGAATGAGACCCAAGAGTCCAGTTTAAACCAGTTATAGGATACAAAAATAAAAAGTGACCGCGTTCTAGTAATGCGAGTGTGTGTGTGTTTTTAGTTGTTTTTAAGTGTGTGTGACAAGATGGCCGTGCTTCCCGCGCTTTTTGGACTCCTTCTTGCTGTTATTGTTACAGGTAAGGATTTTTTAAATACGGATAATAATTAATTATCTCAAAAGTTTTTTTAATTTTTAATCTATGACATTAATTATAATCAGATTTTGTTAGTTAATGTTATTTAATGTTTTAATGTTATTTATACGTTTCTAAAGCTAAAGCTTCTTCTAAAGCTCTTACTAAAGCTCCATAAATATAATGACAGTAAGATTTTTTTAAAATACAGATTATAATAATTAAATACTTAGATACATTATAAGAAAGACTTTTTAATTTAAAAAAATAATAAAAAATAGATTTTATGAGTACAAAATTTTAATGTTTGTCAAGCTATCTTACATGTTAATGAACCGGTACTATATTTTAATATTAAAGCTCCCAGAAAAGCTCCATATAAAAACTGTCGGTATAATACCGACAGTTTTTAATGAAAAATAGTTAAAATATTTCATATTGACTTAATAAACGCGAAGCTTAATACCCTTAGAGCGGGATATTTTTTCGAAGCTTTCAGAACTATCGCTTTGACGTGTATTCGATCGAAGCGAGCGACAAAAATTTACAGCATTTTCCATATAAAGGCTAACTTTCTAACAAACGTCTATACAAAGGTTTTTATCAAAGTTTCATATTAAAAACGAAAATGCTTTTGTAAAATTATTTTTAAAATTGTATTGAAACTAAGTAGATTTCTATCGACATTGTATTTTATATAAATAAATATGGAATTATGTTGGGACATTATTACACAGCGCCATCTAGTTCCGTGGTAAGCTACGAGGCTTGTGTTACGAATACCAGATAGTTGATACACTACACATATTATATAACTTAAAATACATATAAGTTATGAATATATGATTGGAGTACAAACATTCGTGCTCAACAAATGAATGCCCAGCGGGACTCGAACCCGCGACCGCCAGTACACTACAAACTGAGCCAAACATGTCGTCAATCACAAGATTTACTTGCATATTTATTTATATTATTTAACCAACTCTAAAAAAAGAGTTTTTTTATGCGTCTTTGTTTATCAAAACAAAATTTATACACATTTTTTTTCAAATTGTGGTTATATAATAAGTTAAAAGTAAGTAACATATAAAATTTTGTTTAAAAGCCACATTTGTAACGCAAACTTGCATAATTTTTCTAGATTACCATAATGTAACTAAAGTTTGCAGATAAATCAGTGAAACTTTTACAAAACGGTCTTCGTGTGAAATATGTATACCAGTAGTAACAGTAGTAGTGTAGTCTTTCGCGATTATTACCGTGGGTTCGATTCTCGTGACTTACAATAAGGATTTCCAAAAAAAATTTAATGAGCAGATTTGAATAGTACTAATTTTATTATTTTCTATAGATTTAATGAAGCTTCTATATGTACATTTCGTAATCTTACAAGATAGTTGCATTTGAGTTGTGAGTCATGAGTTGTTACTACAACTTTTTATTAGACAGAAAAGGAAGTCACTAGTTGTTAGACAGTAGACCTATTTTGTCTCGTCGGTCTATAGGTTTGTTTGCACCGTTGTTGATTGTATTGTCGTGATGTGTTTTCTATACATATAATAAATTGGATCTAAAATTATTATCGACTAGCATTTCTCGCGGCTTCGCACGCGTTCTAAAGACCGGAAACCAAATTCTTTCTGAGTCGCGCGGTATGATACCTCGCAGAACTAACGCCCGCCCTTTCCGTTTTTACAACATTTTTCATTGATGTTCCGCTCTTATTTGTTGTAGCGTAGCCTATAGCCTTCCTCGATAAATGGAATATGCAACACAAGAAGAATTTTTCACATGGAACCAGTAGTTCCTGAGATTAGCGCGTTCAACCAAACAAACAAACTCTTCTGCCTTATAATATTAGTATAGATATAGAGGCGATCGATATAATATATAGTTTTTAAGTCTGTCTGTCTGTGACCGCAGTACGAGAAAACCACTGAACCAATTTTGGTGTTTGGTAGAATGATAGCTTCTTAGTTATAAGCTTCATCCAGAACTTTACTGTAGGATATTATCACATCTCTGAGAAACCGTTTGTCCTAGCGGAACTCGAATCCCCGACCGCTAGCACATCAAGTATTCACTAATCACTACAAACTGAGCCAAACGTGTCGTAAATAAAGAAGATGATTTTCGCTCCATTTTAGGTAGTCAAAAATTAATACGCTTCAGGATTTTTCATGAATATTAAATATTTTACTTACGAGATAATCCGGTCTTTACTTTGAAATGATTACGATGTGCGTGCCGTATGTTGTGAGGGAGTTCTGTGGGAAAGATTATACAGATGTTCGACCCTGGTTATAATTAAAGTTTAAAAAACAAAAAGTCTTGTGTTTGACCAACTGCTTTATACGAGACTCGTCATGACGATGTGAAGAGTCCAAAATGAAACTTATCGGTAGTTGCCATTTTAAAAAGCTCTATAGCCTTTAAATATAAAAAGTATCAAAATTTTATTCTAAGAATTCTCTATACAAAAATATCTTATAAGTTATAATCAATCTACACTCTATATAATACACTAGCGGAACCCGCAGCTTCGCTCGCGCTAAATCGCTAGTATATTATAGATACTAGCGACTCGCCCTCGCTTCGCTCGGGCTCTTCCCTAGATTTAGCACAGGCAAAGCCGCGGGATCTGCTAGTTATGCATATAAACCTTCCTCTTGAATCACTCTATCTATTAAAAAAAACCGCATCAAAATCCGTTGCGTAGTTTTAAAGATTTAAGCGCACATAGGGATATAGGGATATAGGGACAGAAAAGGCGACTTTGTTTTATACTATGTAGTGATACTTAATTCGGTTAAATCTGAAAATTAAATAATTTTTTAAGTTTTATTGAAATAGTCAAAGTTATCGATACAGATGCCGAATGTAGTTTTTAGAATTTTCTTCTATATGTGTCCATATCTCGAGAAAAGCACTGGACCGATTTTGATCAAATTTGGTATAATGGAAGTTGTTTATTCATGTTAACAAAGAATAGAAGGCAAGATTGTTTCTAAAACGTATTTAAAATAATACATTCAAAACTCGAGGCGTCAAAGTATCGGTACCGTGTGTTAGTCCGTCGTGTAAACAGACTCTTCCTACGCACTTCCCGTCAAAATAAGGAATACGCATAAGCTTAGGGAATGCTTAAAATAACATGTCTGTCTTATGTACAAATTTTACTATAAACATGAAAAAAATTAAAATGTCAGTTGTTTGTTTTAAAATTATTTTTTACTAGCGACTTACCCTAGCTTTGTTCGTCTTTAAGTTGTGGATTTTGTTCACAATTTCATTTATTCATTGCCTAGATTACTCTTTATAATATCAGTGAAAGTTTCGTCAAAGTCGTTACAGGGGTTTTGGAGATTATCCAGAACAAACGAAAATACAGATACACAAAATTTAGTTTGATTTTTCTTATAAGTAGTATAAATATATTAGTATAATATGAGTATGGTCTATATATAATCTATAAATACATACATACATACATACATACATACATACATACATACATACATATAATGTAAAAGACACTACGTAATAATAGCAGTCCGATTATGAAAATGCTTATGTAGTTTATACATGACAGTTGCTGAGAAATTGTCTACATTACAAACACGCCAACAAAACAAATTCTAACACGTATTATAAATTTCATCCGGTCTTCGGAAACTGGAGGCCATATGTTTTCATTGCGGTAGGTCAGTTATATATAAACTTGAACTTCGTTTTTAACGTCGTAAAGTTAAGGTTAACTGGTCGTTAAACGTTGCTGGCTTTCGTCCACTAGTTGTGTGACCTGGTTTTATCTGGTTCAAAA
Source organism: Boloria selene (assembly GCA_905231865.2). Lineage (NCBI taxonomy): Eukaryota > Metazoa > Arthropoda > Insecta > Lepidoptera > Nymphalidae > Boloria > Boloria selene. The sequence continues at coordinate 6,577,387 of HG993161.1, read as the reverse complement.
TTATAGTTTCTTGACGAAATCTATACTCTATACTTATATTATAAACGCGAAAGTTTGTATGGATGGATGGATGTTTGTTACTCTTTCATGTAAAAATTACTAAATGGATTTTAATGAAACTTAACAATAATATAGCTTATACATCAGAATAACACATAGGCTATAATTAATAAAGATATTGTGTGAATTGTCCAAAATATGACGATAAGTCAAGTAAGTAGTAAAAAATATACCATCTGCGAGCTATTCTAGCGTGGGCTGCCAAAACCGCTACACATCTATAATGTACATGTTACACATCTATAATGTATGATGGAAATGTTTATCTTAAACAAGCGCCTCACCCTCACTTTGCTCGGGTTCCTTCCTAGATTTAGCGCGTGCGAAGCCGCGGGTTCCACTAGTGTAAAATATAAGAACTTGGTTTCCGGTCGAAGCAGTAGTAACCGCTAGCATACATTAGCAATTGACAGATTAAAAATTCCTAGTAAATAGAGCATAAAGTAGGTACAATGAAGTCACGAGTCACCGTGAGTCAGAGATGATTAACTGTATATGAATCAGCGAGGTTACGTAAAAATAAGGTTAATTGATTAAATGAACAGGTGTAGGTTCATTTCCAATGCAAATACGTACTTTTTTTTATCAGTAGTCTTCGTCCTTTGGTCGGAATTTTGTTGATAATAATTAATTGTTATTGTATTTCTTCATTCTTCAACTAAATTCTTTTTCCGTTTGTAAGCGTTTACTTTGAGTTTAGTTCCATTTTAATCTATACTAATATTATGATGCTGAAGAGTTTGTTTGTTTGGTTGAACGCGCAAATCTCAGGAATTACTGATGAAAAATTCTTTTTGGTTTGGATAGTCCGTTTATTGAGGAAGGCTATAAGCTATATTACATCACGCTACGACCAATAGGAGCGGAGCATCAATGAAAAATGTTGCAAAAACGGTTGCGAAAAACATTTCTTTTGATTTTTAGCATTTAGAACGCGAGCCGAGTCGTGGGAAAGGCTAGTTTAAAATTAAAAATTCATCACTGAGTGTAGAAAATGGGGGATGATGGATTTCTCACTTACAGAATTTTTTTCCGACCAACAATTTGTAATATGTTCAGCTTTGATTTTATTGGTTGGCATCGATTTTGAAAATATTTATTAGATTTAGTACCTATGTTATAAAAACATGTTAATGAAAACTATTATTGGTACACGCTTCGCTAGATTTAGCGCGAGCGAAGCCGCGGGTTCCGCTTTGTTATACATAAAAATCATAAACCTTCCTCTTGAATCACTCTATCTATTAAAAAAACCGCATCAAAATCCGTTGCGTAGTTTTAAAGATATAAGCATACATAGGGACAGACAGCGGGGATGACTTCGTTTTATACTATATACTATAAAGGGCATGTTACTATTTATTTTAGTAAAAATCAAATAAATGTAGTGTATGTATACTCATATTTAAAATAGAATTTAGTCACGAACTTCGCAAAACGCTTTTCGTTGCATTTTACAACATTTTGGACGCCGCAAAAAAATAATTGATGGGGAAGCTTTATAACTCTGAAACTTGCAATAAAGTAATAAATTGTTTGTTAGAATATATCGCACTTAGGTTTAGAAAATATATTTTGTGTAATACTAGCGATTCGCCCGCGTTCTTCTTGAGTTTGGCCTAAGTTAGTATAAAATTTTGAGAGATGTAATATTTTCCCGCAGTAAAATGTATCCTATGTTTATCCGGATAATCAGCTATCATCGTATCAAGTTTCATTAAAATCTGTCCAGTAGTATTCTCGTGATGCCGTCAATGACAGACAGACAAACATTCTAAAATCATTTGTTGTCTGTATTCGAAACAAACACTATTTCGAGTATTAATTTACAGACTCGACTTAGCATTTTATTATAATGTACAAGCTCACCATCGCTTCGCTCGGGTTTGTCCCTGCGCGAGCGAAGCCGCGGTTCCGCTAATAAAATAAATGAAATTTTTTAAATAATAATAGCTTATAATGTAAGTATTATAAGAAAGTATTAAAATAAAAATAGTCTAAGTTACTCCTTATAACATTAGGTATCTGCGAGTGAAAGTCCCGTCAAAATCGGTCCAGCCGTTTCAGAGATTAGCCGGAACAAACAGACTGATAGATAGACAGACACAAATATTTTAAAAAATGATTTTTTTAAGTTAGCATCGTCATATGAAAGTATTTTCATATGCATTTAGTGAGAAGATGTTAAGTTGAAATTATAAACAGACACTTCAATTTTATTTATATGTACATTTATTAGATGTATAGAAGATAATAGATATATTTATTAAAAAAATATTATAACATATTGCTTTAACATACTATAAATAATTACAATACGTTATTAACTCCGCGTATTATGAACTAAACAACAATGGTAATCAAATTCTCGGCATTCGATTTAAATCTACATTAGCCAGGATAATTTGAAATTGTTAGCGTTTGAAATCTGGGTGACAAGTTAATAATTCCATACTATCCTGTTCACTGTTCATTTGATGAAATATTCATAAAAAAATCAGTGTCAGTTGTAGTCCAGTGGTTAACGTGCGGGATTATAAAAACCGAATGAAGCGGGTTCGAACTGGGTCTCGTACTCCTATTTTCATGTGCGAAGTTTATGCACTACACATTGATACCTTAAAATTAATAAATAATAAATATGATGGGACAGTATTACACACAACGCCATCTCCATGTTAAGCTACGAGGCTTTTGTTACGGATACCATGTAGTTGATACACTACACATGTAGTTGATACACTATACATAACCTTAAATACATACATATTATAAATATAAACACCAGTGACTTAAGCACAAACAATTGTTTAAAAAATCCCAGCGGGACTCGAACCTGCGACCGCTGGCACAGCTGTTTCATCACCTACTGTTGTTATATCGTCTGATAACAAACAAAAGCAAGCAAAGCTGCAAGCGACAGCTAGTATAGATATAGCTAACGACTCAATTATAATAGTTATTGGACGATAACGACTGTGTGTGACGTGTCCTGGACATAGCGGCTATCGTACTATATCGATTAGTGCAGGTATATTGTGCGGAAATTGAACGAAATATATGAAATACTAGCTGACCTGGCTAACTCTGTTCCGTCAGAATACAAATTACTGATTATTGATTTCTGACAAAATTTATAAATATAAAATTTTCAACCATAGTTAACCATAGACTATATTAAGTTTAGCTGTCATTTGCATTTTATTATTTTATGTCAGATGCGTTTTTATTATTGTAATAATTTTATGCTGAATAAAATATTTTGATTTTGAATAACATAAAGATTGAAAAATGAAGAATGACCTAGGTACGAAGCGAGGTTCATTGGTTCATAAACAAATGACCGTTATAAATAATTTGTCCGCACGAGAATTGAACCTGTACCCTAAGACTAAGTAATACAGACGTTGCAACGATTACGAATCTCACCTTATTCCCACAGTTTATCATTACACAAGTATGACTCAACGCTGTAACGCGACACGTGTCTGAGAACATTCGTTGCTCAAGCATTTATTTATCACTTGCACTAGCATTTCCCGCGGCTCCGCCCACGCTCTACAGACCGGAAACCAAGTTATTATGTTTTAAATATACTAAAACCTTCACCGAAGCACGCAACATCCTATTAAATAAGTTTAATGGCTGTCTATATTGTAGGTTTTGCAGTTAGAATGAACAAAAAGACGTCTCGCCATTTATTAATATAGAATTAGAGATGTAATAATAATAAGATAATGCTTGAAATTTCTATTCGTCAAAGAAAGTCCCTAAAAATTGGCTTAACTATTATGATAAGAGATTAGCTTTAAACAAACTAACAGAAAGAACCATCTTTCTCTTAGCATAAAATCATTATTTCAAGAATTTTTATATACTACCCTCAAAATAACTTATGCATTTTAAAACGAATTTCTCATACATATACAAACTTTCACATTTCATAGTGCAAAATTCCAAAAGGCTTTCACGAACTGAAACTCAGAACTAGTTTTATTCAAAGTCGGTGAAAGCACAAAAATAATGTTACGAGTAAACAATGACCGTTCCGGTGTCGCCCACCGTCAATAGTCACGGTGCTGGCGCTCTAAATGGGTCACGGGTTCAAATCGCTTTGCTTTGTATGGACTTGTTTTTAAGGTTATAAAATATAGTTTTCTATTAAATATGCGAAAATTGTTATACACGTTGAAACGGTTGGACGGATTTTAATGAAACTTTATACAACTATAGACTATAAACTGGAGTATCTAGGATATAGGCTTATGTTAGGTATCCTGACAAGCACTAGACAAAATGGACGCGTATTTTAAGGGAGGATGAACACTAACACTAGTAAGTAGAGAGTAAAAATAGTAGTCCAGCCCTTATGTAACGCCCCATTGCTGGGGGTGGGCTTCCCTTCAATGAAGGGGCGGTCAGGTCTGATCATTCTGGCCAAAAGCAGGTTTGCGAATTTCATTTTCTCTCAATAACTTGCTAGGTTAAAAAAATATTTCAATTCAGAATCTATTAAGTCTTTTGTTCAATGTAATTAAAAAATATGTTTGGATATTATTACACACAGCGACATCTAGTTCCGTGGTAAGCTACGAAGGAAGCTTGTGTTACGGATACCAGATAGTTGATATACTGCATACATATAAGTTTAAATATCTTCATATTATAAATATAAACACCCATGACTGAGTGCTAACATCCGTGTTTAACAAATGAATGCCCCCTGCGGGACTCGAACCCGCAATCGCTAGCACATCAAGTAGGTTCACTAAGGCTGAGCCAAATGTATGATAAATATATTTTTCAAAAGCATTTAACTTTTTTAGTCCGGCATTCTTTACAAAAATGTGTTTTTTCGTCGTTATTATATTTGTAGTCCCGCGGCTAGTGGAGTGTAAAGCAGATGGCAATAACGGCGAGTGGACACGTCCGCGTCGCAGGTATATTTTCAGTGCAATTAACTTTTTATCGCCATCTTTTAAAGCAATTTCTGTTACATTTCTTTCTTTATACTTATTTCATGAGAATTTCACCTAATGTCTTTGGGATTTTTTCTTAAATTTTAAGAGATTTTAATACTTTTATTTTATAATTAGCATTTCCCGCGGCTTCGCACGCGTTCTTAAGACTGGAAACCAAATTCTTACTAAGTCCTGCGGTATGATATCCTGCAGAACGCCCGTCCTTCCCGTTTTTGCAACATTTTCATTGATGCTCGGCTCCTATTAGTCGGAGCGTGACTTGACTAGTATAAACTATAGATTTATAATGTCAAATATTCGCGTAAACCTAAGAAAGTATTATACATATAATACAAATATTCGCGTAAAAAGAGAGTATCTTTTTATTTGTTAAAAACTTACATAATGTGTGAGTTTTAGGTTACGGGGTAAAATCAAATTAGAAATATACTATAGACGAAACCACGCGCCAGTATTAGTTAAAATATCTCCATCTAACACAAAATAGCGTTCTCAAATATTCTACATAGCGGCGTTTAACTATTTAAAGCACCGTCAGTCACGTTGGGAATCTGACGATGAATATAACCTGTCGCATGTTCTGAGGTAAATCTTATCATTTAAATTAAAATTGTTATGTTATACTATATTTATACATATATAAAGTTAACAGTAGTAGCCCAGTAATGAGCTTGCTTGGATATTCGAGTGATGCGGGTTCAAATACGGGTCTTGCACCTCTGATATTTTCATATGCGATTCATTTCTAATATGATTACCACTTGTCTTATGTGAAGGAAAATATCGTGAGGAAACCTGCTTGTATGAGAGAACCTAGCAAGTTTTCGAAAGACATGTGGAGTTAGCCAGTGTGGTAGACTATGGCCTCGTTATGAAGGAAGGCCCAACCCCAGCTGTGGGACGTTAAAAAAAGGGCGAAATACGTATACGTGTAGTCTATCTACTATCTGGTATCCGTAACACAAGCCTCGTAGCTTACCACGGAACTAGATGGCGCTGTGTGATAATGTCCCAACATATTTATTTTGAGTCTTATCCATACATTTTTTTAAAATCTTATTGCAGTAGTTGTTATTATAGATACAATGGCTGAATATATAATTTTTAAATTTTTTTGCCTGTCTGTCTGTCCATCAATCTTTAACTACTAGAAACCATTGAACAGATTTTGATGTAATGGTATGATAATAGCTAGTTGTTTAGGCCTAGGATACTTTTTGCGGTAAAATATAGTCTGACAGATATTTTAAAAACTATACATCAGCCTCTGTATCGATAATAATGTTTATTTCAAAAATCCCGCTGAGTTTCTTTCGCCAGTTCAGAGGTTTCTTCTTCCCAACTGGTGGTAGACTCATGACGTAAGAAATTGTAACAATTTTATGCTGAATAAAATTATTTGATTTGATTTGAGTATTTAATGTACAGATTTCACTCAGAAATTTATTATATAGATGTACCTAAAATAAATATATGACCTTGACTCTAAAATTGTGTACATCTAACCGTCGGGCGGTCATCGAACTGTAGTCTGTAGCACAACAAATATGTCTGGGAATAAGAAATAGAAAGCATTTATCTAGCGTAGGATTTTAATAAATATAATACTAGCGAGTCGCCCTCGCTTCGCTCGGGCTGTTCCCTAGATTTAGCACAGGCAAAATCGCGGGATCCGCTAGTTACGCGTATAAACCTTCCTCTTGAATCACTCTATCTATTAAAAAAAACCGCAATAAAATCCGTTGCGTAGTTTTAAAGATTTAAGCATACATAGGGATATAGGGACAGAGAAAGCGACTTTATTTTATACTATGTAGTGATTCATGTATAATTGCCTTATTACCTTTGTAATTTAAAAACATTTTGTATTTGATACTCTCTGATGCTCTTATCCTTGTTCTCTAAAACAGCTAAACCGATTTTGACGGGACTTTCACTCGCAGATAGCTGATGTTATAAGGAGTATCTTAGGCGTTTACTTACTTTACTTTTAGTTTTATGAAAGATATAAAAATGGCTTCATTTATTTCAACTAACGCCCAGCGATGCGGACCGGGTTTGTAAATGTACAATAGAACTTTGACTTTTCACGAAATCATTGAACTTGTCACGATCTGTCTTTAATCAACAAAGCGCGTGGATAATCGATTTTTAGCTTATTAACAAATACGTACGCGTAATTTTAAATACATACATATTATTAGAGCGCAAATATTTGTGCTGGTCAAATAAATTATGTTACCAGCAGTAGCGAGCCTGCGAACGCTGGCACAGTAAGTAGGTTCACTGCAAACAGCCCAGCCTGTAGTCTTGTATGAAGTATACACATAGAGTTGCCAACCCTACTATATAATATAGTATCCTACTGTATTAGAGGCCCGAATACTATATTTCTGAAAAAAGAATATAGCAGGTGAACCTACTATATTTCAAAGGCATCAAACTCTAAGTAATAATATTTTAATTAAAGCTGATCTAATGGTATTTTGCTATATAAATTTAAATTGTAATAAAAGCTATGAGACATTCTTTAAAAATAAAAATTTATTAATAAAGGCTATAAGCAGCAAAAAATATTCTTTCAAGAAATAAAGTACCTGTTTGGTACCTACTATATTTTTTCTTCATTTTTCGTTATCTACTATATTTTTATGGATAATAATTGTAGAACTACTATTTTTGACCGACAAAGAGTTGGCAACCCTATATACACATGAAAATCCTAGTATTTTTTCCCACGACTTGCATAACCAGTTTACTTTCTTTTTAAGCACTTTCAATCGTTTATGTTCAAGTGAACTGTCTAGGTCTAGACCTAAGGTCGATGCACTAAAGTCACCTCCCTAAGGTTAGGTTCAAGACGGTTCGACCGTCTGGGATGAAACTTAATACATAACATTTTAATTCAAAAATAACTTGAACATTTTGCCATAAAAAGGTATACTAGTTTTTGTCTGTGACTACGCTTGATATATTTTTTATTATTTAATCGTATAATACTCTTAGATTATGATGCAATTAATTCACACTGCTATTTTTATGTGTAAAGAAGTAGGTACCTAACAGATTTTCAAAAAACTTTATAAGTAAGTATAGCTTGTACATAAAGTAAAACATGTATTATTATTATTAGAGTTACATATATAGAAATATATAATTATTACATACATGCGAAGCTGCTGGACAACACTAATAGTAACAAATCAATTTTTCAAGCAGCAGCAAATGACAATATTTATGAAAACTGAAAAGACACAAATTAGACGTTATTTAATAGCATTTCAATTCAATTACTAGTATTTTAAGAATCACTAAAAGTTGTAGTAAAAGTAGATAATAAGTAAAAGTGAAAGTGCTCTTAAACATGGCGGATCTATCATGGCCGATGGGAAAATTGTTCTATAACAATAAACTGATATAGCCTAGTAATAAAGTTGATGTACTAAGGATCACAGGTTCAAAGTCAAGTGTATACTATTTTGAATGCATGTTTGTGTGAATGATTGTTACCTTGTTACACGAAACGGCTGGACGGATTTGGATGAAATTTTGTTCTAAGATAGACTATTATTTGGAGTAACATATAAACTAAGGTTAGACATCTATTAGTGCAAAGCAAGAGAAAATGATTAGTATTATATACTAGCAAAAAACTAAGCTTTGTGAGGGCTCGCGTAATTTTTTTAACGGGTAATAATTTTCGAGACAGTTATTTATGTTCATTTTTTTAAAGGTTATAAAACTATATTTTTTTACGGATAACACATCTAGATATGAAGTTAAATTTCTTTCTCAATTTTCTCGCCCTAATTAATAGTTTTACTATCCGCTGCATATTATTCGCTAAATAATGCTAAAAAAACATGGAGAGAATTATTCTTTTACCAACGCGTTATATCCATATTATGTTACCAGATATAAATAAAACCAGTCAGTCCAGACAACAAAGTAACCAAAATCGTCCCACTCAAGTGTACGAGAATAATAATATGTATACTGTCTCTGCTCATTTGTGTGTAAATACCTTTGTATTTTTGTCCAGTTAATTAAATGTGAAGAAGTCATATATAAACAGACATTTCCTTTATTATTTAAATATTTACTATAGTAGTATGAATTATGATAACTTTATAATTTAACTTAATTGTATTTAGTCCTTTTTAAAGTCCCACTGCTAGGTATGGGCATTTCTCCATTAAGAGGGGGGCCAGCCATAGTCCACAGCACTAGCCGTGTGCGGTTTGACGACTACACGGCTTTCGAGAACTTGCTAAGTTCTCTCAGACATGCAGGTTTCTTCACGATGTTTTCCTTCACCGTAAGACAAGTGGTAATCATGTTAGAAATGATTTGCACATGAAAATATCAGAGGTGCGAGACCTGGTATTTAAACCTTCTTAACTCGGTTTCCCAAGCGAGTTCGTTATCCTAAGCTGCCACTGCCTGTTGTAACATGATTTTCCACGTAGTTTTCGCAAACAAACAAAAAAATAGAGCTTAATATTTGCATGCGAGTATGTTTTTTACTTCTTCGCGCTGAAACAGCTGAACATTTGAATGAAATTTAGCACACCGATAAGATTAAGTTGCTAATTAAATATATATTTACTTGAAATAAATTTTCTATACAATTTGCACAAGTGCAAAATTTTTACATAAAACTATGTCACCACAAAATATAAGAAATAACGTTTTAAGTCTTTAATTGAATTCAGATTTTAAATATTTGAAATGAAGTTATAAAGTATACTTACTAGCGATTCCCGCGGCTCCGCCCGCGTTTTAATAACTATTAAAACATATACATTAGTGGTAGAAGGATGCAAATTTAGGGTTATAAGAATTTTTTAACGCCAAATCATAAAAATTATTTGACCCTCTGCAGATCACCTAGCGCAATAAAAAATAGCCTACGGCATATTCTCAGACTTAAAAAATGTACACGAAAAAAATCATAAAAAGCCGTCTCGGAGGAGTTCGACAATTTTTATATTAGAGATAATTTTTGTTGCATTATTTTATTTTTCTTTGCAAGTCGGCAGTCTCGAAATACTTAGCGATCACTATTTTATCGATTCGTTTGGCTCAGTTGGTAGTTACCCTGCTTTCTGCTCCAGCGGTAGCGGGTTTGAGTCACGAATGTTTGTTCTCCAGTCATGGGTGTTTATATTTATAAATAAATAAGTAAATATTTTGGGACATTTACACACAGCACTATCTAGTTCCACGGTAAGGTACGCGCCTTGTGTTATGGATACTAGATGGTTGATATACTACACATATATAAGTTTTAAATACATACATATTATAAATATAAATATCCATGACTGGAGTAAAAAAAGTAGTATGTCAACTATCTGGTATCCGTAACACAAGCTTCCTTCGTAGCTTACCAAGGAACTATGTAGATGGCGGTGTGAGTAATAATGTGCCAACGGATTGATCTATTTAAATTTTAAAGCCTATAAGTTATTCCGTATCTTAATCTATCTCTGTACAAAATGACATCCAAAAAGGTCCAGCAGGTTAAGCTTGAGAAAGTAACAAACATAGACTCATACAAATTTTCGAATATACTATAGTTCGATTGGCTTTACATGATATTTCTGTTAATTAATACATGATATTGATATAATTTACATCCCAAATATTATTAATTAAATCGTAATAATTGTCTTTGCAATTAATATGTTCATTAAAATTAATTATATATTGTAACAGATAATTGGTTAATCTATACTAATATTATAAAGAAGTAAAGTTTGTTTATTTGTTAAATTGTAAGGGGTAATCTCGGGATCTACTGAACCGATTTTAAAAGTTCTTTCACCAATAGAAAGCCACATTATTGCTCAGTGTCATAGGTTATATAAAAAACCAAAAAATAAAAAGGCTTTTACGTGGTAGTCCGTTTTGCAAAGTGAATCGGAGAAAAAACGGTCGGATGAAAGCGTTTCTTACGAACGCTGCCTTAACTATGAAAGATATATTTTTGAGTTCTAGAGAAAAGATGTGGAGCTTGAAAATGCCTACAAAAAAGTCAACGACAGCATATGTCTAACTTTTATATTTAAGTGACAAAAAGTATTTTTTTTAATATTAGTATAGATAATTTAATTTTTAATATTAATAAAATAATTTAAATTATTTAAACACTCTGTACTAAAAAGGATTATTAACATTATGCCCAACGAAGTGGGCACGGGTCAGCTAGTGTAGTTATACAATTAAAACTAGGAAGAACCGACTATCTCTCGCGTCCGTAACTGCAGCCTAGACTTAATAAATTTCATCAAAATCCATTCAGCATTAGCTTAAAATAGTGACGGACACACATACAAGTTATTGCATTTATATATTAATATTATGCATAACATCGCTAGTACTAGGTGCTTGATTTAATCTTTAGGCCCTTGAGACCCGGACTTAGGTCACGATTTGAGAGACGGCAAAGCTTTTACATAGACTAATATAATTTCTAAGTTAATTAGTTATATACAGCCAAGAAGAACAACTGTTATCAGTGTTAATTAAATAAAATAAGTATATTTCAATTTATGTTTAACAAATAGTAAATTACACATTAAAAATATTGTCATATCGAAAATGGCGGCATATCAAAATGTGCCTAGAGCGGAACCTAGAACCGCCACAGAATACTTCCCATCCATGACAGTACGAGTAAATTTTTTGAATTATTTTTATTTGTATAATCAGACTTTCTTAATGAGCTCTTCTATATGTATGTTTGTATGTATGTTAAGTATGTCTGTTATGTATGTATATGTATATATGTATGTATAAGGATGTATGTATGTATTTATGTATGTATGTAAGTTAGTATGTTCGTATGTATGTATGTATGTTTTATGTATCTATAGTATATCTATCGAAGTCTTCGCGTAAACCTCCTACCTTACTTGCAAAAACTTACTCCTCTACCACAAGGGTTGCCTGGAAGAGATCGCTTTAAGCGATAAGGCCGCCTTCTGTACATCTTTTCTTTTTGTGTTTTTGTGTCTATTCTTTGTGTGTATTATTGGTGTACATTAAAGAGTTAAAATAAATAAATTAATACAAGAGAGTAATCCGGCATCGCAATTCAGAACTGCATTAATGAAGTCAATCCAGTTTTAATTTGAACAAATAAACGTATTCGCTTTCTCGTAATTATGTAATTGTATCTACTAATTAGTCGCGATTAATTATAATTTGTGATGGTGGCAACATTGAGTAGACGAGATTGTGTGTCATTTTGTTACGGTAAAATGGCTAAATTAATTTTGATGATATTTTGTAGGAAGTTGTAGAAGTTAATGACCAAAATTTCTGGACATGATTGCATCAGTTTGTAGTAGCTCTTGCTCCTGGTACTTCTCGGATAGCAAAGTGGACTGTGGAGCAACCCCTTGGTTGTGTGGTCTGGCCCTTGGTTAGGGGTTGCAGGATCGCTTATGCAATCAACCACGACGGCACGACGGCCCGGCAGGTCTGCCGAAGCAGTCCACACTGCCAAGGGGTTGCTCCACAGTTCACTCAAAGAAGTACCAGGAGCAACCCCAATGAGTACCAGGAGCAACCCCAATGACACACCCTCCAACACAGTGGACCCTCCCTGCGCTTCGTGGTTTCACGCCCGACCGGATTGCCGGACGCTACTGAGCCACCTTCAAAGGACGTTTTTTGTATTGACAACTATCTGGTATCTTATATCATCATCATCAGCCCTTTTTTTTAATGTCACACTGATGGGCACGGGCCTCCCTCACTACGAGGGGGATCAGGACATAGTCCACCGCGCTGGCCTAGTGCGAAGTGGCGGACTTCACATGTCTTACGAAAATTTGTTAGGTTTCCTCAGACATGCAGGTTTCCTCACGATGTTTTCCTTCACCGTAAGACATGTGGTAATCATGATTGAAAAGATTCGCACATGAAAATCTCAGAGGTGCGAGACCCGGATTTGAACCCGCATCACTCGGTTATCCAAGCGAGCGCGTTACCGCTGGGCTACCACTGTCTTTATATAAAACACGCCTCGTAGCTTACCATAGATCTAGATAATGCTGTGTATGAATGTCCCAACATATTTATTTTATTTATGTACCATTAAAAAGTTAAAAGCTTGAAAAGCTCTTGACCTATACTTTATTATACATGCGGAACATTTAAGTTCGTGAAATTATTTAAAATACGAGCTAAAACCGTTCATAATAGCTAGTATACAAGGTAACAAATTAGTAAAAAGTAATTGTCGACTATCAGATTGCCAGACTAAATGAATAGGATTTTCCAGTTTAAAAACCGAAATGATCTGAAAATTCACATTTGCTCTTGTAAAAATCGTATAAAGGAGCTAAAGAGCCCGTCTCATACATTTTGATCATTTTTGTGATAATGAAGCTATGCAGTGCGATCCTTTTAATTGATGCGTAACGGTAACGACACGTTTTAAAATGTTCTAGATGCTACTACTTTTTATTGTCACACTAGTGGTAGTCGTGCTTTATAAATTAGCGCACACAATTAAAAAAGCTTTTACCTGCGGTGCTGAGTAGCCATCAAGTTACCCACTCGACTCGCCGCGCGAGATGCATTACTTTTATAAGTGAAAAGCTCTATTATTTTATTAAAATATAAAATTTACGCTAAGTGATAAGAAAATTACACACTCGAATCTATTATAGATATTTTTTTAAGTCCGTAAGTGGTTTAATTACTAATTTAGAGTTATTTAATTATTACGTATGGGATGGCTCCCATATTATGAGTAGGTTTAAATACGAGTAAATGATACTAAGTCAAAATACCAAATAATCTAAACAAAACATCCGACGATACGCTTGGCGCAGTTTGTAGTGTATGCCAGCGGTTTCGCGGGTTCGAGTCCCGCTGGGTGCATTCATTTGTTAAACTCGGATGTTTGTATTCCAGTCATGTGTGTTTATATTTATCATATGTATGTATTTAAAGTTAGTGTATATGTGTAGTGTATCAACTATCTGGTATTCGTAACACAAGCCTCCTAGCTTACCACGGAACTAAATGGTGCTGTGTGTAATAATGTCCAAACATATTAAACTTCTTAACTCAAAGAAACTATGCAATACTGATCTGTGTTAATTACTATCAAGTATTGAAACTTTTTCGTTAAGAAAAAATAAAGCTTGATTTCAACTATTAAAAATGCAAGCAATGCCTTAAGTAAGTTAGTTTAAATATTAAGTATACATATAATATTTTTACACTATTCTCTATTTGTTTATTTTGTATATATAATGAAATATAACTAAATTAATTTTTTTTACAGGTAATTACGAGTATCTTTGAAGGAGTTACGCAGAGACTAAAAAAAGGTTTTGTATACAAGTGAGTTAGAAAATTTCGCCTTATATAGCTCTATATAATCGGTTTATTGTGTTTTATTTTATGTTTATGGTAAATAAAGAAATTATGTTCAACCAAAAAATTTTTAAGAATTCATTTATTGGGTTAACATTTTAAGGGTTAAGATAAATTTCGCAGAAGTGAGATACTTTCCCGGAGTAAAAAGTATCCTATATTTTGACCCAGATAACATAGAAAAATCATCAAAATCTAACCAGTGGTTTCTTCGTGATGCAGTGACTGACAGACTTTGTATATCCAAATTAGATTCGGATAATAATGATGTTTTCAATAAGAATTTCTAAAATAAACAATGTAAAAATTCGACAAAGTAATTTATTATAAGTATTAATTATTATAATAAAAAAAATATTTTCTACAGTATAGATTTAAAAAAAACAATACGATATATCGTACGCTATAAAAATCTTTTTAAAAAGTGCAAAAGCTTTTAGCAACGCAGTGGTTATTACAACTTACTTCGCTCTGAAACGACACTATTTACGACATGAGAATTTCTTTTTAACGGTTAATTGGCGAAAATCACTATTAACTTTTTATATTCTTCACTTTATTACATTTAATAGGAACGAAGAAGTATGGCGTAGTGGTATATCAGAGTATATTTACGATACAGGTCATGGGTTCAAATCATGGAAGCTATTAACTTTTTCGTTTAATATTTTTATTATAAATGATCTATCCTTTCGAATTTTGTCACGGATTTATCATGATTTTTGGTTCCCGACGTTTCAAATGCTTTACAGTAATCATAAGAGCTCTCCCGTGACGATTTATAATGTCAAATATTCGCGTAAACTTTAGAAAGTATTAATATTTTTATTTTGTAATAAGCGTTTTTTTCGACTTTGAGTCCTTGAAATTATATTAATTACTTAATAAGATATTAATTAAACCATTTATACAATTTCTCTATACGAAATAAAACGTAAGTAATACAATAGTATAACAAATACAAATAAGGTAAAAACATTAAAAAAACAACTGAATTGAGAATTACTTCCTTTATTTGAGGTCGGTTGAAAGAAAACTTAAAAACATCAATAAAAATAAACTATTAACCACAAAAAGTTACATCGAAACCGACTAACGGCAATCCGTTAGATTCAATAAGCTACAAGTTAATTAAAGATTCAAACGTAAAAAAATCAATAAGAAAAACCATTTAGCTCTTCTATTTTTTTTATCATTACTAGAGAATCACCATAGATAGGCTCTGCTTGGGTTCGAACCTGTAACCTAGTCTATATACAATTAAACGAAGAGTTTTATTACGATTATGATTAATTTAAATATGCTATAAGTTTACTGAAATAAGAAGTTTGAAAAAACCTTTAAAATTTTTGTTCGATTTTGTAGAATTCAATGAAACATTTAAACTGAAACTAAAATGACTATTACGTTTAACGACAAGTAAATTTGAACTATACCGTTACACTTAAAAAGCCGTAACGAATAAAAAAGAAGGACAAAAGCGCCTATTGACAGACAGTGCGTTGACTTTACATTTATTTATACATAATAATAGAATTCTATCCGAGTCAAATTTGTACATTTAATAATACTTTCTTAGGTTTACGCGAATACTTGACATTAAAAATGAAACTATCTTTTCGGATTTTGTCGCGGATTTCTTATGATTTTTGGTTCCCGACGTTTCGAATGCTTTACAGCAATCATGGTCACGGTATCTCCCGTGACCATGATTGTGATTGACCAAGATAGTTTCATTTTTAATATCTTATTGAAATAGTATTATCGTTATAGAGTCTGAATCTATAGCTTTTAGAGTTTTCTGTCTATCTTAGAACGTATCACGAGAAAAGCATTGTCGTATTTTGTTGGAATGGACCTAGGACGTAGTGGAATTTTTCTGGTCTGGAGTGGCATACCACATATAGTCTGGTCTTTTTTAATGGTACAAAGGGGGCAAACAGGCAGGAGGCTCACCAGATGGGAAGTGATCACCTCCGCCTATGGACATCTGCAACACTGCAGGGCTTGCAAATGCGTTGCCGGCCTTTTAGGAAAGGAGGGATGAGGGAGGGAGGACGGATGGGGTGTGGGCCTCCCGGACTCTCACTTACCGGACAAAACGCGACAGCATAGCTGCCACTTAACGCGGTCTTCTGTGAGAGAGTGGTACTATACGGGGCGTGCCGGCCCATTCGGCCCCTACCCGAAGTTAACAAGCATGACACTACCACTAAATAGTTGTAGTGCCATGTCTAGCTTGTTCTAGTCTAACAAGCGAAAAATAGATAATTAAATATGGTAGTGTAGCTTTAAATCACTTTTGCAATCAAAGAGCAATGGCCAGCATATCATCATAGAACAATGCACCCAACGTCCTTGAGTCATGCCTTTCCATACACTTGTAGCGCGATTTGTACGTGTATAGTGTTAATAATTGAATGTAGGCGACAAAATTTATTAAAAGAAAGCTGTTACTAAATATAGTCTCTTGGTATTTATAGGAAAGTCGCGGGTTCACTTATTGTAGGGTGCATGCTTGTAGTGCATTTTTTTCAGCCCTCGTTAACGCCTCACTGCTAGGCATGAGCCTACCTTGAATCTGACAGGGTCCAGGCCATAGTCTGCCGTGCTAGCCTAGTGCGTGTTGACGGACTTCACATGTCTTTAAAACTTGCTAGGTTTTTTCAGACATGCAGGTTTCCTCACGATGTTTTCCTTTACCGTAAGACAAGTGGTGATGATGATAGAAATGATTCGCACATGAAAATATCAGAAGAGTTGAACCCGCATTACTCGGTTATCCAAACGAGTGGGTTACAGTTACCACTGACGATATTTTTTCAATAAAAAGAAATATCGTCAGTGGTAACTGACGATATTTTTTCAAAAAAAAAAGCATTATTTAAAGCTAATTTAAAAAAGATTTTTTCGTTATTTATCATAAAGATTTAGGTCCTCCTCCAGTCTTCACGTATAATATTAGAAAATTTCCCTCGGGAACGTATGGGACCAATCGTATAGATATCTGTCCGTCTTAGTGTCACGAATGCCTTCTTCTGAATTTTACGACGCAAATCGTGGAAGGGAAAGTAAATTTATAACATAGCTTTTCCCCCCGACTCTGTTCCATTAGTTTACTCATATGTTGTTTAATTTACATATATGTAGGTATTTTTAGAAAATCTTACTGAAAATGAAGTTATAGTTTTTAGATATTTTATCTGTCTTGAATGCATCACTAAGCAGGTCCTTCAAAATCGATGACACGTTTGGCTCAGTTTGTACTTACTACTGTATCAACGGGCGCAGGTTTGAGTCCCGCTGGGGGCATATATCATAGGTGTTCATATTTATAATATGTATGTATTCAAAGTATGTCTAGTATTAATAACATAAGCCGTAGATTACTTAAAACTAAATGGTGTTGTGTCTCAATGTATTCATTTATTTATTTATAATCGAACCTATGACTTCCTCAAAAGACATAAGTTCAAATCCACACGACTATATTCTCAATAGTAGAATAATATAATGACTAAATGAGTTTCCAAGTCACGTAATTTTGCATAAGCGCGTTTCTAAAAACGTCCGCTATTATTGAAATTGCAATTGTTAGTCTGTATATAAGTTGAAGTATAACTTCGATATTAAAAACAGCACTAAAAAGCTAGTAGGAAGCTGTTAAGAAAGTATAGCTTTACGTGTTAAGATACTAAATGGGAGCTTTGCGCGGCAAAAGCTTCGGAAATGCTTTAAAAAGAGAATGTAACTCGTTTAAAGAGCTACATTGAATATGAAACGTTTTATCGCATCTTATAATATTAAATGAGCTCATGTATATTGAAATGAAGCCAAATTCTTTCTGACATAAACGGTCTATCCGACGCAAAAAGAATTTTTCAAATCCAACCAGTAGTTCCTGAGATTAGCGCGTTCAACCAACCAAACAAACAAACTCTTTAGCTTTATAATATTAGTATAGATTTAATTTGTTAATGGGATAGCCCAGCTTGGGTAACTGAGTAACGCGGGTTCAAATCCAGGTCTCGCAGATATTTTTCACGTGTTAATCATTAACAACATTGATTACCACTTGTCTTAAAGCGAAGGAAAACATCGTGAAGAAACCTGCATGTATGAGAGAACCTAGCAAGTTTTCGATAGACATGTGAAGTCCGCCAATTCGCACTAGGCCAGCGTGGTGGACTATGGCCTGTTCCCTCGTATCGATGGGAGGTACCAGTGCCCAACAGTGGGACGTTAAGAAGGGCTGAATATATTATTTCGTATGTTTTGATAGTAGCTTTTCATAATAAAATTGAGCTATCTCTATATTTTACATAAATACATAATACATAGTGTACGTTCTAAAAAAACGTAACTTTTCTGAATAAACACGATCTTTTTAAAAATAAACCCACCAACTCACGTATTATAATTTACATCAATAACTAGCTACTTACACTCGCTCCTTTCTGGTTCGTCCCTAGGCACTTTTTAACAGATGTTAGACAGACAGAAAAAATCTAAAACCATAGATTCTGTCTGTATATCGATATCTAGCATTTTCCGCGGCTTCGCACGCGTTTTATATGATACCTCGCAGAACTAACGCCCGCCCTTCCCGTTTCTGCAACATTTTTCATTGATGCTCCGCTCCTATTAGTTGTAGTGTGATATAATATAGCCTATAGCCTTCCTCGATAAATGGACTATCCAACACAAAAATATTTTTTTAAATCCAACCAGTAGTTCTTGAGATTAGCGCGTTCAAGGGATATAAAACGTATACAGGGGCTTACCCGAGCGAAGCGAGAGTGTCTTATAAATCAAGAGTCGCGACGAAAAGGTATAGGAATCTAGTACTTTAGTTCAGAACCCATTTGTTAAATCGTGCGTTATTCGATAACCATTGAGGTGAATGACAAGAAAATTGCCTAGAATAAGATGAAAATAAAGTATAAAATTTCAAGCCACTAAAATATGCTTAATGCTAGTTCGTTTCTAGACTTTCCTTTTAGTCTACGACACATGAATACTATTGAAACGAGTGGTAATAGGAGCCCATTGGCAATGCGCTCGCTTGGATAACTGAATGATGCGGGTTCAAATCCGGGTCTCCCAAAAAAAACCTCTGATATTTTCATGTGAGAATCATTCTTTCATAATTACCACTTGTCTTACGGTGAAGAAAAACATCGTGAAGAAAGCATGTCTGAGAGAACCTAGCAAGTTTTCGAAAGACATGCTCAGTCTGTCAACTCGCACTTGGCGTGGTGGAGTATGGCCTGATCCCCCTCATATTGAAGGGAGGCCTACCCCTAGCAGTGGGACGTTAAAAAGCTGTGTGGAGTATTCTCGTAAGTAACAGACAAACAAACATTTCGTATAAACAGACATAGGACTCCGATTCAATTGAAATCATTAAGAATTCTTTTCGTATAATTTACCGCTTTCCATATGACGCTTTGAGCCTCCTTTTTAGGGTGCCGTAGCCTAAAGGCGAAAACGGAATTGTTATTCTTCTTATAATTGTCACGACTATTTATATTCGACTGTGCGATGCAAAAGAGGGTAGTGTGTTTTTCGGTCTATGTATGTATGTTTGTTCGTTTGAAGCAAAATTAATATATTTGTAGTAAATTTCGAAAAATACAAAAAAAATACAGGATTGGCAACTTTGTTATCTTCGTTACATTCTTTACTACGTTTCTAAGTAATTTTATATTCAAGCCAATAGCTTTAGAATCGTACGCTTCTATACATCGTCGTAAAGATAGTTTTTGTTTTAATTAATATTTCTCATAAAAAACTTATTCACTCGGATTCGAACTTGCGTACTTTACAACCATTGATCAGCATAAACCTATGATTTATAACACAGTAGAAAGCAAGGCCTTTACGCTCTATCGTCCTCCGTAAATAGAGTTGCAAGCGTTACATTAAAAAACGTATTTTTGTATTTGTTAAGTGCATATGCCTTTTGTGATACAACTTTTAGTACATTAAAAGGTTTGAATGAATCGGTATATCTTTTGCGGTTTACATATTTGTCTATACGTCTATCTTTTCGCATACATCAAGTGGAAAAGGGTAGACGTGTTTTAATGGAGTTTTATTTCTATACATTTGACAGCAAACTATAAAGTTTCTTTGAACGTTTTAACCTGCGAGTTATTTTGACTTGTGGCTTTGTACACTCGGTTTAAAATTTTGTAGGACTTACCCGTTTTTTCTCTGTTATTTGTTTTCTTAACCGATTACGAAGTTTAAAGTCGTGTAGTGTTCTAGATTATTCAACATCGATATCTTAACTAGTATCTCATTCGTTCCAAAGGACCTTAATATACATTTCCCACATGTTGTCCCGCAGTAAAAAATATACTACTAGACATCAAAACATAATAATAACACATATATTAATTTTAAATACATACATATATTATAAATATGAACACCCATGAATGGAGTATAAACATTCGTGTTTAACAAATGAATACCCCCAGCGGGACTCGAACCCGCGACCCCTGGCGCAGAAGCCACTACCAACTGAGCCAAACGTGTCGTCAAAAATTTGTTCAAGTATATCATTTATTCAGAATTTTGTTGTCTTTTCACATGTCAACTTACCTTGTGATTATTTAAATGAACCGGATGTACCGAATTAATAGCTGTTTCTTTTGTTCCTATGGAATAATTTAGAATTTTGATCGATCTTTAAAACAGATGATAGATAAAAACACGCACGAGTTATTTTTCTATATAATAAATAATGTGAGTCCGTCCGTCCCCTAACTTTAGCTGTACGTGCATTATCTCTTCCGGAACAGGTGGTACAATTACGCATAATGACGTAACAAAAAGTATTTTTTTGATTCATATCTCGTAAACAGGAAATGCACAACTCACGTAAATAGTTACGTAGTTGGTAATTTTTAAATTATATGTTGGGACATGTTGGGACGTGGTAAGCTACTAAGGAAGCTTGTGTTACGGATACCAGATAGTTGATATACTACATATATAAGTTTAAATACATACATATTATAAATATAAACACCCATGACTGGAGTACAAATATTCGTGCTCAACAAATGAATACCCCCAGCGGGACTCGAACCCGCGACCGCTGGCGCAGAAAGTAGGGTCACTACAACATATAATATTTATGTATGTATTCAGCCCTTTTTAACGTCCCACTGCTGGGGGTGGGCCTTTAATACGAGGGGTATCAGGTTATAGTCCGCCACACAGAACAAGTGCGGGTTGGCGGACTTCACTTGTCTTTCGAAACCTTACTTGGTTCTCTCAGACATGCAAATCCTGATGATGTTTTGCTATGTTGGTGATCATGTTCGAAATGATTCGCACCCTTAAGACCCGGATTTGAACCCACTTCACTCTGTTTGTTACCACTGAGCTGCTTTTTTATCTATATTAATATTATAAAGCTGAAGAGTTTGTTTGTTTGTTTGGTTGAACGCGCTATTCTCAGGAACTACTGGTTCGATTTGATTTTTTTTTAGAACGCTTGCGAAGCCGCCGGAAATGCTAGTTTATTATATAATTGCAGAATTTTACTTCGACAATAGAAATGAACTTGTATACGGCTATATTTTTATCTATTTTTATTAGATCACTTGCCGACTTCAGTTTCGATAGTATTTAGCGAAAAATAATTGAATTTTCTACTTTCTTTAAGAAAAACACTTGTATTTCACTCTCCATAAATGATTTTCTATAAAAAGTGACCGGAAGCTATCTAACGGTCGTCACTTCCTGTCACGCTCCAACGCTCCACTGAACTATTGGGGACATCGAAATAACTGCTTTTAGTGCTTTATCAAATTTCTCAAAACAGCCAAAATTTAACATAATAAAAAAATAAATATGTGGGACATTATTATACACGGCGGCATTTAGTGTTAAGCTACGAGGCTTGTGTTACGGATACCAGATAGTTGATATACTACACATATATAACTTTAGCCGTTAGCTTTTCACTAAATGCATATAAAAGTATATACGATACGCAGTAACAACAAAAAACCAATTCTGTTTGTTCCGGCTAATCTCTGAAACGGCTGGATCGATTTTGACGGGACTTTCACTCGCTGATAACTAATGTTATAAGGCGTAATTTAGGCTACTTTTTAAACGACTTGAAAAAAGTAGAAGGTAAGTAAGTAAGAAATAACTCTTTATTGTACACCCAAAAACAGAAGAAAATAAACAGAAACAGAAAAAAATAATTAATTATTTTAACTAGCGGAGCCCGTAGCTTTGCTGACGCTAAACCTTGGGACGCACCCGAGCGAAGCGAGGGTGACTCGCTAGCTATAAATATAAACACTCATCACTGAAGTACAAACATCCTTGATCAACAAATGCCCCTAGTGGGACTCGAACCTGCGACCTCTGGTACAGCAAGTAGGATCACTACAAACTGAGCCAAATTGTGTCAAATGTCATCACTGCACTAAATATAATTGGAAATTAGTTTTTCATCAACTTAAAAAGTCTAGTCTTCAACAAACAAACTTACATAAGCTCTCCGCCGACAAAAATACAGAGTGTGGGAATAAAACCCCATCATAACATGAATTACGTTATAATCTAACATAACGGTTATTACCGCGGTATAATGCAGTAAGAGTTATATTTTATTGAAATATTTCTAAATGAAAGTGAGCTATTGCGAAATTCTTTGGTCTTGGCTAAGGTAGTGCCACCTTTCGGCGAAATGTATTACTTATAGTCTACTACTACTACTAGGTAGTCTAAATCTTATGTAAATCAGTCGAATAAACATAGACTTATGCAAAATTTCTAACGAAACTAGTGACTCCTCTAACTTCGTTCCGGTTCTCTTCACTACATAGTATAAAACAAAGTCGCTTTTTCTGTCCCTATATCCCTTTGTATGCTTAAATCTTTAAAACTACTCAACGGATTTTGATGCGGTTTTTTTTAATAGATAGAGTGATTCAAGAGGAAGGTTTATATGCATAACTACCGGATCCCGCGGCTTTGCCTGTGCTAAATCTAGGGAAGAGCCCGAGCGAAGCGAGGGCAAGTCGCTAGTTATTTATATATGTCTAATCCACAGAAAAGATTATAGTTTTTCACCTATTCCGTAGTCTAATGTAAACACAAAAATTAAAAATCACACAAGGCACTCAGTTACGACGTGAAAGAATCACAAACAAACACACAGTTCTGTCACAGTTAGGGCTTATCCGTACTATAATGCCATTCGCAGATTCATTCTTAGTCCTATCTTGGTCTTCAATTATACAAACAGATTTTGCGATTCATTAACGATGAATAAAATTCATATAGAACTATCGAATGGATTGGAGTAAAATGTTTACGAGATTGATCGAGACTGGAATGCGATTGACCAAAACTTGACTGTTACGTACGGTATAGTATGAATGCACACATATATTTCTTACTCGATAATATTTTACCAAACCGAGATTATAAGCGAACGACGATATGACGAACTATAAGCGACATTGTAGTGAGGATCAGGCCTAAGACTTTTGTAGAGTAGTAAAAAATTGTATAAAACAGATAAGCTGAAGGATATGCGTTGCGATAACTCTCATATAGAACAGGTAGAACTTCTTTTTTATGTAAATTACGCAATTTCAAACCAGTTTCGCTGGTTTTTTGCGACTAGCTACGAAATGATGACAAGAATGTGAATTAGTTCGTTTTAATTTGTAAATTTCGTTTTTTTACCAAATTTAAAATGAACGATAAACGTTTTTTGTTTTAGACTATCCAACTTGCAACCCAATGTGAAAATATACATATATTATTTATATACATACATACACGCATTATAATATATACGTATGTATGTCTCGAACTAAATTTTTTTCGTAATCGGGTAAATAGGGAACTTCTAGTGTGATTTTACTTGATAATTCTGTATAGACAATTCGCAATTGTATATTTTATTATGTCTTTTAAACAAGCGAATACCCTCACTTTGCGCGGTGTCACTAGCTAGCCTGTAGGTAGCCTATACTTCAGTACATACTCTAGCTGTGTACTAAACCTTATCGAAATCCTTCCAGCAGCTTCAACGTGGTAGACAAATATACTCGTTCAAAATTTCGCATTTATATATTTATGATCGGTCAATAAACGATTATATTAAAATGTGAACATATATCCATAATATAATATGAGAACTCAATAATGATTGTTGCCAGCTTGACTTAACCCAAAAAATTGTAAAACCTGCACATTATCATCAGGTCTTCTTCTTTGCCACCAACGGTTTGCCCTCTATTGGGCAAACTTCCCATGAAATGATCCATGGTCTTTCGATACCATAGAACCTAACTGTGTTATTGTACCTGAGGTGAATGACATCAGATCTAATTTATTCTATTTCGCAGGATCGTTAGTTTTACATATATTATGTCAACCAAATGAGTCGAGATACGTAATGACATGTTTTATTCATGTTATTCATCACGTTTTTACCAAAACGGCCGTACACATACCACATTTAAATCTACCCACGCTTCAAAACCTCGTGAAAAACCAGCAAAATTGCCCATTTTTAACATGAGACTTAAAAAATCGCATCGATTTAACCAGCGTATCTCGAGTTATCCACAATTAAATAGACACATACATATATATATATATATATATATATATATATATATATATATATATATATATATATATATATATATATATATTTATATTTACATCAGGTTCACCCCCAAACATGTATCAAATACGAATTCAATAAATGTTCGCTGTACATCTCTGACCTAGTTACAGGTACTATATAACAACATAATGGTATTAGCTTCTACGTCACTTCATGAATAAAGTATACGATTAATAAAATATTTAAAAACACACTCGAATTCATAATGTAACGTTGAAGGTTTTCATGTTAATTATAAACAGAAAACTCGTGACAGCGTCCCTAATGAAGTTTTGTTAATCTCACGAGACCCATATTTGGGATTGGTGTCCCCCCCACTCCCACTTTATTACTTATGGCACGACTTTTATTAAGGTAAAAGTTTGTATGTGTGTTTATATGTTTGTTAATCCTTCAAAATAAAAAAAAACTGGACGGATTTTAATGAAATTTAGTACACATATAGGCAAAAAGATAGAAAAATAATATTAGTCCCGCTGAGTTTCTTTCGCCAGTTCTTCTCAGGTCAGAGGTTTCTTCTTTCCGAACTGGTGATAGACTCATGACGTTCAGTAAGAAATTGTAACAATTTTATGCTGAATAAAATATTTTGATTTAATTTGAAAAAAATAATAACCTGGAGTAAGTTGTTTAATAACAAGCTACTCTAAGATTAGACTTTAGTGACGCTCGCGAGCAAGGATAGTGTAGAATAATCACGTGTAACTGCATTTTTGTATAAAACATGGATAAATAAGCAAGAATGCCGCGCGTAAACTATTTTACGTACGAATTTCAATTTCAGTGATCGTGCATGGCGGTCCTTAGGGAGTAAACGACAAACGACTGACAGCTGTCACTTGGAATTGACAGCTTCATTAGTGCCTTATTGTATGCTTTTTTCACGTTTCCCCCGAAAATATGGAATTGGGTCAACATATGTAATATGTAGGTACGCTTTGACAAACAAAACTTTTGGTATCACTACGAAATTTATATATTTCTTATATTATACTCGTACGGTTCCACCGCCCAAAAATCTTGCTAGTTAGATGAATCTGCTATAAATTAATTGCCTGCGGTGTGCCAGCGGTCGGGGGTTCGAGCCCCGCTGGGGGCATTCATTTATGAGCACACGATGTTTGTACTCCAGTCATGGGTACATTTAAAATGTATGTATTTAAACTTATATATGTGTAGTGTATCAACTATCTGGTATCCGTCACTTAATCCTCGTAGCTTACCACGGAAGTAGATGGCGCTGCGTGTAGGTAATAACGAGCTTTTGCTCGCAACGTTGCTCACGTGGAAGGTTTACCCATCTTAACCATCTTTAAAATACAATATTTAAAAAAAATCCTTTATTTATATGTATTCAGTCGTTTCACAGCCCTACTGCTGGGCATGGGCCTCCCTTCATAGCCATAGTCCACCACGCTGGCCTAATATGTAGGTTGTTTCCATCATCTAAGGACATGGGTTAGTAATGATTTGCACATGAAAATATCGGCGGTGGAACACCCGGATATGAACCCGCTTCCCTCAGTTACCAAAGCAAGCGTCTTACCACTAGGCTACCGCTGCCAATTTTAAATAATATGATCTAATAATAATATAGCGATAAAATAAATTTTTTATTGGAAATTATTAAAGGGAGAAAATGCGGGTATATAAAGAATTTTTAAATCATCTCATTAAAATTTCACCTTTCAATCTCACCGTAACCGTTTACGCCACTTCGTGTATTACATTAAAATTTAATTACTATACCGTTGTCTTGTAATACGTTGAAGTTAACACATTAGAGAGTGCAGTTTGTCTGATTTACTACATATATTTTTACATTATTTAAAGCTTTTCCCGATACGCTCAACAATCTATTGTAAACTCTGCGACAGGACGGACTTCCAATTACACGTTATTACACATTAAATAATATGTATTCTTCTATTCTTATTATAATTATATATTCCACAGCAAATATTACCAGCAATACTTTCAACAGCAATTATATTATTTAATCTATACTGTCCGAAGTAATGAATCGAAAATGTGTCACTCACCGATTAAACAGAACTTATAAAACCTTATCCCACCCATTTTACAGCGCTATCAGGTAGTCAATTCAACTCCCAATAAAGTAAATTGATAATAGAATAAAAATAGTCAATACCAGTCCATATTCATTATCCATTAAATACATAGAAGTTAACACTATATAGTTTTTTGAATTTTTGTCTGTCTTTAATTTGTGTATGTTTAAACGTATCACGAGAAAACTGCGGAACAGATTTCGATGGAATTTAGTGTGATAATAGCTTGGTAGCTACGAGTTGGTGGGCTCCATGTGACTTATCATCTTATCCGTATCATGTTAAAAATTATTCCGATATGAAAATATAAGTTGTAAGACCTGAGATTCGAACCTGGTTCCTTTGATTGCTACAACCACAGCCTTAACTTTCTTGCGCCAGCAGTCGCGGGTTTGATTTCCGCTGGGGGCATTCATTTGTTAAACTCGAATGTTTGTGCTTCAGTCATGGTACTACAACTATCTGGTATCCGTAACACAAGCTTCGTAGCTTACCACGGAACTAGATGGCGCTGTGTGTAATAAGTCCCAACATATTTATATTTAAAAAAATCTTGTATTACTCATACAAAATTTTTTATAGCCTTTCACTAATTGATGAATGTTTAGTTGTTTAGAAAGTCGATGTACAGATAATTGGTATCTACCGTCGCACGTCGATGGGAAAATGTGCTTCAAAACTTGTTTTTAGCCATCTTAATCGCTAGTATAAGCTGAATTGACAGCTACGACTATAACTTGATTAACGCGTGGCAATTAAAAGCTTAATTACATGTCCCGAGCTCGATTCGATATTGAGACAGTTATGAAACGTCAATTTTATGGTAATTTTACAGTTTGCTTGATGTAAATTGCTTACAAATTGTTGGTAATATATTGTCTGTGTCATAATATGTATACTATAGCTTTTAATCAGTTAAAAAACTTGATGTTGCTCTCTCTCTCTTGTCTAGTGTAAAATGTAAAAACCACGTCGTCTTTTTGTAAAACTTAAAATAAAAAAAACACTGATTAATAAAAAAAGCTCTTTATTTAAAACTTCCACCCAAGACAAATAAATATAAGAAATAAGTTTATAAGTGTAAAAAATACTTAATTTACAAATATTTTGTTTGATAGCATTAGTTAGTAAAAAAATCTAGCATTTGGGTAACTTAAAAAGTACCAGTCTAGCTTTCGACTTTCGAGCAGAACACACACGCACAAACACAGGAATTAAAAAAAACTAACTTCAGTCCATTTTTTTTTTCAAATAGGTATGTTTATCGATATTATAGCACACGAAAATCCACGGGCAAAAATCAGTCTGTACAATATTTTCTTTTCACAAAAACTGATAAAATAAATATACCTTAAAATAGAAGTCTAAGTAAAACCTAACTATTCGTGTAGTTTCCCACGCTTGAGTTCAACGTTTTCTATTACTATGAGAATTTTTGCGTAACCTTTTCGATAATAACTTCATTAATGTACTAGAAATTATTATTTAATTTTCGAAGAAATTTCTAGCCTGAATGTTATCATCATCATCAGCCCTTTTTAACGTCCCACTGACGGGCACGGGCCACCCTCAGACCTCAGTACGAGGGGGATCAGGTCATAGTCCACCGCGCTGGCCTAGTGCGTGTTGGCGGGCTTGACATTTATTCACGGGTTTTATCAGACATGCAGGTTACCTGATGTTTATGATGACACGATGTTTTCCTTCACCATAAGACAAGTGGTAATCATGATATAAATGATTCGCACATAAAAATATCAGAGGTTCGAGACTGGGATTTGAACACATCACTCGGTTATCCAAGCGACGCGTTACCGTTGAGCTACCACTATGTTATCATTGTTATGTAAATAGTTTAATCTCATTTACGACATTTATTTATTGAATGACCCAACAAACCATATGAATTATTTTAATCTGTCAACGTAAAAAGAAAGTGTTATAAAAATTTGTATAGAAAAGTGAACAGCGAAATCCACGACACGGAACTCGAACTCAGGAGTCAGGACCTTCAGTATATATTGACCACTACACCACTGAAGCCACTTCATATAATCTACATCAGACCAAGGCATAAGTACTGAGTAATATAAATTTTGATGCACCGAAATGAACGCTGTTGGATTAGCACTCCACTTTAATATTTACACGAACTACTTCATTAGATTGTAGTCGAGGAGTGCAACACTAGATATGTATGTACATGAAGTTTTGTCTGCAATACTAAATTTAATTTAAATTGAAAATAAAAGGATCTTAAAATTGGTATCTAAATATATAACGTTTCTAATATAGCTTAGTTGTAGACTGTGCTTGCCCAACTGTGGGATGGGGCGGGGTTCTAGGGTCCTAAAAGTAAAAAAAAAAGTCAGTGTCGGACCACGCTACATGCTAATGCATGTATCGCTAGTTTTAAGTTTAAAAATGTAAAACGCCAAAAAATAAAAAAAAGTACACAAAATTTTAATAAAAAAAGGCACGGGCGCTTAACGCCTGTGGATGACAACATGTATAAAAAAAAAGTATAGCTTAGGTTAAAAACAAGTTTTAGATTCGCTTCGCTCGGGTTCATCCCTAGATTAAAGCGAGCGGAGCTGTTTCCGCTAGTATTTTTTTACATAAACTTGAAAAATTATATACCTTAACAATTCTCTTGAATCACTCTATCTATTAAAAAAACCGCATCAAAATTTTATTTTTATTTTTATACATAGGGACAGACAGACAGCGGGAAGCGACTTTGTTTTATACGTAGTGATTATATCCATCTGACCTTATCATGTATTTTATAACAGTTTTATGCAAAAATATAAACATTAGGTTTTTCAGAAAAGACAATTATGTATAAGTAGTTAAAAATAAGCCTTATGTAAATACAGATCCAAATCTTTAAAGCAATTTTCCGAATACACGAAATAATAAATATTGAATACTAATACAGCAATAATATTTTATATAGTTTATGAATGTAAAACAGGTATGGTACAATGGTACCATGACGATCGATGGTGCTTCAAACTTAAATCTGATCTAAGGCCATTGTATTGATATATATCGCGACAGTAACATAGATTTTGTTTGAATCAAAGGCTGTAAAGATGACCGTATGACTTATGTATGTTTGTATGTATGTATGTATGTATGTATGTATGTATGTATGTATGTTTGTATGTATGTATGTATATATGTGTGTATGTATGTACAGAAATGGCATACAGAAAGGAAATTTAACTGTTTTTTCTTTAGTGAAACTTATATCTACCAATCGGAAACCGTCAAATTCCTACCAGCCTTTTCTAGTACTTGACTTGAAGCAAATCGAGAATCGTTTTAAAAGCTATTTCTTTCCGGACATTGCGGAGAACAATATTTCACACATTTTCTTAGTACAGAAAGTAAAAACTATAGACTTTCATAGTTTTATTAGAAACCTCAGTTAAATGTTAGTCCAGACCACTTTTAGCTATCTTTATTACAAATTTCACTCAAAATAAGCACAGGCAGCGATAGTCGGGAGCCAGCACTAGCACAAAACAATGGTTTTACCAACAAGCGTTAACAGAACACGCGATCGTTCGCGACCTAGTTCAGTTTTAATTGCCTAATGGCGGTTGATAAGTTAGGTTACATTTTAATGTTCTATAAACATTATTAAGGCAGTAGTAGCCCAATGGTAGCGTGCTCGTTTGATAACCGAGGGATGAGGGTTAAAATGTGGGTCATGTCTAACATGATTACTACTTGTCTTACGGGGAAGGAAAACATCGTGAAGAAACCTGCATGTCTGAGAGAACCTAGCAAGTTTTCGAAAGACATGTACAGTTCGCTAACCCGCACTCGGTCAGCGTGGTAGACTATAGCCTGATCCCCTCATATCGAAGAGAAACCCACTCCCAGCAGTGGGACGTTAAAAGGTCCCCCTAATAATAATTATTATAACACTTGTGGCTGCATATGTCACTTCCGAACCTATCAAATATTTCGATAAAGACAAACAAATCTTTTAAAATTACATGTATATATGTGTAAAATATATTGTATTAAACTTTATCTTATAGTAATTGAATTTTGTAGAAAATATGGTATTTTTAAATTATCTTAGGCATAATTAAAAGGTAATTAAGAAAAATGACAGTTCTAGTTATTCAAAGTTGGTAGTATATTCTTTACAGGGATGAAGAATAGGGGATGATGTGTAACTTTGGAGTTCGGAGCGGAGGAAATTATACACATGTTGAATAAATTATTTGAGGGGAGTGATGCCGCGGGGAATACCTAGTTTCCTATTAATATTACAATTAATGCGAAAGTTTGTTAGAATGTATGGATGTATGTTTGTTACTTTTTCACACAAAAACTAGTGAATGGATTTTGATGAAACTTTACAATAATGTAGCTTACACATCAGAATATCACAGAGGTTATAATTTATAAAGATACTCTAGCGCAACCTTCGGCTTCGCTTGCGTTAAATCTAGGGACGAAACCAAGCGAAGTGAGGGCCAGTTGATAGTGTAATATAAATCAAACAGTAGTATACTTGCTTGGCATAAACAAAAATTAAAAAATCAAAATATTATTTATTCAAATAGACTTTTAAAAGTACTTTTGAATCGTCATTTTTACAATATTCAAAGGCTGGCCTTTTCTGGGTTTTGCGAAAAGTGCTGTTTTTTGACGTCAAGTCTAGAATTCCCGCGACACCTTCGTCAATACCCATTCTTTAATATTTTCGAAGCGAACTCAATTCTAATATATTGAAAAATTTAAACCTTCATATTTTCACAGAGAATGCCATTTTAAAACTGACTTTAGATCATATTTATATGGAAATAGGTGTTAAAATTACCTTTTCTGTAGAATTTATAGTATCAAAATTTAAACGCAGTTTCCGGTCTATTTATTCATGATATTGAATTCTACATCGGTTCGATAGAACTGTTGTCGCGAGAGCTGAAAAATTCTGCATGATAGTGTTACATGCCATTTCCTAAGTGGAATGTAAGTAACACAATAACTATGAACTAGCATCCCCAATACTTCATTCATCATCATCATCATCATAATCATCAGCCCTTTTTAACGTCCCACTGCTGGGCACGAGCCTCCCTCAGTACGAGCGGGATCAGGCCATAGTCCACTGCGCTGGCCTAGTGCGTGTTGGCGGACTTCACATGACTTTCGAGAACTTGCTAGGTTCTCTCAGACATTCAGGTTTCCTCACGATGTTTTCCTTTACCGTAAGACAAGTGGTAATCATAAATCAATCAAAATATCAGAGATGCGAGATCCGGATTTGAACCCGCATCACTCGGTTATCTCTCCCGTGAACATGATTGCTGTAAAGCATTAGTAACATTGGGAACCGAAAATCAAAATAAATTCTGGAAAAATAAAATACATAGCAACCCATAGTAGTAGTAAAAGTTTCACGAATTTATCAAAATTCAATCAATCTAGAGCAAAAATGAAATTAAGCTGGTTGTCACACAATGGAACACGCGAGGTGAAAAATAAATATCCTATTCCATTATGTAGTTGGCATGTCGGTGTTTAGGGCTAGGTGCAGGTGCGGCCTCGTATATTTCACACCCTTGCTAGGGTGGCGCTGTATTAGAAAACTATAGATGTTTTAGTAACTTCCGTTTCTCTTGAACCGGAAGCGGAAGTAGGAATGACCAAAATGAAACCGAAAAATGTTTTTTAATTTATCTTCATCTGTACCATAATGCTATATCCATTGTCAGGTAACCAAAGTTCAAGACCGGCAAAATATAGTTATATATGAATCGATTCTTGTCATGTTATCTTTCTTTTAATACGTACATACATAACTAAAACTTCGTTTTTATATTATTTAACTAAACAGTTATTTTTCAGTAAAAGGTATCCTATATGTCGAACAACTATCACCAAATTTCATATAAAATTACACATAAACAGACAAAAACTCTAAAAACTAAAGATTCGGCCTCTATATCGGAAATTTTATTATATTGACTATAGATTTACGAGTATAGCTTCGCACACTTTCCAACAACTTCCTTCGATGGAACACACAACGAAATCTATTAGCTACCTGTCGCGTTTTATGGCACAAAGTTGTAGTAAATTGCAAACTTTTTGCCATATTATTACCTTTTGAAATTCCATTAGTTAAATTACAAAAAGTTGTTGGAAGGTACTAGGTTCAATTGTTTTCTAAGTAATAGCGGTTTTCACTTATAAAGCTATTATCCATAGCTTTACCCTACATATTCATAATTTACACTCGTTTCTACCTAAGTATATTCTAAAAATAATGTGTTTTAATTGTTTGTAAATACCCTGTAAGTTGTAACATATTCGCTCCATAAAAAAGTGAAACGTGTTCAAATCTCGGGTCGCACATCTCTGATATCATAATTGGACATGATTCGCATTTCGAAAACGATTGCCACTTGACTTAAAATGAAGGAAAACATCTTAAAGAATCTAGCATGAGAGATTCTAAGAGAATCTATCAAATTTTTGTTAGAGTTTGCCATCGTCAACTCGCACTTGTCCTTCGTTTTGGACAATGGCCTAATCCCCCTTGTATTGAGGGGGGTATGGTCCCATAACAATGGGTAGTGTCGCTTAATGCTCATTCAAACTAGTCATCTACTAATATCCGTTTACCTATAGTTTTCTTAATCATTATTGCTAATGTATTTCATTAACACTTTCTTTTTAATGAGGTGTTAAAAGAAATTCATCCCTTACGCTTTAGGGTGTTTTAACTATAATTTATGTTCTTTTCAAAGCTGGCAGCCAGGGTGTGTGCCACAAGTGACCTCATTTCGAAATGAAATATGAAGCGCTAATCTAATTAACTCGTGAACCTATTACTGGAATTTAACCCCCATTTTAGTCGTTTAAATACATGTTAGGTTTTATGGCGTTGCTTAAATTGTTATGGGGATTCCTGCATTGGGTAATTTTGTGTTGATCGTAAAACATTTATTGTATATTGTAAGGGACTGTGGAACCATTTTTCTATTGGTTTAAAATCACTGTTTAATTTGTGTATATACTTTCTGTTATAACTATTTAATATTTTTCGAGACGTCTAACCTTAGAACTCTCTCTCTCTCTCAAACCTTAGACTCTTCCGTAGCCATGATTGTTGTAGATGATTCTAAAATTTACTGTAGAGAACTAAAACTCAAAATATCGGCGAAAAAATCCAAAAAATAGTGGTCTCTCTTCGTCTTATATCGACATTGTATATGACTATACACATAAATAACAGGGGTCACAACAAAGAATTGAACCCACTAACATCGCCACCAACCAAACAATATCCACCAACATTGTAAAAAGGAATTTAGGTCTAATTCCATCCAATTTATGCGGAAGCAGAAAGGAGAACCAAATTGCTAACCGCCGCGTTCACAAACTTTCCTTGTTATGTTGTTTGAAGTTGCGTAATTGAAGGCCATTTACGTGGACTATGAGGGAACAATATTCGTGAAAGCTTTTAAAGGATGACACTAGAAAGTTTTATTCGCTAATTTGAAGATAAGTTTAATTTTTCAAGAACTTCTATTTCTATGAATTAGAATTCAGTTGGATTCAGTACATATAAATATTAGCCAAAACCCACCACGCTAGCCGAGTATGGATTGGCGACATCTGACTTGTGTTTCAGAAACTGGGTTCTCTTAGACATGCAGGTTTCCTCAAGATGTTCGCACATGAAAATATTAAAGGTGCAACCGGGAACTGAACCTGCTTCAATAGTTTCCAATTCTTTTATGATAGACTATAAGCTGGAGTAACATATAGTTTTTTTTCGTAATGGCTTACTTACTCTTAATAATAACTAAGATAAGATTGTCAGAGGTAGTGCTTTTTGATCTTTATATATAAACTAGTCGTAACCGCGGTTTCTGCCGCTCTCTAACTTCTGATTGCTACCAAACTTCAGAGATTTAATCTGAGGATTGCATGACAATTTCATCAAAATAACACCAGATTTTTTAGAGTCTCTATGAATATTTACAAATATTTCTAAATAAATACAAAATGTTCTAAAGACACAAGCGAATGCAGGCAAAGTTAGCTAGCCATACATACTCGTAAAATAACTAATATTCCAAAAAAAATAACAAACTTACATTTAAAACAAAACATACGCAATAGTTTTTAATTTAAATTCATTGCAAGTAAAACTTCGACGACAGATCCGCTGTGAGACATTTCTTCATACAACTTTAGTGAATTTAATTTTATTGTTCCATTAACAAGGAAACGCTTTTAAACTCCACTGTACTTGTTTTGGATCATCCTTTTTAACCCCAAAAAGGAAAGGAATGGGTTCAATTCTTTTGTTAGTCAGTTCTTTTGTATATAATGAAGTAGTTAAAATAAATAGAGCTTTGGTTTGACATTTGCATATTGATGATAATAGAGATAATGGAGGTATGTTCGCTAATTCAACATTATCTGTGAGTCATAAAAGGAGTCGTATTTCGCTTTTATGTGTAGATACTAACGAATCACCCCTCGCTTCGCTTGGTTTCGTTCGTGTACGACTTAATTTTTTTAAGCATAACACTATACCTTTTTACTAGTAAAAGTCTAGTTAAAATCGGTCTAGCCATTTCGGAGATTAGTCGGAACAAACAGACGGAAAAAACTTTGGAGTACACCATCCACCGAAGTCACATCATTATCCTGGCTTTAGCCCGGCTTGGTTACTGGACGCTTACGAGCTTCCCCACCACGGCAAAGTGAACGCAAGTCTAGAGAGGGGGGATACCTATTAATCTGCTTAGTATCTAAACAAAATCGTTTGAAGAATGAGAAAAAATATTAATTGTTTTAACTTTGCTTATTTATATATACATTTATAATTTATATTTTATTAATTTTGTTTGTTACAGGTAAATTAAGACGTCTAACATCAACTCTTAGTCGAATTGAAGGTATTTTTTGTAAATCGTACCCGCTACCCCTTTATATCCTGTAGAACAATTTTTCTATGTAATCGTCCAATGAAGAATCGTGAGAAGCTCGAATTGAGGACACTTCACTATCAATTATCTTAATTAAGATAAATTGTTGACACAAAATAGTGGGAGTAGTTCTAATAAAAGGAAGATTAGACGACTTGTGATGACCCTTAAATCTCTATTTTATATACAAAACTAATTTTTACTCGCGGCGTGTCTCGCGTTCGTCTATACTAGCGGCACGCTATGATGGCCGGTTTGACGTTTGTCCGCTCATGAAGTTCCGTATTAATTGATAACGACTTTGAAGGAAATAATTGTATTACTTTATTGACGATAGTATTGTGCAGAGATTCATAAATTTTATCGAATGTAGTTTTAGGTTTAGGACTCAAAATTTATTTATTAAATTGATTTCTAAAATGTATACAAGTGTAGAAAAATCAGTTTGCACCATTTAAGGGGTGAATGTACTTGTGAATATGAACAATTTTCACTATGTGGACAAACCTCTGAAATCGCAAAAAAATATCAGCTGTTTCATACAAAAGGTAAAATTTTTATTTTTATATGATATATACCACAACTCGGCATTTGGTTTTCTAAATTGAAAATTTTTAAAAATGGAATCTAATACGATCGTCACATAGGATCGCTGGCTAGCACAACTACTACCTCCGGCAAACTCGCGTCAATGCTCAATGCAAAACAAAGCAGTTTCGAATTGACGTTGCTTCGAAAAGTATAAACTGTCAGTGCAATGCGATTGTGATATAGTTTTGACCTGGCTTTGGATTTCAAATATTGATACTGCATTACTGTTGACCCTTGCTCGTTAATTTGGACTCTGTTCAAGCCCTTTGTTGTGGATTTCGTCGATATGACCGAACGTACGCAGAGAACTGTTCTAAATAGTCAGACACGTGAGTTCGTAATACGCCTTCGTAACTATTTCGATCGTGAAGCTCAAAATGGAGGGCCAATTTTACCTATAACGTCAGTGGTTGAACGCGTAGCTGATGCGCTTAATATTGGACAACGAACTGTTAGACGGATAACTAAAAAAAAATATGGCGAGACTGGCACAGAAGAAAATAAACTTCACACACCAAAAAAGAGAAAACGAGCAAAACCAGTCGTAGGCATCGATAGCTTTGATGCCGATGCTATCCGAAGACATGTTTACGGCTACTATTTACAGAAGGAGTATCCAACAAGAAAAAAGTTGGTGCATTCACTGAAGGAAGCTGGATTATTCTTCGGTGGGGAAAGTTCTTTAACGAAGATTTTGAAGACCATTGGATTTCGATACAAAAAATGTAACAAACGCAAAATATTGATGGAAAGATTTGATATAGCGATGGCAAGGTATACTTTTTACGGCAAGTGAAAGAAATCAAAAATTGGCAAAATGTTGTGTTCTTGGATGAAACATGGCTTAATGCTAACCATACTGTAGGCCGTTCTTGGAACGATGACACAGCAGCATCTACTTCCAAAGTTCCTGTAGGAAAAGGATCGCGACTTATAATTTGTCACGCCGGAACCATCAACGGGTTTGTCGAAGGTTCTCTCATGGCTTTTGCGTCAAAAACCACTGGAGACTATCATGAAGACATGAATGGAGAAAAGTTTACTGAATGGTTTACCTCAATGTTGTGTAGCCTCCCTGAACCATCTATTATAATTATGGACAACGCCCCATACCACTCGATGCAAATTGACAAGCCACCTGCCCAATCCCAAAAGAAAGCTGATATCGTCGCATGGCTTCGTAAAAATGGCGTAGATGCAAACATGAATATGTTAAAAGCGGAATTAGTACGTCTTTTAAAAGAAAACAAACCAACCAAGATCCGATACGTCATTGACGAAATAGCATTAGAACATGGGCACAGAGTTATACGGTTACCGCCTTACCATTGTGAGTATAATGCGATTGAGTTGGTGTGGGCTCAAATTAAGGGATATGCTGCAAGACACAATACAGAACCCCCATTTACCACAAAAAAAATGCTAAAATTATTAGAAGAAGCTTGTGAACATGTGACTAAAGGAGACTGGGAAAAGGTTGTGAATAGAACTGTTAAATTAATAAGGGAAGATTATGAAAGAGATGTGAAAATAGATAATATTATAGAAAACGAACATATAATTATTAATGTAGGTGATGATAGCAGTGACGACAGTGAAAATAGTAGTATGGACGAATCTGATTAATTATGGCCTTTTGTGGCACCTTTTTTGGTATCTTTTGTATTCATATGTTTCCTGTGTGCATATAAAGTATGTATATTCATTTTCATTCAAATATTCAGTTCGTTCAAATAAATTAAATAAACATATACATTTTTGTTTTATTAAACCTATTTAATCAGGTACAAAAACAAAACTTAATTGTTTTTTGTTCGAGAATAAATTGACATTCCACATCACTATTGTAATGTGTCAAACCGGCCATCATAGCGTGCCGCTAGTGTAGTGTTCCGCTGTTAAATTTATACAGAAAAATGAAATTGAAGTTTTGATTGTTATGTCAAAATAATTATAAATAAATAAATATGTTGGGACATTATTACACAACGCACCATCTGGTTCCGTGGTAAGAATCGGGAAAGGGGTTTTCACTAGCACCTTACAGGTTTCGTTCAAAAAATTTAAAACATAACTATGCACTCACTGAGCTACTGATAGTCAGAAAACATGTGTAGTATATCAACTATCTGGTATCCGTAACACAAGCCTCGAAGGTTACCACGGAACTAGATGGCGCTGTGTAATAATGTCCCACCCAAATAAAAAAAGTTGGAAATGTGCCCAAACCGAGGGGAAGCTATTATCTTTAAGTACAAAACGATCGTCTCTACACTTGTTGCGCTTGAACTCTTGGTAGCATGTTCATTGTATCGCGGGGATGCTCTAGTACTTAGGTACAAACGTCTTCGTTTATATTTAATTTATAGGAAGAGGGTAGCATACACTGTAGATAGAGATACTTTATAGAGATTGGAAAAAATTAACCTTTCTTATCGTATTGTTTTGGTTTAGTCAATCAAAAATTATGGTAGAATTACGAATGGCTTTCCTTTTTCATAGGTGTTTTTATTTTTTCTTGTAAGTAATTAATTAAATTTTTATATAGTCACACCATAATTTGTTTTGACGAGTCCCATACATTTTATTTTTTTTATAATATAATAATAAAATTGTAACTAAGTTGAGTTTGTACATAAATTATTTTTTGGGAAAACTTATTGTATCCTATCATTATAAAAACAGAAGCCGAATCTATAGATTTTAGCATTTTTAATCGTCTGTCTGTCATCACGAGAAAACTACTGGATTTTGATGAAATTTAGTATTATGATAGCTGGTTATCTGGTTGGGCACACAACTTTTTATTGTAGAAAAATATCTCAAATATATGAAATCTGTAATAATCTTTAAAACGTATCTTCAATGTAGATTTTAATAAAACATTTTTTTGGATTTTTCTTAAAGTTTTGTTTATAACGTTTCGAATGCTTTAAAACAACCATGGTTGCAGGAGAATAGTGAGTTTTAATATCTTACTATTAGTTATTAAAACAAGTTCTAGCATTTGACAAGGGTACATCACAAGTATATGTATAAAATTTAATGAAGGGTGTTGGTAGGGTGTAATTAAGGATGTACAAAGCAACAAAGGTAGGAAAGTGGGAGGGACTCACTTTGAAGCGTTTTCTGTATGTCTGAACAACGAAGAAAACCGTGACAAATATCTATTATATATCTTCTTAAGCCCTACATAAATAATATATTTTTGATAGTTTTATTTACTAAAATTAAACTAAATAAGATATTTTTGCGGATTTTCTTCGTATTGTTAATATTTTTATTAAGCGACTTCCGCAAGGAGGAAGAGGTTATCAATTAGGTCGGTATTTTTTTTATGTATGTACACCGTGACTTTACTCTGTGATTTATGATCCGATTTACGTGATTCTTCTTTAGTTTGATGGGCAAAAGCTGTCATTTGGTTTCATAAAAATTTAAAATAGATTGGCCCAGTAGGTTTTATTGTATGAACATTTTGATAGATAAAATTAAAGATAACAATGAAGGCAAAACTAAATGCATTAAGAAAATATCTGAAATATTGGCTTCTTTAAGTCTTATATTTGCGTAAAACTAAGAAAGTGTTATCATTTCATCATGTTTTTCATTTTAGCCAATAACCAATTCTTCAATTCGGACCACTAGCTTCTGAGATTAGTGCGTTCAAACAAACAAACAAACTCTTCAGCTTCATAATATTATAGTATAGATTGGGATCGAACCCGTGACTAGTGGACTAGAGAAATATAAAATTTAGCTTGTCTCAGTAGTAACGGTTGAATCAATTCGATCAATTAAATGCTGCAACATCAAATCGTTAAATGTAATAGGAATTTATGTGATCGAAGCAATGATTTTAACTGACATGGGGTTCTTATGAAATATTTTAGGTCACACCGCCATTAATTTGTTAGAAATCCTCTAAATAAACTTAAAATATAATACATCTAATAAAATACTATTTAGGTCATCATTATACTATTCAAGACACAGCATACAAAGGCCGTAACTATTTATAGTTTTTAGATTTTTTTTCTGGCTGTCGGTGGTGGTCTTATGAGAAAACCATTGGACACATTTTGATGAAAATCATTATGATGATAGCAAACTATCCAGATCAACATATAGGAAACTGCGGGAAAATATGACATCTTTAAGAAATCGATACTAATCGTTAAAACGTACCTTACTACGTACCAGGTTTCCTCACGATATTTTCGTTCACCGTAAGACAAGTGGTAATCATGATAGAAATGATTCGCACATGAAAATATCAGAGGTGCGAGACCCGGATTTGAACCCGCATCACTCGGTTATACAAGCGCGTCACCGCTGGGCTACCATTGCATACGATACAACACATACAAATAAAAGGAAAAAACTAATTAGTTATCAGTAAATAACCAATAACATAATATATTATTTTCAAAGTCGGTTAAATGTATGTAAACTAGTGAATAAGTTAAGCGAAGATATCTCACAGAGGAGAACGTTTGCAGTTAATTTCCTGCCTTAAACGATCTGCCGGTCGAGTTGCTACCGGGCGGCGTAACGTATAGATATTGGAACCTACTATCTAGAGTTAAGAACGTCTTGTTTTAACTAAGACTTGCCCCAGCTTCGTTTAGGTTTCTATAGTATTTTTAAGATAAATTGAAAGATGAGTACACATCCTTATTCCGCTCGAGACTATCCCTAGGTATATTTAACTTCAGTTTACATTTCTCAGTAAAAATCATTCTGAAATCTATAGATCCAGACTCGGTACCGAGTCTTGTGCTACGGATACCAGATAGTTGATACACGGCAACTTTATATACTACATTCATATTAAAAATATAAACACCTATCGAACCTGTGACCTCTGGCATAGCAAGTATACACTATAAACTGAAATAAACATGTCGTTTCATTGAAATTGGAAACCGTTAAGCCTATTCAATGGAAACGGTAAACAAAGTCCTCTCTATAAAAAACTACTTATATTAGGTGAAAGTAAAACTCTTCATTTAATTCCCTACTTTAGGTTTTTTCACACTTTTTACCGAAAGTAGAATTCTGTTTTTTGTCTTTGAGAATGCGGAAAATTATTATCACCTCTTTTCAATCCAAAATAAAGTTAACTCGTAAATAACTGGCGTAGTTTTATAGGTGACTCGGTTAGAATTTTATTAGTATACTAGCGACTCGCCCTCGCTTCGCTCGGGCTCTTCCCTAGATTTAGCACAGGTAAAGCCGCGGGATCTGCTAGTTATGCATATAAACCTTCCACTTGAATCACTCTATCTATTAAAAAAACCGCATCAAAATCCGTTGCGTAGTTTTAAATATTTAAGCGCACATAGGGATATAGGGATATAGGGACAGAAAAGGCGACTTTGTTTTATACTATGTAGTGATGTAAATAGAAAACTAATACGACGATAAATTTTTTAGAAGACAGTACGCCTTGGGAAGGGTGTGATCGCCGCCAGGCTATTTCAACATATAGAATTATTGTTAATTTGCAATTTAATTTGAAAAAGAGAGATATAAAAATAATATTAGTCCCGCTGAGTTTCTTTCGCCAGTTCTCAGGTCAGAGGTTTCTTCTTTCCGAACTGGTGGTAGACTCATGACGTTCAGTAAGAAATTGTAATAATTTTTATGCTGAATAAAATATTTTGATTAGATTTGATTTGACGTTTAGACATTGCATTTATACATACTAGTATAGTAATATGTGATCTGTGGTACATATAAATGTGTATAATTAAAGTGTACGTTCGTAATATCAAAAAAATAATAATTGTTTGTTCCGATTTATCTCCAAAACGGCTGAAACTATTTTGACACTGGCATAGAGCTGATAATATAAGAAGGAACTTAAACATAAAATTAGGGTTCTGCTCAAAAAACATAATAAAGCGTAGCTATGGACGAAACCGAGCGAGGCAAGGGTAACTCACTAGTTCTATA
Organism: Boloria selene; assembly: GCA_905231865.2. Taxonomy (NCBI): domain Eukaryota; kingdom Metazoa; phylum Arthropoda; class Insecta; order Lepidoptera; family Nymphalidae; genus Boloria; species Boloria selene. The sequence goes on along the minus strand of HG993161.1, from coordinate 6,534,651 downwards.
TAAATATAAGCTTTAAAAATATTTGAAAAGTTATTTTTACAAAAATTTTGTAGAGAACACATTACTATAGGTTTCCTAGTTCAGCTACAGATGCTGCGTTCACTTATTAGCGACATTATATTTTGATATAAATTATTTTGTAAAACTTGTAAAACATCTTTTTGGATAATAAAGTATTATTATTATTTTATATAGAAAGTAGACATACTTTTTACATTTAAAAAAATCTTTTGTTTGTGTACCACAATGTATGTAATAAAAACAAAATCCCGTGTGACAATTACATAAGTCTAATTAACTTAGTATTATTATACTTTGTTGGATTTCGTACAACTCATACAAATACCCGTTATTATTACATACTTATTCAAACACTAGATTAAGCGCGAGCGAAGCCGCGGGTTCCGCTAGTTAAAATAAATGAAATTTTCTAAAATATAAGTAGCCTTAATTACTCCTTATAATATTAGCTATCTGCGAGTGAAAGTCCCGTCAAAATCGGTCCAGCCGTTTCAGAGATTAGACGGAACAAACATACATACTACAGACAAAAATTTTAAACTTGATTTTTTGATGTTACTATCGTATACGCTTGCATTTCGTGTAAAGCTGTTAATTTGAAAATAAAAACAGACACTCCAATTTTATTTATATGTATAGATATCATTTATAGTATTGAAAATGTTTTCAAAACATTTTTATTGAAAATACTAAAGTAGCTACTAAAAAATCAGTTTTCAAACGAATCTATTTGTGAAACGTTAAACTTAACTGTTTTTATATGAAAATACGTAACACATTTTAAACCCACGTCCCCGCAGTATCAACGTTATTAAACATCATTATATAAATTAAACTCTTAAGTTTTAATTTCCACGAATGTAAGACGTATCGCAACGTACAAATAAAATCATTTGACACGGTTATTGTACCGTTACGTCGGCGTGGTTCCATTGTCAACTATAATACGTCACGATTCGTGGCCGCAATATTTAAACTTAGCTGTCACGGCTTTTTGTATGTATTGCACTTTTTAGAATAATATTATAAATATAATTATTATAAATATAATATTGGGACATTAACATAGCGCCATCTAGTTCCATGATAAGTAACGAGACTTGTGTTACGGATAACAGATAGTTGATAAACTGTACAATTTAAAATACATACTCGTACATATTATAAATATAAACAGAAAATGCCTCCAGCAGGGCTCGTTTTTCCCTGTCTGACATTAATCTGTGAAGACAGACAGATAGACAAAAATTCTAAAAACTATAGATTCGGATGACTATTTCAATATGTATTACCAAAAAATGTTCAATATACAGATGCAACTGACAATTTTATTATATGTATAGAATACAGATATAACTTAACTTCATTGAAGTGTTGCACAAAGACAATGGAAACGTGACGTCCGTTAGAGAACTCGTATTATATGTGTTTGTGGTACAGTGTCAAATGTTCTGAGAAATATGTACTCAATTGTTTGACTGTTGTCTGTTACACGCTATTAGCTAACCAACGCCACCAGGCTTTCCCTTTTTGTTCTTATCTGTATATTATACATATTATTTTAATTTTATTATTAAATGTAGGTAGATATAAAATTATAAAGGCATAAAACAGCTACCTCATTACCAATAATACTAAATATAAAATTAAAGTGTCTGATAGACAGTAGTATTAGTACTAGTAGCCCAGCGGTAACGCGGTCGCTTGGATAACCGAGTGATGCGGGTTCAAATCTGAGTCTCGTACCCTGATATTTTCATATAAGAATCATTTATATCATTATTACCACTTGTTGAAAATATCGTAAGGAAACCTGCATGTCTTAGAAAACCTAACAAGTTTTCGAAAGACATGTGAAATCCGCCATCACGCACTAGGCCAGCGCGGTGGATTATGGCCTGATCCCCCTCGTACTGAGCGAGGCCCGTGCCCAGCAGTGGGACGTTAAAAAGGGCTGATGATGATGATGAAAGTGTCTGTTTGTAATGTCAAAGTAATTATTTTATCAAAAAAGATATTTTTACTAAATGCATCTGAAAGTATATGTGGTATATATAAGAAAAATACAATTTGTTTGTCCATCTTTTCTTCCGGCTAATCTTTGAAACGGCTGGACCTATTTTGACGGGACTTTCAAGAGCAGATATTATTAGGAGTAATAAAGGCTACTTTAGTTTTAATAAAATAATTAGAAATCCGCTAAAAAAAAGATTAAACGTAGCTGCCATATCAAAAAGTAGATTGGAAGGTCGAATCAATTAATGTAATTATTATGTTTTAGTGCTATCTTTAAGTGCTAGAATTCTAACCGCTATATATATATATATATATATTAAGTGCAAACAAAGACGCATGAGGAAGATAGTGGAATATAATTAAATAGTCTTAATTTACTTACGTTGCTAACTGGTACTTTAACTTCGTAGTTTGTTAATACCTTGATAATAACGAAAACTATAGTAATCGAATCAGTAGTTTTAAGAAAATCGCGGACATAATATAGGTATAATAGGTACAAGTCGAATACGTAACCTTTTTGTTTGGGAATACGGTTATAAATGCCTTTAAATCTCTATTTCGAACTCCGATAAGAACCGTTAACTTGTTGATGATGGAAATGTAATAACACATTTAAACTTTCGAATAAACGTTCAATATTAAGCTTTATATTGAACGTTTATAGCTTTGTGGCTTTTCCAACTAATAGTCTATCTATGTACAAAATGTCATCAAAATCCGTCCAGCCGATTAAAAGTGAAAGAGTGACAAACATACATACAACATCATTATAATAATAGCTACTAGCTCGTCTACATAACAAGCATATCTATTTATTTTTACTATATCATCAGAACCCCATAACGAGTGGATTCAAACGAATGACCCGCATACTCAATAGAAATAAATCTGTGCCCTCTTATAGGAGGGAATAAAAAAAATAAATGTCACCATAAATTACCATAGATTCTATAGAGCACTCCCTTCTGTAAGACTCTGGTACTACCGGATACGAACTCAACGTATCGTAAATATCCACTGGAGTATAGGGCGTAATGACTTCCTTAATATTGGCTATTAACTAAATGTAGTGCTATCATTTTTCTAATTTTTTTTAATCTTTATTTTAAGGGGTTTGGTCACAAAGTGATCATGCGACCCCCACTATCCCATTAGTTATCCCATAACTAAATATAAATAATACAAATTAAGTAATCAGCCTTATAAATAACAAAAATTAAGAATATCTACGTTTTAGTCCGACTTGTACTACCTTAAATGTACAACATTCTTGTTTTCTATATATTTTATAGTGTTTGCATGCGGCGTTGCTTGAAGACATTAAAGAAAAAAAAAGAGTTTTACGTACTCTTATGGATATAGTAATTATTATAGATACAGCAGAGGTCTGTTTGTTGAGAACATATCACGAGAATAAAATTGGACAGATTTTGATGAAATTTCTATCCTAATTACTATATTATAGGATATTTTTTATACGAAAGTACCTCTGAGAAATCTATTTGATTCGCAAAGCGTAGAAACCCGAGAGGAGTGAGGGTGAGTCGCTAGTATACTATAAATTGCTATACAGATTTTATTGAAGTTTTGTTAAGAAATACTTTCTACATTAGAACAGAAAAATAAGGTATACTAATTATTAATATAAGTATCAAAAGTGCCAGTAATAAAGATGTAACACATATCGTAATTCACAAACATGACATTTCTTTTCATTTGTGAAAGCCGTGCGAAATAAGCCGATTATATTCAAAAATATTACATTCATTTATTATTCTTAGCGTCAAGGGTGCACCGTGCAGTGAAAATGCACTCGCTTTAAAAACTAAGTGGAGCGGGTTCAAATCCTGGGTCTCGCACTTTTGAAAATCTTACACCTGAAAATCAGCCATCATGTTTGAACGAAGTTTGCGAAACAAACTTGTAGTGCCAACCCACTTCCCCAACGTGGTGGAATATGGCCTGATTCCTCCTACTAAAGGCAGGCCCACTCCCAGCAGTGGGATATTTAAATGAGCATAATCCATTTGCCTCTGTGAGCATTTTTAATTTTAAAATATTCTTCCATTTGGACATATTTAAGGCAATTTTTCATCGAATGCTTTAAAGGATAATGTAATATGATTCGAAATCGATAGCAGCCATTTGTCATGAAGTGAATGACGTCTAATTTATTACGATGATTTTTCCTCACGCCATTTTCATGATACCTTTTCTAATAATATTTATTACACAGACTTTTACAAACATTTATTTTTATGAAATTGAAATACACATATATTAGTAAATATACATATAATAGATTCTGAGTCGAATCTGTTCATTCAATATTAAAATTTTATTGAAATATTCATTATTATCATCGATAAAGACTTTTTGAATCTTTGCCTATCTTTCTGTCTGTCTGAGAACGCAAGAGATGATTCTCTCAGACATGCAGGTTTCCTCACGATGTTTTCCTTCACCGTAAGACAAGTGGTAATCATGATAGAAATGTTTCGCACATGAAAATATCAGAGGTGCGAGACCCGGATTTGAACCCGCATCACTCGGTTATCAAGCGAATGCGTTACCACTGGGCTACCACTAGTAACGCGCTGGTGGATATTGATAACATGATAATAGGTTATCCTGGTCATTACGTATAGGATACTTTTTACTGCGAAAAAATATCTTATGTCCAAGAAATACATATTAACCGTGAAAACGGTCGAACTCGAGGAATGAGACGAGTCGCTAGTAGTTCATAAAAAATTAAAGAATTTTTTAAATTGGTTTTCCATCGACAAATACATCATTAAAAATCAGTCGAATTGAAAATTTCTTGTTTGAAGTCGGTTGATTGAAATACAGATTTGAGGAAAATTTTCCTCTTCAGATCATTAAGTTTAAAATGCCGACTAAGCAGATTCTTCTTTCTTTTTGGACAGACTATTTATTATTAATCAATCGATTCATCATATTGCCTTGAAAAATTATAACAAGTTATTTTTTTTATATGGATGTATAAAAAATATTACAGATATATGGATTCGAATCTAGGTACTTTAAGCTCAAGTTTAACTTAGTTAAAAGTACGTCTTTGAATTGACTTAAACGATAAAGAGTAAACTTTTAAGTCATAAAACTTTGCCTTTTCAAGACAATTTAGTATGTAAATTCATCCAACCATTTCCACTGACAGACAATATTCATTTATTTTAAAATATTAAAAATGTTTTTTTTATAAATAAGTAATTCGCATCATACTTTCGTAGGTTAACGCGAATATTTGACATTATAAATGAAAGTCTCTCCCGTGACCATGCTTGCTGTAAAGCATTCGAAACGTCGAGAACCAAAAAATCCAAATAAATCCGCGACAAAATCTGAAAAGATAGTTTCATTTATAATAAGTAATTCGCTTAATATCATTGGCATAACATTTTGTTCTAGCGCAGAGTGTAACTTAGCACAGTACTAAAACGTCAGACAAACGTATTTTTGAATAAAAAAAAATATAATTGAGATTTTAATTTTAGTCTTATATTTATTAATTTAATTTATCTTATATTTATTAAGTAATGAACAACCATTACTTAACCGACTTTATAAAGGAGGTATGACATATAAACCAAGTATCAATAAATTACATCGACTAAACATGTGATTAGCTATATTTACGCTCACATTTGTTTTAAAACTAGGCTATCTGTTATTCGAAATTATAGTAAATTCGAAATATATCTGCTTTCTAAGTTACATCCAAATCCATCCATCCAAGTTCAGTGCGCAGGAAGAAAGCTATAAACATACGCAGCCATACAAATTGTCATATTTATGATACTTTTACACTATATTTATAATATGTATGTATTTAAAGTTATATGTATGTAGTGTATCAACTATCTGGTATCCGTTACACAAGCTTCGAAGCTTATCACGGAACTAGGTTATGTGTGGTAAACATCGAACCCGCGACCTCTTACATCTAAGACAGTGTTATAAGCACTAAAAATTTATTCAAATTTAAAATATTTTATATTTCACATTTTTCGGTGTGACTGTAGTCCAATAGACGGTTTAATGGAACCAATTTGTTCTAAGAAAATGAAACAAAATTTTCTTTTGACGAACTTTCTTATATTTTTAAAGCACTTTGCTTTAAAAATATAAGAAAGTTAGAGTTAGAGAACTAAAATACATTATTTTGTATTTTTTTTTAATATTTCGCTGTATTGAGAGTTTATTGGAAAATTGCTTTATTTGTTTATCTATTTTATTTATTTTTAGCCAAAATGTAATACAAACGAGAGAGGCGAGAGCCCTTAGACCTCCTTCATCCGGCCCTGTCGCAAAATCTGTTCTTAGCGAACGTCTACTAACTATAAACTACGAGTACCTCCCTGCCAAACATCTTTTTAAGTCAAGCGGTTTACGATATTTCGTTATGAGTGAGTGAGTGGCCATTCGCTTTTATATATTATTAGGCTAACGACATACCCCCACTTCGCTCTTTTTCGTGACACTTTTTCGTTTCATCGAATTTTCAATAATAATTCTGTCATAAAATCATAGCGGTGCTTAAGAAGTTTCATTTCAAAATATGAAAAAAAAACTGAACTCGTGAATAAATACAGGCAAAGCCGCGTCTATTATCTAGTCTTGAATAAAATAGTCAAATTAAATGTGTAAATACATCCCTATTGCAAATCTTATTATCTAACCCACCCCTAACGTAAAAGATAATCCATTTTTTATTGGCTACTGCAAAGGGGTAGGTGCAATAAAAACTGCACACAACTGTTAGTTATTTTTAACATTGTTAAGACTAGCCGGGATGGTGCTGTTAGTATTTGGAAAAACGTGTCGTGGGTTCGATTTTGGTAAAAAAGATATAACGGTAGTTATTTTTATAATTATTAAAAAATGAGAAAGTATTTCAATTAATCAGTATTCCGAATCTTTACTAATATTATAAAGCTGAAGAGTTTGTTTGTTTGTTTGTTTGTTTGTTTGTTTGTTTGTTTGTTTGTTTGAACGCGCTAATCTCAGGAATGGCCGGTCCGAATTGAAAAATTATTTTTGCGTTGGATAGTCTGTTTATCGAGGAAGGCTATAGGCTATATCACATCACGCTACGACCAATAGGAGCGGAGCATCAATGAAAAATGTTGCAAAAACGGGAGGTATTTGGTTTCCAGCCTTTAGAACGCGCCGCAGGAAAGGCTAGTACTATTATGTGAAAGTTTATATACACTTGTGTGATTTGGATGAAATCTAGTAGTATTTGTAGATAGACCATGACCTAAAGTAATACCTAGACTACTGTTTGATACCTAGAGATAAACCTAAGCGAGGCAAGGGTATGTCACTAGTGCAATATATACAAAGGGTCCCTAACATCTTCAAAGTTGCATCAAAAAATGTAAATAAGCCTTGTCACATTACTTCGACTCTACTAAGTCCGGAAGTGCACACCCCTGCCTCTGAAGCGGAAACAATTAGTTTTCTAATGTCAACTCTATGTGCTTATAAATAAGGGCGGCTCAAAATACAATAAAGCTATGCTTTACGACTTTTCATATCCGGTTTGTTTATAGTAAGAAAGTTTTATCGAAATCGGTGTAATTTTCATTTAAATGGCAATATGAATAGTTATTGCAAGGACTTAACTTTTTATACGTATTGCATAGTATACAAGCAGTGAGTCACTCAATTTTTATCTGTCAGCCCTTTTTAACGTCCCACTGCTGGGCACGGGCCTCCCTCAGTACGAGGGGAACAGGCCATTAGTTCACCGCGCTGGTCTAGTGCGAGTTGGCAGACTGAGCATGTCGCACGAAAACTTGTTAGGATCTCTCAGACATGCAGGTTTCCTCACGATGTTTTCCTTTACCGTAACAAGTGGTAATCATGATATAAATGATTCGCACATGAAAATATCAGAGGTGTGAGACCCGGATTTGAACCCGCATCACTCGGTTATCCGAGCGACGCGTTACCGCTGGGCTACCACTGTCTACATTGTTTGTACATACTTTCTTTTTAAAAATACATACATACAGACGAACATAGAACCTCCCTTTTTGGAAGTAGGTTATATTTATTATAAAACTATGTTTAGTTAAGTTTCTGTTTGTTTTAACGCTATTTATATTAAAACTTAATTTAAAAAGTTTTTTTTACTTGTGCTCTACTCCAGCTCATGGTCTATCTGTGAATAAAAATTCATCCAAACTCTGGATCAGTCAGTTTTGGGTTAGCTAATAGCACTTCTATAGTAGTAGTAATAAATTACATTTTCTTAGATTCTCGCGAACTTTCAGATTTTCTTAGATTTATTTTGATTTTTGATTCTTGACGTCCCGATAAAAACGTCAGAAACCAAATATCAATATTAATATACATGTATTTAAAAGTTATTACACAGAAAATAACTAGCAGGCAGAATCGCAGTGAAACACCTAGCTAAAGCTACAATTTGTTCAAGTAGCGACAAATCCCAAGCAGCATTGTTAGATAATCTCTACAAAAAATCGTAACTCAATACAAACCGCATCTGCCCACAAGTACTTATTGTGACATATTTCAATGACAAATTATAAAGGGTCCGATTAACCGAAATCCGTAAACTGTGGCTACCGTGACGTACGTGAAATGTATAGAAAGGCACGAGACTGGAACGATGTTTTTAACCGACTTCCGAAAGGAGGAGTTATTAATTCGATCGGTACTTTTTTTATGTATGTACACCGATTACTCTGTGATATATGATCCGATTTACGTGATTTTTCTTTCGTTGGTCTTCGTTGTTAAGCCCTAAACAAAATAAAACTTGATATTATAAATAGCTTACTTGCTGTAATGAAATTCGTACAATAAAGATTAACCTAAAATAAAGAAAAATGTGGCTTAATGTGAAACAGATGAAAATTTTATGATAAAAATATATTATATAATATTAATACCTGAATAAGTAACTATAGCTATAGTAAAGCGGGTTCGAATTCGGGTCTCGCACCTCTGATATTTTCTGCATGATTACCACTTGTGTTACGGTGAAGGAAAACATCGTGAGTAAAACTTGCATGTCTGAGAGAATCTAGCGAGCAAGTCCGCTAACTCGCACTTAGCCAGCGTGGTGGATTACTGCCTGATCCCCTCGCGTCGTATTCAAGGGTAGTAGGTTGTACGCGAAGATATTCATTTCTCCATCTGTACTACGATTATAAAGCTGAAGAGTTTGTTTGTTTGTTTTGTTGAACGCGCTAATCTCAGGAACGACCGGTCCGAATTGAAAAAATCTTTTTATGTTGGGTAGTCCGTTTATCGGGGAAGGCTATAGGCTATATTAAATCACGCAGTTTATCCAACCAATGACCAATAGGAGCGGAGCATCAATAGTTCCAAAAACGGGAATTATTTGGTATCCAGCTTTTAAAATGCGCGCGAAGCCGCGGGAAAGGCTAGTACAAAAAAAAATATCTCAAATCCAAAAATTTATTTAAATCGGTTCATACGTTTGGGAGCTACGAAACCAAAGTCAGATATACAGGTACATGTTTAACTAACATCCTTCTTTTGAGTCGGGGGTAAAACCATTACAGTTAGTGCCTTTTAAATATGGATGTGTCACAAATGTTTCTTTCGCCAGCTCTTTTTATGGTTAAGACGTTTTATTACTCAACTCTCGATGATGATTAAACTTTCAGTGTGATATTTCAAACACGTATTCAGGCCTTTATTTACGTCCCATTACTGGCCTAGTTCGGATTGGCGGACTTCAACTGTCTTTCGAAAACTTGCTTGGTTCTCTCAGACATGCAGGTTTCCTCACGATGTTTTCCTTCACCGTAAGACAAGTGGTAATCATGATATAAATAATTCGCACATGAAGATATCAGAGGTGCGAGACCCGCATTTGAACCCGCAGCACTCGGTTATCCAAGCGAGTGCGTTACCACTAGGCTACCAATGCCGTTGTAGCTATGCTTCAGGCAACAACGAGTGTAACATATCATTCTCACTCAATAAAAGTTGCGACCGCAAAAAACCAACCCCTATCAAAGCGACAATGGGGTGGCCATTTCAAAGAAGTAATTGGACACGCTCCGCCCGGGAGATAATCTGTACAAATAAGCATATATTATTTGATGGGGAGATCTTGTTTAAGGACTTATGGGGTTCTATGGTATAGTGAAGACTCCCGTGGTTAGAATAACCATGGTTATTATGAAAAGGTAGGTAGTGAGATGTATAATTAGTGATTAACTGCCTCGGTGGTGTAGTGGCTAGCATGTACGGTCATACATCGAGAGGTCCTGGGTTCGAGTCCCAGGTCGGGTCAAGTTTAATTATTGAGTCTTTCTGTTTAGTAAGTCTCAGTAAAAAGCCCGGAGTTGGGAAGTTGGCGGTGAGTCACCCCCGTGCCTCGGAGAGCATCGGTCCTGCGCCTTAGCTCTCACTGGTCGTGTCTCATGTCGTCCCACCGGAGTATGAGAGTGAAAGGAATAGAGAGTGCACTTGTGTCTGCGCATACACTTGTGCACTATAATATCTCCTGCGCAGTTGGCCAGTCTCAATGAGATTGACCACCATGGCCGGAATCGGTCGGATAACATTAATTAGTGATTATTATAAGTGTCACTGTGAGAAATATTCATCTCGATATTATACTCGAGTTAATACTTTTTTTCTACTAAGTAACTACAACAGAGAATAGGAAATACTTTCTTTTACGCGAATTTTTGACGTTTTAAACGAAACTAGCTCTTGAATGTATCGTTAACCAAAAATCAAAATAAGTATGCGGAAGAATCTGTGTAATAACCCTTGAAAATGTCAAAATATAGTTACTATTTCTGTATAAATATCCAAGATTACATGTTATACGAAACCACCTTATCTTTGCGCAACCAAGTGTTAAATAAAATAAAATATTGGTTGGGATATTATTACACACACATCCATCTAGTCCCGTGGTAAGCTACGAAAGAAGCTTGTGTTACGGATACCAGATAGTTGATTGAATTATAAATATAAACACCCATGACTAGAGTACAAACATCCGAGTTTCACAAATGAATGCCCCCAGCGGGACTCGATCTCGCGACCGCTGGCATCTTGTGCCGTAAGTAGGGTCACTAAAAACTGCGCCAAATGTGTCCTTATTTTTCCTAGTTACGAGTATGTTCATAATAATATGCTCTACGTTTACTTACCACAAAATTTTATATGCAAATTCTTTTAAAGGCGAATTTATATAAATAATAATAACCCTAAGACAAAATTGCTCCAACTCACACTTTTATAGTTATCATCATCACTACATAGTATAAAACAAAGTCGCCTTTTCTGTCCCTATATCCCTATATCCCTATGTGCGCTTAAATCTTTAAAACTACGCAACGGATTTTGATGCGGTTTTTTTCAATAGATAGAGTGATTCAAGAGGAAGGTTTATATGCATAACTAGCAGATCCCGCGGCTTTACCTGTGCTAAATCTAGGGAAGAGCCCGAGCGAAGCGAGGGCGAGTTAGTACTATAAAATGAAGAAAGTTTCATCAAAATGGCTACAACAATTTGTACTAGATTACATTAAACATGATTTATGACGATTATTATTACAAAGCTATAATTACTCAAAGACATAAATTATAATATTAATTGCATGCAAATCCTGACATGAATGGTACTTCATTAATAACAGGATCAAAATCGACTCATCAAATACTGTCGTCCCACTGAGGTTAGGGTGCATACATAATTAAACTTTTGAGTAGCACCTACAATTTAAATATTATATTCTAAAGAGTACACGTTTTAGTTTAGTTGCTAGCTAAGGTCTTTGGTTCGATTCCCGGACAAGAGTTCAGACAAGAGTGGGCGTAAGTTAAAATAAATCAAACGGTTTTTATAGTTCAATAAAAGAAGCCTAAGTTACTCCTTGTAAGTTACATTAGCTATCTGCGAGAGAAAGTCCGTCGAACTCGATCCAGCTGGAACAAACAGACAAAAAATTAAAAATTGATTTTTTGATGTTAGTACCGTATATAATTTACTATGCGTTTAGTGAAAAGCTGTTAATTTGAAACAGACATTTTTTTATTTACATGTGAAGATTATGTTCTAATAACGATCACTAAGAGAACACTAGAGTAAATTAATTTAATTATTATTAATGCAAAGTAAACTAAAAATAAATAAATAACGAAGAAAGTCAGCAACCCGAGCTAGTATTCTAGTACAAATCGTCCCCACTCATATAGTGATTATCGTCTGTCCATTCACTTCACACGCGATGTCATGTGTGTTTGAGCTGGCCAAATAATACCAGTTTATTTTGAGCGTTCCAGACAATAGCTTTACTAACAGTGAAAAGGTTGATTTGTGTTTGGGCTTAAATTTAGTATTTATAATAGGTTTTTTTTATTATATTTGACTAACATATAGTGAATTATTAGATAGAATTTGTTGTCTATAATACTAGCATTTCCGGCGGTTACGCATGCGTTCTAAAGACCGGAAAACAAATTATTTCTGAGTCGCGCGGTATGATACCTCGCAGAACTGACGCCCTACTATGTTGTTCTTGTAAGTACTGTAAAACGCTTTTATTTCGGTATTACAATTAGACAATTTAATTTTACTTATATGTATACAGCTTTATATAAAGACTCTTTGCTAGTACATATAAGATATAAGCTTGATAAACCTTGTTTTGAACATGAAGCAGTTTTTTTTCATGAAACAAACACATTACAAACGTTACACTTTATATAGATTAATGTAAAATTTAACCGAAAATTCGTGCATATTCCAGTGAATGCAAACTGCTATTATCTCGCGTCACGTCCGACGTTTGGACACTATCTGCTTACTCAGACGACATTTAGTCTTAATTACATGCTAGGTTTTGCTAAATCTATTTTAATGAACTAGGTTTATTTTAAACTAACATATTCAGCATTTTATAACGTCCCAATGCTGGGTATGGATCTTGTTTTATTATAGAGATGAGGCCAAAGTCCACCACGCTAGCCTAATTATGGGTTGGTGAACTGGACATGGTAAGGCAAGTGGTATTCAAGTTGAAATGTGCTAGACCTTCGACACTTCTAGATATTACTATGGGGCTCTTTGTATTGTATGTATGTATACAGTCCTTTTAAGGTCCCAATGCTGGGCTCAGGCCTCCCTCAATCAGGGGATCAGAATTCAGACCATACTGGCTAAGCATGGGTTGGCGGACTTCACATGTCTTCCGGAAACTTACTAGGTTCTCTCATACATGCAAGTCTTTATTTATGCAGGATTGCGAAGTTTTCCTTCATCGTAAGACAAGTGGTAATCATGTTACAAAAGATTCGCACATGAGAATATCAAAGATACAACAGCTGGGATTTGAACCCGCATCACTTTGTTTACCTAGCGAGCCGTTACCAATAAGCTACCATTGCCTTAATTATAACGGTATCTACTGCCTACTTAATGTTCTTAAAATAAACAAACAAACAACCACTCTCTAAATATTTAAATACGGCATCATGAATAACTGATTCAAATCATTTAGCATGACTACAGATCATAAAGCATCGTTTGAAATTTTCTTAAGCACATTTACATTTATTTGGACTAACAGTGCGTTCAGCCGTGTCTAATGTGAATTGTAAGTGACCCAAAAGTACGGCTAAAGCTCTCCCTAAATAAACGAACTCGCAAATAAGATTTTAGAAAGACATCTGGTACAATGGTAGTATTTTTCTTTGAGAGTCACCAGATCATTAAAGTTTCTGTAAGAAAACAATAACGTAACAATAGGCAAAAATAAAAACTATGTTGGGACATAAACACACAGCGCCACCTAGTTCCGTGGAAAGCAACGAGGTTTGTGTTACGTATACCTGGTAGTTGATACACTACACATATTATATAACTTTTAATTAATACAGACTCGTACATATTATAGGTTGTGACTGAAGAAAAAACATTGTGCTTATAAAATTAAAATTTGTGCTAATGCGCCAGCGGGACTCGAACCCGCTACCTGTGGCTAGCGAGTAGGGTCACTACTAATTGAGCAGTAGAAGTATTTAAATTATTTTATATAAGCAAAATCGATTCTTAATATATATATTTGTCCTTTACGTCTTTCTAAGCCATTGATCGGATTGTGATAAAACTTTGGTGGGTTATTCTGTATGCGCCTGCGAAGGTTCCTGTAGCAAATTTCTTTCGATATATGTATTGTGTGAAGCGAGGGAAAGCCGCTCGTATATAATTATAAAATATAAGAAAGTTTAAGTGTTTCTATATAAAATAAACCATTAAATTAAAATGTTATTTAATTATTAACATTTCGTTTTTGAATAAACCTAGACTTGATTGAAGAACAAATCGATTAGTACACGAACTTCAATGGATATTTCCCAAATAAAGAAGAAACTGTTCGACTACCGTGAAATTGAAAAGGCTAAAACCTTTGATTGATCAATAAAAGTCCAGTCAAAATGTAAATTTTCTAACACTACATAATTAATCTAAAATTGGCACCCAAGATGGGCTTCCAATAAAGCTTAAAACGAATGCATAATTTATTAGTATTCATTTGAAAACCTCAAAGCTGTTCATCACACATTCATCCCTTGCGGCTCACCCCTAATTGTAAATATCGTCACTTAATAAAATCGTCCAATGTACAGGATGTTCAATATTTACTTGCCAGTCTAATAAAATATAACCTTCTTAGAATATTTATATTTATAGGTAATTTCTACTCGGTATTTCGCTAGTTTGTTTTTATTTTAATTTTCCGACGTTTTGAGTAAAAAAAATTATAGTCACTGGAGTGATCTATATTATGGAGTTGTTTGACAAACTCTAAAAAGATGATTTTTCTTAGATCTAAAAAAATTATTGTGTGTGCAAAATATTTTTTTCACACTAACGGCTGTTATATAATAACTATATAAGAAATATATATATTTAAGTCAGTCTGTCTGTCCGTTTCACGAAACTAAATCTCAGAAATAGCTACGCCGATTTTGAAGAGACTTACAAAATACATGGAGTATTGTTCATTGTTCCACAGAAATTTCAACAATTTATCAATAAACACCCTCTTCGTGTAAATTAAATCTGTAGTACCGATACCGTATAATAAAGGCGTCCCTTTAGGCTCGCCCCGCGGCTATGCCTAAATATTGCGGTCGGGGAGAATATATTAAAACTTTATGTGATATGATTTGAAGCGTTTATTTCTATGTAACCATTGGTCATTAGTAACGGTTTAAGAATCTATAAATAAAAATGAAGTTCCTAAGTGCAAAACTCTAGAAGGGCTTCAATTCGGCTAATTTTTTTTTGTATATTCCTTAAGGCACATGGAAGGAATTGGAACAAATGTATGCCCCCAGCGGGATAAGAACCCACGACCGCTGGCGCAGCCAATAGGGTCACTAGTCACTACAAATAGAGCCAGACCTATTGTCAATTATTTCATATAACTTAATTAGTTTACGCGTACTCCGTAACTCAATGTAGGCATGAGCTTTTTTGACATCTTCAAGGTTATAATATTCATATTTCAGCAAATCAACACTTCCTTATAAATCAATCCATGTATTGGTGAAAACCACATGAAAATCCGTTTAGTAGTTTTTAATGCAAACAAACAGACAGTGAGGTGTTTTGAAAAATATAGTGAAGTAATAGTAAGTACTAGGACTGAAATTCAAAATAAGTCCGCAAAGTAATCAGTAAAAAGCTTTAAAACATCAAATATTCGCCTAAATCTAAGAAAGAAGGTACTATATTAACTCTTTATTAATTAACTAGCGACTCGCCCTCGCTTCGCTTGGGCTTTTTCCTAGATTTAGCACAGGCAAAGCCGCGGGATCCGGTAGTTATGCATATAAACCTTCCTCTTGAATCACTCTATCTATTAAAAAAAACCGCATCAAAATCCGTTGCGTAGTTTTAAAGATATACTATGTAGTGAGACATGACGCGTAAAACCTCGAACTCGACCTAGTATTGCACAGGATAGCTAAAACGTATATTCCATATACATAATGTTGTATTTTACTATAATGTCATAACTCATAACCCATAAATATTACGTCGCAGTAACATTATATTTTTATTATTATATTCTATTACTGTCGATCATCCTTTCTTAAGCAAAATCATATATCTACAAGATATATATTTTATAAAACCAATTTTATCTTAGATACTAGAGGTCGTTAAGTGTCTGAAATTAAACGATATCCTTTTTTTAAAGGCTTAAACTAAAACTAAAACAATAACTAGTAAATAATAAAGCAGTTAAGTTAACTGAGTTAACTATAACAGAGGTAAGAGGAAAAGGTGCTGAACCGTTTAGACTTCTAATATCTATACTACTATTATAATGTGAAAAAAGTGTATACGTTTGTTGGTAATAAATGAATTTATTTAGATAAAATTTGTGAAAAGAAAGAAAAAAATTGCATGGGAAATCAATAATTTTCCATGTAAGCAATCTAATTGATACGATCTTTTTCATTTGGGTCACAAATTGGAGTCGCTTAAAGAATAATCAGTCAGAGTTTAATAAAAATTGGTTCAATAGTTTTGGAACTTATAAGGACAAACATACAAACTTTTTTATTATATATAGATACTATGGATACAAAGTGCCCCCATTCCAATTATATAAAACTGTAGATTGCCTTTTTACCGTATATGCCTGTTTACTCGGAGACCCTATCTACCCATTACAATATTAGAAAATGACCAAAGTTACTCCACTCATCCAATCTAACTCCCAGAGGATCATCAGAATTGACACAGCAATTTCTGTACAATAGAGGAATAATTTGTTTTTATTATAGTCGCCTTGTTAGGGGACTGTCAATTATTGACCGAATTCAAAAAAGGAGGTGCTCAATTTGAGTGTAGTATATATATTTTTGTTTGTTTATATGTTACGCGATATATTCAAAATTGTGAAACTATATACTTTTTTAATTAATCTTTTATTATTTATTAGGATGGGTATAAACTTAAAAAAATACTGGCTGCTAAATTGCTTTTAAGTGATTTGGGATTCTTATTACCTTTTTTTACTAACTTACTTTTTAATTTTAAAGCGTACGGTACGGTCATACATCGAGAGGTCCTGGGTTCGAGTCCCAGATCGGGTCGAGTTTAATTATTGAGTCTTTCTGTCTAGTAAGCCTCAGTAAAAGCCCGGAGTTGAGAAGTTGGCGGTGAGTCACCCCCGTGCCTCGAAGAGCACGCAAAGCAAATTTCATAAAAATCGGTTTAGTGCTTTTGTCGTGATGCAGTCACAGAAAGACATACAAAAATTCAAAAAACGATAGATTTAGCTTCTATATCGATAATAATGACTATTTCAATAAGATTTTTCAAATATTTAATGTTCAGAGTCGATTTAGTTAGAATTTTATCATTTGTTATCTATACATTAAAGCTTTTAACTATGAAATAAATATAAATAAATATGTTGGGACATTTTTACAACTGGTGGTAAGCTACGAGGCTTGTGTTACGGATACCAGATAGTTGATACACTACATATATAAATGTTTAAATACATGCATAATATAAATATTAAGACCCATGACTGAAGAACAAACATTCGTGATCAACAAATGAATGCCCCCAGCGGGACTCGAACCCGCGACCGCTGGCGCAGAAGGTAGGGTCACTCACTACCAACTGAGCCAAACGTATCGTCGAAAGCTTTTAACTATGAAAACACTTTTAGCACTAACAAACTTTCACACCCACGTTACGACTACAATAACAGTTAAGCGTAATCTTACTTCTGAACTGCTAGTGAGTCGAAACCTAAACTAAGTGAAGCCACGTTAACTAACTTTCCGGTTGACCCGTCGATAAAACTTCTCGCGAGCTTAAAAGCTCCTATAGTCATGGGAGGCACATGCATATACAATGTACTTTGCGAAATAAACGACAAAGTGTTTTTAAACGATATGCAGCGATATTGGGTGCTTGTTTCGAATTCAATTACGTAGCGAAAAAGCATTTATATTTATAACACTAGCAATTGCAGCTAGCTTTACTCGTTTTTCAGCGGAACTCAAAATTATTTTTCTTAAATAGAACTAGCCTCTTATACTGTTATGACAAAATCAATCCGGTCGTTTCGGAGATTAGCCGAAACAAATAGACCGACAGAAAAAAAGTAAAAAATTGTGATTTTCTTGTAAGATCTTATATAATTACATATTATGCCACAAGTAAAAAGCTACAACCAAACAAACCTCTCATTTTTATTTGTGCTTATATTTGTATGTATAGATTAAATAGGTTATATGTTGTTATTGGTCATTAATAGGTAGTAGATTAATAGGTATTCAAAAACTAAAAAAAATATAACATACACCGTATGTATGTAATTAGTTTATTTTTGTAGAAAGAGCAACTGTTGAGTTTCTCTTGGGCTCGTTCCTCACAGACTTACAGACTGATTTATAATTTTAATTCTACTATATTTTCGTGTAAAATGACAATTCAAAAGTGCTTGTAAAAATCTATCTGAATAAAGATATTTTTATTTAATTTAAAAACAAAACCCTTCTTGAATTGAAATCAGGGTACTGTCTATCAGTTTTAATTTTATACTATTATTTTAAATGTATACATCAACTTGACAAATTATATACTTAAACCTTCCTCCTGAATCACTCTATCTATTAAAAAAACCGCATCAAAATCCGTTGCGTAGTTTTAAAGATCTAAGCATATATAGGGACAGACAGACAGCGAGAAGCGACTTTGTTTTATACTACGTAGTGGTGTACAGTATTGAATTATAAAAGTAATAGAAATACGTACACATCACATTATGGCATGACCTCATAAGATTTGATCATCTCCCCCATTCGTCCTAATAGAGAGCTATTTTGACGAGCTAGGAAAATTAAGAACAGTAACGTGCTTAGAGACACTTTGTGTTAAAAATTTTAATAGTATTATTTTAATATTTAAATGCAAATGTCCTATCGTTTCGGCATCGTGTTATGTAATATTATGGTAGTAAGACTAATTCTTGGAAATCTCTTTCTTCGTTATACATATCTTCTCGGTTTGGCTGAGGTCGGGTCTTCTTATACCGTAGGTACTGATATATGAAGATAATGGATGTGTATTTTTTCTTTTTCCTTTTTAATAAAATTGATACGATAAAAATTAAATATTATCTACTATTTTCGTAAATATTCACTTAAAGGATAAATATATATTTTCTTATAAAAATGTGACCTCGAATATATAAAAAAAAATATACAAAAATAGCGACTCCAATCAACCCCAAGTCTGTATCAACTCGAGCAGATTGTGTGTAATACGCACGGCGTTTTTTCATCAATTGTCGCGACACTTATTAGAATTCTCTTAGAATTTCGTTATGAATGGAAAAAACCTTACAACATAGTATAATTAAATGATAACCTACATTTAGTTTGCAATGTCTGTCGACAGCACATAAATAAATACCTAAATATCTTGGGACATTATTACACACAGCGCCATCTAGTTCCGTGGTAAGCTACGAGGCTTGTGTTATGGATACCACATAGTTGATACACTACACATATATAACTTTAAATACAGACATAATATAAATTTAAACACCCATGACTGAAGTACAAATATTCGTGCTTAGCGAGTGAATGCCCCCAAAGCCCATACTAGACTCGAACCCATGACCTGGCTAGCGCTGCAAGTGAAATGAATGTAATTTGCTAGGATATATAAATTATGTTTGACGACACGTTTGGCGCAGTTTGTAGTGACCCTACTTGGTACGCCAGCGGTCACGAGTATATATAAAATATCTTTAATGATAATGAGAATATCAAAGAAATTATATTTTAAAACAATGCATATATTTCAGAGAAAAAAACTTACAAACGAAATATTATTTCGATTTGAACCACCCTTCTTAGAAGTCGGACTCAATATTTGATCTAACATTTCTAAACGAATTCCTAAGTCTAGAGGTTTGATACAAGTTGGAATATTGAATTTTCCTGCGCACGTTTGTTTCGTATTAAATTTGTGTAGCTTACTACTTTGACTGTCTACTCTGCTTAAGATAGCGGGTACGATTCTCGCTTGGTGCAAAAACACGATTTTATAGGCTTACTGCTAAATTTATGGCTGAAATTAACCCATCGATAAGCTTAAAGCTTTATCACTACATAGTATAAAACAAAGTCGCTTTCTCTATCCCTATGTATGCTTAAATCTTTAAAACTACGCAACGGATTTTGATGCGGTTTTTTTTAATAGATAGAGTGATTCAAGAGGAAGGTTTATATGCATAACTAGCGGATCCCGCGGCTTTGCCTGTGCTAAATCTAGGGAAGAGCCCAAGCGAAGCGAGGGCTAGTCGCTAGTTTACTATAATATCTACAACAACGTAGTCACTATTGATAGTAGAACAAACATTGACGCTCGTCACAAAAACGAATGCCCCCAGCGGGACTCAAACTCGCGACTGTTGGTATAGAAGTAGTGTCACTATAAATTGAGCCATGTTGTCTAGCTTTTTACTTCAGATAATTTTAATATGGTAAAAAATACCTTTATGGTTAATTTTGTAAATACCTTTATGGGTAATTATGTATATTTACAAAATGTATATTACCAACTAGTTTAAACAAATTTATAATAAGATTTACTTTCGATGATCATTCATGATTCAACCCCTTTTTGTATGATAATTCTTTCTACTATAAAACTATTCTAGATTGCCACAAGATTGTCTTGAAATAAAAATTCTAGTTGAAATTTTCATTTAATTTTAAAATCTTATTAAATTTATATATTCATTTGCATTTATACCGACTTTATTTCTTCTTGAACCAAACTTCGTTTCTTAGCGCTATTTTAATAAAATTTCAGTCGTGTCTTCAAAGTTTAGTTGATCCATTATAATAGTAGCTGCTGTTAACATTATGTATTTGTCTACAACTAATTTTATAGACAGTGGTAGCCCAGAGGTAACGCTTTCGCTTGGGAAACCTAGTGAAT
Organism: Boloria selene; assembly: GCA_905231865.2. Lineage (NCBI taxonomy): Eukaryota > Metazoa > Arthropoda > Insecta > Lepidoptera > Nymphalidae > Boloria > Boloria selene. Next base: position 6,513,557 of record HG993161.1, on the reverse strand, counting down.
CGGGTTCAAGACCCAGGTCTCGCATCTCTGATATTTTCAAGTGCGAATCATTTCTAACATGATTACCACTTGTCTTGCGGTGAAGGAAAACATCGTGAGGAAGCCTGCATGTCTGAGAGAACCTGGCCATTTTTCGAAAGACAAGAGTAGTACATTAACCCAAACTTGATGTGGTGGACTATGATCCCCTCGTTTTGAAGGATAGATTGAAAAAAATATTTACACAGTACAGGTTCGATTCCGTTACAATGTAATTAAATGTGCGAGATAGAGCACAGTCTGAGATACGGACGAAAATGACATCTATCTATTGAAAATTATCATCAAAAACTGTCAGATGTTAAAACTATCTCCAGTTTAGTTAAAATCACTAATAGTCTAAGATATCTAGACCGCATTCAGATGTAATCGGTTAAGACCGCACGAATCTAGTTCGAAGCGGTTTAAGCTGGTAATCCGCTATAACTAGGGTTGACACTTTGAATAAGGGTTATTAAAATTAATGAATTTAAATGAAACCTTTGTAGAGAAATTGGTTTTATTTTATAATTAAAAGCTTTATAATAAATGTGGCGAAAATTATTCAAACGAAAGATTAGGGTTTTGGGATTTTAAGTTATTAAGGTAGAATTTTCATAATAGAATATGTAATAGGGATAATTAGTTTGAAAATATTTTATTTACATTTATATGAATGATTTACCCTGACTTTGCTCAGTGAATTTCTTAGTATTATGTAATTTTTAATATAAGGTGGTGGGACGACTACTCGACACGACCAGTGAGAGCTAAGGCGCAGGGCCGATGGTTTTACGTGCCCTCTGAGCCACGGGGGTGACACACTGCCAACTTCCCTACTCCGGGCTGTTACTCAGGCTTACTAAGCAGAAAGACACAATAATTAAACTTGGCCTGACCTAATGAGCCTTGAATCCAGGACCTCTCGATGTGTGGCCGTACATGCTACCCACTACATCAACAAGAAATACAAACATACCCATAGATACATAAAAATCTCATTTATACTAAAAAGTTCGTTTATACGGTTAATCTTTACCTCACTTCTAAGTTTTAAGGTTCCTTAGAAAATATTGGTATGTAACGTCAGTGTTTTTTTTGTTCGAACGAACATCACTCGAAAACATTTTAATGTAATTTAGTGTGATTTTTTCAAAGTAAAAAAATAATAATAAATTAACCAGCTTTTCAAACAATTGTTTTTCAAATCATTTCAGTTCATTAAATCCCACTAGTTTATATTCATTTTAACTGAAAAAAGACGTGTAAACCACAGAGTATATAGAATTTTGATGTTTCATAAATACCATAAAAATATTAAAATATAAAATATGAACAGTCACAACCCTAGTTAACAGTCTGAATGCGAATAGAGACGAGTCATTCAACTACTCGTAGTTAGATCTTTTGAGGGTATTTTCAGTTTAGAAGATACCTTTACGATATTCGAATGAAATTCCAATTTATCGATGCTAATGTAGAGGCGATAAGATTTCGAACTTAAAATGGATTAAAACTTTATTTTAAAGCCATTTGAGCTTTTTAGTTTGTTTAATAGATAGATAAGATACGTGTTACTTATATTTTTATACTAATACTAGAACTCAGCCTAGCTTCGCTCGGGTACGTCCTTTTTTATATATTTTAACGATTACTATACATTACTCAGATCCTGTATCGACGACACGTTTGGCGCAGTTTGTAATGACCCTGCTTTCTTGCGCCAGCGGTCGCGGGTTCGAGTCCCGCTGGGGGCATTCATTTGTTAAACTCGGATGTTTGTACTCCAGTCATGGTTGTTTATATTTATAATATGTATGTATTTAAACTTATATATGTAGTATATCAACTATCTGGTATCCGTAACACAAGCTTCTTTCGTAGCTTACCACGGAACTAGATGGCACTGTGTGTAATAATGTCCCAACATATTTATTTATTTATTTTATTTATATGTTGATCCGGATAAACAGCTATCATCATACCAAACTTAATCAAAATCTGTCCAGTAGTTTTCGGTAACAGACAGACAGACAGACAAACATACTAAATACTACATATTCGCCCTCGGTATCCATAAAAAAGAAAATTTCAATAAGATTTTCCTAAAACATTTCATGTACAGATACAAGTAAGAATTTTATTATATGTATATGTTACAGTTAAAACCAGTTTTTAGGTAGAACGCGTTTTCCCTAGTTAAAATAAGTTTATACTAAACGCCTTTGTTAAAACTAGAAATAACTAGGGAAAGCGCGTTCTATCTAAAAACGGATTATAACTGTAACATATAGATTATTATCATATCAAAATATATAATTAAACCATTCGCTATCATTAAATAAGAACGAGTGATGAATTAATCATTACAGAAATAAACCGCTTTTTTTAAGTTAAATTTATTTATTTATTTGAATTAACATAATAAATTATAAGTATAATTGCATTTCTTTTAATAGGTAATTACAGCATTATTATTTAAATATTATTAATACTATATTAATCATAAAAATATTTGTTTTCAGGACAAAATGTGGACATCACCCCCTTAGAGGCTGTACGTCGGGAGGGCGATGACCTCACCGTACTTTGCAAAGTACCCTACGCCATCGACTCGTGTCGGTATGTACAGTGTACTTGATAGAAATTGTTTTACTATTGATTCCATAAACTGCTTAACTATTCTTCATTTGTTATATTATGGGGGGTCGGAGGTTCGAGTCTCGCTTAAGTATAAAATACCAGGACTTATGATAAATTAATACTGAATTTGTGTTTGTATCCAAAAACAGAAATTACTGTAGGTACGGATTTTCGTAAAAATCTTTTCTAGAGGAAGCTCTTGAGTAGAGCAATAGTAAGCAACTCGTGGATTATAAAAAAATGCTTATGAGTATAATATATTAGACTATAGTCTACAATGAATATATTTACTATATAGTTACTATATATTCACGATTTTTTCTCTATTTAGTCGCACTTCGCGGAATTTAATAATGGATCACAGAAAAATATTCGAGTGATCTTATGATATCATTCTACGTGCTTCTCAAACACGATAAGTCTTGGACCATGAATGATTAATTTTAATAATACACACGCAAATCCTATTTCTTTATTAAAGATAATTTTGTAAAAGATCTAAAATAACTTTCCTAACATTTGCCACACAATTATTTTTGAGTTATTACAATGATTGTGAAAATGTGTGTTAGATTGTCCATCTTTTACGCACAATTTCGTGGTGCAACTTGAGTTTTTCAATATACTTATTATTCGGGAATATCGATAGTTTCCAGGATAATATGCGGGAAAAATAACTAAATTGTCTAGTGTATGTGATTTCTTATGTTACAGAATGATAGTGGGTACGACCTCCTACAGACTGATACCCAGCAATCAAGATGAAGACGTGGTGTACGCCGGGCAGGGACTGCAGGTTCATAGTTTTTATAAACTTACTTAAATTTTAATTATAATATCATAGAGCTAGTAATAGTAGTACAAAGTGGAAGGGATTTACAACATAAATAAAGATACATAACCTTTAACATAAAGATCTAAAATGTTAGTGCTAAAGCCTCGCTATTTACATCATTGACAAGACTACTAGATCAACATGCTTTTGAGGCAGCATAATAATAATATTCTCTTGAAACTATGATTTTGTGTTCCCGACGAATTTTTTTTTCGAATTTGAATGCTTTACAGCACTCATATTCACGGGAGAGGCAATCTCTATAGTTTAAGAAAGTATTAATAATTTCTTGATTGGTATCGGTTACGGCGGCCTATCTTTAAAATTAACTGCAGGAGATATTATAGTGCAGACACAAGTGCACTCTATCCCTGTCACTCTCATACTCCGATGGCTCGACACGACCGGTGAGAGTTAAGACACAGGAACGACTGCTCTACGTATTCTCCGAGATACGGGGTTGAAACACCGCCATTTTCCAAACTCTGGGCTGTTACTGAAGCTTACTTAACAAAAAGGCTAATTTTTTTTTTTAAATTCACACTCAAGTCCTCCAGATGTTTAGGCGTACATGTTAGCCTATACACCACTGAAGCGCCAATGAATTTAAAAAGTTTACCTAGTAAGTTATTACCAAAAGTTAACAGTCTCAATCAGACTCGTTTGGCTCAGTTGGTAGTGACCCTACTTTCTGCGCCAGCGGTCGCGGGTTCGAGTCACGCTGGGGGCATTCATTTGTTGAGCATGAATGTTTGTTCTCAGTCATGGATGTTTATATTTATAATATGTGTGTATTTAAAACTTATATATGTATATCAACTATCTGGTATCCGTAACACAAGCATCGTAGCTTACCACGGAACTGGACGGTGCTGTTGTAAGAATGTCCCAACATATTTATTATTATTTATTATTATTCTTTATTTTCCAGTACGGAGAGTGTGGTGCCCACATAAAGAGAGTTAGAGCTGAACTGAACGGAAACATCTCCTGCTGGCTACCTCCCCAGTCTGGAGCTAAGGAAGTATCTGGAACCATGAGGCTACTTGTTGCGAGTGAGTTTACATTATTTACATCTCTTCACAGTATAGTTATGTATTTATTGTAAATTCGCAATTTAATTTGAAAAAGAGAGAGACCAAAAAAATTAGTCCCGCTGAGTTTCTTTTGCCAGTTCTTCTCAGGTCGGAGGTTTCTTCATTCCGAACTGGTGGTAGACTCATGACGTTCAGAAAGGTATTGTAACAATTTTTATGCTGAATAAAATATTTAGATTTGATTATTTAACCTTTTATAACGTCATGCCTGATGCCCAGCTGTGGGATTATAATACATGTATCCAGCCCTTTTGACGCCCCACTGCTGGGTATAGGCCTTCCTTTGATACAAGCGGAATCAGGCCATAGTCCACCGCGCTGTCCTAGTGCGTGTTGGCGGACTTCACATGCAGTCTCTCAGACATGCAGGTCTCCTCACGCTCACTCACTCCACAAGTGGTAATCATGTTAGAAATGATTCGCACATTAAATATCTGAGGTGCAAGACCAGGATATGAACCCGCATCACTCGGTTATCCAAGAGAGCCCTTTACCACTGGGCTACCTATTAATATAATTTTCTTTATTATTAGTTTAATTTCCTAATTAACTTTTTGTCCATACAAAGCAACAAGCCACATTCAATTTTGTATATAATATGCAGTGGTCAATCCCAAAAGACTTTATATAAACCCTCAAACGAACGCCCAATTAGTGATGAAAATACATAAAATGTTGGCGAAAATTTTGGATCTGATACAAAATATATAAACTAGCGTTTTCTCGCGACTCTGGCCACGTTTTTAGTAGATTTACTTCAACTAGAACTCCTTCTAGATTGTTTTATTCGAACCACTAGATTTGTGCTAACAAACAAACAAACGAACGTACACTTTAAGCTTATATCTTTATAATCGTATATAAAAAATGTCACGTTCTTTGTCCGCGTAAACTCCGCAACTTAGAGTACTTTTCCTTTCTTAAATCGTAATTTGTCCCAACTTAAAGATAATATAGTTTTAATCTTGGCTATTTTTTTATGGAAAAATTATCGATTTTCAAATATTTAAAGGAATTTTCGTGAGAGAATCTGACTACTATCCTCAAGCTAAAGAAAAAAAATAAGAGTGCCACAGAAACGCATAGTTGTGTCTACTAGTATTATTATATACCCTAGTAAAAGTCCCGACAAAATCGGTGTAGACATTTCGGAGATTAGAGGAACAAACAAACAAACGGACAGACAAACAAAAGTGTTAAAAAAAATTTATTAAGTAGCTAAGCTGTTATGTTGATATTACAAAAAGACACTTCAATTTTATTTATCACTATCACTTCACTATCACTATCACTATCACTATATAGTATAAAGCAAAGTCGCTTTCTCTGTCCCTATATCCCTATGTATGCTTAAATCTTTAAAACTACGCAACGAATTTTGATGCGGTTTTTTTTTAATAGATAGAGTGATTCAAGAGGAAGGTTTATATGCATAACTAGCAGAACCCGCGGCTTTGCCTGTGCTAAATCTAGGGAAGAAACCGAGCGAAGCGAGGGCCAGTCGCTGGTTAGATATAAGCGTGGGCGGAATATAAAAACAATTAAATTTACCAAGTAAACAAAGTACGCAAAACAAAATGAAGTTTTTATATGAAAGTCACGATTATTATTAAATTACGTCGTAAATATTGTTTGTTCTAGATCGCGTGGTATTAAAAATAATTTTCATTTATTATGTCTTTCAAAAATATACTAGCGACATGCCCTCACCTGCCTTGGGTTCGATCCTAGGTGCGTTATAGCGGTTAATATGGAATAGATAGATAAGTTATATATCCCTTAATAGAAGAATGTATTCCCCATAGAATTTTTTTCATTCCATTTCAAAACTATATCTTGATGTAAACTAAAGATTTTTGTCGATTTTACAAAAACCGCTCCACCGATTTTGATAAAATTTAAACGTTACTTGGAAATTACACCTTTTGACAAAAAAAAAATCCAAATTGATTCAGCAGCAGGCATGTTCGAGTAATCGTGAACAAAAAAAATTAAGAGCGTCCTTCTATTTTGAAGTCGGTTAAAACACTGCAACAAGTTACAAGGATTTTTTTGTAAACCTATTTTTAATATACTTTTTAACCGACTTTCGCAAGGAGAGGAGGTTATCAATTCGGTCGGTATATTTTTTTTAATTTACTAAATTTATTATAAAATAAGTTTTATTCTATTATTATCAGCTCGGTGAGGGTCGATTTAGGTTCGGATCTTAAACTAATACATTAATATTTAATGTTATATATTTCAGAGGCTCCAGAGGATCCTATTCTAAACTCGCCGCCTCAGAGCACGTTCAGGGAAGGTGACATCTTCATGGCGCAGTGTGTGGTGGCCAATGGGAGACCCGCCGCGAAAATTACTTGGTTTATGGGTGAGTATTAAGTTGGTAGACGAATAAGGGTTTGTAGAGCAATCTTAAATTAATCTTAGGAATACATAAATAATAATTATACAATTGCTTAAATACTTCGGCTGTGACCCTATTGGTTGTGCCAGCGGTCGTGAGTTCGAGTCCCGCTGAATTCATTTGTTGAGTCTGTAGTACAAAAGATGAAGGACTTTCATACAAACTTGCGAGAGCCCTTAGACCACCTTAATCCGGCCCAATTGCAAAATCCGTTCTTAGTGCACCTAAACTATTTATAAAGTACCTCCCTGCCAATTTTCATCCTTATACGTCTTGCAGTTTTTGAGATTTCGTGATGAGTGAGTGTTTTTCTTTAATCTTATATTTATTTAATCTTAGGGAATATAATTGTTAAATGCTCCGGCTGCGACCCTATTGGTTGTACCAGCGGTCGTAAGTTTGAGTCCCGCTGGGGAATTCATTTGTTAAACAATGTTTGTACTCCATGGGGTTTTACTGTTTATTTTATAATATGTATGTATTTAAAGTTATATATGCGTAGTGTATCGACTCTAGCATCCGTAACTCAAGCCTCGTAGCTTTCCACGGAACTAGATGGCCCTGTCTGATAATGTCCCAACATATTTATTTATATTGCTTAATTACTGAATAAAATTACTTTTTGTATTGCGTTAAAAAATAAACTTATTGAAATCAAATTATCAATAGCATACTAGTAGCTAACTAAATTTTTTAAGTGATTCCCCTCGTATTGTAGGAACTTTGTTAAAAGACTATATTAAGACTGAAGTGTCCCACAATATGTAAAATTATATCCACCAATTCGACAATCAGATGAGGTCCAACTCCTCGCCGGAGTACACCAGCCCATCATCACCTCGGAGCCTGGCAGCGACCTGCAGACCATCAGCCAGAACGTCTCCAGGAACCTGTCTCCTGAAGACAATGGGAGGAAGCTGACTTGCCGCTCCGAACATGAGGCTCTGAATGGACCGAAGGAAGCCGCCAGGCAGATAAATGTACATTGTAAGTAAAACACCTAAATACCATAATTTTCCATAATCTCATCTTATCTATATATTTTAAATACATAATGTTACGTCAATATCAATTGGCTGTTCGTTTGTATTTTCCATTTCAATTTGTATAGTATTCTTTTGCATTGTCAGGGGTGGTTAAAGTATTAAAAACGGAAAAAACTCAAAAAAGAAAACTAATAAAACTCGATGAGTTCAGAAGATCATTCATTAATCATTAAAAACTGTATCTAGTTTATTCATACTATAATAATATTCTAGCTTATATTTATTTCGAAAAGTTATATCTAATTCTTGAAATAGCCATCATTAATTACATCATTACACGATGAGGCAGAGTCTATAGTTACTAGAATATTTTTTTGTCTGTCTGTCACGAGAAAACCACTAAACAGATTTGGTTGAAATTTAGTAGATAGATGGTTTACCTGGGTCAACATTAATATAGCATACCCTTTACTGCAGGAAAATATTTTATTTCTGAGAATTCAATACTAATAGTAAAACATATCGTTAAGTATGGATATATTTAAAATTGCTAATAATTTTTTATATATATTAATTAGTAAGTAAATGGTATAGTATGTGAATTTTACAGGAAAAATAACAAACTTTGACAAAATTCCAAAAAAGATATTTAATTCAAATAATATATGTTTTTGTGAGCATATTTGATTTTCCGTTCATCCCAATTTTAACAAATATTAAAAACCATTATATTATACACTATTTATATAATTATTATTTACAGACCCACCAAAACGTCTAGAATCTGGCCAAATAACCATATTTGGGTTGAAAATCGGGGCAGAGGGTCGTTTGAACGTGACAGTGAGGGCCAACCCCGCGCCCGCCTCCGAGTGGACGGTCGGCGAGCTGGTGCTGACTCCGCGCAGCAACGAGGATGGGTCCATCATGGCTTTGGAACCTCTACATTTGGTAACTATGAGATTCTGAACAGCTACTTTATCGCTCTAGCAATAGGATAAATATTTTTTTTATTTTTTTAATACTCATTTTAAGAGCTGAGTCACAGGTGTGACTAATTTGCCCTGGTAGTTTACACAAGTATTCTTATATATAACTTAATTATGATTCTAAATTTAATTTCGTTTACTTATATTATACTAGCTGTACCCGCGGCTTCGCCCGCGTTCATTTTTTTAATTGCTAATCAACCTCATTGGGTTGATCTGTAGGAAAAAAAAATTGTCTAAAAAATAAAAATAAAAATTTTGGGGTGGACTACCCTTAACATTTAGGGGGATGAAAAATAGATGTTGGCCGATTCTCAGACCTACTCAATATGCTCACAAAATTTCATGAGAATCGGTCAAGCCGTTTCGGAGGAGTTCAAGTTCGAACCCCGTGACACGAGAATTTTATATATAAGATTTATCTAAATTATACATACTTTTGGCTGTGAATTAGGGTTTGTAAGATTTATATTACATATTCCGATAGTTCTATCTGTTAATTGTGAAAGAAAGAGGTTAACTAGGAGCACATTCCATTAAAATATGTTAACATCCTCTACGACTCCACAATCGGGACAATTAGGAGAAAGAACTTTTTTTCATTAAATATCCAAACTTATTTAATGAAATGTGTCAGAGCGCAATCTTAACGCCATGGCAATGTCTTCACGTTTTAAATTAATTATTATAACAAGGTTAGGATAAATATGTATATAAAAAAATAGCGATTCGCCCTCGCTTTATTGCTTAGCGCGAGTGAATCCGCGGGTTCCACTAGTTTATACACTAAAACCTTCCTCGAGAACCACTCTATCCATTGGTAAAAACAGCATGAAAATCAGTGCAGTTGTTTTTAATATGTAATGTATTGTGAATCATAAGTAGTGACTTATGCAAATATTTTCAATTTTGCCATACAGAATGTTTATGTATTTAAAGCTGTATATTATGTGCAGTATATCAACTACATAGTATCTATCACAAAAAACCCCCATAGCTTACCATGGAACTAGATGGCGCTGTGTGTAATAAATAATAATGTTCCATCATATTTAAAATTAAGAAAAATATAATGCCTAAGCTATTTTAATTTTATACAATTATTGCTTAACTTTATTAGTTATGTAACTTATATGACACACTGCGTATATATTTAGTTTCGAGTGATTTACAAACCGGAGCACAGATGGCGTTAGTAGTAGTCTGAATCGCGCTATCGTTTGGTTCTAACGTAAAGTGTGTATTACGGCGGCGCGCGGAAAGCGGCGACAAACAAACAAACAAAAATTGAATATTTTTGAAAAAGTTACTTTGACTTAATAGTTGAAGGGCTTTATAAAAATTAAAAAGTATATTTATAAATATAAAGTATAAGAATATACTATATATAAATAAATATAAATTATATAAATATCAATAAAAATTTATATAAATTATATAAAAAAATGTTATAAATACATATATAAATAAGTTATAAATTATAATAAATATTAAATGTAAAGATTTAACAATATTTATATATATTTAAATATTTGATTTTTTTAATTTAAATAAATTAAATATAATTAATGTATTAAAAAATAATAAAATTATGATAGCAATAAGAATATTTATTATTTATATAGTTTATAATGTAATATTAATTAATAATTAATGTTTAATTAAAACTTTAATTATAATATTGAAATTTATAAATCTGAATGGGTGCACAACTCATACCAGCTTGGGAACAAATAATAATGTATAATAAATGCGAAAGTAACTCTGTCTGCCTACTAAAACTACTGAACCGATTTAAATAAAATTTGGTACACTAGTAGTAGTCTAAAGTGTGAGAAAGGACATAAGCTACTATTCAAGGCCAAAAAATGTCTGTAAGGGGAATCTGAATCTGAATTATGAATGGAAATTACGTCATTTTTAAAACTAGAAGCTGGAATCTTATTTTTTAGACTTTTGATTAGATATATAAACATTGACATTTAAAGTTTGTAAAAATTTTATCCTAAAGGGGGTATGTAGTAATAAAAATAAATAGTTAGTTTATGAATAAAATAATAATATAAATTGAAATCGTTGATTGATAAAAAAAATTCTCGACAAATAATATTACTTATTTGATAATTATAATTTATTTAATTTAATGAACTACAACATAATTTTTAATTTTTGTCTGTCCGTTTGTTTCCACTGATCTATGAAATGACTGGACAGATTTTAAATTTTTTTTATTATATTAAGAAAAATTGTATGTGTGTGTCTTTTTGTTTCTTCGTTGTGCTGAAACGGTTCAACAGAGTTGTATGAAAAACAAAAAAAAAACACAGGCACCTAAATTATATTCTAGTTCATAAATTTTCACAAGAATCGAAAAAAAACTAATATTTTTTTTATTTCTCAACAGGGCGGTGGTTTTTACAACATAACATTAGTGTTGAATCGAGTAGCGAAGGAAGACGTCGATCGAACCTACTACCTCCGTGTCACCAACGACCTCGGGAGAGAGGAGTTCGCTTTACGACTGAGCACTATGGACGAACCTGCTGGTGAGTTGTATAAGAACTACTTGTGTAATGTTAAATTACAAAAAATACAAAAAAATAAATGTCTTGTAAACATGTAAAATTTTTGTTTTTCCTTTTAAATTTATTTAAAATTGAAAAAATATTGAAATATGCAGTTGCACAAAGTTTTCACTTTCTGGTATATAGTTTACTGAGAAAAATATTGATCAGATCAATATTGAGATATTGAGAAATAATTATATATAAATATGAATGTAAATACAAAAGCTTATGACTTTTTTGTGTATAATTTTCTTAATTTACACAAACAAATACACTTTACAGTACATTGTAGTCTGTGTCTTTATTTGAAACTTCTAAATTAATTAAAACTATATTTTAAAAAACCTATATCTATGTCTATTTGTAATATCAAAACAGACGTTTACTAAATGCATATGGAATTTTATATGGTACTTCTAAGAAAAAAAATTTTTTCCGTCATTCTCTTTGTCTGTTGTCTGCTCGTTTGTTCAAACTGATGTCTGAAACGGCTGGACTGATATTCATGGAACTCTCACTGGTAAATAGCTGATGTTATGGAGTAACTTAGGTTACTTTTATTTTAGAAAAAGAATTAAATTTTAGCTCAAAAGTTAAAAAGATTTTCTAGACATAATATAGAATGAAAAAACCATTTGAACGTAAACAAAAATATTAACATGTTCTATATGTATATATATCCGACAGCGCGCAAAGCAAAATCCTCATTTTTGGTGATCGATGTATATGGTAAGAAAAAAATTATAGTCTAGGAGCCTGCATATGGTCTTGACTTAGTTCGTTTGAAACAGTATTTTTGTTTAGTGCTTGAAATTATGTAATATAGTCTAAGAGAATGTGATTTTTATTTTGTGTATGATATTTTCTTGTAAGTTTAGTTTTTTCATATCAGATTTTGTTATGAAATGTAGTTAATGATTATTGAAATTATTTATACTTATTATCAATTATAATATTGAACGTAGAAGTAATTTGTATGGCATCTTGAAAAAATTGTTAACATTAGTAAAAAGTTTAAGTTTTTCTATCTGTTGATTTATGTTTTAAGAATTTATATTTAAAAAAAAGTGACGCATGTTTCACAAAAAGAGTTACAAAAAAGCTTATTACATTAAAAAAAAGATTGGCAGTGACGTTTTTTCGCCTGTTCTTCTCTAGACTCTAGATTTTCAGTAAAAATTGTTATAATTCTATGAATAAAAGTTATTCAACTCAAATATTAATTGAAAAAAAAAATCAAATTAAAAAATATAATGGTTGAATATATTTTTTTCTAAACAGGTGTAGAGTTGGAAACGGGGGCAATAGTCGGCATCGTTGTGGCAGTTCTCATACTGGTCATTGCCGTGTTCCTCGTCGTGTTTGCGAAAGCGACCGACAGATGGTGTTTTGCTGGTAAGTGACTTTATTTTTTTTTATTTTGAATCGTTTGGATTATTTATTTTTGGCTATTTTTTTTACATTTTGAGTCATATATAATTTATATTTTAATGTACTTAATGCTTATGATGTTCTTTTACCATTATTATGTTTTTTTTAATGATCCAATCGATTCAGAAAAGTTGTATTTCGTATGTCGTGAATGAATTAATTATGTTTTGGAGTTACCCCGTCATTCACACTAACTTGATATTATATAAAGCAATTAGACAATAGCATATTATTATTTTATTAAATTCTTGTATTTGTTGTAAATGGAGTTAAAAATTAAAATAATTCTATTAATTTTTTAATTTATAAAAAATGAATGCTGTTGTTAAATTGTTATAAGAACTGTTTTCATAATTAAAAATATTGACAAAGATTATTTGCATGTTCATTTACATTCATTCATTTTACCTAATGCATGTTATATTGTATTCATACATTTTTGTGATGTCATATGTATTTTTGGTTATAAAAGTCAATATTTTTTATAAATCCTCTGCATTCGTGGTGTTATACCATGCTTTCTATATTGGCTTAAACTACTTTAGATATAGGCATGTTTAAAAAAAAATTAAATTCGGAAATTTTCAACAGGCTCGCGGGAGAGTCGATAGGTAATTGAAATATTTTTATTAAAAATATACAGACAATTCGCTTTATAAATTACATAAGAAATATTTTAGCTATAATATTATTAATCACGCAAAATTTTTTGAAACAGTGTTTTGGCAGTGTTTTTTTTTTGCAATTTTTTATATTATTATTATTATATACTAAATTTTAAGGCTATTATGGAAATTAAAAATGTCACGTAGCAATATTAGAAGCGATCAAGAATTTGATAATAAAAGATGTTAAACGCATGAAAATTTTTCTCTTTTATTGATAAAAGCATGTATCTGTCTCTTTTTCTTTAAAACTAATATTAGCTATCTCTTTCTAACGCATGTTTTTGACAAATTGGTATGAAGTTGCATGAATTTTTCTTTTTAAACTAAGATTTGTATTTTATAGGAAGTTTAAATTCTAAAGATCTTACTTTATAAAGGTACATTTATTTTACTACGTGGTGTTGGGCGATTAAAACAATGGTTTTTAAATTTAATACATGTTCCTTCGGTGATGGTTGAATATATTTAAATATAACAAATCTTTACTAATAAAAACGACAAAAGAGTGATCTTTTCTTTATTTTTAACTAGCAGACAATCGATATATTTAAAGGATATATCTAATGTCATCCAATGTTAATAGTATAACAGTAAGAGATAAAAATATAACTTAAAAAAAGTAAAGTTTCATTAAGTTATTTTTCAAATATCTACTTTCTTTATAATAAAATTTTCTGTAGAAGGCTAGAAATGAAGACTCATAGTCTTAAGTACTGTCCATTCAATATCTCTAACTTAAAAAAGTTTTGTGAAATAATACATAAATTTAAATTATGTGAAATGGAAAAATAGACCATAAAACAGACTGACAATAAAGAGAGACAGAATAAATATAACTTAAAACACATGTATCGACACCTTTATAGCCTCGGCTTCACACGTGTGAACTGCACAAAGACTATTAACAAGAGCTTAACTAACATACAAACAATTCTTGATCGCTTAACATATTGGTATGTGGCAGGACGCTCGCATCGAACTGACATACCCGATGGAGCCGATTCCGAAGCCCCCCTTCCCCCCCACGAAGATATCAAAGGTTCCGAAAACCCATCGCACGATCATGGGGAATATATCAGCAATGGTGACACAAAACACCCCGAGAAAAAACCGGACACGGCTGTCTAAATTGTAAGTTGAAGCTGTCACTCATCACAATTGGATCGATATGAAGATATTTAGTTGTAGGCTTTTTATGAGATTATGACTTTGCTCGTCACAATTAATTTATAAGAAATTCTGCTTATAATTAATGAAATTTATTTTTCTTTTGGCATAAAAATATTTTCTCTTAAATTTAGGTATATCTGAGCTTTTTATACAAGTATATATGTATGAGTGACGGTGTTAACAGTAAAAACTGTATCTTCGTTTAGTGCCAGAAGATTATAATATTGTTAGTAATTAATAATTTTAATCAACGAAGACGGGAATTTATTCAATTTAAAATATATTATACAGCAGATAGATGCTGCACTACGTACTGCCTCTTATACTATATGAACATTACACTCCATCTACATATTGGTCGCAAATAGTTCTAAATATCTAAACGACATCTTAAATAACGTATAAGTTTTGGTGACTAATATGTGGGTTGAGTGTAACACTGTACATTGCAAATTTTAATTCAAATGACTCCGTTTAATGCTTGTAAGGACTTATTTAAAATACGTTTGTTAGTTCTGGTTCTAAATGTTTTGAATGCTTTGTATCAAAGGAGACATTGTTAAATATTCTAAACGTCGCGAACTAAGAACCAAATTAACCTTAAAGAATTAAAAAAGTTAAAAGTTAATCTAAAAAAGGAAAACTCATAAAAATTGCAATGTATAGATAAAATATTTTATTCTCTCGATATTGTTAGATATAAACTGTTTAAATGAAAAATTTTCTCGATTGATGTTTTTAGCATAAAATTTTAATATTCGTAGATAGAAAATAAGAATCTCGCGTTTGTTCAACCGATCCCATCGTAATTTGTAGATAAGGCAAACTTTTGATTGTACGTTGCAATAGAACTACTTAATATTAAAATGGTTTGATTTATACAAAAAAGTATGTTTTTAACGCCTACGCTAAAAATAATTATTAGTTTTTAGAATATTTATAATTGAGGCACAAAAACGTACTTTTAGCTCTTTGACTATAAAAATTTACTATTTGTAAATTATATTATTTTTTTGTAAAAACCGGCCATTTTGTATTTTATTTCTCAGTACATACTTAATTTTAGTGCATTATGTGTTCGTACACCATCAATTTATTATTGTATATAATATAGCATCTACTTAAAATAGATTTAAGACTAGGTTTTTATCAAAGTATCACGATTTTTTCAATTTTTAATGACTAAAATGCTGGTTCTTAATTAAATTTGACATTCTTTAAAAAAATAAAACCGTTTTGGAATTAAAATGGCAAAAAATCGTGACTTAATCTTGAATTTTGTAAAAAACAATCAAATGACACTTAATTTAAGTAATAGTTTAGACTTTTTGTGATTTTTTAGTATTTTTTACGATAGAACGCAATTACTTTATAGGATATTATTTTTGTACCTATAGTATTAATTTTTTCCAAATTATTTTAATCTTTTTCCATATCAATTAAAACACTGCCATTTTGCACAACGGAAATTTTTGAAAATTTTTATGAAAAATGAAATAATAATAGTTAAAAACGTTTATGTTTTGTTTAAAAGCCATGCAATTTTATAATCTTTATATAATAAACCGTTTCGATGTTAGTTAGAGAAATAAAATTGTAACAGTAACCGCTGAAATTAACTAATATCACGAATTATGAATATAAAGTATTTATTAAATAAGATATCACTTTGTTTTATTTCTACACAGTTTTTTCACCTGAAAGATTTAATGAGTAACCCCAAAAATACATATGACGGTAGAAAATGACGTTTTAAAAATATTTTTTGTAAATTTTGAAGCATTGAATAAGAAAAAAAAGTGAATTGTCTTTGTAAATAAATCATTATTTTTACATTTAACTTGATATTGCTATATTGAAAATATTACGAGAACTTTAATTTTTCTTATTGTTTTTTAAGTGTTGTTTAATTTTACGTACGGAATAAAATTTTTAATGTGCAACATTTTAACTTTTTTTTTAAATTTATAACATTACAGGAGAAAGAAATCGTGATAACACCAAAAGCTCTGGTGAATCGTAAGTAAAAAAAATATTTCATGGGATTGGATCTCGCTTTTGCGACAAATTTCTTCCTACATAAATTAATTTTTACTTGAGATTATCTAAAATCTATTGGGCTTATTTAAATAAAAAAAAATAATACTTCAACTTCTTGTGACTTATAATGTAATATATAACAAGTAAATAATAAATAGGGCTTGGTGGATTTTTGCTTTAACTTATTCTAATATAAGGGGGTCTATTTTAAACGTCCAATATATATTCAGAACCAGATTTTTATTATTTGCATTATTTACACACTTTAAAACAGATTCTAAATAAAAAGCTTAAAAAATTTTATAATTTCATCATCAGCCCTTTTCACGGGCCTCCCTCAATACGAGGGGATCAGGCCATAGTCTTTCGAAAACTTGCTAGGTTTTTCTCAGACATGCAGGTTTCCTCACGATGTTTTCCTTCATCGTAAGACAAATGGTAATCGTGATAGAAATGATTTCTATCATGATTAAATATTTTATATCGAAATACAATTTGGAAATGTTCAACGCTTTGTACATTTGGCATTTTTCTAAAGGACTCCGGCGGAAAACGTGCTTTTAGAGAGCGGGCTCGTGCCTTCTAGAACGTATGTTTATATTTAACCATTCTTTGTAACATAACTCGTAACCTCGACTAAACTTGCTTTATAATACTTTTAATATATAAAATTGCACCTATAAGTATTATTAAATATTTTAAGGTATTGTTTATCATATATTATATATTAACTAATTTTGGAAGTGTGTAGGTACTTTATTTTTCCGTGTATATAAGCAATTAAATTTTAAATCATCGCTCATTTTTTTAATCCAGAGTTCTTAAAAACTAAACTTTGAAATTTGGTTTAACAAAACAAAAAATATTCAGTTCTTTCTTGTAAATGGCTACAAAGCGTGCCAGCTACACGCATTTCTTCGCTAATGTCTATGTAGTATATATTGTATAGATTATATTAAGAAAAACACTATCCCACGTTTTAAAGCAATTTAAAAGAACATCACTGATTTAACTGAAATCACTAATTCAGCATTCAATATAATAAAAAGTATTGAATGCTGAGTAATAGTATCAACTAACCATCCATAACACAAACCTCGTAGCTTACCACGAAACTAGAGGGCGCTGAGTGTTACCTCAAAACATTTAATTATTAATTTATAAATAAGTTAAAGTATGTGTCAGTAGCGACACTGAGAGTGCAGCGGGGCAGAGGTCGCGGCTGAGTCAGTCAGTGAGTCAGTCCATGAGTCAGCTGAGTGCGCGCGTGCGGGCGGCGCTGCCTCGCGGCCGCGACCGCGTGCAGGCCACTGAGGCGCAGGACGTCGAGGACAAGGTATTGTAGTACCTACTACTACTAGATAACTACACTGTATCCCGAAAGTGTTTTTTTATATTCAGCCCTTTTGACACGTTTGGCTCGGTTGGTAGTGACCCTACTTTCTGCGCTAGCGGTCGCGGGTTCGAGTCCCGCTGGGAGCATTCATTGGTTGAGCGCGAATCTTTGTTCTCCAGTCGTGGGTGTTAATATTTATATTATGTATGTATTTAAAATGTATATGTGTAGTATATCAACTATCTGGTATCCGTAATACAAGCCTATTAGCTTACCACGGAACTAGATGGCGCTGTTGTAAAAATGTCCCAACATATTATTATTATTATTTTTAACGTATCACAGCTGAGCAAGGGCCTCCCTTCAGTACAAGGGGGATCAGGCCCTTTTAAGTACATATATTCATGATAAGGAAAAAACATGTAACTTTTTTCATTCAATTTATGTAGTGTGTGCTTTCTTAATAATAATTATGGTTTTTTTACTATAAGCTTTTAGAAAAGTCTATTACATATACATCTAGACAGTTATTAGTAGTTATTATTATACTATTTACAGAATGTAGCAGAAGAAAAAAAAGGGGTGGTGTACGCTGAGCTCGCGCTGGGGGAACAGAACGCCGAAAAACCCCCTCCTCCCTCCACTGAATATGCAGAAATAGTGTACACAGACCAACCACCCCCAGTGAAGGAGAGTAAGGAGTAATAAATACTTACGTAATGCAATACAAAAAATGTTCGAAAAATATACAAAATTTTTTTATGTACAAATTTTTTTTTGAAATACTAATTTCGTTTCGTTTTTTTGTATTGTAACGATTTAAAGTAGAAGAGCAAGGTGTATTCATTTCAAGTATTATTACTTTATTAATATATTACAAAAAATATTTAGTAGTGCATAAAAATTAATTTACATAAAAATTTTGAAATTATAAAAAAATCACAAAATATTTTTAATAAAAATAACATATTATTTATATTTATATAATTACGGTATTTTATTACTTTTTTTAATATAAAAAATATTTTTTATTGAAAAATTATATAAAAAAATTGGGATAGTTTTAAACAATATTATAATTATATTTTCTAAATTAAAAAGTTATTTATTAGAAAAAATATTATTCACTTAAAAAAAATTGGATCCACCGAATAATATACCTAATAACAAGAATAATTTATGAATTTTGCTAGAAGTAGAAGTAATTTTAATACAAACGAAGGGCACTATCAAGCGATGTACGCGGGTTTGATTCTCGGAGAGGGCTCATCGAAAGCCATTTTATATGGTAAAGAAGTAGAGTTAGTTTGTGAAGAGTAAGTAATAATAATTATTAAAATTATGAAGATATCACGAAGTAATCTCATTTACTCCATTTTAGATAAGTTATTTTATAAGTAATATACCTACTTAAAACAAAGTTGGTTTAATATGAAAATATATAAAAAAAAGACAAAAATTTTATCAATTCAATTATAAATGAACAGAAATATCCAATTCAATTGTAAAAAAAACGACTTTGTTTTAAAATAGTTGTAAAAGTGTGCTTTATATTTCTAACTGTTGATATTTTTATATAGCACTGACTTATTTTAAACTTAATTAAAAATATATAACAAGTTACGTATGTATGTATGTGTATGAAGCGTCCGTCCATTGATATAGAAGTAACGGACAGACAAATTTATTTACAAATGCGTATTTTAGTTATACTTAAGTATTTTTTAGTAAGAACAGGGTTTTTCGAGGCTTATTTTTGAATAGTCGCGGTATATTCACTGTTTTATTTCTAAGGTACAAAACATTTTTTTGTGTACTGTTACACTGTACATTGATTTTTTGGGATTAAAGAACTTATTGTTATACTGACTTACAAACATTTTTCTTATTTTAAATTTAAAAACAAATAATATTTGTACAATTTAATATTTTACTCCTCGCAGATATCGAACCTATTCACCAATTTTAAGTACCACGTATCAATGTACAGTAAACGTTCAAACATATTGAAGTGTCTTTAATTTTAATCCGTCCTTGTTTTTTTATTTTGTAACTATATTTAGACAAATCGTTGCGTTCCGTCGGCGAAATGTACCAAACCACAAAATTAAATTTTTCTATATATTTTTTAAAATTAATTTTAACCTTAGTATTTATATATGTTTATTTTCTCACACAGTTTATTTGAACGCATCAGTCTGAAATTACTCGATAGATTTCAGTTTTTTTTCCATTCATACAAAAACAAAAAATACTAAAAAAATATAATGGAAGACGTGTGTTCGCGGCTTTATGCATAGTTGTCGGTGTTATGTGTGTATAAATAGTTTTAAATCTTAAAACAACCATATTTATGACTATTACAGTTCAGCTCCCGACACTCGACGGCCATTTCATACATGCACTTTTTTCTACATATCACCTTCATCAATTCATTTTTAAAAGCGTTTTAATAAATATGAATTTCATATTATATAATGTAAAAATATTAATTATAATAATTTTTCATTTTGTCGGTTGGTACACTTGACTTGTAGATTTGCATCTAAATGTAAGCGATACAATTTTTTAGTAATGTTACCATATATACAGATGTATATATAAATTACATACTGTCCGTGTGTATAATTAAACAGCACATTATTTAGATATACTTTTATTTCAGGTGCTTTAACTACGCACATTGTAACTAAGATTAGTTTAGTATTAATCTATAAATAATCATACAGTAAAAATATTTGTAATCATAAAATGTTGGCAAGTTAGAGCAAAGAAATGAATATTTTTTTAATAGAAAATTTAAACAGACATGAAAAAATGCCATTAAAACTGTTGGTAGCGCAGTGTTTTTTTTTTCAGTATAAATCATGCGAAAAGTATTTTTTGTAACTATGATGTGGTTTAAGTTAAAAAAATTAAACTTAAATTTAACTAAAAAATGCACTGTCATTAAAAAACAAACCTGACAAAACTAAAGTGAATCTGACTTTAAAATCATTAAAACTCTTACCATCTTTAGGGGTAGATTTATTAAAATTTGTAAACAATGGCAAAGATTGCTATACAAAAAAAAATATGCTGCCATATTGAGTAGGTAATCTCCATTTTTTATAGTCGGTTAAAAATTAATCTGCACTTTTTTCAGATACATGCTTTAACTTGTCTCGTTTTACTCCTTAATGTTAGACTGCCACATTCTATGTATTGTAATTTTTAATGTTTGAATTCGCTTGTTCGTACTTAATCTTTGTGTATTATTGAAAATATTAAACGTTTTGTGTCATATTTTGTGTTTTAATGAAACTTTTATCCATACTATATTTTTATAACAGATTGTACAAAAATATTATTTGGAATGGACATGTCTGACTTGTAAGGGTGTTGGTTTTTTTTTAATCTGAGATTATTAATGAGGTTAAATTAATGTCACAACATATTTATTTATTATTACTTAAAAATAAACTTTTTATTAGGGTAAGGAATTAGGGTTCCGTTTTAAAAATATAAAACGTAGGGACATGCGTCATTGAAGAAGCGAGGGTTATATTTTTGCACATTACTAGCACTTCCCGCGGCTCCGCCCACGTTCTAAAGTTAGATTTTATATATACACAGAAAAAACGTTTGAATTTTTAGTATAGGTTTCTCAGGAATTAGATATTTTCTTGCAGCAATAAGGATCGTATATAATAATATGTAAATAACCAGCTATCATCATAACAAATTCCATCAAAATCTGTCCAATAGTTTTCTAATGATGACAATGATGATCAACAAATAATAAAAAACAAATTCCGCCTCTGTATCAATAATATGGACCATTTCAATAAGACTCCAAAAAATAACCAATGAACAGATTCAACTCAGTTTGAATATTATTACATACTAGTTTTTCCCGCGCCTTCGCTCGCGTTCTAATGGCTGGCGTCCCTCCACCCATTATTTGGTTGCGGAGTTATATTAAAATTATGACATCTCAAAAGATATTTATCGAAATCAAATTATTGTATTGAGTAATTTATTTATTTAGGCAAGATTAATACCATGTTTGACGACACGTTTGGCTCAGTTGGTAGTGACTCTACCGTCTGCGCCAGCGGTCGCGGGTTCGAGTCCCGCTGGGGGCATTCAGTTGTTGAGTACGAATGTTTGTTCTCAACCCATGGCTGTTAATATTTATATATTATGTATGTATTTAAAAATTTATTTGTGTAGTATATCATCTATCTAGTATCCGTAACACAAGCCTCGTAGCTTACTACGGAAATAGATAGCGCTGTGTGTAATAATGTCCCAACATATTTATTTATTTATTATGTTTATAAAACATCTTTGCAAATAATGCATTATCTTAAAAGAAATTTGATTACTATAAAAAAGGTTATAGCGAGTCCATATGCAATCGCGGGCTTCCAGACTACAGGTGGCGTTAGTGGTACAATGAATCGCGCTACCGTTTGGTTCTAACGTAAACTATATAAGTAGCGTTACGCTTTTACTGTCGTATTTCATGTTTGTTTAATTATCTCTTACATACATAATATATTAGATAGATTACTTGTTCATTTTTGCAAAAGCCTTTACACTATACGTTTTAAAGTGCTTTTAATAAAATTCTGTTGAAGACGTCAATAGTGTTACCGAACTATCCATAGGTTCACTATCGATAGTTTTCATCTAAAACAGCCCTACTATCGATAGCTATATCGATTATATCGATAGTATTGATAATATCGATAGTATTGATAATATCGATAGTATCGATAGCTCAAAATGTAACAATACTTTTGAAGGAGGGCAATGATATCGATACTGTCGATAGTATTGCTGATAATAAATTATAAATTATCAATATTTTCGATAGAATCATACTATCAAACTTTTGAAATAAAATACTATCAATAGTATCGATACTGTTTGGACCATCGATAGTTGTAAATTTTTCGATAGTATTAGGTAAGTTTTAAAAGCAATGTAATTAGACAAACCTCAGTATAAAAAAATAAACTTTAAACCAAATTAAATAAAAAAAAAACTACTTTCAAAATATTTGCAATGCAATATGTATATTGTGACTAATAATGACTATCTGACCTGCGAATTGTGTACAATACTATCGAAAAATAAGCTCCTATCGATAGCTGAAACTATCGATAGTATCGATACCATCGATGCTATCGATATTATTTTATTTTGTAACTTCAATAGCATCGATAATATCGATACTATCGATAGTATCGATACTATCAATAGTTTATGATTTATGAGCACCAATACTATCGATAGTATTGTGGTCTCTCAATAGTATTGTCACATTTCCATCTAACGATAGTATCGATACTATCGATAATATCGATAGTACTACCGATATTCGAACTATCGGTCACTATCGATTAATTATCGATATGCTATCGATAGTCGACTATCGATCGGCAACACTAGACGTCAATGTATAATTATATCTATAAATACGGTTAGGGAGTAGGGACACGGTATCGAATAGAAAGTATCGATACTGTACTCATGAGTAGTATCGATAAAAAAGTATCGTACTCATAAAAGTATCAATACTCCAAGGTATCGAGTACTTTTCTAAGTGCCTAATGCCATGGAGCATAGGTTAATAATTTAATATCAGTCAGTAAATTAACGTCGGTTTAACTTAAGTTTAAAACAAATGGTATTAGTAGTAGTTAATACTTATTAGTGAGTAACTTATTTATTTACGCAATACTATGCTTATAAAACACCTCCGCAAATAATGGATCTTAAAACAAATTTGGTTACCATAAAAAATGTTATAGCGAGTCCATATGTAATCGCGGACTTCCACAGACTACAGGTGGCGTTAGTGGTAGAATGAATCGCGCTATCGTTTGGTTCTAACGTAAAGTATATAAGTAGTGCTACAGTTAACACTGTTGTCTGTCGCTTTTGTCTATTTACATTTTACATACATAATACTTAAAAGCTATAACCTATTCATTTTTGCAAAGGCCTTTAAAATTTTATGTTTTAAAGTGCTTTTTATTAGATTGCATATTTAGGGGCACGGTATCGAATATAATGTATCGATCGATTCTGTTACTCATGAGTAGAGTAGTATCGAAAAAAATATATCGTACTCAAAGTATCGATACTCCAAGGTATCGAGTACTCTTCTTAGTGCCTAATGCACATGGAACATGGATGCATAGGCCATAGGTTAATATCAGTCAGTAAATAACGTTTTAACAAAGTTTTAAGCAAATGGTATTAGTAATAGGTAACTAGTTAGTAAGTAACTTATTTATTTAGGCAAAGGATTAATACCATGTTTATAAAACACCTCCGCTAATAATGGATTATCTTAAAACAAATTAGATTAGTGATTACCATAAAAAAGTTTATAACGAGTCCATATATCTTATAGTGGTAAGTAGTGCCATGCTTGTTACCTTCGGGTAGCAGCCGAATGGGCCGGCACGCCCCGTATAGTTCATTAGTACCACTCTCTCACAGAAGACCGGCGTGAAGTGGCAGCTATGCTGTCGCGTTTCGTCCGATAAATGAGAGTCCGGGAGGCCCATTCCCCATCCCTCTTCCCTCCCTCCTACCTCCCTCCCTCCCTTTCCTGAAAGGCCGGCAACGCATCTGCAAGCCCTGCAGTTTTGTAGATGTCCATGGGCTGAGGTGATCACTTCCCATCAGGTGAGTACTACCATACCATAAAATTTTTGTACCATCATTCGTTGTACCATAAAAAAATCGCGGATTTTCAGACCACAGGTGGCGTTAGTCGTAGAATAAATCGCGCTACCGTTTGGTTCTAACGTAAAGTATATAAGTAGTGATACGTTAATTAATATAAAGCGTAAGCATAACCACATATTTTTTCATTTAATTTTGTTTCAAATTTTCGTGCGCGAATGTACCCATGCGCAAACAAAGACTTGTTTTGCAGATGCGCATACTGTCTCCATTACAGCGAACATAGTGGATACCCGGCTTGAATACTCGACCGCGGGCTCGACCCAGTCTATCGTCTCTAATAATTTCCATTAACGGCTAACGATAGACTGGGGTGCTGTGCAAATAATACAGAATCTTATTCTGTCTCTCTTTAATCCCACGTAATGGAAAATGCAAGCGTACTAAACCTTCATCACATTACTCGAATTTATTTCGTATTTCATAAATACCATTGTACAGTTCGCGTCACGTAAAAAGAACGCTGGAAGAAAGTGGTGGGGGTGTGTTTGCGCATGGGTACATTCGCATACGAAATTACTAAGCCTATTATTTTATTTTTGAACTAACCTTTCGCTCTCGACGTATATTGGTTATTGGCAGGTACATTGAAAAATATATTTTATAGAATATCAATAAATAGAATTAACTTAATTCAAAAAAATATGTTTGATTCAGTGTAGAATGTTTAATTTACTTACAAAAAATGTAATTCATTAATTTAACATATTTTTTAAAATTATTAACTGCATTATTAAAAAACTCTCTCTTTATAAAATAATATACGTAAAAATATTTTTTCTCTATTTTTAATATAAAACCATTTCGTAATTAATAACTTTTGTGTGCGCGATAGTATTTTGAATTGACAAACCAATAGCGAGCCCGAAAGCATACGGCGCGTGCCTCGCCGTCCCGCGCCCCGCGTCTATCACCAAATTGTCCGATAAATCGCCTCTGCGCAACTTGACAGCCAGCGTTCTTTTTACATGACGCGAACTATAATTTGTAACTTATTAAACGACGTGCGCAGTGCTTACTGCGCAGCTCTAGTCGATAGCAACGCTGTACAGCGGCGTTAACGAGAAGCTTGGAAGTTGTCACACAAATCGTACAAATCTCTTACTACTGATTTTGAGCTTGTTGCTAGACCTGTTTTATTCGACTGTGTTTTGACATATTTTACTTAATCTGTGATCAATCTAAACAATAAACATAAGTATTAAGTTTTGATTTTTGACTTTTGTCATTTGTTTACGTAAATAATATTGAAAAATATGAAATAATGTCGGAATCGTTAAATTTAAATAATATTTGCCGCTGTTGTCACACAGAGGGTTCTTTCAAACAGCTAAATGATTCATATTTACATAACGGACAACAGAAAATATATTCAGAAATGTTGAATCAAACATTTAATGTAGAAGTAAGATAAGTTTCATATTAAATTAAAGTTATATTATTAATAATCCCTAAATAATATTATTTTAATATTTCTTCATTCTTTATGTCATGATACGATTGATTTATGTTTGTTAATTTTTTTAAACATTTTTGATAATTTTTAAAATTGAAAATGTCTTGTTTATTATATTTATCAAAGATATACTTGTACATAACTATATAACAAAACCAATTGCATTATATATTTTAGATAAAGCCAGCTCCTAACTTATCATACTCTATATGTGAAATATGCATTCCGAGGTTATGTGATGCATATGTCTTCCGTCATCAAGTTTTATCATGTGAAGAACTGTTGTATAAATATTATACAAAATTAAAAGGTACCTCAGACACCAGTTTAATAATTTAATCAATTAAATAACCAAAAAAGTATTATATTACTGTGCCTTTTAATATTGTTTATTTTAATAGTTTTTTAAGAAATATGGTATTTTCCATAGTAACAAGTATCCTTTATGTTGTCCCGGATAACTATCTATCATAATATCAAATTTCATCAAAATCTGTGATTTTCTCATAATACAATCACAATGATAGAAACACATTCTAAAAACAATAGATCTATCCTCTATACCAATAATGGATATTTCAATAAGGTTTAAAAAATATATTTATTTATGATTATTTTATGTATAGACTAACATTTCACGTGACTCCGCCCGCATTCTAAAGACCAGAAACAATAGATTTTACATACCGTGTGATGTTTATAGCCGGTTTGTAACGGTTAGTTGAGATTTCTCAGGAATAAGATATTTTCCCGCAATAAAAAGTATCCTATGTATTGACCCGGGTAACCAGCTATCATCATTTAAAGTGGTAGTGCCATGCTTGTTACCTTCGGGTAGCAACCGAATGGGCCGGCACGCCCCGTATAGTTCATTAGTACCACTCTCTCACAGAAGACCGGCGTGAAGTGGTAGCTATGCTGTCGTGTTTCGTCCGGTGAGTGAGAGTCCGGGAGGCCCACTCTCCCTCCCCCCTCCCTCTTCCCTTCATCCTCCGCCTTCATTCCCCCCTACCTCCCACTTCCCTCCCTCCTCCATCCCTCCCTTTCCTGAAAGGCCGGCAACGCATCTGCAAGCCAGCAGATGTCCATGGGCGGAGGTGATCACTTCCCATCAGGTGAGCCTCCTGCCCGTTTGCAACCCTTTTTACCATAAAAAAAAAAATCATACCCAATTTCATCCAAATCTATCCAGTGGTTTTCTCGTGATGCGGTCACAGACAGACAGACATACATCCTAAAACAATAGATTTGTCCCCTATATCAATGATAATGATCATTTCAATAAGATTTAAAGGAATATATTTAACTAGTGACTCGCCCCTTCGCTCGGGCTTTTCCCTAGATTTATCACAGGCATAGCCGCGGGATCCGCTAGTTATGCATATAAACCTTCCTGTTGAATCACTCTATCTATTATAAAAACCGCATCAAAATCCGTTGCGTAGTTT
The DNA here is from genome assembly GCA_905231865.2 of Boloria selene. Taxonomy (NCBI): domain Eukaryota; kingdom Metazoa; phylum Arthropoda; class Insecta; order Lepidoptera; family Nymphalidae; genus Boloria; species Boloria selene. The sequence continues at coordinate 6,485,716 of HG993161.1, read as the reverse complement.
TAAAGATTTAAGCATACATAGGGATATAGGGACAGAGAAAGCGACTTTGTTTTATACTATGTAGTGATGTACGTAGATTTGTCTTGATTATACATATTATGTATAGATATATATTTTACTTATTTTTAACAATATGCTTATAACAATGATATTTGAAAAATGTAATAAAACAATTTCTTTTTCAGGAATAGGATTCAGTTATAAAGATGTTAAAAATGAATTTGAAGAACCAGTAGATGGTAATATTTGATCTCGTAATATTATGTTATTAGCAACTCAGAAGACTGTTTTTACTTTACACTTTTATAATTTTATTATGGCTAGGAGAAGAGAGGAGAGGTTCTAGGTTCGAGTCCCGGGTCGGACCAAGTTTAGTTATTGAATATTTCTGTTTAGTAAGTCCGGAGTTGGGAAGTTGGCAGTGTATCACCCCAGTGCCGAGGCATTTAATTACTACGGCGGGAACCAAAAATCATAATAAATCCGCGACAAAATCCGAAAAGATAGTTTCATTTATAGCATTTAATTACTTTTCAAATATAATCGATTATGTAAACTAATTCTTATTATAGACATTTTTATATTTTAATTTTATTTATTTTGAACCTTACATTATAACTTTAGTACTTTAAATTTAGCGAGCGAAGCCGCGAGCTCCGCTAGTTATAATAAATAGAATTTCCAAAATTAAAGTAGCCTTAGTTACTTCTTATATCATCTAACTATCATCGGTTAGTGAAAGTCGCTTCAAAATCGGCCCATCCGTTTCAGATATAAGCCGAAAAAAAAATTTTGAAAATTGATTTTTTGATGTTAGTACCGTATTTATTTCATATGTATTCAGTGAAAAGCTGTTAATTTGAAATTAAAAAGAGACACTCCAATTTTATTTATATGTATAAACGAAGAATCTTATAAGACCATTTTCTTTTCAGAAACTGAGTTCAATTACAAAGGTATTAAAGATGAAGTTGAAGAAACACTAGATGGTAATATTTTTTTTGTTATATTACATTTATTGTATACTAGGTTTAGCATCACCGAAGTTAAAATAAATAATATTCATGACCCCTCCTTTTTTGAAATCGGTTAAAAAGTTACGCCTTATAACATTAGCTATCTGCGAGTGAAAGTCCCGTTAAAATCGGTCCAGCTGTTTCAGAGATTAGTCGGAACTAACAGACAGACAGACAAATATTTTAAAAATTGCTTATATAGTATATACTTTTATATGCATTTAGTGAAAAGCTGTTAATTTGAATTTAAAATAGTTATAATTTATAATTATTAATTGAGATTTTTCTAATTTACAGCTTCGATAAGTGATTCCGGGGACATTGATGATCAACCTCTTTCAACTTTGAGGAGTCAGTCCGAACAGAATGACTGGATGTTGCCAAATATGGGTAATCTACATCTATACTAATATTATAAAGAGGAAAGGTTTGTATGTAAGTATGTTTGTAACGAATTGGCTCAAAAAGTACTGGACTGATTTTAAAAATTCGTTCACCATTTGAATTCTACATTATCACTGATTAATATAGGCTATTTTAATTGCAAGAAAAAAATAAGGATCCCTACTAAAACTACAATAACAGGAGAGGAGGAGTGCACGCCGCACATAATATATGGAATAGGTAGCGCGGCTCAGGAGTATATTAAAGCTGGAGTCATTTTGGAGAATTTTCAACCCAGCGAGTGATCGAATGAAGTTTAGTAGCGATTATAAAAATGAATGTGGACGAAGCCGCGCGTATTGCTAGTATATAATAAAATTCTAACTTAGTGAAATCCATACATTGAATATTAGATATAGTTTTTGGAATTTTTGTATGTTTGTCTGTTATTGTATCAGGAGAAAACTACTGGACGGATATTGATGCAACTTGGTGGGAGTATAGTTATTAGTTTTTTTATTTATTTTAAATAATTTAATAAAGTTTTTAGGATTTTTTCGAGAATTTGTCGTATTTAAAAAAAAGTTGGATTTTTTGTTTGTTTGTTTCGTTTGCTTTGGATATTAAAAATTCATCAACTTTTTTAAAGCAATAGTATGTAATAGGTATATAATATGCATTATAAGTTAGATAACAATATATTATAAACATAAAAGAACAATACTAAAAACTGTCACACATAAATCAAACAATTCATAAATTATTCTTAAACTTACATTAGTTTCTTGTTTACGAATAGAAGTAATCCATTGATTCATCGAATCGTATCTCGCGCCATTACGAGAAAAATTTTTTTTTTTTTTAATAATTTTTTCCCAATCATAGGGAAAGGCAAAGGCAGAACCATACAGCCATCGTCTTCTTTTAATTTCTTCAACCTTACGAGAAAAAGTAAAAATCAACTTGACAGCTCGGTCACAGATTATCAAATATAAAAATAATGACTTTTTTTTCTTTATGGCTTAGAATTGCGTTAACAGACGCAATACATTTTGAATAATGACTTTATCCTTAGTATATATATTTTTTTATTTTTTTTCAGACGACGCCAAAGTGACGGAAAGTAAAACAAAAAAGTTTAGCTGTAACATATGCGAAAAGAAATTTTCGTACAACGGCTCATTGGAAGTTCATATGCGGACGCACACTGGGGAGAAAACCTACTTGTGTCACATTTGTAACACCAAATATAGCCTCAACAAAGAACTAATAAAGCACATAACAACTAAACACAATCAAAACGGGTCCTTCCCATGCACTTTTTGCCCAAAAGTATTTGAAAAAGCAAGATTTTTGAAAAATCATCTAACTACCCACTTTGGGGGTGACAAATTCAAATGTATTCATTGTGATAAAGAGTTTCAAAGGAAAAAAGGGTTGAAGGAGCATTTAAAAATACACACCGGGGAAAGGAATTTTACTTGTAATATATGTAATAAGTCGTTCGGACACAACCAGACTCTGAAATCTCATATACTAACGCACACCGGAGAAAGGCCCTATGTATGTGATGTATGCGGACGAAGGTTTCCTCAACGAACTCATCTAAAACGGCATATATTTATAATACACACCGGAGTTAAGCCATATATATGTAACATATGTAACAAACAGTTCTCAAGTAAAAGTTATCTTTCGATACACCAAAGGCAACACACTGGAGAGCGGCCATACACTTGTGATGTTTGCAAGAAGGATTTCACAGCATACACTACACTAAAAGTCCACATGAGGACCCACACTGGACTAAAACCGTACATTTGTTCGTTTTGCAACCGCCAATTCGCTCAAATGGCCAGTTTTAAGTTACATGAACGGACGCACACTGGGGAACGACCGTTTTCTTGTAAAGTATGTAAAAAGGCGTTTTCTGATAATGGCTATTTGAAAATACATATGCGGGTGCATACTGGGGAGAAACCGTTCAATTGTGATATATGCAAGCGATCGTTTAGAGAGACTGGCCAGTTGAAACGGCATATGCGAGTGCATACGGGAGTCAAACCCTATACATGCAAGATATGCAGTAAGCAAATCGGCAATTTGTCCAAGCATATGCGAGTACATTCAGACGAACGGCCATTTAATTGTAGTATATGTAATAAACAGTTTTCTATTAGTGGTAATTTAAAGTTGCATATGCGAGTGCACACTGGAGAACGGCCATTTAGTTGTGATATATGTAACAGCCATTTTACTCAAAGTAGTGGTTTGAAACGACATAGATGTACACATGGAAAGACAGATTGATAATAATTGTTATATTATTAATTTTATACTAGCTTTTCCCGTGGCTTCGCACGCGTTCTAAAGACCGGAAACTAATTTCTTTCTGAGTCGCGCGGTATGATACTCGCAGAACTAACCGCTTTTTTTGTTGTTGTTTGTTTGTTGGGCTGACCGCGCTTATCTCAGAAACTACTGGTCCGAATTGAAAAATTCTTTTTGTGTTGGATAGTCCGTTTATCGAGGAAGGCTATAGGCTATATTATATCACGCTACGACCAATAGGAGCGGAGCATCAATGAAAAATGATGTAATCGAACCCGCGACCCCACTAATGTTACGGTTGTAACGACTGATTTTTAAATTATTAAATGTATTATGTACTGTTTTTATGTAAGTTTATTGGGTATAGTTTTTTTATATAGACTTGATAGATAGACTTGGAATTTTAATGTTTGTAATTTTTTAATTATCAATGTAATAATACAATTTGTACTTAATTGTGATTGTTTTTTTAATATAAGTTCATTTTATTTATTTATAGAAAGAAATAGAGGAAATAAAATTAATATATTTGCATATGTCTCTTATTTCTGCCTCATTATATGTTTTGTGTTAAGACATTATTACAGCGCCATCTAGTTCCGTTGTAAGCTACGAGGCTTGTGTTATGGATACCAGATAGTTGATATATTACACATATTATATAACTTTAAATATATTACATATAATACATATAAATAACATTGATTTAAATAACCGTTAAGGAGATATACCTTACATCATCACAAATTCTTGAACAGCTTTAGAAAATATATGAAATAGGTAATCAGTGCCGATAAAATTTAAGGGTTGCCCTCGATTTCTCTAGGATCCCATCATCAGATGCTGCCTTGGTGACAATGAGAACATTTTGAATGTATACCCTACTGAATAAAAAAGAAATTTTTAAAATCGGCCCACAATTCACGGAGAAATCGGTGAAAACATAAAAAACAACTGTTGAGGAATTTTACCTTCCATCATCAGCTCATCCACATGAGATGATGATTTTCATACGTAAAAGCTTTATCGGGTTTAGAAAATATATCAAAAACATAATAGGTGCCTGTAAATTTTGAGAGTTGCCTTCGATTTCCCTGGGATCCCATCATCAGATCCTGACTTGGTGACAATGGGACCACCTCGGAACTATACCCTACCATACAAAAGAAAAAAAATTGAAATCGGCCCACAGACGGCGGAGAAACGGTGAACATCTATAAAAAAAAAATACATACAACGGAACATATAACCTCCTCCTTTTTTGAAGTCGGTTAAAAAGGAACTGAATTGTGCAATAATTACTGTCCAATAATTGCTGTCCAATCGCAAAATCGTATTAAACTTAATCGTATTAACTTAACTTAATCGTATTTAACTTGAAACTGCTGGTCGAGGACTGGACGTTAGAATGTTTAATCTTCGCCTCCTCCTTATAAAATCAAAGAGGCTTTTTTAATAAACTGTTAGCATGAATTATGTTTAACAGACCCTTAATAAAACAAACAATCACCAAATCAATTAATGCAAAAACCAATGAATTTATGAAAAACTACGAATGAATTTATGAAAAACTACGAATGAATTTATCAAGTTTAATATGATTTTGCGATTGGACTCGTTATCGTGGATGGATTAGCGAACGATTAGCAATCCATCGCTTACGTAATACGCTTATTTTTCACATAGAGCGATCAATTATCGCTTTATTTTAGCTAATAAGCATACGAGACATCCCTTCTAATATTATAAATGTGAATGTAAGTTTCTTTGTTACGCTTTCACGCGAAAACTACTCAACCGATCATCATGAAACTTTGTACACATATTCTTGGAGGTATTAGAAGTAACATTGGATACTTTTTATTAAAAAAAATATATTTTTTACTAAAAACTTTAAAAAATTGTTTGTATTAACAATGGGTTCTGAAATAGCTAGAGTAATTTTGAAGAAACTTTCAGGCATCCTACAGATCAACCCAATGAGGTTGATTAGCAATTAAAAAAATTAACGCGGGTGAAACCGCGGGTAAAGCTAGTGCTAGTTATAAATATAAACACCCATGACTGGAGGACAATCATTCGTGCTTTACAAATGACTGCCTCCAGCGGGATTATAAATGAAAACTATCTTTTGTCGCGGATTTATTATGATTTTTATTGAGAGACTCGTCCCGTGACCATGATTGCTGTAAAGCATTCGAAACGTCGGGAACCAAAAATCATTATAAATCCGCGACAAAATCCGAAAAGATAGACATTCACATTAGATATAGTTGTATTCATTAACTTCTTCGTCTTCAATCTTCATCCTTTAATATTAAATTTATTAAAAAGCTCTTTAAAACGTATAGTTTAAAGGCTTTTGCAAAAATGAAATAAGTATGTATTTAAAGTAAGATCAACATGTCACGTATCATTACTTACATACTTTACGTTAGAACCAAACGATAGCGCGGTTCAGACTACTACTAACGCCATCTGTGGTACGAATTATGTACCACTTATATTATATTTATAATCTGTGATTTTTGCAGTAGATAGATAATCTATAGATCACGGTCTAGAAAGAAGGTCTAGCATCAAGACTAGTGGGGGTATGTCGACTTATCGTGACAATAGTTTCTATTTATAGCCGTGGCATCACGATAGACTAGGGTGCTGTGCAACTAAGATAAAATATTATTCGTTCTCTTTTTTATCCCACGTAATGCAAGCGTACTAAACCCTCATCACATTACTCGAATTTATTTCGTATGAAATACGTTCGTATATATAAATATAATTTAATTTTCACTTAAACGGCGTGCGTAGTGCGCACTACGCAGCTCTAGTCAATAGCAACGCTGTACAGTGGCGGTGACGCGAAGCTTGGAAGCTTGTCACACAAATCGTACAATCTTCTGACGACGACACAAGCGAGATAGGCGTATATAAGTGGACTAAGGAAAGAGTAGGGCACTATTAGTATAAAGCGGGTAAATTTAGGAGGCATCTTATGACATTGAACTCATTTGTCTCAATTGTAAAGAGTTTTAATATTGTCAGCGATTTAACAATCCTTTATTTTTATTTTTTTATTAAACTTTTTATAATTCGTGGTAAAATACTATTTATACACAGTCTACGAAACGAACTATTAAATAGTGACATTATATATATAGCAATATACTCTATGATAGTGACAGTGCAGAATGCAGATTATAAAATTATTAGTCGTGTCAAATGTCAATGTCATGGCGGTAAAAGTAGATTTAGCGCGCAGCTCCATCGATCGATCGCGAAATCGAATTTCTCTGTTTTTATGTGGATAAAATGCCTGAAACAATAATTGAAAGTGCTCTTTCGGGAAAACTAGACTGGAATTTACTATCTAAGTGGCTAAATAACGAGTCAATTGAGGTACATAACCTAGAAAAAATAAATAAAGTAATTTAAAATTTTTCATGTTTCTTTATATTAATTTAAATATTTCAGGGTGCACCAGAAGACTGTATATTATTTTGTTCAAATAGACGAGAATTTGTGGCTTATTTTTTATCATATCTTAGGTATCAGACTGACAGGTATGTCAATACTTTTTTTACTATTGTTTATTGTTTATATTGTTATTGCTTCACAAATCTTCAAACAAATGTTCTTAGTATACAGAAGGTTAACAATAATATTGTTGTAATTTTATTTATATATACATAATAAATATTGTTATTTATTAAATGTAGGTATGTAATGTATTTTAAAGTACATATTACAAACTAATGTACCAATCCTATTTGAAAATTCTGAAGTGTGTACCTTTTAATTTTATCTTGAGTTCAAAGCTGATAATGTATGATAATATTTATATACCTAAGTAAGAATAAACACTATCCATATGGTATATTTTTATATTGAATAATCTGTTGTTATTTATGATGTAACTTATTTAATAGAACTTTTATATTTAATTTAATAAAATTTTATCACTACATACTATAAATCAAAGTCCACTGTTGTGTCTGTCTGTTTGCTATAAACTCAAAAACTACTGCATATGTTTTCATGCTGTTTTCACCAATGATTAGTGCGGTTCCTGAGGAAGGTTTCATGTTTGTTTCGTCGGTATCGGTTTGAAGTTTTTTTATCCTTTTTTTATAATATAAACATTCCATGTTCCTTGGAACATACAAAAAAATGCCAAGTTGACTCATTTTTATATATAGGTAGAAGATATGCAAATAATTTGTCCACCACTCTTCAATCTGAGGTGCTAATTATTTCTAACATAATATTTTTTTAATATTTCATATATTATACACAGGACTTCTATACTTTATTATAAGTATGTATTTTGCAATATTTTTCAAAATGTAATGAAAATATCCCATATTTCAAAACTGCAATCTTCAGCAAAAATTTTGAGTAATATTAATATTTTTGTTAATTTTTCCAAGAATATTCCAAAAAAGAAAAGCATAAGATCATTTTAAAAGTTGCATGGCATATCAATGTATTGTTCTTACGTAGATAATTTTTTTTTCAGATTTTATCACAGTTATATTCTGACTAACCATGACCATATTTCCTGAAACAAACATGTATTTTATATTGTTGTTCCTTTCAGCGTTTTACAGACTAACAGCAATGCCTTGCCAATACCCCAGCATCAAGGCACTCCAGAGAAGACATTTGGTAGGAAACACCATCGTTCTATCAGTGATCCGACTTGTGACAATGACAAGTCTAATGACAGCCTCACTGTTAAATCTGACAGGAAAACACACGAATCCCCAAATAGAGATAGGAAAAAGCAGGGAAGAAGAGTTAAAACGAAACTCTTTCCTGAAGAGAAGAAGGAAAATCAATCTCTCTCGTCAGACGAATCGAGGATTAGTATCGGGGTTGACAGGATTGTCATATCGAGTACACCCATGAAGAATGGGTTCAACAATCACCCTAACTTACCTGCAAGCCCTGTCACTCCACAGAGTAGATCTTTTAGGGAGCTTGAAAGGTGTGATACACCAAGACTGAGCCGCCATTCAAAGTCTTCCGATAAAAGTATCAGCTTAGCGGATTATTTAGTCAACGTTCAACCAAAAAGCTCCAAGAAAAAACGCTCGAAGAACACCTCGCATGACGATAGCGATACTAAAATTGACTTAGATCTTAGTAATTCCGAAATATTTCCAGAAATCGGTGCGAAGAAGTCTAGTTCTTTGAAATCTGAAAAACGTAGAATAAAACCGACGAATATTGATAAAAGTAAAAAGAGTTACTCTCTAAACTTCACTCCTGAAGCTTTTCAGCAGCCAGTATTGGCTTTAGAAGAGAATTTGGCTTTCAAACAAAAAGTTCAGGCGAATGAAACCTCAAACAGTCTAGAAGTAGAAAGAAATATCCTTAAACAAGACCGACACAAATTATTAGAGAAATTTAACGTTTTAAACACAACTATATCTCCTAAAGTGACAACGCCACAGATTAAAATACTGCACAGAGAAGATAAACAAAATTTCGTTGAAGCAGATGTCACGAAGGTAGTTTTTAGTGACAAAATCGATATTTTAATTAATATTTATGATATTCTATTCAAAAACAACCTAATTTTAAGTGTGAATACCGAAATATACTATTTAATTACAATTTTACTGTCAAAACAAATAGAAGTTGTTTTTAACAATTCTGCAGCACAGTTACAAGATAATGTATGGGAGAATATTTTGAAGTTAATTCATAATAGTACATATTTCGCAGTCAAAGCCTTATGGAACCTGCGTGGGATCTTAGAAGTGATTTTGGATAAGAATTCCCTAAAAATTTTGGGGGAAAATAAGAAAGTTAGGAGTTTTTATCCGGATTTAGCAAAGTTTTTGCTTAATTCATACGGATTGAAGTGCGAGGCCGAGTCTAATAGTGAAAGAAAGAACAGTGATAGCCGCTGTTCAAACGGCATGGTGTGTTTCAACCATGAAACAGACAATGTCGAAAATTTTCCGTCCGTACTAAGCTTCCAAAACTTTAAAAAGCAAAGGGACATGTTTTATGAGATTTTAAGGTAAGTGTAATTTTTTTTGTGTGATTAATTAGTTAAATTATGGATTTTAAGCGTAAATATAGCAATATTAGAATCAATCAAGGCAGTAGCCACGTATTTTTTAATATGTAGATCCTGAAGCGATGCCTTAATTTGTTTGTTACACTAGAACTCTTTTTTTCAGTAGATAAATCAGAGAAAATCCAGGTTTTAAGAATGTTAACTCTAATAGCTAGTTTTATCTACTACATAATATATAAGTTTAAATATATAATACATATTATAAATATGTATAACACCCATGACTGGAGTACAAACATCCGAGTTTAACAAATGAATGCCCCCAGCGGGAGTCGAACCGGCGACCGCTGGCGCAGAAGGTAGTGTCACTACCAACTGAGCCAAACGTGTCGTCATATATATATATATAAATAATCTGTCCAGGTGGTACCAGGACACGCACACAACGCTATCCCACTCGAGCCTAAGAGCAAGAATAAAAGCGTTGCTATCGAGTGGGGCGAGTGCGGCCAACTACGCACATCTGTCCACTCTGTTCACTCACATGCTGTTGGAAACGTTACCGCCCAATGAACAAGTGAGTCTATTTAAATAGAGTTATTTGTTATTTAAATAGCTACCCTTCTTTCGAAAACTTGCTAGGTTTTCTCAGACATGCAGGTTTCCTCACGATGTTTTCCTTCACCGTAAGACAAGAGATAATCATGATAGAAAAATCGCACATGAAAATCTCAGAGGTGCGAGACCCGGATTCGAACCCGCATCACTTGGTTATCCAAGCGAGCGCGTTACCACTGGGCTACAACTGTCTACAATTTGTTTTGATTCATTTTTTGTTGTGATTGTAAATTTAGAATTGAATGAAGCTTCTTGAAGGGTAGTCATAAAATATTTCGACCGCTTTAAAGGTACGACCGCACTAGGCGTCACTGCCCTGCAGCGGATAGTACTGCAAAATATTCTTTGTATGAAATATTATAAGACATAGCACACGCGCCGAGTGCGTGCGGACCTTTAATATCTGCGGATTTCTGGCGCGTGGGGGGCAATAAATTGTAAATTTATATTATTAAAATTATAATTTTAATACTAGGTATTCTACAGTAGTTTAGTTTATTAGTCAGGCTTTCAGTTACCATGAAGTAATCTCAGTGGTTTTAAAATATGTTTTATTAGTATCTATAAATATCAATAGATGGCGTTGTTAGCGGGTATTTTATTTATTGATGTTTATACACATAAAAGTGATTTGAAATTTTATATGAGAGTTAAAATTAGCTATCTGGCGTCATTTTGAATTTTTATGAAAGTAAAAACGCAGGACATAATATGTATGAATATATAAAATATAATATAGGATAAAGTTATATGTGTACATAAAAAGGTGTCTTTATAATTTAATAAAATTATAAAAAGATTATAAATGAGGATTTATAATAATAGCTTAATACAACAGGATCCCAGTTAACGTTCAAAAAGCTTCTATTGCCAAATTTAAAAAAAATGTGAAGGAACGTTTGTGTACTAAAGGCTATTATAAATGATAAACGATTTTTTTGAAGACAGTACGCCTTGGGAATGATGTGATCGCTGCCAGGCTATTTCAACATAATATAGTATTATTGTTAATTTGCAATTTAATTTGAAAAAAGTGAGATTAAGATATAAAATAATATTAGTCCCGCTGAGTTTCTTTCGCCAGTTCTTCTCAGATCAGAGGTTTCTTCTTTCCGAACTGGTGGTAGACTCATGACGTTCAGTAAGAAAATGTAACAATTTTTATGCTGAATAAAATATTTTGATTTGATTTAATATGTTTAACAGGAATCGAAGCTAAGTAAGTTACAAAGAAGACTGACCTGCCCGTCTGCCACTGAGTCACATCGACTGCCACATTTTAACGACAAAGAAATGTTTTATAAGTAAGTTCTATAGACTTTATTGTGTATGTAAAATTTCGACGAGAATATCTGAAAAAAATGTAATCTTATAAACAGCGCCATCTTTTGGCTATTTTTAACCACCCCGTTAGACAATCATTAAATTAAAATTAATGTAAATTAAACCTCATAATATTTTCTGAATTATAATGCTGTTTTTCATGTTAGGAAAATATATTTTTCTTTTAGTTATATTTTAACAGAATTTAAAAAAAAATTTGTAAGCAAGAATCTACAAAAGTATCTACAAAATGTATAAACAATCTCAAATTAAATCAAGTTAATAAATAAATAATATTCTACATTCTTCTTTATTTCTTTCTACAGAGAGTTTACAATGTACGCAGAGAATGAAAGTTTTAGAGTGCACCTGAGAGATACGCTGGCTACAGAGATCATTGCCTTAGATTCTACTCCCCTTGGGAATGAGTCCTGTGAGTTTTACCCACTTTTTATTTGAATTACCTATCAGTTTTACCATTTGTATGTAAGTTACCTATGAATGTTACCATTATTATAAACATTACCTATAAGTGTTAGCATTTTTATGAAACTTGATTAAAACGTTAACTCAAATATTTGACATTATACATGGAATTGGATGTGGATTATAAGAGTTTCTATTTTAAAGGGAAAATTTTTTGTATGCACGAGAGTAAAATTTGCCTTAGGTTATCATATAATATTATATTATATATTTTTCATCACTACCTTCAAATATTGCTATATTTATTAATATTAATATGTCATTGACACATTTAGATAAAATAAACAAAATTATTATCATAAGTTCTTAATTTTTCACTTATTAACTGTCACTCAATAATACTATCTAAAAAAATATTAAAACTATTTAAAACAGACAAACAAATAGTCCGGGAGGTAGTGTCAAATTTTTACGGTGATTTTGGCATGGACTCTATGAACTTATTTTGATAGTTAGTACTTGTATGAGAACTAAAATAATTGTCAGCTGGCGCGACTCCGGGGCTTTTGGGCTAGAGAAAATGTTAACGTAGATGAAAAAATAATATTCTTGGACTATTTTAGCAATGATGAAAAAGTATAAATAATTCAGTTTATGAATTGTAGATCTTAAAAAAAAGTGTCAGCTGTATCATGTACGTGACAAAATATGTCGTGTATGGAACAACTGACTATACAAAAAAACAAAAGCCATGCCAAAATGCTCCGGTCAAATTTGACACTACCTCCCGGACTAAAAAATTGTTCATACAATAATAGTAAGTTTATGTTTCAGCAAACGGAGCGGACATGTCCAAAGAGTTTTTGCAACTTTCAAAGAAGTTGATGCTCCTGTCAAAATTCCTCGGCTACTTAATTTCTCTACCATATGCTCAAATACCGATAGATGTTGTACTAAAAACTAGGGTTTCCAAAGTGAATACTCAAAAAGAAATATTCTCCGCTCCCAAGGAGAAGGTTTTGGAGAATAATATCGCGTTAAGAGATTATGTAAGTGATATAATAAAATCAAATCAATCAAATCAAAATATTCTTTATTCAAATAGACTTTTACAAGCTCTTTTGAATCGTCATTTTTATATTATCAAAATTAAATGTCAGTCTGTAAGTCTGTGAGTAAACTACCACCGGCTCGGAAAGCTGTTCTGCTGAGAAGAACCGGCGAGAAACTCAACAGTTGTTCTTTTCAAAAAATATTTTGTAACAATATTGTATTACAATATTTATCTATTTATCCTACGTGAGACACAACCAGACATTTATCCCACACATTTACATCTACTAAATATTCCGTTATAGTGTTATAAGCCTTATGCTTATTTGCTTATATGTACATATATGTTTAGTTTCATAGATTTGACATTTGGCTTGATTTTTTTTTGGGAATTTTTTGGCCTTTTTTCTCAGTGTTTCGAATGTAGGCTTTAAGGGGTAGTGTCCTATGGATGTTACAAGAAGTGTATACGTAGGTATTTACTCAAATTAATGAGATATTACCCCTTAGTAACAGGTATACTATATGGTGACCCCAATAAATTTACTGTAAAGCATTTGAAACACCGAGAACCGAAGAGTCAATTTGGATAGGTGTGTAATTTTGAAGATTTTAATTGTTTTTTTCTTGTTTTTCAGAGTCAACCTACCATAGACATAAAAGGACTGCTTATGGCTTCCATAGACAATAATAGAGTAACAATAACTTTACCATGGATCGTGCATTTTTTGTCTATGCTAGATTATACAACGCTTAGACTTAAGTATTATCAAAAATTGCTCAGCATTATATTCCATATATACGAGAATAAATTAAAAACCACAGATAATAAAAAGATTACAATAATATATATAAAATCGATATTGGGCTGGTTATTCGATTTACCGCATTTCCCGCAAGAGATGTTCTACGAGAAACACGATATCGATGTGTCGATATCGAATGATTTATTCGATTTTGTGATCGATGAATCGATTTTATTCGACTTGTGCCCGTTTTTGAAGGATATCAACGTTTTATTGTCGACATCAAGAGTGAACGAGAAGGAGAGTTTTAGACATATAACTCCGGTTAGTTTGAGCTTGAATGTTGAGGATCGGACGAAGAATAAGGAAAAGGAATTACAGGTAGGTTCTAGTTTTTCTTTTTTAATCTTGGTCGTATCTTTTTTTTTTATATGAATGCCTCAAACTCGAACCCTCATGAATTGAGCCAAACCTAATCTATTGGTTTTTTGATATAGTAAAGTCTATTTTTATTTAATTTGTAAAAGGAATTAGAGGTAGTTTTTTGTTTTTTTTTTTAATTTTGGTTTTATATTTTTTTTAATATGAATGCCTCATTACGAATTGAGTCAAACTTAATCTATTGTTGTTTTGATATAGTAAAGTCTATTTTTATTTAATTTGTAATGTACCCTCAGAGTCGTCTGGAGGAACAACTCCTGAAAAGCCAGCCAGCATCAGCTCGACGCGTGCTGGAGTTAGTGTCGGAGCGTGTGGCGTCTGCGCTAGTCAAAGAGCTGGCACCGCTGCTGGCTGCCGCTAGACGGAAAGCCAGGGTTCGAGCTGCTGCTCTACTACCGCTACATACAGATAAAGTCAGGGTTTTACTCATTTTTATCTAATAATACTAATATTATAAAGCTGAAGAGTTTGTTTGTTTGTTTGGTTGAACGCGCTAATAGAAACTACTGGTCTGAATTGAAAATTAATTTTTGTGTTGGATAGTCAACTTATCGAGGAAGGCTATAAGCTATATTATATCACGCTACGACCAATAAGAGCGGAGCATTAACGATAAATGTTGCAAAAACGGGCAGGGCCGGCGTTACTTTTGTGAGGTACCATACCTACTTAGAAAGAATTTGGTTTCCGGTCTCTAGAACATGTGCGAATTCGCGGGAAATACTAGTATATTTTTTAAAAAAATCCTCTGTCGTGTTTGTCTGTTTGTCCGTGATAAATTCAAAAACTACTGCACCAATTTTTATGTCGTTTCCACCAATGGATAGAGTGGTTCTCGGCGAAGGTCTTAGTATAAAAAAATATGTCAAGTTTTTGCATATATTTACTTTTATCCAATCCAGTCAATCCAGTTCACTTATAATTAGCGCTTTATTAAAGCGCTATAAAGCGCTAAATCCCTAATACACCAGGCGACCCTGCTCCCAGCACTACACGCGCTATACGCCTCTTAACTTGTCGCGCTAAAACGCGACGCCGCGTCGCTTTCGACTTCTTTAGAATCGTTGTGATTTCAAACTCTCTGAAACGAAAAAATAAGTCCATAGTACCAGGCGCTCAGAGACGGGGAAGAGATAGCCTTCGTTAGATCTCGTCCACCGCGAGTCAGTGACATTTCTAACTCTGTCTAACTCGTGGGTGTGACCTTCGCGCCATCTCCCTCTCTCAACGAGCTTAGACGGGGTTATTTAGTATAAATATAAACGAGATTTAAAAATTAGTTTGCCAAAGAAGTTTAACTTCTGACATGTGTACTTTGTACACACGCACTTTTTTTATTCATCACACACCAGGCATCACTACTACCAGCGCTACACGCGCTATACGCCTCCCACCTCGTCGCGTTATAACGCGACCGCGGCGCTGAAGTGAATCTTCTTTAGAATCGTTGTGATTTCAAACTCGATGAAACGAAAAAATGAGTCCATAGTATAATACGTGCCACGAAAGATGAGACTTGACGAGCGTCAGTAGCGGGGAATTTTCGCACTTAAGTCGTGGCAATAAGAGTTATGTATAATTAATTTCAAGTCTCATCTTTCGTGGTACGATCTGTACCAGGCGCTCAGAGACGGGGAAGAGTAAATAAAAGGTATAAAGCGTTAAATCCCTCATACACCAGGCGATGCTGCTACCAGCACTACACGCGCTATACGCTTCCCAAATCGCCGCACTACAACGCGACGCACAGTCCGCGGCGCTGAAGTGAAACTTCTTTAGAATCGTTGTGATTTCAAACTCGATGAAACGAAAAAATAACTCCATAGTACCAGGCGCTCAGAGACGGGGAAGAGTTAGCCTTAGTTAGATCTCGCCCACCGCGAGTCAGTGACATTTCTAACTCTGTCTAACTCGTGGGTGTGCGCGCCATCTCCCTCTCTCAACGAGCTCAGACGGGGTTATTTAGTATAAATATAAACGAGATTTAAAAATTAGTTTGCCAAAGAAGTTTTACTTCTGACATGTGTACTTTGTACACACGCACTTTATTTTATTCATCACACACCAGGCATCACTACTACCAGCGCTACACGCGCTATACGCTTCCCACCTCGTCGCGCTACAACGCGACACCACATCGCGATGCGACAATAAATAATAAACCTTTATTAAAGCGATATAAAGTGCTAAATCCCTCACACACCAGGCATCACTACTACCAGCGCTACACGCGCTATACGCCTCCCACCTCGTCGCGCTACAACGCGACGCGACGTCGCGGTGCGACACAGCGTCGCGCGCGCGAGCATCAGCAGCTCTGACCGCGCTGCTGCCGGCCGCGCCGCCGCCGCTACATGCTGTCGCGGCGCGTGCGGCCGCGCGACGTGCGACGCGGTGGCTGGCTGAGCATTGGGGGAGTATCGGTCAGTCATATACATACATACATACATACATCATCATCATCATCAGCCCTTTTTAACGTCCCACTGCTGGGCACGGGCCTCCCTCAGTACGAGGATCAGACCATAGTCCACCGCGCTGGCCTACTGCGAGTTGGCGGACTTCACATGCCCTTCGAAAACTTGTTAGGTTCTCTCAGACATGCAGGTTTCCTCACGATGTTTTCCTTCACCGTAAGACAAGTGGTAATCATGATAGAAATGATTCGCACATGAAAATATCAGAGGTGCGAGACCCGGATTCGAACCCGCATCACTCGGTTATCCAAGCGAGCGCGTTACCACTGGGCTACCACTGTCTGATACATACATACACGCATTTGACGGCACGCGTGGCGCAGTTTGTAGTGACCCTACTTGCTGCGCCGGCGGTCGCGGGTTCGAGTCCCGCTGGGGGCAGACATTTGTTGAGCACGAATGTTTGTTCTCCAGTCATGGGTGTTAATATTTATAATATGTATGTATTTAAACTTATATATGTGTAGTATATCAACCATCTAGTATCCATAACACAAAGCTCGTAGCTTACCGTGGAACTAGATAGTGAGTGTGTAAGTGTTCCAACATATTTATTTATTTTATACATACATACATACATACATACATACATACATACATACATACATACATACATACATACATACATACATACATACATACATACATACATATTATATACTCTTAGGGATCAGAGGTGAGATAAATAAAAAAATAATTATTAATATACTATGACATTAATTTTGGAACGAAGTTCCTTATGGGACGATGCGGAAGGGTTATCCTTACCGGGAAAACATCCGTAACGTAAGATTTTCATTCATCTAGTATTTAATAAAAATAGATACTTATATAACAGTTTTACTGTTGAGTGTTGCTAGTAATGCATATTATTTAAAAAGGGCAATAAATATTATATATATCATATTTTTTATGTTTAAATTTTTATTTTTATCAATAAAAAAATATAAAAAATGTATACCAGAATAATTATTTTCTTTATACCGCTAATAGAAGTTAAAATTAATATTTTTATAATAAGGAACTTCGTTCCTATGCGGTGTCCCGCGACACCACACGTTATACTTTTCTAATTTATCAGCAAAATCATATACAAGAGAATAAACTTAACTTAAAAAAATAACTATCATAAAATAATTTATTACTATTTTACATTAACTTAATCAAATATCAGAGACTAAGTAATTTGACTGTTCAAACGGACAGAACAACCGTGTGCAAAGAGAGCGAAATGGAGCGCGCGGTCGTTTATAAAGATATGGCCCCACCATCGGTTCTTAGGTTTGATCATATATACATACATACATATAATTCGCGTCATGTAAAAAGAACGCTGGCTGTCAAATTGCGCAGAGGCGATTTATCGGCCAATTTGGTGGTAAGACGCGGGGCGCGGGACGGCGAGGCACGCGTCGCATGCTTTCCGGCTCGCTATTGGTTCGTCAGTTCAAAATACCATCGTGCACATAAAAGTTATTAATTACGAAATGGCTTTATATAAAAAAGAGAGAAAATTATTTTTGACGTATATTGTTTTATGAAGAGAGAGTCTGACAATAATGCAGTTAAAATATATATTAACCGAATTAATTTAATTTTTTGTAAGTAGATTAAATATTCTACATTGAATCTAACATATTTTATGAATTAATAGAATTGTATTTAATAACGTTCTATCTAATATATTTTTCAATGTACCTAACAATAACCAATACACGTCGCGAGCGAAAGGCTAGATCGAAAATAAAAGAATAGGCATAGTAATTTCGTGTGCGAATATACCCATGCGCAAACACACCCCCCACCACTTTCCTCCAGCGTTCTTTTTACGTGACGCGAACTGTACACATATAATTATTAAAAAAATGGTATATTGTGTTCATTTTTCTTACAATAACTTCTTATTATTGATATATTTTGCTCGTTAGTATAGATGCCTTCAATATAAAATATTTTACTACAGTAAAAAGTATACAACACGTTTCCAAAGAAACACAAAAAATCTAAAATTACAAATGTGGCTTCTGTATAGTTAATAATAACTATTTTGATAAGAATTTACTAAATAAATTAATGTAAAAACAACACTCAATATTTTATTATAATATGTATTGAACGTCAATACATTTCAATAAAATTATTCCATTACCTTATTATACCTAATATCTTCTTTTTTTCCACCTTCTAGCGGTGCTTTGCAAGAACATAGAAGAAGAAATGAACAATCTCCTCCTAGTGGGAGACACTTCTCCCCCCGTCCCTCCCACTCTACCTCTCACTGAAGATTTCAACCAGCTACAGAGTCCTGCGCAAACGATTATCACTCTTAAGGTAAAGGTGTTATGATACATTTTCGTTTTCGTTTATAGGTTTTTAAGCCGACTTCAAAAAAGACGGATTACTCAATTTGCCTGATTTATGGTGTATGTGAATAACAACTTCTAAAAGTTATACTGATATAATATAAGATTCATTTTGTTATTACAAAGAGGTAGAGTTTGTTTGAAGGTGCTAATCTCAGGAACTAGTAATCAATTTTAAAAATATTTTTTTTTGTATTAGATATTGAGGAAAGTTATAGGCTATATTATGTCATTATCAACTATTATTTTAGGTAGAATAAAATTAACTATATTATTAATTATTTTAAATAGTGATCGAAATCATGATTCATGGTATTATTATTTTTTCTACACAAAATTGTCTTTTGTTCCTAACATTGAATTAAAATTGAATTGAATGTCTTTTTTAAAGTTTTTCATTTGGACTAAAACATTTTATCGTAATTTTAATGTGAATTTGTATTACTACTTTTTTAAAATAATTCGGAATATAAAGAAACTATCTTTTCGGATTTTGTCGCGGATTTCTTATGACTTGTGGTTCCCGACGTTTCGAATGCTTTACAGCAATCATGGTCACGGGAGAGACTCTCCCGTCATAAATTATAATAAATCCGCGACAAAATCCGAAAAGATAGTTTCATTTATAATGTCAAATATTCGCGTAAACCTAAGAAAATATTAATCCGGAATACTTTTATTCAAAGGAATTCTAATAAATACAAAAACACACGCAAAATAGGCGCTAGTCGTCGAGTTGCGGACAACAGCCCGTCTTAACCATAACCATAACCAAATACAAAAACAGGCAACTCTCAATCTCAATAAGGGACAACTCACCCTTGACCAAAAAACATAATATTAATAAATATATTTCCAGGAGCAAATCTGCCTCCTCCTAGATTACGAAGATATCCCATCACCAACAGACATACTGACACGTTGCGTCAACTGTTGCTCTCCGAATAACGTGTTCAATCGCACGCCCGCTCAGAGGGCGATATTGCAGCTGTCCATTGACTTTTGTATTGTGTATGGTGAGTTTTTAATCTGTGGCGTATTTTTAATCTGTGATGTATTTTGATGACACGTTTGGCTCAGTTTGTAGTGACCCTACTTTCTGCGCGAGCGGTCGGGTTCGAGTCCCGCTGGGGGTATTCATTTGTTGGGCACGAATGTTTGTTCTACAGTCATGGGTATTTATATTTATAATTTGTATGCGTTTAAAGTTATACATGTGTAGTGTATCAACTATTTGGTATTCGTAACACGAGCCTCGTAGCTATTTATATTCTGTGGCGTATTTTTAATCTTTGATATATTTTTAGTCCGTATTTTTCTTTCTCAAAAGAAAAAGGTCCCATACAGAAAAAAATATTGTTGTCTGTCTGTCTATTTGTGATTCTTTTTCTTCAAACCCTATAGGATATTTTCTGTTGACTTAGATTCACGTACTTTGAAAAACAACAACAACAAACAAGTATGGAGAAAAATTTTGTAACTCTTAAAATAGTTACATTAAAAAAATCGAATAATAAAGTCTTACTCACAAACAGAGGGTTCTGTAGTAATTAAAATCAGTATAGATATAACCGCAATAAACTTATTTTGCTCTAAAGTTTGAAATTTATTAATAATATTTATAATAATAAAAGAAAATAAATTAACACTTTAACAGCCGATCACGTACTGTGTACGGGCAGTGTCGATCAACTCGGTACGCCGATCACGTACTCCGTACGGCTTTGACTTTCCTATCGTCTGTTTAAATACCACGTACCCGGTGCGTGAATGGCGTGTAACCCCGGTGTAGAATGACTCTTTATCTACGCACACATGTATGATTCACCGACGGGAGGTGCGGGGTGGAGACAGGACAAGCGATCTTTCACGGCGCGTCGCCAGTGCGCCCACGCCACTAACGTGAGAGTACGTCCTTGCATTTTGGCGCGAAATGGCTTCCGCTCGGCGCAGTTACCGGCTCGATTCTAAAGAAATTCTTGATGCTTTGGTAAATGATGTTGACTCAGACATTGAGGAAGACCCGGAAATTCAAATTGAAGGTAAATTATTGTATTTTATTATTGTATTTTTATTCAAATATACCCTTTTTGCGACGTATAGATTTTTATTAGTGTTTTCTCTCTCCAGAGGTAATTCAAGACTTACAAGAGGTGGTATCGGTCCAAGATGAAGTAAATGATGATGCTGACATGTCAGAAAACGTATCTGAACCAGAGCAGGGACGGAGCCGGGGTCGCTCGAGACCTACACTTCGTGGCAGAACGAGATCGCGCGGCGGACGCGTTCGGTCAGGAGCGCGCTCGACCACCCGCTGTCGCGGCGGCAGACATGCAACAACTTCTATCAGGGAAATGGATGAAGGTAATGGATGGTCATACCAAGCAGCGGAGCAGCCGCCAGAAAATCCAGTATTTCAAGAAATATCTCGCGTATTAGCTCCGATTGATGAAAATTCGTCACTGTTCGATTGTTTCTCAATTTTTTTTCCTGATTCTTTTTGGAACTTGCTCAAGACTGAAACAAATCGTTATGCAGCTCAAATGAAGGCTAAACAAACGCGACAAGGTATCCTGAAACCTGGCACTATGCTTTATATATGGAAACCTGTCACGAAACAGGAACTAAAAACTTTTTTTTCCATAGTGATTCATATGACACTCGTTCAAAAAGAAAGTTTCGATTCTTACTGGTCAACTCGTGAAATAATAGAAACTTCATTTGCCAGAAAGCACATGAATAGGAACCGATTCAGAGCTATTTACAGCTGTCTTCATTTGAACGACAACTCAAATTATAAACCACGTAATGATCCCGAATACGATGCTTTTTTCAAACTCCGACCGTATTTCAATGAACTGTGTTTTCTGTGTGAGAACAGTTTTTATCCCAACGAAAACTTGACGATCGATGAGGGCACTTGTGGATTTAGGGGTCGAGTGCACTTCAGAGTTTACAATAAAGATAAGCCCGATAAATACGGTATGAAAGTGTACATGCTTTGTGACGCGGAAACGGGCTACATACTACGCATGGTTCCCTATGTCGGCGACTCGAAATCTGTCGAGACTATTATCACGGAATTGAGTGAACCATATTTTGGTAAATGGCACACCATTTATATGGATCGTTTTTTTACGAGTCCGACAATTGCAGACTTACTTTGGCTGAAGAAAACTCGCACTGTCGGCACAGTGATGGCAAATCGTCGTGGTCTGCCACAGGATTGGCGACAACAATCTTTGGAAAAAGATGAAATGGCTTTTTGTCACCGCGGAAATCTAACTGCCTGTAAATGGAGAGATAAGCGTGATGTACTTATACTCACGACGAAACATGGAGCTAGCTGGACAGAGGTGGATGCAAAAGTCAAAGGTGTGGGCGTAACCAAAAAGGTGAAACCAGACTGCATCCTCGACTATAACCATTATAAAATTGGCGTAGATCTCAATGACCAATATGTGTCCTATTATTCGTTAAATAGAAAAAGTATGAAATGGTGGAAAAAAATGTTTTTCAATTTAGTAGCGCGTTCTCTGGTAAACGCTTACATTTTATACAATAAATCCAGAGAACAACGACGCCGCCTGCGATTCTCGCAGTTTCTGATGGACTGTGGTGAACAGCTGGTGGAAACTGCATCAGATGCTGAAGCAGGACCCTCCCGTGGTCCACATGCTGTCGGGACTAGCACGAGGCTCGTCGGCAGGCACTTCATGGAGAGGATTCCAAGCTCGGAAAAGAAAGATAAAGTCGCACGAGTTTGCAAAGTGTGTGCCGACATTTTAAAAAAAGAAACCGGAAAAAGGGGGCGCAAAGAGACCATTTATTACTGCCCAGACTGCAATGTTCCCCTGTGCTACTATCCCTGCTTCAAAATATTCCACACAAAAAAAAATTACGTTACATAATTAGCTCAAGTATGTAAGATTGTTTATGTTGGAGTTTTTTTTTTTTCGATTTTAGACCTCTTTTCTTAATTTTTTTTCATAAATATTATTTTTTATTACAAATGTTTTTTATTTCATCCCTAAAAATATAAAGAACAATAGTACATATAAAAAAAGAATAATAGACATATCACAGATAGTTTTTATTTTATGAGTCATAGAATATCGGCAAAAAACGCCGGCGTACCAGGGAAAGCCGCCTTTATAACGGTCGGCTGTTAAAGTGTTAATCATTGAATTTAAAACAATAACATTTTCCGTACAATAATATATATTCAGTAAAATTTTATTTCCAGTCAGCCGGAAAACCTCCAAAATATCAGAAATCCTGCCACACCTCCACACACTATGGGACACCTGCTGTCCGGACAGGCAGATCCAGAATGTGGTCCCCGACGAGGATAGAAGACCAGAACTGTCCCCAACTTTCAAGGATTATGATGATAGAGCACCCACTCCTCCGGAGTCTGATGAAGAAAAAGATGTTAAGGGTGAGTTTATATATTCATCATCATCATCATCATCAGCCCTTATTAACGTCCCAATGCTGGGGGTGGGCCTCCCTCAGTACGAGGGGGATTAGGCCATAGTCCACCGCGCTGGCCTAGTGCGTGTTGGCGGACTGAGTATGTCTTACGAAAACTTGCTAGGTTCTCTCAGACATGCAGGTTTCCTCACGATGTTTTCCTTCATCGTAAGACAAGTGGTAATCATGATATAAATTATTCGCACATGATAATATCAGAAGTGCGAGACCCGGATTTGAACCCGCATCACTCGGTTATCCAAGCGCGCGCGTTACCGCTGGTCTACCACAGCCTTGAGACTATAATATATCAGTACTTTATTAAAATAGACTTTTACAAGCGCTTTTGAATCGTCACTTTTATATTATTAAAATATGTAGAATTTAAATTAAATGTCAGTCAGTAAATATGTTAGGAAGCTACCGCCGACTCGGAAGGTAGTTCTGTTTTTGCCGTGCCTGATAGCGAGTTCGACTCCCGCTGGGGACATTCATTTGATGAGTATAAACGTTTGTACTCCAGTCATGGGTATTTATTTATAATAATATGTATGTATTTAAAGTTATAAACGTGTAGTGTATCAACTATCCGGTATCCGTAACACAAGCCTTCTAGCTTACTACGGAACTAGTTGGCGCTGTATTAAAGTCACAACATATTTTCAGTCATAGAAACACCAAAGCAAGATTCGAAACCAGAAAAAGTAGATCAAAAACCAGAAAAGTCAGAGCAAAATAGTCTTCTTGAATACTTTGAAAGAATACTATGTCCCCGGAACATAGTGCTGTTGAGCGAGTCCAAGAGCAAAGCTAGTGAAGTTTGGGAGGCTTTAGCAAATGTGATAGTGTTTCTACTGAAGAATAGTTACTTAAGTGAGGACTCGTTGACGGAGCAATGTCTTGCTGTGTACAGACAGGATTGGCCTCAGGTTGGTATATATATATAAAATCGTAAAATCGGTCCAGCCATTTCATAGATTGGCCGGAACAAACGGACAGACAGACAAAAAATTTGATTTCATACACTGAGATTGTAAAGTCTTAAAAGATTTTGTACCGTAACGTACTGCTTATAATTTTTCGCTTCGGTAGATTATAATCTATCCGTCAAATTGGGAAATGGCTTGTAACGGAAGGAGTACTAGTTCATGGCATGTCCTAATTCAAAAATCTGTCCAATGACTATTTCAATTAGATTTTCCAAAAAATATTTTATATGTAACAGACTGTTAGAATTTTATTATAATACTAGAGACTCGCCCTCGCTTCGCTCGGGCTCTTCCCTAGATTTAGCACAGGCAAAGCCGTGGGTTCAGCTAGTTATGCATATAAACCTTCCTCTTGAATCACTCTATCTATTAAAAAAAACCGCATCAAAATCCGTTGCGTAGTTTTAAAGATTTAAGCATACATATGGATATAGGGACAGAGAAAGCGACTTTGTTTTATACTATGTAGTGATGTATAGATTTTAGTCGTTATTTTAATACTTTATTAACAGCAAATTATATTGAACCCGAATTTACAATCCGACTCACGCTTGACACACCTATCTTCATATATTTATAATTTTTTTTCAGAATATTCTAGAAAACCTATCAACATGTATGAAGTCGGTATCGTCAAAATGGTCAAAATCTACAACGGGGAAGTTCAACTTGTTCCTAGATTTTTTAGCGGACTATTGCAATGATATGGACTATGATTTAGTTGAATGAATAAATTGGACTGGAATGTTCTGGGAAGTTCCTTTTTTTTATTTTTTCTTTTCGTGGTATAGTCTATTTTTAAACTAGTTGCTTACTTTGGCTTTGGTCGTGTTTGCTTCAGTTTAATAAGAAGATCTTTTTAAAAGGAATAAATTGAAGATATGAATGGATGAATGCGGTAAAACGCAATATTCTAAGAAAATTGTATTCAAAGTTTGTGTAATGTATAAGTGCATATCTATACTTATATTATAAAGCTGGAGAGTTTGTTTGTTTGTTTTGTTAAACGCGCTAATCTCAGGAACGACCGGTCCGAATTGAAAAATTCTTTTTGTGTTGGATAGTCCGTTTATCGAGGAAGGCTATAGGCTATATCACATCACGCTACGACCAATAGGAGCGGAGCATCAATGAAAAATGTTGCGAAAAAGGGAGGTATTTGGTTTGCAGCCTCATATTTCCGCAAATTAACACAAAAATTTTATTATACATCTAAAGCTTCCTCATGAATTATTCCATCTATTGGTGAAAACTGTATCAAAATCCGTTCAGTAGTTTTTGAGTTTATCGCGAACAGACAGACGTGGCGTGGGTTTTGTTTTATAATAATATGTAGAACAATAAATACTTATAGGAATTATTCTACGAGATATCCCTACTATAATATTATAAATGTGAATGTAAGTTTGTTTGTTACCCTTTCACGCGAAAACTACTCAACCGATCGTCATGAAACTTTGTACACATATTCTTGGAGGTATTAGAAGTAACATAGGATACTTTTTACAAAAAAAAATTTTTGTATTAACAATGGGTTCTGAAATAGCTAGAGTAATTTTGAAGTAACTTTCAGGCATCCTACAGATCAACCCAATGAGGTTGATTAGCAATTAAAAAAATGAAAGCGTGTGAAGCCGCGGGTAAAGCTAGTATGTTATAAGCTAAAATATTTTAAACAATTTGTTGATGGTAGTTTTAGTCCAGTAGTAAAACTTTCGCTTAAGAAACCGAATGAAACAGGTTCAAATCCCGGGTCGCACCTCTGATATTTTCATGTATGAATAAATAAATAAAATAATCAAAAGATGTGTGGTCAAACTGCAGCGTGGTGGACTATGACCCAATCCTTGTATTGAAGGGAGGCCCACCCCCAGCTGTGGGGTGTGATTAATGGTTGAATATACATTTTGTCGAACAAAATTCATAACAAATGTTATCAAAACATATACTCCTTAAAAAATTTTTGTAATTAAAGAATCGCGACTTCGGGGCCCCTCGCAGCATGCAGCCCCCCTGCTTTAGCCCCTTGGCCGGTATCGGTATTGCCATTATTACTTAATTCAAATATTATTTATTTACTTATACATGCTTTAAAGACTAAGCATGATGTAAAATGATGTGCGTGTGTACTTTGTACACACGCACAAAGTACACACGCACTTTCTTTTAATAATGTTACAGTCCAAGTGATATATTTTACGGACAATCGAAGTAAAAAACGGTTTTTTGTCGGATAAATACCTTTTTTTCTGAGTTTTATTTGTTTTTCATATATTATATAATCTTCAGATCTCAAATTGTAAAATTGTTACAGTTCTATATATTTTTTAAACGTTTATTTAAAAAAAAATATATGTGATTGAAGACATGGAATGTTAATAAAATAAGTGATTTTGTAAACATAAATATTTTGTATAAACTGTAAGAAAAAAGGTTTTTTATGGATAAACTAAGTTTTTTTTAAGTTAAAAAATTTAAGTTATTAAAGAATCTCATTTCGAAATATTGTCGATGTTTTTTTCGTTTTCGCTTAACTTAAAATAATATAAGATCGATTTGTTAAATTAAAAAAAATGGTTTTGCTTTTGCAATAATTTAGGCTATTATAATAATAATAAAATAAATATCGTCTAGAAATGTAGAGATTTTGATAATTTTGTATATATATTTTAGAGAAATGACAAATAATATACATAAATACATGGCAACACCAAATTTGATGTCTTAATCGTATAAGAATATATACAATACTTTGTAGATGTTTTAAATCAATTTTATAGATGTAGTAAGTAATTGTAATTATTTTAATGAAGTAATAATATTGCAGCTTTTAAGGTGTTCTTGTTAGTTTGAATAACTTCATAAGTATAAAATTATTTTTTACCCTTGTTATTATACTCCCTTATTATTTTTGACTTTAATGGCACTGGATTTTTTTAAATTTATATAAAGTTTATTTATAACTGTTCGGTTGTTGTAATTTTTTTACAAAAATAAGCTTTTTAAAGTATATATTTATGTAACAATATATTTTAGAGAAATGACATATAATATACATACATGGCAACACCAATTTTGAGGTCTTAATAAATAAATAAATTTTAATTTATTGTTAAAAAATAAAGCCAACATCCCACCATTTTTAATATTTCATAAATTGGCAGCAATCAATGAATCTTCTACATATACAATTATAGAAATTACTTAAAAATAGGAAAAAGAGACATTTGGGGGTCTCGTTCATAATTTAGTTTATATAACTGTTTTAAATGGTTTTGTTACATAAGGTTTTCTGAATTTAATTCACCAATTCACTTAATAAAAAGCTTCTTCTTCGAACGTTGTAGTTCTATGAAAATTTCTTTCATATCTACTGTTATTTTTTATGAAACTTTAAAATAAACATTTTTTTTTAAATTTTTATAATAATGTACATTATTTATACTTATCTAATAGACTTAAGAATGGACTGAGCGTTCCCTATCCAATTGTAAAGTAAATAATAGGATAGTGTGAGAGAGATGAAACGAGCGTGCGGCCACGAGCCGTGCCACTACAAGACAGAGATAGCTATTGGCCGTACGATCGCTTTCTCCCTTTCTAGAACTATAAATAGTGTGAGAGAGATGAAAAGAGCGTGCGGCCAGCGTCCACGTGCGGTACCACGCTGATGTTATTACATACCTACAAGACGGAGATAGGTGTTGGTCGCACAATCGCTTCCTCTCTTTCTAGAGAGTGGTCAACTTTATAAGGGTATTGCTCAGTCCATATTATATTATATTATTTATGATTTATTTTACATCAATGAAAAAGAAACTTGTCAAGTTATTCGCGATATCCATAAACTAAATATTGACTTTTAATAACTTACTTCTCTACAATAAAGTAATTATAGGGAAAGTCTAAACACATTACTTACGACTATATCTTATTAATATACCTACTATTACTAATATACAGTACAAAATTAGGTAAAGAAATTGGCAATCTAGTGTATATATGCGTCAATGGCTTATAATTATTATTGAGGCTTTTGAAAAGGTTCCGAACATTTTCCTATCAGAACTGGAACTTATTAGTACAACTAATTTTACTTAAAAACCAAATGCTGTATACGTAGATCATGGATGAATTAAAAAACTTTTATTACACTTGTTTTATAGTGTCATTTCTATAGTGTTGAGGTAAGGAGTACTATCTTATATGAAAGCCAAGTTGAAAAAAGTGTCCTTTAACTGCCAGTTTCAGTTTTCAGGTTGTAACTTTTAATGTGTCAAAATAGTATGAAAGTAACTACCGGTCTATCGGTAGATAGGTTATAGAAACTGGCAGTAAGTAAATAACAGTCCAAAAACCCCACCAGAATGGTGCTAGTGTGCCAGTACTACCTACTAAGACCCAACGGCCCTCAGCCATTTTAATTATACGTATGACATATTAATTATACGATCGCTTGCGCATGCAAGTACAAGGCCCCGACGGCCGGCTGGTCTTCCAAGGCAGAGGCAGCAAGAGTGTTGCTCCACAGTCCACTCTGCTATCCATAAAAGTACCAGGAGCCTTTTTCTCGCCGATTCTTCTCAGCAGAACAGCTTTCCGAGCCGGTGATAGTTTACTCACAGACTTACATTCTGACATTTTATTTTAATATTGTAAAAATGACGATTCAAAAGAGCTTGTAAAAGTCTTTTTGGATAAAGAATATTTTGATTTGATTTGAACCCGCATGATAATCCTCCCACCAAAGTGGCCCTTCTTGCGCGTTTCTTAACTTGAAAGACCCTAATATTTTCTTAGGTTTACGCGAATATATTTTGACATTATAAATGAAACTATCTTTTCGGATTTTGTCGCGGATTTTTATAATTTTTTGTTCCCGACGTTTCGAATGCTTTACAGCAATCATGGTCATGGGAGAGACTCACTTATAATCTCTCATAAAAGATAGTTTCATTTATAATTGCAAGACCCTACTAAGCCCCTACCCCCACCACGACAAGATGAACGCACGTTGGGGGGATGATATGAATAAAACTAAATGAAGTGTGATTCACCCACTTCATACCGTAGCGTAAAATCTTATTTGTGGTTAACAAATAAGATTTTAAAATTTACCCTGATGCTAATGTAGAGCCACCCTAATTTAAGCATTTCGACGGACACTTTTCATATATACAGACGATTCTACTTACCTCTACCTATAGCCATTTTTTAAAAATGGCGGCATAATGTCACGTTCTTCTTTTTCCTTAGTGGTAAAAGTCTTAAAATTATAACGAAATAACAGCTTATGTATAAATTACTGCCATTTTTTGTAGATAAATATTATAAGTATTTTTTTTGTATTCATAGTTATTGGTTTTTATAAAAACAAGTGTAATTTACATTATGTATAAATAAATAAACTTATTCTAACTTTGGTTCGGGATATTTTTTATTGTAACAATCAGACATGAGTTCTGAAATTAGTGCAGTATAAATAAATACAATACATATAACAATAATAAAGTGGTTTTATTTAAACAACCCTATTTTATATTTATTGGAATTAAGATTTCCCTAGCGGCACTTTTTGGAACTAATGATAACAGTTTACAATCAGCTAGACAGAAAGGCAGTTCGCTAGAACTTACGAATAATAACTAGCTCACCATCGCTTCGCTCGGGTTCTTCCCTAAATTTGGCTTAAGCGAAGCCGGTTCCGCTAGTAAATGTGCCAAAAAACTTGACAAATTATATACTAAACGTTAAAATCTTCCTCATGAACCACTCCATCCATTGGTGAAAACAGCATGAAAATCGGTGCAGTATTTTTTGAGTTTATTGCGGTCAGACAGACGCGGTGGAGGACTTTGTTTTATAATATTATCATTTAACATATCAAATATTCGCGTAAACCCAAGAAAGCAGATCCGTTCAGTCGTTATGGTGCGATTGACAAACATCCATACATTCAAATTTTCGCATCTTCTATAATATAAAACTGAAGAGTTTATTTGGTTTAACGCGCTAATCTCAGTAACTACTAGTCCGAATTGAAAAATTCTTTTTGTGTTAGATAGCGCATTTGTCGAGGAAGGCTATACTATATAACATCACGTGGTAAAATAATGAAGTTAAAATCTAAGAATTTGGTTTCCAATCTATAGAATGTGGGCGAAATTGCGCTAAATGCTAGTTAATTATTTTAATAGAATAAATAAATAAAAAATATAGTTAATTTATTTATTAATAAAAGGGTTTCAACCATTCAATTTTCCTGACGACGATGGCCGTGCTATTGGTGGGGTGTGTCGTCAAACCTTCAGTGCAGTTACCTTGGTAAGCTGGGTACCAGGCTTGGGAAAGAATAATAATTAGATTCACGCTAATATTTAACATTATAAATGAAACTATCTTTTCGGATTTTGTCACAGATTTATTTTGGTTGCTGTAAAACATTCGAAACGTCGGGAACCAAATATAAAAAAAAACCGAAAAGATAGTTTCATTTATAATTGAGAATTATTAAAACTACTATAACTTACCCACATTAGTAATATAACAGTAATTTTATTATAAAAAAATAAGTAAGTAAAGTAATAACTCTTACCGTATCCTGAAAAACAAAATGAATAAATCTATTGAATTTTATTTCGTTACAAAAATGAATATTTAAAAAAGTAAAATTCACACGACTGCGTAAAAAGCGGACGATGAAGATGAGAAGAAGTTGACGAAAACTTAAATATGTAGTATATCAACTATCTGGTATCCGTAACACAAGTCTCGTAGCTTACCACGGAACTGGATGGCGCAGTGCGTAATAATGTCCCAAATTAAAAAAAAAACTAGGTTTCTCAAAGTGCCTCCCTATATATATATAAGTTTTAAGTACATACATATTATAAATATAAACACCCATGACTGGAGTACAAACATTCGAGTTTAAAAAATGAATGCCCCCAGCGGGACTCGAACCCGCGATCGCTGGCGCAAGAAAGTAGGGTCACTACAAACTGCGCCAAACGTGTGTCCTGCAACGCTACATTAAGACTGGTGAGGTCTGTTGGGTTAAGTTAGGTAGTACTTATAACCATTTGGAGTAGAAGATGTACTTACTTTTAGTTTTATTCCTGCAATTCTCTAGTTCCAAAAAGCATATATTAGAGAACGTTTTGAAATCGTATGTCCATTTGTCATGCCTCAACCTCGTACCGCAAACTGTTTCATATCTAGAAAAATAGGGGTAACTTTGAATATCAATATCAATGTTAAGACAATGCACAGTGAAACATTTCAAA
This sequence comes from Boloria selene, assembly GCA_905231865.2. Classification (NCBI taxonomy): domain Eukaryota; kingdom Metazoa; phylum Arthropoda; class Insecta; order Lepidoptera; family Nymphalidae; genus Boloria; species Boloria selene. Next base: position 6,453,753 of record HG993161.1, on the reverse strand, counting down.
GACAAAACTGCATTTTTTAATTAAAAATGACAAATATTCGCGTAAATCTAAGAAAGTATTGTATAGGTGCTCAAATTTTATTTTAGACTAGCAAACCCGGCCTTCTTCGCTGGGAAGTTAAAATAAATTAAACGTTTTTTATTATGTTAATAAAAGTAACCTAAGTTAAACTCTTTATAACATAAGCTATCTCCGAAGTGAGAGTGAAAGTTTCGTCAAAATCGGTTCAGCCGTTTTAGAGATTAGTCGGAACAAGCAGACTCATATATGTTCCTTCGTCAACTTGCATTCTTTTTTTCATCCTTTTATTGATTTTTACGTAGTCAGTTTTTTTTTGTTTTTCTATTATTAATAAAGTAATTCTTACGTTTCATAAATATCTAAGCATGCTTGATTACATTCATTATGGTCTACGTTCGGGGTTTTTGTCGGTGATCTGAAAAAGATTAGATTAAATATCTGATTATAAGAGCAGGATAATTACTATACATAAAACAAAATCCTCCACCACGTCTATCTGTCTATCTGTCTGTAAGCGATAAACTCAAAAACTACTGCACTGGGAAAGAACTCGAAAGCGAGGGTGAGTCGATAGTGCTCTAATATTTTATTGACTTGGGAGTTTGGTGTTTGGATTTTTTGTAAATTATGGGTACTAAGCACTGTCTGTAACAAGTATAACCCCTGAAACGTCAAATTCATTAGTCTCCCCCGTGACCATGTGCGCTGTAAATGTGGCTGTAAAGCATTTGAAACGTCAGGAAAAAGTCTAAATAAATCCGCGACAAAATCCGAAAAGATAGTTTCATTTAATAATGACTTGAATAGTTAGAGTAGAGTCCAAAATACCAAATATGTAGTTAAATAAGCATCATCATATCTACGTAATCAATACTACGTAAGTAAAGTTGCGGGCTAAAACTACTTTTAGTTTTATTTTCACAATACCTATGAAACACCAAGTGACCTTCTTCCCAATACGGTTCGTAGTAACCATCTATTTTCTTATTGCTTTCATTCGGCACTCTGGGAGGCGGCGGGGGACTCACTAAAAGTCTACAAATATTATACAAATTATATATATAAAGAATATTTCTTTATTGCACTTATATATGATATACAGACATTTAAATATAATTGTTGTATGCAAAGGTATATAGTTAGTAATTGAGGTCAGGACATATTTTTGTAGCCTAATGCCGCCGCATCTTTTCTCCATAGGCCCATGGCCATGAGTTAATTTACCGGGTTCTGGGTAATCTCTGAAACGGCCGGACCGATTTTGATTTTCACTCGCGGATAGCTAATGTTATAAGGAGTAACTTAGGCTAATTTTATTTTATTAGAAAACTAGAGAACCGTTTTATTTATTTTAACTTACGCCCAACGAAGCGGATTTGCTAGTATATTAATATAAATTTGATTAAAAACTGCTTACCGATATCTCCGATTGAACGCAAGTTTATATGGTACAGTTTGAAATTTAATATTTTTACTTCGAAGCATCGTGGGACTCAAAACACATGAAAATGTTACTGAAAACCGAGAATAAAAAATATTTATAAAAAATCGAACGTGGCACTTTTTCATAAGAAATACCAACCTGATAATATTAAAATCTTATTATATTCCATAACACTTGTTTCAAAGGAAAATATATCTTGTTATTCTTTTTTAATTTGCCGGTTGAATAACTTTTAATTGTATTAACTTTTCAACTGTGAAAATATGTTATAAAATATGAAAATACAAGGCTTTTAATCAAGGCTTTTAATTCTTTATATAATTCTTTAAAAAATGTACGAAGTACAACAAAAAACTATTTTACAACTTTTTATATTAAGTTTTAAGTTATGTGAATAACTAATGAATTAGTTTTTCAATTTTGATATTTTTGACCTCGATTTTATTTTATTAATAACGATTAAGTCTACGATCCACTTGTTTTGTTCAAGCATACTTACAACATTTATGATTTTAATAAAAATGTAATGTAATCCTAAGAATATTTTTATTTAATAAATTACTATTAAAATTTACTGTTACTATTAAAAATTGAGTGAGAGCCAATTTTGTGTACATTATTATAAAATAATTAAGAATGTATAATTTTCTTCTGATCAACCAATATAGCGAGTGAAGTGAAGAAATAAAAAAAAAATCAAAATCAAAATATTTTATTCAGCATAAAAATTGTTACAATTTCTTACTGAACGTCATGAGTCTACCACCAGTTCGGAAAGAAGAAACCTCTGACCTGAGAAGAACTGGCCAAAGAAACTCAGCGGGACTAATTTTTTTTTTATCGTATTCTCACTCTTTTTTTAAATTAAATTGTAAATTAACAATAATTCTATATGTTGAAATAGCCTGGCGGCGATCACATCGTTCCCAAGGCGTACTGTCTTCTAAAAAATCGTTAATCGTATAATAACCCTTAGTACACAAACGTTCCTTCACAATTTTTTTAAATTTGGCAATAGAAGCTTTTTGAACGTTTTCTGGGATCCTGTTGTATAGACGTATACATTGTCCATAAAAAGAGTTACTGACTCGGCGTAAGCGAGTCACAGGCATTACAAGTTTATGTATATATTTATGAAGAGTATTCTATATAATAATTAGCAAAGTATTGCAATATAATAGAATTTGTTATTAAACGGACTTTAGTTACGAATAAAATTTAAAATTGGTCTAACATTGAACAACAATTTTATTTCAACTTTTATATTTGTCTATGGCAACACTTTCCTCTAACGTCAAGTCGAGTGAAATTCTAAGAAGCGACACATAGCGGTTTCCAATAATAAAATAATTATAAAATGTAATTTATATACCGTAACTAATTTAATTTTATTGCTTATAAATAATATTGTTTAGAAAAATGTCTCTCGAATACATTAAAATTAAGATCGAACACGATTCAGACGAGCCGTCATCGTCAAATAATAACGAGAATAGTTTCGGTGATTCCGAACAAAATAGTGATAATATAAATACAATATTAGAAAATAGTAATGATTTCGTGAAAACAGATTTTGTGAATATTAAAGTAGAACCAGATATAATTGATTACGAGTAAGTATTTACTTCTATCAATAAAAAAAATCGTTAATATTATAATATTTTGTTTTAAAACATTGATTTTAATAGCTATATTAAAAATAATGTGCATGAATTACATATAGTATAATGTTGCTACAATATATGAATGCTGTATAAGCTAATTATTTAGATATTTATTATTAATTTAATTAGTAAACACACTTATCTTTTGTGATTACCATACATTAATAATAAACTTCATAATAACATTAATAATTGTAGAATACTATCTAATAACTTATTTATTATTTCAAATGAACTTCATTTTTATTACCCGACTGCATGTAAGGGGTTAACTTTTTTGAGTGTATGTATATATATTTCTTTGGCACACTCTGTAGCCTAAATGGCTTCATGGATTTTAACTTGAGAGGTGTCTTTAGATTTGTCTTAACTGTGAGAGTGACACTCGGTATATCAAAATTATAAGGATGATTTTTTGAGAGATATTGATATTTGATTTTTTTTTCAATCCTATTAAGTGGGCTATTAAAATTAAGACATTCATAATTAGTCTATTACTTTTATGTTGTCTTTATGTGGTGGGATTTTTAATTTTTTTATTATTTTATTTGTGCATTAATCTTCAATATCATTCATAATCAATTATATAATTGATATTATAGCAAGTATTATGAAATAGCAACAGTATTGCAAATTGAGTTCACAATATCCTATTACATTGTAAATTTCATACTCGTAATAGCAATGTTAAAGTATGTAGAAAGTATACAAAAAATATATTTTTTATCTATTTCTACAATAAAAATGTATATTATGTTTTTTTGATATTTTTATTTTTTAACAAATATAACCATTTAGTGTGTTTAACGGCATAGGCCTCCTTCAATGCTGTTCACTGCTTCCAATCTGCAGCTACTCTTAATCAAAAGGGGCTTCAAGTCATTTTTACATCATCATTCATTGTTTTTAAATAAATTTGTGATATAATTTAAAAATTTTATCATTTTGCTATAGCAAACTTACACTTGCTTTCTGTGGGTTCGACCCTAGGTACTCCTTATTATCAATATTTCGTAATATGTGAGTGACCTTTCGCTTTTATAAATTTAGATTTATATTTTCAGATTAAATTAAAAGTTGATCGATTTTAATGGCACTTTCACATAGCTGATGTTATTAGCAGTTATTTTATTTAAAAAAACAAAATAGGGTTCCATAAAAACGAGTAAAATAAGGTTAAGTTGCTAGTAATAATACGTTTTCTCTTTCAGTGTCAATCGTGATACCGAAACAGAAAATGAAGACGTTCAGTGGCACAACACCCCGTTCCATTACGTATCGGGTCACCAACCTAATATTAATATAGAAGTGAATATTAAGCAAGAACCTGAAGAATTAGATTCGAATGTAAGTATTGTAATCAGACATTTTTAACGTCCCACTACTGGGCACAGGCCTTCAATACGAGGGGGATCAGGCCATAGTCCACCGCGCTGACCTAGTGCGTGTAGGCGGACTTCACATGTCTTTCGAAAACTTGATAGGTTCTCTCAGACATGCAGGTTTCCTCACGATGTTTTCCTTCACCGTAAGACAAGTGGTAATCATGTTAGAAATGATTGGTACTAGAAAATGTCAGAGGTGCGAGATCCGAATTTGAACTCGCATCACTCGGGTTCGGGTTACCACTGCACTGTCTACAATGAACAGTACCCCTTTTTAACGTCATGCCTTCCGTCAAATACATTTCACATGACTTTCGAAAATTTGTTTGGATCTCTATAACAACTTCTTTTCTTAACCTTGAAAATATCATAGATGTGCTATCCGGATTTGAACCCGATTCACTCTGTTTCCCAAGTGATAATTAATAAATTTAGTAATAATAATATTACATATTTCTTATTTTTATTTTTAATTCTTTTTCAGGAAAATGCCTTCGATTTTTCCGTTCCTCAAGAGTTACCGCCAAAGCCTCCTAATATATTCATTAGTGATGGTAAGTATTCAAATCACAATAATTTAGTTTACCAAGTCAAACTTTCGAAGCAAGAAATAGTGTCTAGCCTAAATGCTTTTCAGCTGTTAGTCTATAAATGTACTGAATTTCATCGAAATAACGAGATTTTGTTGTTTTGTTGTAAAAATTAAAAAAATAGCCACATTGCAAATAAAACTATTTCAAATTCTACCTCTAACTTAATATCAAATATATGTATTAAAATACAAAAAAAATCTAACTTATCCTCCTCATACATTCGATTATATTAAATTTTACAGTTTCAGAAGAAGTTTTAAGCCTCAACTCCACAATAGATGGTAAGTACATGTGCCCGATATGCCACAAACGTTTCGCAAGCAAAGCCAACGTTCAAAGACATATGCTGTTACACACAAGGGAGAAACTAGAATGTGCTACTTGCTTTAGACAATTCGTCAGACCTAGTCACTACGAGAAGCATTTGCTAACACATTCAACGGAAAAACGCTTTAAATGTGAAGAATGTGGCAAATTATTCAGAACCTCATCGAATTTGGAACAGCATAAGCGTATTCATCTAGCAGTGAAACCGTTTGAATGTCAGCAGTGTTTAAGACAATTCGCGGTGAAGGCGAATCTAACAAAACATCAATGTAAAGGCAAATGCAAGCCTCCAAGAGACGAGCCAATAATATGTACAGTGTGCAATAAGACATTTCCAAAAGAATTTCTATTGAAAAGCCATTTAAGAAGACACACAACAGAAAGACCGTACGTTTGTGACAAGTGCGAAATGAGTTTCAAATATAAATCAACTCTAATCAGACATGTGCAATTACATAACGGTATTAAACCGTACTCCTGCAAAGTTTGCAGGAAAAAGTTTACCCACGCTGGTCTAATTAAGCCCCATATGAGACGCCATACCGGTGAAAAGCCATATGCTTGTCCGATTTGCAACAAACTTTTTGCCCATAAACACAATATGCAAAGACATACGTTGCGTCATACGAAAGTTAAGCATTTAGTGTGTGACGTGTGCAACAAAACCTTTCCAAAAGAAAGTCGGTTAAAGTACCATATGAGGACGCATACGAAAAGTAAACCGTTTCTATGTGCGGTCTGTCCTAAGACTTTTTCGCATAGACAAAACATTATAAGACATTACAGCAGAAAACATCCGAACGAAACATATAATTGTAAGGACACAGACGCAAGTGTAGCAAAAGATGTGTGGGAGAAAGTGAAAAATCGCAATCTAGAAATCAAAGTTGACTTCTGTGAAGTTAAAATCGAAATATCAGACAACAGCGACGACGAGATTCTGGCGAAATTGAAAACTGATGGGTAAATTTACCAAAATAACGGAATGACATTTCAAATGTTAACGGAATTTTAGAGAAATAACGGAATCGACCTTTTTGGTTATCGATTAACGGTTTGTGGGAGTTGCTTAAATTTAAACTACTATGTATAAGAATATGCAATAGTACGGAAGGATTTGATGAACTTATATAGTAACGGCTTTTTGGTGAAAATTAAAAGTATGAAAATTAATAACCACCATATGTACATAAGAGTGCTTGAAAGTTTGTTTTTAATGTATATTCTCTTTTTTTATATAAAGAATAACTTAAGTCTTTCATCATTTGCAGTGAATTTGTTTTAATATTATCTTTAGCTACCAAAATACCTACATCAAAATCTGTTAAGCTTCAAAATTAATCTATGAAACAAACATGCTAGAAGTAATAATTATTTGTAGTCAATATTGGACTTGTCAAGTTATTTAGGCTTAAAACAAAAAAGATGGATCTTGAAAATAAACTTAACATATGTAATGAAAAGATCTCTATATGTAACTGGCGACTTAACTTCTTAACGGAACTTCTTCTTTTATTAACGGAACCCTTATACTGTTTTTTTTAATTAAGAGCAGCCTAAGTTACTCCTTATAACATTAGCTATCTACAAGTGAATGTCCCGTCATAATCGGCCCAGCCGTTTCGGAGAATAGCAGGCCAGACATATTTTAAAAATTGGGTTTTTTTATAACTACCCTATAAATAATTGCATTTAATAAAAACGCTTTTATTTTGACGTTACAAACAGACACTTCAATTTTATTTATCTGTATACACTATGCATGTATCAGTATAGGTAAAAGTTGTGCCACAGAGTAAAAAAATGGTAACTGTAATAGTTTCTAAAATCGAAATCGTTGATAGATAAATAATAAATAATCATAATATTATGTTAAAATAATACATAATTTACTTAGAAAAGGGAAATAGTGAGAAATTAATGAAAATCATATTTCTAAGATCATAAATGAAATAATGATGAATAGTGATTACCTACTATTACCAGTTGTTACTATTAAGTTGCTCCCGACTAGCATACATACTTTTGTATGACAGACGGGTAACGACTTTAGGGTTGACAAAAACTGTAACTTGCCTTAATATGGCACTACTTCTTTCATCAATACTGTTTAATATTAAAATTGGTAATTTGAAAACCCTTACTGACTGTATTTCTACTAAAATTATGATTTTTAGTGGTATGTGTACTTTTGTGTTTCTTTTTGTGTATGTGTGTGTGAGTGAGAGAGAAAGAGAGATAGCTAAGAAAGAAAAAGCGATTACTACCTTCTCACTCTTAGATACAGTGTACTATTTATTTTAACATAAAAATATTTGTTTACATTTTAGCATCAACAAATATGTACATATATACACTTTTATTCACACCATGTATTAGGTTTATTGTGAGTGAAAGTTCTTACTTATATTTCAAAGTTATTAAGATGAAAGAATATTCGAAATTATTTTGATCGAGTTTCTCTTAGCATAGTTTACATATAGCTTATATCTGGTGATATTGCTTTACCGATTTTGATGCGATTGCAACAAATGTATAGATCATTTACTGGAAAGAAATGTATATAGATATAATTAGGTATAATATAGTGAAACGTTTATTTCTCATAGTTTTAAGCTTTTATTTATATAGTGCTTCCAAAACTAGTGATTAATATCAGATTTCAGTTTTCTTTGTCCCTTAAGGTATTGATTTAAAATTAAATGAATATATTAGAAGGATTTGACTTAGAAATGTATTGATATTGTATGTTTTAAAATATTTTTCTAGTTATAAAAATGAATTAAACTAAAGTACGACTATTATTATGTTTAAATATCCATGGCACTACGAAGGCTAGTTATGGGTGCACTTGTATCGCCTTCTTTAATAATAATAGTAATGTTTGTTTGTTTTTAAAATTTATCCCCAATAGGGAAAGGCAAAGGACTATAGTCCATGCAGCCTATAATAGTAATGTTCTCCGACCGATTCCGGCCACGGCGGCAAATCTCATTGAGACTAGGCAACTACGCAGGAGATATTATAGTGCAGACACAAGTGCACTCTCTGTTCCTATCACTCTCATACTCCGGTGGGACGACTGTTCCACACGACCAGTGAGAGCTAAGGCGCAGGTGCTCTCCGAGGCACGGGGGTGTTTCAACGCCAATTTCCCAACTCCGGGCTATTACTGAGGCTTACTTAATAGAAAGACTCGATAACTAAACTTGGTCCGACCCGGGACTTGAACCCAGGACCTCTAGACCTCGAGAGGGAGTCTAATCCCCCTGGAAATAAAACTGCCGCCGCCCATGATAGTGTGTCTAAGATTACGTGCTTTATTATTATATATTACAATTTCAAAATATAAATGAAAAAATAAATTAAAGCCAAAAAATATTAAATATATTTTTTTTCTTCAACCGAGAATTGAAATGGAAAAGGGATTCGTTATTTAATGTATATAAAAATAATATTAATAGAAATATTGTAAAGTAAATTTCATATCATACTTTTTTACTTATACTACTATTCTTTTACTTATTTAACCGACTACGTCGAGCTGTAATGAGAGTTATGTGTTTAGCCATTATGTATGTATGTTCGAATGACTGCCTCGATGGTGTAATGGCTGCACAACCGGAGGTCCTGGGTTCGAGTCCCGGGTCAAGTTACTGAGTTTTTCTGCTTAACTATTACAGCGAGTGTCGTCCAACCAGAGTATGAGAGAGATAGAGTGCACTTGAAATTATTACACACGCGCTATCTAGTTCCGTGGTAAGCTACGAGGTTTGTGTTACGGATACTAGATAGTTGATACACTACACATAATATATAACCTTAAATACATACATATTATAAATATAAACACCCATGACTGGAGTACAAACATTCGTGCTCAACAAAAGAATGTCTCCAGCGGGATTTGATCCCGCGACTGCTGGCACATCAAGATTGTGATCAAATTATGCAGATTCATAAAGTCCTTTAACTTAATTTTTTTTTAGAAATACTAATAGACTTTGTACGTAAAAGTTAAATCTATATCTCGGTCGTAATATGGCACGCGGGTATTCCCCGCACGTGGCCTAACAACCAATGAAATTCATCGGTTGGTGTAAGGCATGCGTAGTGCGTCGTGCAGGGACTCAGTTTACGAATATTCTTTTCTTTTTCTTCTGTGAAGTTAGTTAGTGAACAATCCGCAAGCGGCCCTATCGACTAATGAAAACGGTTATCGCATGCTAGCCCTATGGCATGCTTATACAAAAATCTCCCGTAACCAGTATGCGGGCCCTATCGACTAATGAAAACGATTAAAGCATACGGTCCCTATGGCATGCATGAACAGAAATCTCCCGCACCCCGAATGCGTGCTCTAACGACCAATGAAAATGAGCCCTAATGAAAATGAGCCTTTAATATCTCGGTCGAATACATGCGGGTAATCCCGCATCTCTATGGTATGTGGGCTTTTTTTTATGGTAAAATGGGGGCAAACGAGCAGGAGGCTCACCTGATGGGAAGTGATCACCTCCGCCCATGGACATCTGCAAGCCAGGCTTGCAGATGTGTTGCCGGCCTTTCAGGAAAGGGAGGGAGGGAGGAGGGAACGAATACGGAGGATGATGGGAAGAGGGAGGGAGGGAGAGCGAGAAGGGAAGGACAGTGGGCCTCCCGGACGAAACGCGACAGCATAGCTGCCACTTCACGCCGGTCTTCTGTGAGAGAGTGGTACTATACGGGACGTGCCGGCCCAGTCGGCTGCTACCAGCCCATTCGACAATTCTTTTCCTTTTATTCCTAAATTAGGATCGTAACGCATATATACTATATTTTGGACTCTCCTCTTAGAGAACTGTTGTAATAATATACTAAACAAAACATAATAAAAATGTATTTTCTTTTTTACCAGTGGCGTATTTTTATACATCTTAAGAGTTGCAGATTAGGGCCCCTAAGATATCAGGGGCTGTTTTAAAAAAATATCCTGAATTAAAAAAAATAGGTCACCACCACCACCACCATGAAGAACGACTAACGTTCTCTTAATTTCATCCCGGAATATTATACATTTTGTACAGACAAAATGTCAATAAGTTGAGGCCCCCAACAAGTGTTAACCGAGGGCCCCAAAATACTCCAGCCTTGCCGTTAGTTAACGGCTAAAAACTCATTCTTCTTCAATTTTTTCTTCCATTTTAACATTATTTTTGTGGACTTTTTCTACGTGAGTTTTCCAACTACCCTTCTTCACGTACACCCTCTCACACAATTCACAGGGGTAATTGATTCCACTGTGCGCTTGCTTTATATGCCTATGTAACGCATTCCTTTCAGAGTACGACCGAGAACAGCTATCACATTTAAAACGTTTATTTGTGTGACTTTTCATATGTTTTTCCATGTCTGTCACTGACATTTTACAGGTTTCGCACCTAAATCTCTCTTTTAACACTCTATTTGGATCATGAATACGTTCAATATGGCGTTTTAACAACGATTTCGTTGAAAGAAACTGTCCGCATCTATTGCAGGGGAATCTTTTAATGCCGGCATGTGTTTCGATATGACGATTTAAGGTATATCTAGTAGTAAAGGTCTTCTCGCAGCTATCACATGCGTAGGGCTTTAAAACATCGTGTTTTCGTATATGAGACGTGTATAAACCACGATGGTCGAAAATCTCAGTGCAAAATTTACAAACGTAACGCCCTTTACCGTCCCACGCTTGATTTTTTAACAAATCATGCGTTTTTAAATGTTTTTTCAAATATGTATAGCTTATAAAACCCCGCTGACAGGTGTCACATGTGTAAGGTCGTTCACCCGTGTGCTGTCTCGTGTGACATTTCAAATCTTTTTTCGCGGCAAAATCTTTTGGGCAAAGGCTACACTTATACAGCCTAACCTTGTCGTGAACAACGGATTTATGTATATTTAAATTTGTCAAATCGTTAAATAAATTGCCACAGATATCGCAAATTATTTTTTTATTTAAGCCCATATGACGTAGCATATGCTTTGTTATCGAATTTTTATGCATAAACTCTCTTTTGCATATGTCGCATATAAATTGTTTATTTCTTGTATGGGAAAGTGTATGATACTTTAGATTTTCTATAGTTTTATAACTTTTGTTACAGTATTCACATTTGTGGGCACTCAGTTTATGTTTTCGAGAATGCCGGGAGTATTTTTGATAAATGGTAAATTTTTCATTGCATACTGTACATATATAGCACTTTGGATGATTGACACTCATATGATGCTTCAACTCTGCGAACTTGTCCAACGTCTCAGAGCACTTCAAGCAACTATACTTGATGCCAGTTTTTGTTTTTACTTTCTTGTACAATAATTTTAAACCATTTACTTTTTTCTGTTGCTTTGAATTGCCTGAAATAATAAAAAAATATTTATTTTTATAGCTAGCAACACTACGTGAGTGTCTTCTGTCTGCACTTCTGTTGCTGCTGTTTTTTTAATAAAACTAATTTTAAATGAATGTTGAGGGAGTAGGTATGCCTATAAAATAGGCACAATTAACAGTAATTAATTTAAGTATAATAAAATATATCTTATGTTACTCAGTGATAATGTTAGTTTATAATGGCAAAAATTTTCGAAATTGGTCCCGTAATTTTTGAGTTTATTTGTTAAAATATTATATATAACTAGCCATTCCCGCGGCTTCGCGCGCGTTCTAAAGACCGGAAACCAAATTCTTTCTGAGTCGCGCGGTATGATACCTCGCAGAACTAACGCCCGCCCTTCCCGTTTTTGCTACATTTTTCATCGATGTTCCGCTCCTAAACCCTGCTAAAACAGAACTAATGCTTTTCACAAATAAACGAAAAGCTTCAATAACAAATATGCCACTGCTATTTAATGAAACGTTAAAACTCTCGAACGAAGTGAAATACCTAGGAGTAACACTAGACAATAAACTCAGCTGGAATAAACACATAAGTAAGAAAATAATCTCATCCCACAAGATCCTAAACCAATGCAAACGCATGATTGGGAAACAATGGGGCATTAAACCTAAAATAATGCTATGGCTGTACACAACTGTTGTCAGACCAGCTCTTACATACGCCTGCCTCGTCTGGTGGCCCAGAACAGAACTGAGTACAATCCAAAAAGAACTCCAAAAGTTCCAAAGAACTGCCAACCTAGCCATCACAGGCGGCATGAAAACCACTCCCTCAGCAGCCCTGGAAATAATCCTAGGGATACCACCACTTCACATCTTCATAAAACAAGAAGCAGCCATATCTGCTCTACGACTCCTCTCTACAAATCAATGGAATGGAAATCAGAGCAGACATACAAAGATACTCGAGTCATATGCAGCAAACTGCCAAATGCTGCGATGGCCCAACGACAGAATAAACAAGACACACATAATTGACAAACATTACAATATTACCTTAACGGACAATGAAAAAGAAAATTGTATAGAACACAATACAGAATCCACACTCATCGTTTATACAGACGGCTCCAGAAACAAAAGCGGCGCTGGAGTAGGTATTTTTTGCCAAACACTAAACATTAAAATCAACTACCACCTAGGCACACATAACTCTGTAATTCAGACAGAGTGTGCAGCCGTCACAGTAAGTGCCCAAGAGTTACTAACCAAAGAAATTAAAAACACAACCATACACATAAAAACAGACAGCAAAGCACTATTACTCGCATTAACAAGAAATACCACGAAATCAAATTACATCCTAGAATGTCATAAAACCTTAGAACAACTCTCACAATCTAACAAACTCACTCTCTCGTGGGTAAAGGGTCACTCCAACAACAAAGGTAATACAATGGCAGATAGTTTAGCAAAGCAAGCCTCAAAACTAACCATACAGGGTCCTACTCCACTAACACCAATCCCCTTCAGTGAGTACAAGACATGGTTACACGACATAACTCTTAAAACAATGAACACACTATGGGAAGCTAATAACGACTGTCGTCAATCAAAAATGGCTTTCCCTAAAACTGACAAGCAACTAACATTAAAGTTAATACGCCTAAGCAGAACAAAACTAAAAACGGTGGTGGGATTCATAACAGGACACTGCCGACTCAATAAACATCTGTTTAATATAGGTATTACAGACAGCCCCTTATGCAGAGCGTGCCTGCAAGAAGAGGAAACACCAGTCCACATTCTACTGGAATGTTGTGAGCTCGAATGCCTGCGCAAAGAAAAACTAGGCCTCAGTAGGACGCTTCAGGAAATCATTCAGGACACCGGCAGCCTGCTTGACTACTGGGACGCCCTGGGGTGGACAGACTAACACAACCAGCACAAGCTTCACGCACAACGGGCATTCACTGCCTAAGTGCGGAAATCAGCCGTGCATAGAAGAAGAAGAAGAAGAAGATGTTCCGCTCCTATTGGTCGTAGCGTGATGTAATATAGCCTATAGCCTTCCTCGACAAACGGACTATTCAACAGAAAAAAATTTTTACAATTTGGACCAGGTTCGCACAATCAAACAAACAAACAAATAAACTCTTCAGCTTTATAATATTAGTATAGATATAAGTATAGATTTACAATAAACAATAATAATTTATCTATTATATATAAGTGCCCCATAGAATTATATATATATAAGAAAATGAATTTAACACATACATACTTTCGACTGTTGTTTCCGTTACATCATTTGTTGGCTTTACTGGTACATTTACTTCACTAGACTTATCTGGTTCATAAATTATTTCTACAGTCTTTTTTTCTATACATTCATTCTTCAAGTTGTTTTCATCATTCAAATCTAAAAAAAAATGGTTAATAATATTATTTGTTATATTTTTATATTTAATCATATTATATTAAATATGTTGGGACATTATTATCATATTACACACAGCGCCATCTAGTTCCGTTGTAAGCTACGAGGCTATTGTTACGGATTCCAAATACTTAATAGTCTAGTGACTAGTCTATAATTAATAAAAATGTTTTTTATTACCTTCATTCTTTACTTCAACCTCTGGTTTTACACCTTCAATATCTGCAAAAAACAGCAAATCTTGTAACAAAATGGTGAAGGAAAATATTACACAGTATTAGTGTAGCTATTTGAAATTTGAGTTAGGACATTATTACACACAGCGCCATCTAGTTCTGTGGTAAGCTACGAAAGAAACTTGTGTAGTACGGATACCAGATAGCTGATATACTACATATATAAGTTTAAATACATACATATTATTAATATAAACACCCATAACTTAAGTAAGAACATTGGAGTTTAACAATAAATGTACCCAGTGGGACTTAAACCCATGACCGCTGGCGCAAGAAACTAAGATCACTACAAACTGCGACAAATGTGTTATTGAAGTGTTTTAGTTATGTAAAATACTTTTTTTCATTTATATTCATTTATATACATTTTTATTCATTTATATATGCCAAAAAATTAACTTGCTACCTGTTTCTTTTTCCATTTTGATGTCCATGCGTTGTAATAATTCATCTGCAATGGATAAAATCACTGTCATTACTTACTGTCAAAATTATTCTATTCAATTCAAATAGCTTCAAAGTGTGCCAGTTGAGCACAGATTACTTTGCCAATGTAACAGAATGGAGAGTTGAAATTACAATAATTTATTTCATTCATGTTTACTGTTTAAATACTTATACAGATTGATTAAAAATATTAAAATTAATTTTTTTACATAGCTCTACCTCTGTTTTAAATGATTTTTATTAATGATCAGTTTGATTTTTTTTAGAACTTTATTGTAAATATTATTTATATTATCCTGAATACTTACTATTACAATATTCATTGAATTTCTCTTCACATTGTAGCACTTGGTTTTTAAATTTTGATGCATCTCTTAGCTGTGTGATACATTCATCACATATTGTGTAGCTTACTTCTAATGCTGGTGATTGTAGCTGTAATGATATAAACGTTTATTAAGAAATATAATAAAAGCCATTAAGAATATAATTTTTGGTTTCCCTAACACTGTAGACGACAGTGTAGTAGGCTCAGATCCGCCTGAGCCTACTACAGTGGAGCCTAATACTATCTCCGGATGGCAAGATGATTTGGACTCCTTTCAGCAACTGGTTTAAAAAGGGAAAGATAAGGACCAGTGGGAAGAGTAGAGAGGCCTTTGATATGCAGTAGACTA
Organism: Boloria selene; assembly: GCA_905231865.2. Taxonomy (NCBI): domain Eukaryota; kingdom Metazoa; phylum Arthropoda; class Insecta; order Lepidoptera; family Nymphalidae; genus Boloria; species Boloria selene. Next base: position 6,438,155 of record HG993161.1, on the reverse strand, counting down.
TAATAATAAAAATAGAATAAATTATTTTTTACATAAAACCAATTATATTTGTTTTATGGCTTTTATTATAAATATATATTAAATCTATTATTGAATAATATAAATTTTATTTTTATGGTGTGTTAATGCAAGCTACTTACGAATATTCCTAATGTATTTTTTAACATTTCTGTATAAACTTCAACTATATTATCAACTTTATAAGGAGAGTCTAACGATTTGAAAGTACCATCAGCGTGACAACATCTACACAATGTCGCTAAACTCCATATTCCAGACATGTTTTATTAATTAATATGGAAATTTATACTAAATAATAAGAAAATTATCCTATTTAAAGATAAATATGATAGAGTTAGGTGAATAATAATATGAAAATATATAAACAGTAAACTAAAGTAAACCAAGTTATAGTGACAGACGACAGTTGTTTAATGTTATTGTCAAATGTCAAAACATTTTTTAATAAATAGTCTTTAAGTCTTGCTATGAATTCTAGGTTTTTAAGCACTCATTAAATAGATACAGTAATATAGCCCTAATAAAATAGCATAAAAATAATAAAAAATGTAATATAATGGATTCCAAACAATACTAATCTTAGACTCCTTTTAATTATAGACTATTAAGTGTTCGTGTCTTATGGCAGACTAAACTACGGAATATAATATTTATTATTTACAGGAGTAAAAAGAAACAAGACGGGCTGAGACAAAACGAGGTAAAATTGGGCCTGGTTATTACAGGAACGAGACAAATTAATAATTTAAGAATGTTGATTTTTTTTATGGTCAAAATAATATTACCGTGTATATGGTATATCCTCATATCTCTTAAATATATTTTGCACACATCCGGCAAAGCTTATGGACATAGACATGAGTGTTAAATTAATTCAATTTTTTAAAAGGACTGCACATCCGGAGGTCCTGAGTTCGAATCCTCGATCAGGTCAAATTTGGTAATTGAGACAGTTAAGTCACTCCTAAGTCCTAGTAGCAGTAGCACGGAGCTGGGAAGTTGGAGCCATAGATTAATAATAATGGAACTTGGAAGTGTCGAGTAGTCGTCCCACCAGAGTATGAGGGTGACAAGAATAGAGAGTGCACTAAGTGTCGGCGCGTTCACTTCTACATTATAATATCGCCTGCCAGCGTTCGGAACCGTACGATAATTACCTACCTGTGCCTACGTACGATGTATGATAGCATATTATTATCGTACGTAGGTCTGTATACCACGTGTAAAACATTTGGGTTTCAGTGTTCTGTTGATTTGACAGCGGTGGTTTAAAAAAGATAAACTATAGAGTACTTGCATGCATATCAATATTACAATTTATATGATTTATTTATCTATAATAGACATTATCCTAAAAAATACGATAATTTCGATCCATGTACGATAATTTTACGCCCCTGGTACGATAGTTAGTCCACTTCAAGTTGCTAACGCTGTCGCCTGCGCAGTTGGCTAGTCTCAACGAGATTGCGCGCCGTGGCTGAAACCGGTCGGAAGGACGTAATTATTATTAGTAAAATGAACTAATGTACACAGCAGATTCTAGCGCCAAAGTGTGTGGGCACAGATGGGCTCTCATTTCCTTAACTTTCATATTCCAGTAGGACGATATTTTAAAACTCACAAAAGAAAAGATTTTTTATCGTATTTCTTGTGCTTGATTGTTTGATAAACCATGATGCGGATTTCAATAGGCTTTTTCAATTGGCCAGGCCAAAATTAACGCCATTGATAAAATTACAGATTAAAAAGAGATTCACCGACATATATTAAATGTTAAAAAGTAACAAAATCATACATGATTGATTAATGATTGAGGTTTAAAATTGACTCCATCACAATTAAGGAAAATAATAAATATAAAAACTGTTATTTATTACTTTTGAAGACATTACTTTATATGTCCGATACATTGATATATTATGTGTTTTTTGTATATTAATATTATTTTAATTAATTGAAATTGAATAGGTATTATCAATACAAAAAGTTATTTAAATATTCTTAAGTCGAGCGCAAAAACAGACTGATTGACGGACGTAGAATAAAACTAATTTGCCTTCTATATTCAAAATTTAAATTGTATAATAAAAAAAACCGATTGCAAAAAAATTAACAGGTATTAGCAACTCACTATAAAGACCGAAGCAAGATTGAGAAAACAAATTTCTAAAACCTAATAAACTATACTTTGGTTTAACATATTAAATTATATGCTGAAAGCCTAAGTCAGAAAAAGCATAAATGATATGAAAATTATAAATAAAAAGATAATTAATGGTAATAAAAACATCTATCTAAAGACACTCGGACGCTTGAGATGAATCAAACGATATCTTAATAATCAAAAAAAAAAAAAGATGATGTAATGACTTAATTTTAAATTTACAAACAAACAAACAAACAAACAATAATATACAAGATACGCGCGAAAAACGTAACCATCCTTGGCAGTCGGATAAGAAAACGTACAACTTTTTTATGTTTAGACCATTATGTACAATGAATTATAATAATTATATTAAGAAAAAAATATATGAGAATATATTTTATTTTAGTTTAATTGAGCAGTTTTTTTTATTTCACTGTTGTTGTAATTACCAGTCAATTATAAAAAGTGTTTTAATAAGTAATTACGGATAAATAACCAATGGTGAAATCAACATGAAAACTGGTGCAGTTAGCTTTTGAGTTTATCGCGAACTGTTTTATAATATTTAGTAATAGGTACATATGGAGAAGGGACGAACCAGTGCAGAATGAGAGTAGAATGAGAGTGAATCACTAGTATGGTATTTAAATTATTATTTATTTACTTATTTATATATACACATACTTGACATTTAAATAGACAGTAATTATTATAATTACAATAAATCAATACAGTATTATTAACTGCATGCATTATTTAAAGTAAGTACGCGTTATTTTTTAAATGGTTTTGTTTTTTACTAACAACTCTAACTAACTTCGCGTGGGTTCGTCCCAATTCTTTTTTTTTAAATTAAAGTATGCCTGTTTTTATAACATAATCTGCTTGTGAAAGTCGAATAATCCGAGAAAATATTAAATTTTTGAGAAATCTATATTAATAATCGTTAAGACGTATACGGACGAACCCGAGCTAGGGTGACTCACTAAGTCACTAGCTATATAATCTATACTAGTATTACAAAGCAAAAGAGTTTGTTTGTTTGTTTGGTTGAACGCGCTAATCTCAGGAAGTACTGGTTCGATTTGAAAAATTCTTTTTGTGGCTCTAGGCTATATTATATCACGCTACGACCGTACGGAGCGGAGCATAAATGAAAAATGTTGCAAAAACGGGATCGGCGGGCGTTAGTTCTGTAGTATCATACCGCTCGACTCAGAGAGAAATTGGTTTCCGGTCTTTAGAACGCATGCGAAGCCGCGGGAAATGCTAGTAATATATAAGGCTTCACTTTAACTGTTCAGGGGTGCTAGTGCACCTTTCCCCCGGGGTTCATACTGGGAGCGGAAGTAGGTTCGAGTCCTGCTGCGGGCAGAGATTTGTGTAATGAGTATGAATATTCGTATTCCAGTTTTGGGTGTTTTTGGAATAATAATATGTATGTACCTATATAAAGCTATGCATCCCTTTGCACCCTCCTCCCGGGGTTTATACGTAACAGCAAACAAACATACACTCGAAGCATATATATTGAAAACTCGTGAAGATCTTAAACATACATATTATTTCTATCTTAAAATCCTTACTTTGTACTTTTTGTTGTTTTAACGCAAAGTGCGAGATATATGACTACATTTTTTTATTTAGTTTTTTTATGTAAAGGATTTTTTGCAGACGCTACATATACATATACATTATCTATTAACTACTATTCATATGGATTTTGTATGTAACCTGAGGGTTTCAAAACATAATAATTATTGGTTTATCTTAGAGACATTAATAAAATAAAAAAAATGTCTCGGAATAATAATTATATTAAATGACTTAAGGCTGTGTTAGCTCAGTTGTAAATCACTTTCTTGGAAAATCGAGTGAAGCGGGTTCAAATCCGAGTCTCGCACTTCTAATATTTTCATGTACGAATCATTTATAACACGATTAACACTTTTCTTACTGTGAAGGAAGGTCTATGCCTTACAAAACAACATCTAGTTCTGTGGTAAGCTACGAGGCTTGTGCTACAAATACCAGTTAGTAGATACACTACACATATACATATATAACTTTAAATACATACATAATATTAATATAAACATCTGACTGGAGTACAAACATTCGTACTCTACAAATGAATGCAAGCGGGACTCGAACCTGCGGCCGCTGGCACAGCAAGGGGTCATAAAAAATAAAAATATAACCCAAAAATATAGCACCATCTAGTTCCGTGATAAGCTACGAGGCTTGTATTACGGATACCAGATAGTTGATATACTACATATATATATATTTTAAATACATACTTAATATAAATATTAACACCCATGACTAGAGAACAAACATTCGTGCACAACAAATGAATGCCCCCAGCGGGACTCGAACCCGCGACCGCTGGCGCAGAAAGTAGGGTTACTACCAACTGAGCCTAACGTGTCGTCATCGTTATAACAAACTGAGCCAAACGTGTAGTCAAAATTAATTTTGTAAATATATAAAATATAAAACACTGGGATATAACTAATATCAGAATATCTACACGGCATTTAGCATAACATTAATTTGAAATATACGAACATACGTCTATTTTATTACTCTAATGTATTTTATTTAAAACTAGCAAATCCGACCGTCTTCGCTGGGCGTAAGTTGAAATAAATTAAACGGTTTTTATACTTTTTTAATAAAAGTAGCCTAAGTTACTCCTTATAACATTTATAGCTATACTAGCGACTCGCCCTCGCTTCGCTCGGGCTCTTCCCTAGATTTAGCATAAGCAAAGCCGCGGGATCCGCTAGTTATGCATATAAACCTTCCTCTTGAATCACTCTATCTATTAAAAAAAACCGCATCAAAATCCGTTGCGTAGTTTTAAAGATTTAAGCATACATAGGGACATAGGGATATAGGGACAGAGAAAGCGACTTTGTTTTATACTATGTAGTGATAGTGATGATGATGATGATGCGACTGAAAGTCCCGTCAAAATCAGTCCAGTCGTTACAGAGATTTGCCGGAAGACAGACACACGAACAAAAATTTTAAAAATTGATTTTTTATGTACCTTATATACTTTCTTATGTATTTAGTGAAAAGCTGTTAATTTGAAATTAACAGACACTTTAATTTTATTTATATGTACTGATGTTAACTTTACCTCTTAGCTTTACCAGTTTTGAAAGTCAAGGTTGTCTAACAAAAAAACAAACTTTTTTAAACGGGAAAATGTTTCATTTATTCGAGATAGGATATTTTGCATATTACTTATTAATCGTTAATACGTCTCTAGGGACCAACCTGAGCGGAACGAAGGTGAGTCGATGTAATAAATAAAAATTAAAAAAAAAAAACAATATTATGATATATTTTTATCACAGATAAATAATAATACAATTTAAATGTAAAGAGGTTTGTTATTTTTTACTAAGAGTATTTTAAAAGTTTTGTTAATTTGGTGCTTATATTTAATTTTTACTCGGTTTTTAGTTTTAGCTATAAATTTGATTTTCATAGCATCGTATATAAGATATAATACTAGGACTTTGTATAAGTGTAATTTAAAATTTTACTTTAAATATTTCTTAATAAAAAAGAACTTAAAAAATACGTAAAAAACTAGCAATAAAAAGTAAATACTAATTGATGGATAGATTTCATTTTTTATTTTAAATTTGTTGTTTTAATGTCGGTTTAAATATAACTATTCCATGTTTACAAGATTACCTGTTCTCAGATTGACAGACGGACAGACAGAAATTCTAAAATCCATAAACGCCTCTGTATCATTAATAATGATTATTTTAATAAGATTTTCCAAAAAATATTTAATCTATAGATTCGAATTCTAGAATTTTATTACATCTATAGTAAAGAAGATGAAACTCGCAGCATTCCACCATAAAAGACACGAATAAAGTCTTAAAAAACAAAGGTACGTACAAGTTATATTTGACAACATGTTTCTCTCAGTTGCTATGCGCAAGCGGTCGCGGGTTCGAGTCCCGCTGGGGGTATTCATTTGTTAAACTCGGATGTTTGTACTCCAGTCATGGGTATGGCTCATACTTATTTATAATATATATTTATTTAATGTTATATATTATGTAGTATATCAACTATCTTGTATCTGTAACATAAGCCTGGTAGCTTAACACGGAATTATATGACGCTGTGTAATAATGTCCCAACATATTTATTTATAAAAAAGTTTTTGAATATCAAGTACCTACAGATGACAAGTATTTTAAGTATTTTATCTTAAGAATAATAACTTCTATAAGTATGTACATGACTTCAAGGGATTATGAACTTTACAACTATAGTTTTAAACAATTTTAATGCGTTTTCTTCTAATTACAGTAAAGATTGGAAAGTGGGCAGTCAACAGTTGGGCCTGTGCCGGCTCGCTCGTCGATACATTTGACAGTGCCAAAAATTTGTCATTTTGTGATAAAATTTGTGTGGTGTTTGGAAAAATTGTATACGAATTAAAATAAGGTAAGTCTTTAAATTATTAGAGATAAATTCCTATTTTTCCTTTTATAAATACATTTTTTATAATCAAAGTTTAAATTTATTATAATATTGATCTTTGATCTAGATGCAAACTTATTTTTAAACTAGTTATATTACATAAAAACCCAAAAGTTGTACAGTAAATTTAGTATTACGGCGAAGACTTAAAAAGAAAGTTTCGTATCTCTACAAATTCCCATACACTGTACTTACAGAAACATCTGTGTCATCGCAAAATTGTTTTATAAATTATATAAAACTATTATTTTTCTGGCTTTTTGTCCGCGTATTTTAAAATTACGGATTTTTCTAACAACTTAAAGAACAGGTATGACTTGTTCGATGTTTTTAATAGTGAAGCAAAAAATTATTATTAATTAAATAATTATCAAATGTATATAAAATTTAATGCCTGTACTGTTGGCTGTTTAGAAGTTGTTTTTAGATCCTAGAGGATCGGCTCATAGATATTATTAAAAATCTTGTCATTAGGACTGCACTAACTGTAAAATTTTGACTCTGTATATATACATATATTAGAGGAAGTAGTTTTATATATATATATACTAATCTATACTAATATTATAAAGCAGAAGAGTTTGTTTGTTTGGTTGGTTGAACGCGCTAATCTCAGGAAAGACTGGTTCGAATTATATCGGCTATATTATATCACGTTACAATCGATAGGAGCGGAGCATCAATGAAAAATGTTGCAAAAACGGGAGGTATTTGGTTTCCAGCCTTTAGAACGCGCGTGAAGCCGCGGGATAGACTAGTACTATATAAGTATGTATGTTGGTATGTACCGGCTAACAAACATTGCAAGTAAGAAAAATAGGAATTAACTCAAATCAAAATTAACCTGTAACCTAGATTTATGTATATATGCGACTCCGGATTGTAAACTAGAAATGATTGTATGATCTCAAGAAAAATACACGTTCACATTTTATCTTTTTATGTTTAGGAGTTATGAGGAAACACCTGTGATAATATTTTCATGTGCGAATCATTTCTAACATGATTACCACTTGTCTTACCGTGAAGGAAAACATCGTGAGGAAACCTGCATGTCTGAGAAAAACCTAGTAAGTTTTCGAAAGACATGTGAAGTCCACCAACACGCACTAGGCCAGCGTGATGGACTAAGGCCATATCCCCCTTGTATTGTAGGGTGACCCGTGCCCAGCAGTGGGACGTTAAAAAGGGCTGAAAAAGAAATCTTTTAAGTATGACAGACATACATAAATGTATATATACTTTCATACATTATATAGGTGTAAATGATTCACGGCAATCGGTTAAAAAGTCCATTGTCAGTGCATCTATAACAGAACAGTAAACGCGCCTATTATAGTGTTGAAAACATTGTAATTGAAAGTCGCTTTAAGCGTTACTAAGGCTGCTTGCACACTTAAGCGGGTTGATCCTAGTACTTTTCTGATCGCCTTCCAACGTGCGTTCATCTTGTCGTAGTGGGGGGCTCAGTAGCGGTTGGCAAAACGGCCGGTAGCGAAGCCAAGAAACACATATTTGACGACACGTTTGGCGCAGTGTGTAGTGACCCTACTTACTTGCGCCAGTGCAGCGGTCGCGGATTCGAGTCCCGCTGGGAGCTTCGTTTGTTAAACTCTCATGTTTGTATTCCAGTCATGGGTGTTTTTATTTATAATATGTATGTATTTTAAACTTATATATTATGTAGTATATCAACTGTCTGGTATCCGTAACACAAGCTTCCTTCGTAACTTACCGCGGCACTAGATGGCGTTGTGTGTAATAATGTCCCAACATATTATTAGTCCCAACATATGGAGGTAGCCAATTTCGGTGGGGTTGCTCCAGGTACTTCTTTGGATAGCAGAGTGGATTGTGGAGCAACCTCGCGGCTATGTGGTCTGCTTCAGCAGATCCTTCATCGGGGTGTCGTAGTTGAATGCGTGATCTTGCGATAACCCATTTAAAACGGGGAAGGCTTTTTTGGGTTTAAGTGGATGGCCTGGTACTAACTTTGCCAGTAATTCCCATATAATCACCAGTTACTCGTAGTTTGCCTAAATGCTTTTCCCTACATTGAAAATGGCTATTTATAAACTAATTTTAAGTTATTTATACAAAAAGTGTACGTATATTTTTCTGTTCAACTGAGCCTAATGTGTATTTCGTATTCGAAAATCATTTCTGGATATTTTACGTGTGTGGTCTTCCTAAAACCGACGTAACGTCAGGAAGTCACCGACTCGTAATAGTCATATTATATGAAGTCAAATGTTAGTGTGTCGTATAGTTATTATGCTATTATATACTATACTAGCTACTTTCTTCCGGCTTTGCTCGACAATTTTTTTAATGGGTATATCTAAGTTGTAAATCTAAGTTATCTTGTTGTTCTATTTAAGGGCTGATGATGATAAATAAATATATAAAATAAATATGCTGGGGCATTATTACAACAGCGCCATCTAGCTCTGTGGTAAGCTACGAAAGAAGCTTGTGTTACGGACACCAGATAGTTGATATACTACACATAAATAAATTTTAAATACATACATATTATAAATATAAACACCCATGACTGGAGTACAAACATTCGTGCTCAACAAATGAATGCCCCCAGCGGGACTCGAACCCGCGACCGCTGGCGCAGAAAACAGGGTCACCAACTGAGCCAAACGTGTCGTCTTATGATGATGATGATATCTGAGTTGTAAATATTGTATTCATCTGCTTTTTTAACGTCCCACTGCTGGGGGTGTGCATCCCTTCAGTACGAGGGGGATCAGGCCATAGTCCACCGCGCTGGTCTAGTGCGGGCGGACTTTACATGTCTTTTGAGAATTTGCTAGATTCTCTCAGACATGAAAAATATTTATACAAAATGGTTGAACTATGGTGGCGATTACATAGCTGACACTAAACTGTAAATACATCAAAAAAAAGCCTAAAGAATACTGTACTCTAATTATTTCTATAGTATGTAAGTACCTAAACAAATTGAGAATAAGATATTTACATAGACTAATGTATAAAAATAACAAAAAATTGTATGAATTTTATTTATTTATTTATTTGGATTACCAACACAAATTACAATAATTTTAATAATTTACATAATAAATTATAATCACAGCATGGATTATTATTTTATAAATTGAGGGTATAATTAGGTAGGTACATATGCATTTTAAAAAGCTGTTATGTTGATGTAACAAAGAGACACCTCAATTTTATTCATTATATATAGAAACATAATTGCGAATTTTATTGTTAACAACCCAAAATTTTATTTTATATTTATGCAGATAATATATTCTGAATTTAGGCATGTTTTCCTCATTTCTATAATAAGTTTCGACTACTGGGCAAACTCTAATATTATTATAGCTACCGAGTACCACTTTCGGCCCGCTAGGGTTCGTCTCTACGTACATTATTCGAAAATGAAATATTTTCAGGCAGTAAAAAATATTCTATATGTTGATTATGCCTTGGGAATGATGTGATCGCCGCCAGGCTATTTCAACATATACAATTATTGTTAACTAGCGACTCGCCCTCGCTTCGCTCAGGCTCTTCCCTAGTTTTAGCACAGGCAAAGCCGCAAGTTCCGCTAGTTATGCATATAAACCTTCCTCTTGAATCATGTTATCTATTAAAAAAAACCGCATCAAAATCCGTTGCGTAGTTTTAAAGATTTAAGCATAGGCACATAGGGATATAGGGACAGAGAAAGCGACTTTGTTTTATACTATGTAGTGATGCGCAATTTAATTTGATAAAGAGAGAAAAAAAATAGTCTCGCTGAGTTTCTTTCGCAAGTTCTTCTCAGGTCAGAGGTTTCTTCTTTCCGAACTGGTGGTAGACTCATGACGTTCAGTAAGAAATTATAACAATTTTTATGCTGAATAAAATATTTGGATTTGATTTGATTAGGATAACCAGCTATCGTCATACCAAATATTATCAAAATATGTTCAGGGGTTTGCTCGTGATGACGTCACAGACACACAGACAGATAGACCCAAATTCAATAAGCTTTAGAATCCTCCCCTGTATCGAATAATTACATTTCAATAAGATTTTACAAACAATATTTAATCTACAGATTCATAATAATTTAATTTAAAAAAATTAACCTTGAAAAGATGAAATATTATTTTATTAAAATTCGTAACCTGTCGTGTTTTACTCGTATTTGTTTATACGAAACGTGTCAAAAAAATAACAAGTTTTGTTATATTTATTCGGAATGACCTTCATAATGATACTAATGAGGAAAAGTTGGGAGTTAACAGGAAAATCCTGTTTCATTAAAAATATATGATATTTTTGTAATGGCAGGAAGGGGGGAGGGTCCACCACGATGGTGGAATAATTAAGTTATAAATGAATATGACGCAGTATAATACAAAACGCCATCTAGTTCCGTGGTAAGCTTAGAAGGAAGCTTGTGTTTAGGATATAAAGTTAATATGAAGATTGTACCTTTTTGAGGCTTAAAGTTTATCTTTATAGATTTATACAATCTATTAATTTGAATAATGAATTATTTCTATTAAAAATATTTAGCAAAAAACAGATATGCCATCAAATCCCCCATAAAAATGGCAAGTGCGAGTAAAGTTCAAACTTTGCAATCTAAAAACTGTGGATTAAGTGACTTAAAGTCTAACAGTCCCCTGGCTGTCCCATTGAGGAGTTTTGGGCTGGACTTGAACTGATCCCCTGGCACTGAAGAAGCTCAGCACCAGTTGTGGGGCTTTTGACTAGAAGTTATATACCATCAGTTAGAAAAGAAACACAAATAGCATTGCAAATTTTCTACATTCACGTTTCCTATGCGTAAGTAATATGCTAGAAAACAAGATTTTTCTCTCGCCATTTTTACGACTAGGAAATTACACAATGACTTGCTTCTGTTATCTAAAGACGTTTATAATACATATGTAATTTCACAATTAATTAAAGTTCTGCAATAATTACAACGTTTTCTCGAGAATGGAAGATAATTTGACCGATTTCTAATATCTACATCTGTTTTTATAACTTTTAGTATGTTTTGTTACCGAGCGATGCGGGTTCAGTTTCGGGTTTCGCACCTCTGATATTTTCATGTGCGAATTATTTTTAACATGATTACCACTTGTCTTACGGTGAAGAAAAAAAGTGTGAAGAAACCTGCATGTCTGAGAGAATCTAGCAAGTTTTCGAAAGGCATTTGAATTCCGCCAACCCACACTGGGTCAGTGTTGTTATAGCCATATCCCTCTCGTACTGAATGGAGGCCCACCCCCAGCAGTGGGATGTTAAATGACAATGCTTTTTTTTGTTTTAACGGACATACTTTATGCCATATCTCAGCTAATTGGGAGACTATTATATTATTATTATCATTAAATCTCAAGGTTATGCTCATATGTCTATGTATAATTATATAATATAATCATTTTAATTGCAAATATGGAGTTTTTATTTCAATGGTAATTTAATGAATTATATTGTTATATACTTTTTTTAATAATTTATAATATAAAAATTTGGGAACGCACCGTTTTAGATCATTATATACAAAGAAAAATAATGTTGTATGTCCGTAAACAGTGTGACTTTTGAGACTTATGAAACACTAGCTTTACCCGCGGCTTCACCCGCGTTCATTTTTTTAATTGCTAATCAACTTCATTGGGTTGATCTGTAGGATGCCTGAAAGTTTCTTCAAAATTACTCTAGCTATTAGCAGAACCCATTGTTAATACAAACATTTTTTTTTATTTTTTCGTAAAAAATAATATTTTTTTAATAAAAATTATCCTATGTTACTTCTAATACCTCCAAAAATACGTGTACAAAGTTTCATGATGATCGGTTGAGTGTTTTCGCGTGAAAGCGTAACAAACAAAGTTACATTCACATTTATAATATTAATAGTAGGGATTAATCGCGTCCATGTCCATGTTTATCCCCCGAAAATACTTTTGCATTGTATTTTTTAAAGGCCCACTGCAAGGGGTGGGCCTCCCTACAATACGAGGGGATCAGGCCATAGTCCACCACGATGGCCTCAAGAAAAAATAAACTCAAGAAAAGACTTGCTCCCTTACAATAAAAGTTATTATGATTTCTGATTCCCGGTGGTACAGTAGCTTTCTTTTAACTGTATTTTATCACAGAAAGAATGTTTAGAATCGCATCAGCAGTTTTAGGATTAGCCCTACATACAAACATACACATTTTACATATTGAAAATATTAGTGTAGATACCTTAAGCGAAACCAAATTGTAAGTTATCCTTATAACATCAGCTATCTTCAAGTAAAAATGTGGCTAAAATCAGACCAGCCATTTCGGAACTTAACTAGACAAAACAGACAGCCAGACAAAAATTTCTTTTTTTCTTCTGAGCATGATACATAAGTATACTAGCAACTCGCCAGGCAAAGCGCACAGGCAAAGCCACGGGATCCGCTAGTTATGCATATAAACCTTCCTCTTGAATCACTCTATCTATTAAAAAAAACCGCATCAAAATCCGTTGCGTAGTTTTAAAGATTTAAGCATAAATAGGGATATAGGGACAGAGAAAGCGACTTTGTTTTATACTATGTAGTGATTATACGATATACAAACAAACAGTTCAATGTTATTTATGTGTATAAATAAAATGCGCAGCTATATACAAAAAAATATTTTTTCAAATATATCAATACTAACAAAGCTACATTGTTGCCAAAATATTGAAAGTCTACAGTTTGGAAAGTGTAAATAATGTAGTTAGCGATTGTTCCAAGATTTAAATGTCGCAAAACGACGTAGGTTGATTCACTCAAAGAACCTTCTTATAATAATATGAACCAAATTAAAGGCTATTTTATTTTTTTTATATATACGAAAAGAATTCGAAAAGAGCCGAATTTGTACTTAAAATATTTATTTGACATTCTTATTGATAGTCATTATTATCGTTTTTAGCATTTTTGTCTGCCTAATCTTGCACTAAAAGAACCCTGCAATTAGCCAGGCGTGTAGAATTAGTCTTGATTCCCATACACAAACATAACTTTAAATACATACATATTATAAATATAAACACCCATGACTGGAGTACAAATATTCGTGCAACAAATGAATGCCCCCAGCGGGACTCGAACCTGAACCGCTGGCATAGCAACTAGCAAGTAGGTCTATTACAAACTCAATTACAATTAAATCTAAACAAACGCTTTTAAATTGTCTAAAAATCGCGTAAATCAAAGTAAATATTAAATTTAATGTAAAGAATATGCAGTCCGAAGTACAAGCTATCGGCAAGTGACATAACTCGTACGTAACGACTGCGTAATCGGTTATACTTGGCCGAAATTACGTGTTTACTTTAATGGTATGTGGATATATATATTGACTAATCGATTTACTATGGCGTGGGCTAGAATTAAAAAAAAAATTAGTGCGCGTGTACAAAGTTCACATGTCATGAAGTAAAAACTTCTTTGGCAAACTAATTTTTAAATCTCGTTTATATTTATACTAAATAACCCCGTCTGAGCTCGTTGAGAGAGGGAGATGGCGCGAAAGTTACACCCACGAGTTAGACAGAGTTAGAAATATCACTGACTCGCGGTGGGCGAGATCTAACTAAGGCTAACTCTTCCCCGTCTCTGAGTGTCTGGTACTATGGGCTTATTTTTTCGTTTCATCGAGTTTGAAATCACAACGATTCTAAAGAAGTTTCACTTCAATAATCTCGTCCGAGAACTAAATCCTATCTATATTTAGACATGTAATTCTAGTTTAGTGTACAAGTGTATTATTACTTAAATAGGTCATTGTTTTGTCGTGGGATATCTCAGAACAATAGGTTTCATATCGAATCTCCGAAACCGCATATAGTGTGGGAGTATCGCGTTCGTATATACGAACGATATATAACGATATTTTACTTATAAAGTACTAGCAATACGCGCGGCTTCGCCCGCGTTCATTTTTTTAATCGCTACTAAACGTCATTCGATCACTCGCTGGGTTGAAAATTCTCCAAAATTACTCCAGCTTTAATATACTCCTGAGCCGCGCTACCTATTTCATATATTATGTGCGGCGTGCACTCCTCCTCTCCTGTTATTGTAGTTTTAGTAGGGATCCTTATTTTTTTCTTGCAATTAAAATAGCCTTTATTAATCAGTGATAATGTAGCATTCAAATGGTGAAAGAATTTTTAAAATCAGTCCAGTACTTTTTGAGCCAATTCGTTACAAACATACTTACATACAAACCTTTCCTCTTTATAATATTAGTATAGATGTGCACTATGCCAGTAAAAATAGAATTTAACCTGGTCACTTACTGAACATAAAATCACAAAATGTGAAAGATCTAGGTGGAGCTTGAAGCGCAGTCTTGAAACAAAGTTTTTTGTCGATATCTCAGAAACTATGCACTTTAGAGCAAAAGTTAATAAGACCATTATTGTAGTGAACAAAATTTTGCATCTTTTATTTCCTGTAAAACTTACAGTTTAAGATTTATGGTCCATTTAATGAATCGGTTTTTCTGTCGACCGACAACTCTCAAAATATTGGATTAATCAATAAAATGCATGTTCAATCAAAAAAATATTGGATCGGAAATTTAGTGCGTGGTTGGTAAAACAAAACGACTATTTTTACTGGCCTACACTGCAGAAAGTAAGAAAGTAGGAAAAAGGATTTTTTTTACCTTTCTTATATTTCTAAATCAAGACAAATTAATTTCATCAAGACAAAAAAACAACAATCATCATATCAGTGACATAATATTATTTAATACCCAGAAAAAATATTTTTCTGTTGATTCCGGATGACCAACCTTTTTCGACAGTCACCGCTTTGAATAATATGTAAAAAAAATCTTACAAACTTGCTGTTTTTACTAGAGTTAAACAAATAGCATACAAAAAATAGGACAAGTGCAAAACTTACTTGCACGTCGAGGGTTCCGTTGCATTAAATATTTTACGATAAATTTTAAATTGCGTAATATATTACGTTAATTTTGTTTTAATATTTCTCCGTGAACCAAAATAACCTATGTCCAAAAAATTCTTAGAGAAAAGAGAAAAAGAAAAAGCGTTTCTCTTATCAATCTAAATAACATCACGAAGTATCGAAAACTACTTTATTTATAAAGTTAAATTTGGCACGGGGGGTAGTTTATAGTTAGTATACGTCCGCTAATAACGGATTTTGCGACAGGGCCGGATGAAGCAGGTCAAGTTTTGCTCAAAAAACTAAAACGTACCTAAGGACGAATCCGAGTAAAGCGAGGGTGAGTCGCTAGTTGCATACATGGAGTACTATCCCTTTTTTTCATTTTTCGTAATTTATCCGCAGTATTGTCTTGTGATTACTTATCAAAAACTAATATAACTCAACTAGTTTCTGAGAAAGATGGTTATAATATACAGACATGTGGACAAATGCGCGAAATAATAATGGTTCTGATTTTCCCTTTACCTACGAATCCCTAAAAAGACACTGAATTAGAAGTATTTACTCTATTAGCTGCTCAAAAATAGGCAAATAGATGACTTGTGCTTGACAAACATTTTTTAGGATGATATTGAGGAGTAACAATGGAAAAACAAACACGTTTTTGTAATTACTGTTAAAATCATTAACAAAACAACTTTACTTCTACATGTTGAACACTTAACTTATTAACCTTGGTAATGCTAGAGGACAAAAACTGGAGATCCAAAGTCAAGCGTTCGACGACTCTTTCGGCTCAGTTTGTATGTACCCTACTTGCTGTGTCAGCAGTCGCGGGTTCGTGTCCCGCTGTGTAGAATAATTTTTTGAGCACGAATGTTTGTACTTCAGTCATAAGTTTTTATTTATGACTAGCGGTTTAGCATCAGCGAAACCACGGATTCCGCTAGTTAAAATAAATAAAATGTCTACCTGCTTTTTGAAGTCGGTTAAAAGTAGCCTCAGTTACGCCTTAACATTAGCTATCTGCGAGTGAAGTCCCGTCAAAATCAGTCCAGCCGTTTCAGAGAATACCCGGAAAAAACAGACGTCTGTTTGTTTGTCTGTCTAGACAGACATACAAACTAGTACCGTATATATAAGCTGTTAGTACGGAGCCGCGAGAAAATGATCAAGAGCGTACCCTTATTCGAACTCACGACCTCCGCCGTACAGAGTTCAGACTAGACATCAGCAAAGCGGAAAGTCGTCGCCCAATCATGCGCATCACGTAAGGACGCTTACAACACTCTGCCACAATGAGTTCGGATATTGCAAGACATGAACATTTAAATTAAATAACCTCGGTCAGTTCTGAGATTTCGAAACATCCTGTACCATTTCTAATGTTTTTATTTACTACTTTCTTAGGTTTACGTAAATATTTTACATTATAAATGAAGGTATCGTTTCGGATTTTGTTGCGGACTTATTTAGATTTTTGGTTCCCGACGTTTCGAATGCTTTACAGCGTATGGTCACGGGAGAGATTAAGGTATTTGACGTCTCAGGGGTTTATATACTTGTGACAAACAGTGCCTACCCATAATTTTTGGCCAAACGTCGGGAACCAGAAATCAGAATTAATCCGTGACAAAGTCTGAAAAAATAGTTTCATTTATGATGTTTTTATTGTTATGGCTGATGAAAGTTAAGATTTGATAAAGATTGGTGAATCGAAGTTAGACTTAAAAATAAGTGCTTACATAATTCGATGGTTTTCGGTAACGATAGTATAAAAATTCAAAGATTGCGTTTGTTCAGAAAAGAAAGATAAATTAAAAAAAGTTGAATTTTATCTAAAAACAAAATTTGATCAAAATAGTTAGAGCAATTTCTAATATATAGTTAGGTACGAAATTTTAGGAGTGTTTTAGAATGCAAAAATTCTTTATACAATATAGGTACCTACTTCTACTATAGTAGTGTACCGAATACTATTTATTCAGCCCTTTTTAGCGTCCCACCGCTGGGGGTGGGCTTCCCTTCATTATGATCAGGGATCAGGCTATAGTCCACCATTCTAGCCAAATGTAGGCCGGATTGCACGTCTTTCGGAAACTTGCTAAGTTCTCTCAGACATGTAGGTTTCCTCACTGTTTTCATTCACCGTAAAACAAGTGATAATCATATTGGAAATGATCCTCACAAAAATATTAAAGGCGAGACCCGGGATTTGAATCCGCTTCACTTGGTTTTTCACACCAACGCCTTACCACTGAGCTACCACTACCTTACACTATAGTAAAAAATTCGGCCAAGTGCGAGTCAGACTCGCGCACCGAGGGTTCCGTACAAACCTGTACGGAACGGTGTATGAGTAAAGGGGTAATAAGTTTAAAATTATTAAAAATATTTTTATTATATGATGTAACTAAAAATTTATGCTTTTCGCAATTTTTCCTTTATCTGTGTTATAAGACGTTGCTTCGTACCAAATTTCAAGATTCTGAGTTCACGGGAAGTACCATGTAGGTTTTGATTCCCTTGCGAGTGTCGAAAATTTGCGGCATAAACGGGAGTATCTTTTGATCGCGTTGACTTAGAAGTTTGATTTTTTCACAGCTCCAAGAGACCATAGACTTGAGTATTTGATATGAATTTCAGCTTGATACCTCCACGCGTTCCTGAGAAAAAAGGTCTTGACAGACAGACAGACAGACAGACAGACAGACAGACGGACAACAAAGTGATCCTATAAGGGTTCCGTTTTTACCTTTTGAGGTACGGAACCCTAAAAACGAAATAGAACTTTCCAACCTACTTGTGCCACAGCCTTAACCTATTATGTTGAGCAATTACAATACTAATACAGTCGAAGGTCGCTCTAATGGAGGATGTCCAAACGCATTGACTACTCCGTCTGTTTATATACACTTTAAATATTTACCTTTCATCTGATATATGACGTATATACCTACCTATAAGTCTACCTATAGGTACTAATACATCAGTACATATAAATAAAATTGAAGTGTACGTTTGTAATTTCAAATTAACAGCTTTTCACTAAATGCATATGAAAGTATATACGATACTTATACTTTGTCTGTTTGTCTGTCTTTTTGTTCGGGTAACATCTGAAACGACTGGACCGATTTTAAAGGGACTTTTACTCGCAGATAGCTAATGTTATAAGGAGTAACTTAGGCTACTTTTATTTTATTAGGTTTTTTTTGTATAAACGACTTGCTACCGATGCTTGATGAGACAGCACCGATTTTGATGAGACAGCTGATGTTGTAAGGTAACTAAGGAGCTACTTTAGTATAAGAAAAAGAAATTAGGTTCCGTGTAAAATTTTGCGTATTAGGAACGAGTGAAGCGAGAATAAGTTACTAGATATAAATATAAAACCGATAGCCTAGAGACGTATATGTACTTAAATAGAAGGTGAAGAAGTGTGTATGTTAATGCTTCTTCAAGCTAATCTGGATCGACAAATTTTGATAAAGTTTAGTACATCTATACTAATATTATAAAGCAGAAGAGTTTGTTTGTTAGTTTGGTTGAACGTGCTAAACTCAGGTACTACTGGTTCGATTTGAAAAATTCTTTTTGTGTTGGATAGTCCGTTTATCGAGGAAGGCTATAGGCTATATTACATCACGCTACGACCAATAGGAGCGGAGCATCAATGAAAAATGTTGCAAAAACGGGAAGGACGGGCGTTAGTTCTGCGAGGTATCATACCGCGCGACTCAGAAAAAAATTGGTTTTCGGTCTTCAGAACGCGTGCTATTATAATGCTATTATAATATAAATAGACTAAAAACTGGAGAAATATATAGGTAACTGTTAAATACCTCACTATTTCATATTATAGGTTTTTATCAGAAGTATTGCACCATCACATCTGGTGAGAGTTGGTCGTCTATAATTATATCGTCGTGCTCCACGCACATGCTTCCGTGGAATGATATTTGTTTTGTGTTGTAAGTTATAATCTGATCTGGTCATTACTATGACGGAGAATACCAGTTCGATTTCCATTTTATGTATTCAGTCGTATATAACGTCCCATTGGCCTTCCGTGAATACGAGGAGATCAAGCCATAGTCCGCCACGCAGTCCAAGTTATGATTAGCGGACTTCTTTCGAAAATTTATGAGATAAGGTTTCCTAACAATATTTTCCTTCACCGTCAGTGGTAAAATAAGCTTCTATAGATAGTACCTAACGACCGTAGCTTATATTATTATTTGCTTTAAGTCATCATCATCATCATATTCAGCCTGCTTTCCACTGCTGGGTATAGGCCTCTCCTATGACACGCCACTGAACTCGATCTTCAGCTCTATGAATCCTAAATCCAACCACTGTCAGCTACTTTACGAATATCGTCACTCCATCTAGCTGGAGTACTTGCTACGCTTGTGTTCGACGTCCTACTCTTGCTTTACTCCCATTCTCAAGAACTTGTACAGATTGTTTTCAGCTGAAAATGGAAAATGGACCTTTTTTTATATCTTTCGCATCTGCCAATATCATAAATCCTTGTTCAACCGGACTGATTGGTAAATTGATTCATTGATGACTAATCAATTGCTTGATTAATAGATTGATTGTTTGGCTGATTTGTTTTTATACCTCATAAAAATAAATGTATTCCATAAAAATAAAGGCTTGATAATTTTATTCTCCCATTTAGTTTGTTTACTCCTTTTAAAGGTTTGTTTCGAAGGAATTATTTAAAATAGAAATGAAAATATCGCTATGATATTTTGTTAGAAATTAAGTAGATTTCGGAAGTTTTCGGACTATGGCCTGTTTTCCCTCGTATAAGGAAGCCCACCCCCAGCAGTGGGACGTTAAAAGGGCAAAAACATTATCTTTACTTATGTTATGCAAAATAATAACTTGTGATATTACATGTAAATTGTATTTGTAACTTCCCTCTGACTCAGTATGTAATTATAGTAAAACAATGTGAAAAATAAACAATGTCGCAAGTCTAGTTACATTTATTATGTTAAATAATCATCACTTACAAAGGCCTACCGTAATTAAATGATAAATTGATAGATGCGAATTATTGCTATAAAAGATCTATCTTTTAGAGAGTCGGTAAGGATCTTGACGGCACGTTTGGCTCAGTTGGCAGTGACTTTCTGCGCCAGCGGTCGCGGGTTCGAGTCCCGCTGGAGGCATTCATTTGTTGAGCACGAATGTTTGTTCTCCAGTCATGGGTGTTAATATTTATATCATGTATGTATTTAAAATTTATATGTGTAGTATATCAACTATCTGGTATCCGTTATACAAGCCTCGTAGCTTACCACAGAACTAGATGGCGCTGCTGTAAAAAAAGACAAAAAGGATCTGGGTCCTTTCTTGGTCTTCCCTGGATGGCCCTTAGGTTGGTTGGGACGATGGCTTGACTTAAGTTAAATTTAATATATCACTATAGATAGTGGTAGTCCAGTGGTAACGCGCTCGCTTAGATATCTGAATGGTGCGGGTTCAAATCCGGGTCTCGCACCTCTGAGATTTTCACGGGCAAACCTTTTCTAAAATGATCACCACTAGTCTTACGGTGAAAAATACTTACAAAAAATATTTACTATCTACATAATATATAGTCTCAGGTACTCTTTTCTGTACTAACTGTAAAAAAATTCCTTATTATAAATATGAATTCACATAACTGAAGAACTATCATTCATGCTCATCCCGTTAAATGCCCCAATGGAACTCAAACCCGCGACCGTTGGCACAGCAAGTAGGGTCACTACAAACATGTCGTCAGAAGGAAGGTGGATGCTATTATAATACAAACAAGTCAAGTATGTATATGATATTGATTATACTCTGGAGCTAAGCTCCACCCACTTTAGATAATGAGTCAGGGGTTGGGGGTGCCTTATAACATACGCAAAACTCAACCCTCTCAGCCTGGAAATAAAGTACATTATTAAATACAGTGTAATTTCAACATTACAGCACATCTCCTATACGTTTCTGCGAGCCTAGTACTCCGTGTTTTGGTTAAAACGTGACTTTCCAAAGCTCTCCAATATTGATCAATCCTGTTTGGAAATGTTATTCTGTAAATTAAATATTTTATGGAAAACCTTATAGTATTATATAAATTTTCGGACATTATAACAAAGCGCCATCTAGTTCCGTGGTAAGCTACGAGGCTTGTGTTACGGATACCAGATAATTGATATACTACACATATAAATTTTAAATACATACATAATATAAATATTAACACTTATGACTGGAGAGTAAACATTCGTGCTCAACAAATGGATACCCCCAGCGGGACTCGAACCCGCGATCGCTGGCGCAGAAGATAGGGTCACGTCACTACCAACTGAGCCAAACGTGTCGTTATATCACCTCACGAGATTTTTATACATAAGAGAGGTTTATATTTCTAAACGGTTTTTTTAAGTTATATTTACTCTTTACTAAAAATCAGACAAAGACGCGGGTTATTAGTAGTTAAAATATAATAATATGATTCAAAGGTCGACGTATTGTATGTAAATGGCAAGCCGCAAAGAACTAAGGGCATTCATAATTCATTATATTAAATTAATTTAATAATTTACTAATAAAGTATAGCAAAAACCAAGATGTGACAACCTTTTGTAGTGACCCTACTCGCTGTAGCAGTCGCGGGTTCGAGTCCCGACTAATTCATTTGTTGAGCACGAATGTTTGTACTCCAGCCATGGGTGTTTATATTTATAATATGTATGTATTTAAACTTATATATATAGTATATCAGCTATCTGGTATCCGTAACACAAGCTTCCTTCGTAGCTTACCACGGAAATAGATGGCGCTGTGTGTAATAGTGTCCCAACATATTATGTTGACCCGGACAAGGACAGTAGTTTACTCGTGATATTATCACAGACAAACAGACGGACGGACGGACAGAAGTCGGAAACAAATACTAATATAATATAAAATAAAATAATTCATATATTATCACGTAGACTATAAATTAGATACTGTAGAGCCATCATACATTGACTATTCATTAAAATCTTACGTTACGGACGTTTTTCCCGGTTAGGGTACCCTTCCGCATCGTCCCATAAGGAACTTCGTTCCAAAAAATTTTAGATAGCTTCTGCCCTTTAGATAGACAGCCTTGAGGGTTCAAGAATTGAGTAAAAAAAAGGTGTGAAAGGGTTTTCAAACGTCGCACTGCTGGGCAAGGGCCTCCCTTCAATACGCAGGGGATTAATTATATTAGGCCATAATCCACCACGCTGTCCAAGTGTGGGTTGGTGCACTTCACACGTCTTTCGAAAACTTGCTAGGTTCTCTCAGACATGCAGGTTTCCTCACAATGTTTTCCTTTACCGTAAGACCACCAAATGATGTTAGAAATGATTCGCACATGAAAATATCAGAGGTGCGAGACCCGGATTTGAACCCGCATCACTCGGTTATCCAAGCGAGCGCGTTACCACTGGGCTAACACTGTCAGCCTTAGACCTTAGAAGTTAGATAAGTATAATTATATCAACTATGTGCTATAAGTTTATAATTTTACTTTTACTTCGCCAGGATTCAAAGTCGCGACCTCCATCGCTAGCTATTACATATATTGAATATTTTTGTAAATACAGAATTTATAAAGGTCGTATAAAGGTTGAGATAAAACTTATTTTAAGGTTCAACATAATATGACCGACCTTGGAGTTTCCGCAATACGTCAGTATTGAAAGTGCTTCCTGTGCCAATATACTTGTATCTATAGCAATATGTAGTTAAAGATTGTTTGTTTGTTTGATTTGTTTGTACGCTCTTACATCTAAAACCCCCAAGCCTGATTGAAAAAAATAGCTTTTTGAATTTTATACGACTCACGCTTCCCCTCGTCCCTTGATTTAGCTTAAGTGAAGTTGCACGTTCCACTAATTAAAATAAATAAAATTTCCTAAATGAAATTAGCCTAAGTTACTCCTTATAGCATTAGCTATCTGCGAGTGAAAGCCCTGTCAAAATCGGTCCAGCCGTTTCAGAGATTACCCGGAACAAACACACAGACAGACAAAAATTTTAAAAATTGGCTTTTCGTTGTTAGTATCGTGTACTCTTTCATATTCAATAATTGAAAACCTGTTAATTTGAAATTAAAAACAGACACTCCAATTTTATTTATATGTATAGATGTATAGATTATAATTTAATCGATTTAATTTATACTAGTGACTCGCCTTCTCTCTCGCCTAGATTTAGCACAGCCAAAGCCGCGGGATCCGCTAGTTATGCACTTAAACCTTCCTCTTGAATCACTCTATCTATTAAAAAACGGCATCAAAATCCGTTGCGTAGTCTTAAAGATTTAAGCATACATAGGGATATAGGGACAGAGAAAGCGACTTTGTTTTATACTAAGTAGTGATTACATACGATTTTTATATCGACTACTAGATATTCTACGGTAACAAAGCCTAGTTCAGAGGTTATGTGGGAATGTAAAACAATTGATTACACAACAAACACTCTCACGAGTTGCGATTGCAATAATAATGTATATATGCGAGATAACTTCTTAATCATTGTTAAACTAGCTTTGTATATTGCTCTGGCCATGTAAATAAAGTGCACTCTGTTTAAATGATGAAGCAATTATATATGTCGCCGTAAAATTGTAAAAACCGTTAGATTATAATCTATCTCGATTGGTTGTCTAATAGTTCTAGTTTAAGTAATACTGTTTACGTTCGAAATCAAATGAATTAAACAAATATGGCGGTACGTTTAACCAATCAGCGCGCGAGACGTCATCACATGCCATTTTACAATTTGACGGTTTCACTTCGATAGAATATAAGCTTGCGATATTGTAAACTGCAAAATTATAATCTAACGGTATTTACAATTTTACGGTGATATACACTAGTGTTCGTATATTAGACGAAATTTAAGAATAGTCATTATTGAAAACATAGACTATTTGTATAGAAAAATCGGTCAAGTGCGAGTCTGATTAGCGCACCAAGAATTCTGTAGCATGAATCATAAAAATAAGTTTAAAATTGCAAAATATGTGGATTTTTACCTATACTTGTGCTATAAGACATTGCTTGCCTTTCATGATCCTATGTTAACGGGGAGTACCCCATAGGTTTCGATCCCTTCGCGAGTATCAAAATAATAAATATGCGACATAAAGAGCCGTAATTTTGATTGAGGTAAATAATAAATTTTTACTAAATTTAATACTAATAAATTGAATTTTTACTTTTTCTCAGCCCCTAAAGATTGCGGAGTATTTGATTTGGTTCTTGACAGACAGACGGAAGCAGTTTTTAATATAAATGTATATATGTACAAACATACGTGGGATAAGCTGCTAGGTAGGAACGATTAATAGTTTCGTCATAAGATGTTATTACTTATATAATACCCACTTTATTGCGAAATGTTTTTGCCAAATACCACTGTTCTCTGATTATGATTGATACTAAACGATTACTATTTATCAAAATCTTAGATTTACTAAACTATTATTTATTAAAAATTTCTTTGATTTACGCGAATATTTAATATTAGAAGTGCCCGCGGTTTCACTCCGTACTCAATAACTGAAGGCTTGAAACCAGGACCTCCAAATGCTAGCCACTATACCACCGACCTTAGCTATTTATTTATTTATTTATTGAATTGATATTTACCAACAAAAATATATAGCAAAATAGTTAATTTTATTTATTATCTCAGAAAATTGCACTAATATTAATGAATGCGAAAGTATGAATGATGAATCAGCGTGTTTTTACTTCACGGTGTAAAATCTAAACGGATTTAAGCGAAATTCTTAACTCACAATGGAGACGGCTTACATCTTTTTTCTACAGACCACGCGAGCGGAACCGCAAACAAAAACTAGCTAAAAATACTTTTCCTCGCAGTACGTATTCGGTTATTAAGTGAAGTATTTAAAAGAAGAAAATTTAGCCGTTGCGCTTGAACACTCAACCAAAATATAATTGGTACAAATAATCGACTAATCATAAAAATGTTTGTGTGTCTGTTTGTCATTTCATTACTAGAAAACATTTGGACGGATTTTGATGAAATTTTATACCCAAATACAATACATTATAAGCTGGAGTTATAAATAATAAATGATGCTATCTTTTCGGATTTTGTCGCGGATTTATTTTGATTTTTGATTTCCGACGTTTCGAATGCTTTACAACAATCATGGTGGCAGGAGAGACTGGTCTCATAATGGACATTTATAATGTCAAAATATATTCGCGTAAGCCTAAGAAAGTATTAAGTTGGAGTTATTTGTAGGCTTTGTTAGTATTAAAAAGTGTCAAAATAAATGCCGAGTGAAAATGGAGTAGGTACACTGCTTTACGGACTTACGAGTATTGATAGGTATTTGGGCTACTTTGGATAAAACAACTTGTTTTTAGACTTAATTTGTATTAAATATTTTTTGCGTTGTATGATATGACGAGTAGTTGTCCCACCGGAGTATTAAGAGTGTGATAGGAATAGAGAGTGCACTTGTGTCTGCATTATAATATCTCCTGTGCAGTTGGCCAGTCTCAATGAGATTGGCTGCCATGGCCGGAATCGGTCGGAGAACATTATTTTTTTCATTTTATAATTGGAAAAGTCTGTTTGCTTGTTTTTCCATCTATCGTGTCGAAAAAGAGTGACGAATCGTCTTGATTAAAGAGTGTGTACTTGTCTCTTTGCCCTCGTGGAAAAGATTTTTTTCATTTCGCGTTGTCGCTTTTTTGTCTAGAATAAGTTAGGAGAACTGTGGACTGACAGAATACGTTATCCCGCGGGAGATTTTCTCATTTCCACGGGAAAACTTGTTAAATTTTACCCACACTTTTCATAACTATGTACTAAGTCTTGAAACTTTAACTTGAACTGGTGACGACCAGTGAGAGCATGAGTAGTCCTCCCACCAGAGTATGAGAGTGATAGGATAGGAATAGAGAGTCTACTTTTGTCAGCGCGTACACGCGCTGCTCTATAATATTATCTCCTGCGTAGTCGGAGAACATTATTTATATACGAGTATAGTATGTAAGTACCTACGATATTGATATAACAGTATATATATTCCATACTAACAGTTATACTATGACAAACTCAAACAAAGCCTGGTTGACTCGCTAGTTCTGTTATAATTTAAAGAATTCTTAACAATATGAGCATAAAGACGCGCGCGCCGTCTCGCTCGAGTACCTCCTCGCCCCAAATACGACTGGTCCACTTATTTTGACGTTACGTCGTCATTCATTGCAATCTTGCGGTCTTGTAGTAGTATCTAATGTATTTGTATACATACTTATACATTAAAATTAATTTCTATACATATAATAAAATTTTAACCCGTCAAATCTGTTCATTGAATATTTTGTAGAAAATCTAATTGAAATAGTCTATTGACTATTAACGATACATACGGCGAATATATCTAGTTTTTAGAATTTTTGTCTGTCTGTCTGTCTGTGATCGCATCACGAGAAAATACCTGGATAGATTTTTATGAAATTTTGTATGATGATAGCTGGCTATCCAGGTCAACATTTATAGTCTGTATTCTTAGGTTTACGCGAATATTTGACATTATAAATGAAACTATCTTTTCGGATTTTTTCGCGGATTTATTATGATTTTTTGTTCCCGAGGTTTGGAATGCTTTATAGCAATCATGTTCACAGGATCATCGGTACACGAAATTATAATAAATCCGCGACAAAATCCGAAAAGATAGTTTCATTTATAATTTATAGCCTGGTGAAGTAGACGGGTCAAAATTTCCCTTTTTACTGCGGGAAAATATCTCATCTGTTGTGGAAATTATACCTTAAGCAGGCGAAAAGAGGGAAGATTTTATAGAGAGCCAATTTCTCAAAGTGCTTGTAAAAGTCTATTTGAATAAAGTATATTTTGATTTGATTCGATTTGATTCAAGTAAGATATATATTTATAAGATTAAACACAGATATGTATAAAAAATTGTTTGTTTGTGATATCAAAATAACTGTTTTTTGTTTAATTCATATTAAAATATATGATAGGTGATTATAAAAAAAACATGTTAATGAATCTGTTTGTATGTTTCAACTTAACTTCGAAACGGCTGGACTCATTTTAACGGTACTTTCACTATCTGATAGCTGATATTATAAGATTTGAGGAGTAATTTAGGCCATGATAAAGGAATAAGGGTTCCTCCCAAAATATTAAAACCTAGCTAAGGACCATAGTAAATGACTCGTATTGTACGGAACTTGAGAAAGTATAGTATATTTATTCAGCCTACTTCAAACGTGCAGTATTGTTATTCAAGCGGCAACGTTCGTTGCGTTATGTGCCGTTTAACCGACTTGTTAAAAGGATCCATGAATGTTTACGTTTGACCTGTATTTAGTTTTAGTTAACTTTAGTTATAAATTTGTTATAAGTATATAAACTAGTGACTCTCCCTCGCTTCGCTCGGGCTCGTCCCTGAATCGACCGCGAGCGAAGCCGCGGGTTTTGCTAGTGTATTATACATATACTTTCCTCTTGAATCACTCTACCTTAAAAAAACGCATTAAAATTCGTAGCGTAGTTTTAAAGATCTAAGCATACATAGGAAAGTGATTATATTTACAACACTAGTCTTCCCAACTTGAGTCGAGTTTTCTCTGGGTGTCTTTTTTGCTACATAGATTCATAGATTTACCCGAATATTTGACAATTTAATCGGCTTTTTTCGCGGATTCTTTTAATGTTTTCCCGACGTTTCGAATGCTTTACAGCCATCATGGTTACGGAATAGACTAAGGTTTTAGAAATCTCAAACGTATAAACTGTTACAGACAGTTTACTCACAAAATTTGCAAGACGTTGAAATTTCGGTTACCAAAAATCAAAATTAATCCGTGAAAAAATGCGGAAAGACAGATTGACCTAGTATATTTTAATCCGTCTAGACAGCGAATGCCGAAGAGATGCTCTTTTCCGTCTTAAAGTAACTTAAAAATATAATGAACTAGCGACTCGCCCTCGCTTCGCTCGGGCTCTTCCCTAGATTTAGCACAGGCAAAGCCGCGGGATCCGCTAGTTATGCATATAAACCTCCCTCTTGAATCACTCTATCTGTTAAAAAAACCGCATCTAAATCCGTTGCGTATTTTTAAAGATTTAAGCATACATAGGGATATAGGGACAAAGAAAGCGACTTTGTTTTATACTATGTAGTAATAAATAAAAAAAGAATTTTCAGAATCGGGTTAGTAGGTTCAGACATTACAGCCTAAATCTATAGACTATCTATACACATAAATAAAATAGGATTGTCTGTTTTTAATTTCAAATGCATATGAAAGTATATATGATACTAGCTAAAGTTTAAAAATAAACCAATTTTTAATTTTTTTGCCTGTCTGTCTGTCTGTTTGTTCCGGGTAATCTCCGTGTGAGAAAGTGAAGCCGCAGGAAATACTAGTACATATCAATGCAAGGTTTAATAAACTAAATAATTATACGTAAAAGTGAGTAATATCCTTTTTAATCACCTCTTCGACCTATTTTCCTTCTACCGGAATATCAATGCATTCGCAATAATGGACGTTGCATAGTTCCTACTGCAATACTCGACCTCTTCCGTAGGATCTGAGCTGTATTTTGCAACATTCATATATTATACTATCACTACATATAATTATTAATTTGTAACAAGTATAGAAACCTATGGGACGTCAAAAACCTTAAAGCAAAACACAAATACTAGCTTTCCCGCGGCTCCGCTCGCGTTCTAAAGGCTAAAGATCAAAAGATATATTTTTGTCCCGTTTTTGCATTGCATTTTTCGTTTATGCTCCGCTCCTATTGGTCGTAGCGTGATGTAATATAGCCTATAGCCTTCCTCGATAAACGGACTATCCAACACAAAAAGATTTTTTCAATTCGGACCAGTAGTTCCTGAGATTAGCGCGTTCAAACAAAAAAACTCTTCAGCTTTATAATATTAGAATAGATATACTTTGAATTATTTACTTTGAAACGGAAAAAACCCACCGTTGAGATGCTTTTCGGCATACGCTGTCTAGACGGATTAGAACATACTAGGTCAATCTGTCCTTCCGCATTTTTTTTTTTAATTTTGCTTGCCAAAGTTTCAACGTCTTGCAAATTTTTTGGGTCTTGCAAATTGACTGTCTGTAACAGCTATAATATAATGCCTTGAGATATCTTAAGCCCTCTCTCCCGTGACCATGATTGCTGTAAAACATTCGAAACGTCGGGAACCAAAAATCATAATAAATCCGCAACAAAATCCGAAAAGATAGTTTCATTTATAATGTCAAATATTCGCGTAAACCTAATAAAGTATTATCTATACTTACATATAATAAAATACTAACGGAGTCAAATCTGTACATTGAATATTTTTTGGAAAATCTAATTGAAATAGACATTATCTATACTAATATTATAAAGAAGTAAAGTTTGTTTATTTGTTAAATTGTAAGGGGTAATCTCGGGATCTACTGAACCGATTTTAAAAATTCTTTCACCAATAGAAAGCCACATTATTGCTGAGTGTCAAAGGTTATATAAAACACCGAAAAATAAAAAGGCTTTTACGTGGTATTCCGTTTTGCAAAGTGAATCGGCGAAAAAACGGTCGAATGAAAGCGCTTCTTACGAACGCTGCCTCAACTATGAAAGATATATTTTTGAGTTCTAGAGAAAATATGTGGAGCTTGAAAATGCCTACAAAAAAGTCAACGACAGCATATGTATAACTTTTATATTTAAGTTACAAAAAGTAGTTTTTTTAATATTAGTATAGATTATGCCCAATGAAGTGGGCACGGGTCAGCTAGTTATCTATATAGAGGCCAAATCTTTTTGTTTTTTAGAATTTCTGTCTGTCTGTGACCGCATCACGAGAAAACCACTGGACGGATTTGGATGAAATTTGGTATGAAGATAGCTGGTTACTCGGGTCAATACATAGGATACTTTTTATTGCGGGAAAATATCTCATTTCTGAGAAATCTCAACTAACCGTTACAAATCGGCTACAAAACATCACACGGTATGTGAAATCTATTTGTTTTCGGTCTTTATAACGCGGGCGGAGCCGCGGGAAATGCTAGTATAATTATTTTTACACAAAACAGTATTTTTTAAAAGAACCCACGACCTACTACGTAGAGACTTGTGTCTCGATAACGTCATTCCACCGCAACTGGCGTCATTTTACTAAAGCAGTTTCTTCATTAGAGTTACCCAAGATCTTAGCTAATGCTATATTAACAAGAATTTTGCAACACACTCGATGGATATGACAAAATATGACATGTCTGATTACGAGGATAAGTGGTGTTGGCCTCTAACACCCTGGTTTTCCCATAAAAGTAATGGGGTAGTTAACACCAAAAACTTTAGAAGACAGTGTCTCAAAAATATTTTTTTTTAGAAAAGAACTTAGTTTTTATCAGAAATGGCTGGACCGATTTCAAAGATTCCTTTTTTGTTTTGTTGCGAATTTCTTAAAGGTGATTTAAGTGTGAGAAATGTGGGAAAAATCCACAAAAAACTGCTGGAATATGAAAAGATTATAACGATTTGATGTCCTCCCGACCGATTACGGCCACGGCGGCCAATCTCATTGAGACTAGCCATCTGCGCGGGAGATATTATAGTGCACAAGTGTATGCGCAGACACAAGTGCACTCTCTATTCCTTATTACTCTCATATTCCGGTGGGACGACTACTCGACACGACCAGTGAGAGCTAAGGCGCAGGACCGACGGCTTTACGTGCTCTCCGAGGCACGGGATAATATAACGATTTATTTTGTATACGAATCACTTACGGTTATAAAGTACCTAGGGACGTACCCGAATAAAGCGAGATTAAATTCAAAGTACAAAGCACAAAAATAAATAGAATTTCTAAAATTAAAGTCTACTAAGTTATTACTCATAACATTAGCTATCTGCGAGTGAAAAACCCGTCTTAATCGATTCAGCCGTTTCAGAGATTAGCCGGGACAAACAGACAGACAGACAAAAATTTTAAAAATTGATTTTTTGATGCAAGTACCGTATACACTTTCATATGCATTCAGTGAAACGCTGTTAATTATAAATAACAAACAAACACTTCAATTTTATTTATTTATATATATAGAATAAACGAAGTACTAAATAATAAAAAATGGTTTCCATCACGTTAGTACAATGATGACTTGTCGCAGACGATATGATTCATTGCGAAGGATGGAAGAAACAAAGAAAAATAACCAGCCAAGGAGACTTACTATATATAGACAAGTGTAGACTGTTGTCTGTATACATACTAGCTTCAAAAGGCTTTGTTGTTAAAAGGGTTTTGTTTTTTAGGGTTCCTTATGGCTCTAAAGGCATAAATATTAAAGGGTTGCTTATAATTTCGTCATCTCCATCAGTTATATTGTTATTTTGACTTAAGTCGAATATTTTGAAATAGTCTCCGAGCATCATCCTCGTTTTAAAGAACCCTCTTAAATTATAAAATGTAAAATTACAAAAAAAATTAAAATAGGGGTAACTGAGGGATGCAAAAACAAGATCGTTTATAAATAAAGTGTTATTTATTGCAAAAAGAAGATCGTTTATAAATAAAGTGTTATTTATATAATTTTTCTAAATACCAAAGTTGTTTTTGTTTATTTTAGGAATTAGCTTAGTAACTCAGCATCTACCCCACGGGAATGACATACAAAAGCAGTTTGTTACTGCGTTGTAAAAGTTACAAAAAGTAATCTCTATAGTATCTTTCTTTAGACTATATCTTTTGAAGAATTACGAAGATACTTTAAATTACAAATGAAATATCAGAGGTGCCAGAACCGGGATTAGAACCCGCTTTACTCAGTTTCCCTAGCCAGCCACTAATCAACCTTTCGCAAGAAAGCAGATTTGTAAAATAGGTAGAAAATAAATAAATCAATATGTTGGGACATTATTTCACACAGCTGCATCTAGTTCCGTGGTAAGATACGTAGGAAGCTTGTGTTACGGATACCAGATAGTTGATATACTACATATTATATAAATATTATAAATATAAACACCCATGACTGGAGTACAAACGTCTGAGTTTAACAAATGATTGCCCCCAGCGGGACTCGAACCCGCGACTGCTGGCGTAAGAAAGTAGGGTCACTACAAACTACGCCAAACGATTAAATATTTTGTATATTACTACACATATTAGCTGTAATATACGTTGGTGCCTATACTATAATTTACCTTGGTCGGAAATCGATCCTGTAACCACTAGATTAGTAGGTCACTGTAATAACACTTTGATTTATTTGAATATTGTTTAACCAACTGCTTCGGAATGCGGGTAATGGTTTAAGAGTATGTTTTATTAAATTATAAAAATAGCATATTTTTAGTAGGATTACTTTTTATTAATAAAAAAAATCAAACGAGGGCAATGGGCCTCTCCTTTTTTATGGGCCTCTCCTTTTTTATGGGCCTCTCCTTTTTTATGGTATATATACCAGTATGTATTATTTGATCTGTGCCTGTATACGGTGACACGTTTAGCTCAGTTTGAGTTGCTATGTCAGCAGTCGCGGGTTCGAGTCCGGTTGAGCACGAATGTTTGTATTCCATTCATTTAAAGTTTATATTTATAACGGGTTCCGCTATTTAAAATAAATAAAAATTCTACCTCCTCGTTTTTTGAAGTCGGTTAAAAAGTAGCCTTAGTTACGCCTAATTACATTAGCTATCTGTGAGTGAAAGTCTCGTCAAAATCGATCGAGTCGTTTCAGAGATTACCCGGAACAAACAGTCAGAAAGACAGACAGAAAAATAATTAAAATTGGTTTTGTTGCTATTATCGTATATATAATATACTTTCATATGCATTTAGTGAAAAGCTGTTAATTTGAAATTAAAAACAGACACTTCAATTTTATTTATATGTATAGACATGACGTTTATATTTGAAGTTATATATGAGTAAAGTAAATAAATTGTTTTAAAAATATTATAACCGCGTGGTCGTTCTTTAATTTTTAATGTATAATACTGTCGTCATACAAACTGTACCACTTTCACATTTGCGTAATACATTCAGAACTCGACGGCTCTTTACATATACAAAAAATCTGAACTGCCTCGGTGGTGTAGTGGCTATGTACGGTCATGGGTTCGAATCCCGGGTTGGGCCAAGTTTAATTATTGAGTCTTTCTGTGTCACGGACAGTCACGGAGTGCCTCGGAGAGCACATAAAGCTGTCGGTCCTGCGCCTTAATTCTCACTGGTCGTGTCGAACAGTCGTCCCACCGGAGTATGAGAGTGATAGGAACAGAGAGTGCACTTGTGTCTGCACTATAATATCTCCTGCAGTTGGCTAGTCTCAATGAGGTCATTATGTCACGTTATCTCATCTCTTGATTTAAATGCCCAACTGCTGGACGTTGGTCTTCGTTCAATGAGAAAGATTAGGCTAGAAGAAGAAGAGTGCATGGAAATAGATTTTCTTGTTTTTTTTCATTGTTTTTCGGATTACAAAAACGTTGTTTCGTTTAAAAAGTACTTTAATGTGGTGTGCGTAAGTTCGAATTTCTGTTTTTATACTTTGATAGTCCGGTCAAAATAAATCCCCTTCAAAATAGAGTCCCCATGTGAGCAAAAATTTTATGCAAAATTCGCAAAAATGTTTTTTTCTTCGCGTAATTGTTAATTTTATAACAAAAATAGCTAGAACAAAATTTGTAGGTCTTGAAATTATCTACAAAACCTGTTTTCCTTTTCTTAACGTTCTTCATTTCCGAGAAAAAGCGATTTTCATCCATTCTGTTAATCTATGGTATTCTTAATACCCAAACTTACTCTCTGTCTGTGACTGCATCACGAGAAAACCACTTAATCGATTTTAATGAAAATTAGTACGATACTAGTTAGTTATAAAAGTCAACATATAGGATACTTTTTACTGCAGGAAAATATCTCATTTCTGAAAAATCTATATTAACAGTTAAAACGTACCAACTACTAGAAGACAAACACGAGAGGAGTGACGGTGAGTCGCTAGTTTTGTAATAAAACCTTCAAATAAATGCGTATTTAACAAGTTAATAATCATTTACCTAATTGTAACTACTTTTGCCTGCGGCTCTGTTTGAATTTTGTATGTATAATTGACCGTTCTTAAAGGTCACAGAACCTTCACTGATAAATAGTTTAGAAAATCGAAACAGATTTATTTCTAATAAGACTTATAGTTCCTGACTTTCTGATATAAGAACGTGTCATAGTGTTTGTTATCGAACTCCTCCGAATCAGCTGGACCGGTCTTATTGATTTTTTATGTATATTTGGTAGTTCTGAGAATAGGTTATTTATGGTCTATTTTTTATTCCCCTACGTGATAGGAGTGACCCTCTCCAGATATTTTTCTACCACCTATCCCTTTTTTTAATAGTGTTCAAATCAAAATATTCTTTATTCAAATAGACTTTTACAAGCTCTTTTGAATCGTCATTTTTACATTATTAAAATTAAATGTCAGTCTGTAAGTCTGTGAGTAAACTACCACCGGCTCGGAAAGCTGTTCTGCTGAGAAGAACCGGCGAGAAACTCAACAGTTGCTCTTTTCAAAAAATATTTGGTAACAATATTGTATTACAATATTTATCTATTTATCCTACGTGAGACACAACCAGACATTAATCCCACAATAATAATAATACGCAGAACTTTTTACGTTTTCCCCCACTTGTGGACAACTTTATCCCAATAAACAATTGCGTCAAAGACTAAAGAGCGAGGCTAATTAAAAAAACCGGTCATGCCTTGAGATTTTATGCTAAGGTTGTTACTGTAAAATATGTTTTTGTCGCTTTTATTGGTTTCTTAAGAATGTTGAGATTCTTTAGAAGATACTAGTCAACGCCTGCGGTTTTGTCCCTGTACCATTTCCTTTAATATCTTTTAATTATTAGTATAGATTTTTCGCAAATTAGATATTTTCCTTCAGTAAAACGTATTTTATATTTTGATAAATAACCAGCTATCATCATACCAAATTTCATTAAAATCGGTATAGCGATTTTAGCGAATTTGCTGTCTTACTGTCTGTCTGTACTGTTAGTCAGGACTAATCTTTGGAACAACTTAACCTATTGTAATGGAACTTTCACTGAAAAGTTGTGCTTTTAGGGCTGTATTTTAATCCGAAAGCCCTTTGTCGTCTTCAGCCCTTTTGACGTCCCACTGCTGGACACGGGCGCGGGCCTCCCTCAGTACGAGGGGGATCAGGCCATAGTCCACCACGCTGGCCTAGTGCGTGTTGGCGGACTTCACATGTCTTTCGAAAACATGCTAGGTTCTCTCAGAAATGCAGGTTTCCTCATGCAGATGTTTTCCTTCACCGTAAGACAAGTGGTAATCATGATTCACACATGAAAATATCATAGGAGCGTGACCCGGATTTGAATCGCATCACTCGGTTATCCAAGCGAGCGCGTGACCGCTGGGCTCCTACTGCCTTTAAAATTATCAATATGAATTTAAGTTTTTACAAGTAGTTTGTAACTTGTAAGCAAACATAAAACTACTAGCTATAAAACATCCTTTTTTATTTTTAGAACGATTTGCACCTATGCATACCACCTGCTTCTATAATACAGGTTATGTAACACCTACTCTAGTCTAGATTCTAGAAGAACTAATTATCATTTATAGATATTTTACAATTATTGAATAACAAGTAATTTTCCTCAATGACTAATGAGAAAAGGTAACCTAAAGTTTTTTGTACAGAATAAAAGTATTATAAATTTCTGGTCTCCAATAGGGATGCTACTTGCTACTAGTTTGGTAGAACAGGCATCCAAGTAGAGTCAGGGTTTCTAAGCTATGTTATGACCTATGGATTCGAACAACTTTCAACTCCCATTAAAATATAAATATACAAAAAATAATTATATATTTTTTAAATACTTTTAATATTTTTTGACCTTGTCAATTATTTTATTAGTTTTATAAAACAGTTCTGGTTTTAATTGAGCTTCGATAAAATCGCTTCCGTTTTCAATAGACGAATGAAAATTCAATGGGAACAAATCAAACTATTATTTTTTCAAATGTTAATATGAAAAGTTCAAAATGCTACAAGCATTTTGAACTTTTCATATTAACATTTTTATTTATTTTTTAATTCACACAGATACCTATACCTAATAAGGACGGACTGCAATTTCGCGAATAGGTCATTATCAGTCGCACCATAAGCCATACAAAATTACGCGAATTATTTCTTAAGAACATTTAAATTAATCATTACAACAATAATATTTAAAATTACTATAATTGAAGAATTAAAATATCTCGATTCAACCTTTAAGAAGCCATGATCTTTTTTTTATTTTTCCTTGTCCGCAGGTCTGCGCGTACGCAGCCAACCCAGCGATATTAAAAAAATAAAAAGCCAGTTGTCAGCCGACCGCCGAGGTGGACGGACGTGTTTCGGTGGCACACAAGGCTTTTGAATAAATGGAACGGATCTAGTGGTTGTGTTGTGTGTGTTTGTGTAATTTTTGTGTATTTTTCCCTTCGACGATAACTAGTGAACAGTAAATATGCAGGGCCGTGACAAGCTATGTGCGAAGCTGACGAGTGCATTCCTAAGGAAGTGGTGTGAGTATGATAGTTTAGTAATACATTTATTGGAAAGTTTCTTATGCTAATAAATTAATTATGGCAAATTATAGTGATTGCGTGGCGTCTCGCATAGACCTAGATCGGGAGTTCTATTCCTGTGCGATGCAAATATTTGCATGAACCATTAAAATGTTTGTTTTATAATGAATGAGTAATGTAGCATTGAGAGCCACTACCCAACATGCTAAGTAAGAAAGTGGTGATTGGATAGCGATGATGGTCACTTTCTCTCGGCCTACCCTAAAGAAAATTAATTTTGTAGTGTGTTTACCCACTTTCCTTCTTTGCCAAGAAGTCTCCGTTTTTGTCATTGTATGATAAATATTTGTGTGATCCATACAAGAAATCCTCGAAATGATCGAACCCATACATTTAATGATTATATTCGTCGATTATAATCGTTAATTAATGTTTACGTAATATAGAATCGATTCTTAAAGACCAAAACTACCTAATTACATTATGAAATAATTTGTTATTACCAGACGTGTTTTGATTTAATCATGTCAAGTCTATCTATAATAATAATATTTTAAGTTAATCAAATCTGTACACTGAATATTTTCTGGAAATTCTATTTGAAATAAGTAGTCATTATTATCGATACAGAGAATCTATAATTTTTTTGTATGTTTGTCTGTCAGTCTGTGACCGCATCACGAGAACACTACTGACGGATTTTGATGAAATTTGGTGTGGTGATAGTTGTCAAGGTTAACATAAAGGATACTTTTTACTATAGGAAAATATCTAATTTCTGAGAAATCTATAACCGTCAAAACGTGTCCAGTGAGGAACGCAAACGGAGCGAGAGCGAATCCCTAGTCTTCTAGTATACATAAATAAACTATCAAAAAGCTGAGCTTTGTGAAGGCTCGTTTTTAAGAGGATAACAATTTTTAAGACATTTGTTAATGTTCAATTTTTTAATGGTTATAAAATTATATTTTTTGACACATATCACATCTAGACATGAAGTAAAATTACAATGTTAAAGCACAAATCTATAAGCGTGATAGTTTTTCAGTAAAGTGTACCACAAAATCCTCAGGTAGTAGGATAGTGTTAGGGCTCGCTTCGCTCGCCCTTTTTTAATTATAAAAATGATATTAAATATGTAAATATATTTGGTTTTAAGGGAAAAAATATTGGAAAAACGTTTCTATTTGATTTTTGTATGTGTTTAAAGATCATTAACATATTATTGAGGACATGACGTGTCTGGACAGTTAGTTATGCATAAAGTGAAGTGCTTTTTTACGACACACAGTACATTTTGCAAAGTAAAGAAATTATTTCTTTGTGTTAGAAAGATTTAACTAGTATATTATTTTTTGCATGGGTAATATTAAAATATGAGTGCAATAATTAGTCTTTTTAGCCTTGTTTGTGTAAGTTTGATAAGTAGGTATAGTAGGTACGCTATGATAGTAGGTACGCTCATAGAAAACCTAGCAAGTTTTCGAAAGACCTGTGAAGTCCGCCAACTCACACTAGCCCAGCGCGGTGGACTATGGCCTGATCCCCCTCGTACTGAGGGAGGCCCACCCCCAGCAGTGGGACGTTAAAAAGGGCTAATGATGATGATGATATTTCAGTATCAGTAAGTATCAGTTTCCCATTCTTCAGGGTTGACAGCATTTTATTTCCGAACTGAATGTAGCCTTGACTTTAATTGACGTTGACTTTGACACATAAATAATATAATTGTATTACTGTTAGTGCATTTATAACACGTAAGTACATAATATTACAGTTCGCGTCACGTAAAAAGAACGCTGGAGGAAAGTGGTGGGGGGTGTGTTTGCGCATGGGTACATTCGCACACAAAATTACTAAGCCTATTCTTTTATTTTTGAACTAGCCTTTCGCTCGCGACGTATGTTGGTCATTGTTAGGTACATTGAAAAATATATTAGATAGAACGTT
The DNA here is from genome assembly GCA_905231865.2 of Boloria selene. Classification (NCBI taxonomy): domain Eukaryota; kingdom Metazoa; phylum Arthropoda; class Insecta; order Lepidoptera; family Nymphalidae; genus Boloria; species Boloria selene. The sequence goes on along the minus strand of HG993161.1, from coordinate 6,398,848 downwards.
ATTAAATAGAATTCTATTAATTCATAAAATATGTAAGATTCAATGTAGAATGTTTAATCTAATTACAAAAAATTAAATTAATTCGATTAATATATATTTTAACTGCATTATTAACAGACTCTCTCTTCATAAAACAATATACGTCAAAAATATTTTTCTATATTTTTTATATAAAACCATTTCGTAATTAATAACTTTTATGTGCACGATGGTATTTTGAACTGACAAACCAATAGCGAGCCGGAAAGCATACGGCGCGTGCCTCAACGTCCCGCGCCCCGCGTCTTACCACCAAATTGGCCGATAAATCGCCTCTGCGCAACTTGACAGCCAGCGTTCTTTTTACATGACGCGAATTATATATTATTATCACACATTGGCGAAGTAATTAGTGCCAATGGCACGCCTAGAAGCCACAGAATAAAGAACATGAACACATTATTATCACCTCCTACTTTCTTTTTGAAGTCGGTTAAAAAGTAGCCTAAGTTACGCCTTTTAACATTAGCTATCTGCGAGTGAAGGTCCCGTCAAAACCGGTCCATCCGTTTCAGAGATTATCTGGAACAAACAGACAGACAAACATTTAAAAAATTTGTTTTTTGTTGCTAGTTGTTTGTATTTCCATATGCATTTAGTGAAAAGCTGTTAATTTGAAATTAAAAACAGACACTCCAATTTTATTTATATGTACTGATATGTCGAGTTAGCCTTATTGAAAGTGATGTATCGCCTCTTGGAATGTCACTTGAAAATTGAAATCCATTGGTCTGGTGGCGATGTAGAAAACAAAGTCCTCCACCCCGTCTGTCTGTCTGTTCGCAATAAACTAAAGTACTGCACCGATTCTCATGCTGTTTTCACCAATGGATAGAGTGGTTCTCGAGGAAGGTTTTAGTATAGAATTTGTCAAATTTTTGTAAGTATACTTTTAATAAAAAATAAATCTGATAATATTTCACTCTTCCAATATTTTTTCCAATTTTTTCCCTTAAGACCAATTAAATTTACAAAATTAAATATTTCATTTTTATCTATATATGTATAGGGACGAATAGTTACACTTTTACGGTAGTATATTATTTCTCAGAGCTAAGATATTTTCCTGCTGAAAAATGAATCCTATCCTATTATAAGACCCGAATAATTTATTATCAACCAAATTTTAGTAAAATCTGTACAGTAGTTTCCTCCTTGCTTATACGGCTACAAGCCTACAGACAACATTACTAAAAACTATAATATATTATTCGGCCTTTGTATCGATAATAATGGCTAATTCAATAAGATTGTCCAAAAAAATTGTGTACTTCTTACAAAGATTCAAAGAATAACAAGTAACAGGTTGCTCTATTTGGTTTATTTCCACTGATTGATTACTTCAATGAATATTTATAGGTAGTTTGTATCATAGGTAATATACATCAAATCAAATCAAAAGATTCTTTATTCAAATAGACTTTTACAAGCTCTTTTGAATCGTCATTTTTACATTATCAAAATTAAAAGTCAGTCTGTAAGTCTGTGAGTAAACTACCACCGGCTCGGAAAGCTGTTCTGCTGAGAAGAACCGGCGTGAAACTCAACAGTTGCTCTTTTCAAAAAATATTTGGTATAAAATCGGTCGGTTAAAGTAGTTTTATCGTGACAGACAAACGGAAGTACAAAAATTCAAATAATATAGATTCGGCTGTTGTACCGATAATAATGACTATTTCAATAATATTTTCCAATTAATATTTAATTTATTCGACTCACTTAAAATTTTATTTTATCTTCTAATAAATATAAAAATCTCGTGTCACAGTGTTTGTTATCGAACTTCTCCGAAACGGCTTGACCGATTTTTATGATTCTTTTTCTGTTTATTTGGTAGGTTTAAGAATAGGTCGTAGACTATTTTTTATTTCTCTAGGTGATAAGGGTGGCCTTATCCAGTTTTTTTTTATTTTTAGACCTTTTTTTATGATTTTGCCTAATACTTATAACTCTGTATTTTTAATAGTGACTAGAACGCGGGCGGAGCCGCGGGAATTGCTAGTTAGCGTCAAATATTCGAATTAACTCTTAATAAATATTTTAGGCGACTCGCCCTCGCTTCGCTCTAGCTCGTCCCTAGATTTAGCGCGAGCGAAGCCGCGGGATCCGCTAGTTATACATATAAACCTTCCTCTTGAATCACTCTATCTATAAAAAAAACCGCAATAAAATCCGTTGCGTAGTTTTAAAGATCTAAGAATACATAGGGACAGACAGACAGCGGGAAGCGACTTTGTTTTATACTATGTAGTGATATTTTTAAAGAGGACTTTGCCCACTGCTGGGCTAATGGCCTCTCGCGAGCTCAGAACTGGTCGGACGAGTCACATTGAATATACCGTTCAGCAGAACCTTTAAGATGCTCTTTAAAAGAAAACCTGATTTCTATGTTTAACTTTAGCATTCATTTTTTGATGGTTATAAAGATTTAACAAAAGTATTGATTATTTTAATATTGTATTATGATTTTAAAATATTGACTTTGAGTTTAATGCTAAAAGTAACTGTAACTTCCTTAGATTTACATATTTTTTTGATTTTTTTGTATTCTACAAAGATCAGAAGTCATCTTGGCTTTGACAGGTCAATGGTGGTGTTTAAGATACCAACTTTGTCATCTATACTAATATTATACAGCTGAAGAGTTTGTTTGTTTGTTTGGTTGAACGCGCTAATCTCGGAAACTACTGGTTCGAATTGAAAAATTCTTTTTGTGTTGGATAGTCCATTTATCGAGGAAGGCTATAGGCTATCAAGTTTCATCAAGCTACGACCAATAGGAGCGGAACATCAATGAAAATGTTGCAAAAACGGAAGAAAAATATTTCTTTTGGTTTTCAACAGTTAGAACGCGAGCGGAGCCGCGGGAAAGGCTAGTATTCAATAGAGATAAAGCTTCATAATATATTGTTATCGTTCCATTGACGTCCATTCATTTACATAAATAACTAGCAAGAATATGTCGAAACAGAAAAAAAATAATTATTAATTATCATTTAGTAGCTAGCTAAGTGGTAACGTTTGCTTCTAAAACTAAGGGAGGCGGGTTCTAATCCCGAGTCCCGCACTTCTGATATTAAATCAAATCAAAATATTTTATTAAGCATAAAAGTTATAACAATTTCTTACTGAACGTCATGAGTTTACCACCAGTTCGGAAAGAAGAAACCTCTGACCTGAGAAGAACTGGCGAAAGAAACTCAGCGGGTCTAATATTATTTTTTATCCTAATATCTCTCTTTTTTCAAATTAAATTGCAAATAAACAATAATTGTATATGTAGAAATAGCCTGGCGGCGATCACATCATTCCCAAGGCGTACTGTCTTTTAAAAAGCCGTTAATCGAATAATAGTACACAAACGTTCCTTCACATTTTTTTCTAATTTGGCAAATTATATATACTTATAATAAAATACTGAGTCAAATCTGTATATTAAATATTTTTTGGAAAATCGTATTGAAATAGTAATTATTATCAATACAGAGGACGAATTAGAGGTTTGAGAAGTCTATTTTTGACTGTAACGCGGGAAAAACAGACGGATTTTAATGAAATTTGGTAAGATCATAGCTACCATTTAGGATACTTTTTATAATAAACTAGCGACTCGCCCTCGCTTCGCTCGGGCTCTTCCCTAGATATAGCACAGGCAAAGCCGCGGGATTCGCTAGTTATGCATATAAACCTTCCTCTTGAATCACTCTATCTATTAAAAAAACCGCATCAAAATCCGCTGCGTAGTTTTAAAGACCTTTAAAACGTTCCTAAGGAACGAAAATGAGCAGAGCGAGGGCGCATCACTAGTATATTATGTCTAATGTATATACATTAACAACCTGGCTTATAGAAAGCAAGTCGACATTACAAATGCGTTTTTTATTTATTTTTACATACGGCAAGTATAAAAATAAATTAAAACACCACTCGTTATTAGCCACCAGTCTAAAAATAAAGTTTGCACCGAACATGTTATAAGACAGTGCAAAATGCCTTCGTGAGTGATTGCGGTCTGACATCGTCCTTGGAATTGATAAATTAACCTTGAGATAATGGCGGTTGCATATTTTTCTTTATTTTTAACTCGCGACTTCGTCCCTTGGTTTAGTTTCCGCGAAGACACTTTTTCCGCTAGTTAAAATAAATAAAATTTCTACCTCCCCCTTTTTTGAAGTCTGTTATAAAGTAGCCTAAGTTACTCCTTATAACATTAGCTATCTGCGAGTGAAAGTCCCGTCAAAATCAGTCCAGCCGTTTCAGAGATTAGCCGGAACAAATAGACAGACAGACAAACATTTTAAAAATTGATTTTTTGTTGCTAGTATCGCATATATGTATATACTTTCATATGCACTTAGTGAAAAGCTGTTAATTTAAAATTAAAAACAGACACTTCAATTTTATTTATACGTATAGATAAATCTATTGGTACTTTTGTTGTTATAATGCCGTGTATATATATATCTTATTTTAATTCAACCCTTTTTAGCACCCTATTGCTGGGGGTGGGTTTCCATTTAATACGGAGGATCAGTCGTCAGTCCAATAGCTGGCCTAGTGCGTGTTGGCGAACTTCACATGTCTTTCGAAAACTTGTTAAGTTCTCTCAGAACTTTTTTTTAGACCAGAGTTTCCTTCACCGTAAAACAAGTGGTAATCATGTTGAAAATGATTCGATGGTGAAAATATTAGTGGTGCAAGCGGGATTTGAACCCGCTTCACTCGGTTATCATCAGTTGATTTTTATAATTTTGCTTGATAGCTGTTCAAATTTTATTATAATCTTTCCTCCTCCATTTTTATAGTTAGTTTCATTTCTATTACTAACTGAAAAAGGGACAAGCAAACCTGTTTTCTGTATGTATATTATCAAATAAGTTTTGCATTATTTTTGTCTGCGTAATAATTTTAAATGTAAAAACATTAATTTAATTTTCGTAAGTTCTCAGTATTCCGTCTGTGCAATAATATGAGAAGGATCGTAAAGAGATATTAAAAATATAAATAAAATTATTCGAAATGTTTCTGAGGTATGCCTTTTTTGTGTCTGAACGCTGTCTTTTTGTTTATAAACGATAAATCAAGTATGTATTATGGGCTTTTTTTTCAATTCATTTGAATTTGCAACGCGAGTGTTAAAGTTAATGCCAATTTTAATTTTGTAGTTTGTGATTTTATTTTGTCGTTATCACTTACTTTTTGGTATATGTATAATATACTAGTGGAACCCGCGACTTCGCTCGCGCTAAATCTAGGGGCGAACCCGAGCGAAGTGAGGGTGAGTCGCTTGTTTAAGATAAACATTTCCATCATACATTACATATGTGTAACTCTAGCGGTTTTGGCAGCGCACGCCAGAATAGCTCGCAGATGGTAGATTTTTTACTACTTACTTGGTACTTATCGTCATATTTTGGACAATGCACACAATATTTTTATAAATTATAGCCTATGTGTTATTCTGATGTATAAGCTATATTATTGTAAAGTTTCATTAAAATCCGTTCAGTATAGATTTTACGTGAAAAATATCCATAAGTCCCAGCATATTTTTATTTTAATATATTTTAAGACAATTTCATTGAAAGGACATTCTAATTTTTGACTGATTTAAAAAAGAAAGGAAGGCAAGTAACTCACCTTCGTAATTACCTATTTTGTTTGTTGACTTTATTATGAAGCAAACAGCAATATTACGAAAACATTGTGCATTTTAAATTATTTTTTGGCAATCGCCATTTTAGTTTGTTTTCTTACATAATGTTTTAGTTTAGCTTTAATTTTATTTAAAATGATTTTAAACTCTGTGATATTGATAATTAAGTAAATTTTCATTATAATTAAAATTTACTGCTCGACTATACATAATAGTAATGCTTATCTATATATATAAATAAAAATGAAGTGTTTGTTTTTAATTTCAAATTAACAGCTTTAAACTAAATAGGTACATGTGAAAGTAATATTACGATACTAGCAACAAAAGAATATTTTTTTTTAATTTTTGTCTGTCTGTTTGTTCCGGGTATTTGATCGATAAATAACGATTCAAAAGAGCTTGTAACAGTCTACTTGAATAAGGAATATACATATATTTTTTAAATGTGTTGAAATATTACATCTAGCGCCATCTAGTTCCGTGGTAAGCTACGAGGCTTGTGTTATGGATACCAGATAGTTGATATTCTACACATACTTATATAACTTTTAAATACATACATTGATATTATAAATATAAAAACCCATGACTGGCTTCCACCTGGACTTAACTTAAACAAATAAATAACGTGAACGACTGCACTGCGCGAACTGTACCTACCCAACGCGGCCCGCAAACATGATGTATGCATACGTATGTACGTAGACTGCCATGCCCTTGCTTTTCCTTTCGGCTTAGCCGTAGTCAGGAAAAAGTGTGGGAGTGATGTCAGAGTTCCTAAACTCTGCTGTACACATACATATACCCTTTCTGGGGAACGCTTAAATAGTTAAAATCGGTTAGGAATGAGTGATAATGCACACTGAAAAAAGATTTTCTCCTTCGATTTTCAATTTTAAAATGGCGTTTGCGCCAATTTCCATTATGAAATTCGTGATTAGGGGGTCAAAATACGTTATAATACCAAATTTCAGATCGATCGAAGGTATGCGCTTTTCGGAAGCCTATCCGGATTATCATTTTAAATATTCAAAACTAGTGCATATACTAATTTTAAAATTATTTGCACCTTGAAACAGTATGTTGTAATTCGATCGATATTATGCCTCAATGACACTTAGCTTAACGGCTTAATTATCCGGAACACGACTCAAGGCAAGGGTAGCAGATTCGGTTTCCGATTACATTATTCATATTTCACAGAACGTTTTTAAAGGTAAAATATTAAATCGATTAAATCTATACATAGCTATAAATAAAATTGAAGTGTCTGTTTTTAATTTCAAATTTACTATGTTAGAAGTGAGATTGTAAACACACTGCTTACAATTTAACGCCTTATTCGGTTTGATAGATTATAATCTATCGAACCGTAAAATTGTGTAGTTGCATACGACGGAACGTACGTCACAGGCTGATTGGATTTGCTAAGGCTACGTCCGCACAGACAGGCAACTTGCTTAGCGCCTAGAGCCTAACGAGTGACCTAGCCAGTAGCTTAGAAAAACGAACATTATAGAATGTACGCAACCGGCCGCACTGCGCGCTTAGCGCCTAGCTAGTTGCTAAGCGTGTATCTAAGTAAACAAACATGTTGGTTTTTGACAATAGGCGTGAGGCATTTTATTCAAAAAATAATGGATGAAATATTAATTGCATCAATTTTTAAGAGAGAACCTTTGTGGAATCCGGCAAATGAATTAAATAAAAATGTAATTATTTTAAAAAAACTATGGGAAGAGATATCAGTCGAAGTAAAAAAAGATCGTAAGTAACTAAAAAGTTGTTTATTTATGCCATGAACCCAACATAATGGATAGGACCTTGAAGTGGTATATTTTAAATGTGAATTTTCTGTAAGTAGATTACGATTCACAATCAATCAACAGTTTACAATCTTGCGACATTGTAAACTGCGAAATTACAATCTAACGGTATTTACAATTTCACGGTTGACATATACACATGGAAAACCAGGCTTGGTTGCTAGTTCAGCGTCATAATAACAACAATAGTGTAATTATCATCAATTTATTCAGTTTGAGGTAATAAAGCTCTCAAGACTGATGTGCAACGACACCATTGTAAATGGCTGTCTTTATATAATAAATTCTTATAACCTCCTTATATATTATAGGAAATATGTATTTTACTATATATTATTATATACATGTAATATACTGACAACATCGTGTCTGTGTGTTGAAAGTTTGTTTATATCTTTAGGGATGCTTGGTTTGCTCCTTCGTAGATACTTATTGACTGATTTAAAAAGAGAGGTACTTAATTCGATTTTTAAATTTGAGAATCGATTTCATTCATAGTTCGTTTTTACCCGTGAAGATGCCCATAAGAGAGTTATTTTATATAAAGGTTATATCTCAAAGATGGTTTCATTTAAATTAAAAAAAAATACCTTATCTATTAATTAATTTTCGTATTTAGTATTAATTAATTCAAATAATCAGTGTTCCTTTTAATACAGTTAGCAAAAAATATGTTTGAGTAATGTATAATATGGAAAATGCTGGACTAATTTTGATGTAAGTTTATTTCGTATAAGTTCTCTATTGTTTTTAAATATTTAAAATTGCTTGAGTAATTTTCCTATAAAAAATCCTATTCTTACAGTTTTTGTTTTAATTAAAAAAATATTAAAAATCTTTTGTTACCATTAGAAATGGTTAAAATTGATTTACAAGCTACCAAGATACATCATACGAGTATATCTAAATAAAGTACCTCTTCCAATTAAAGTCGGTCAAAACAAATTCTAAACAAATTAAAAACACGCAAAACCGCGGTCTTTAATGATACAATAAAGAAAAAACGATTGTCATTTAAGCATATTTAGGTTAAACAGCTGAAGTTAACTACAGATTAACCGAGAAACTAACTCTATTGCAATTACGTAAAGTGCACTTTTAGTTACAACCCCATCGATTATGAAATAACCGACTACCGACCGTCCAGTCACTCTTGCGCAGTTAGCGCACTATGCCGCGTTAAATACGTAGAAAGTGGCCGGTCTTAAAATAACAACAATGGCGTATACATTCAAAAAATATTTGGACTACATCAAGGATAATCGAGCAATAAGTAAGTCCTGAATATATTTTAATTAAGTTTTCAGTGTTTTACAAGATTTTTCTATTGCAAAATTGCAGTTTGTGGTCGCGGTTTTTTGGTGTCGAAATCCGAATAAGTTTTCAATGTGAAAGGCAAAATGTGTGTAAAACAATTTTGTGATATTTGATACGTGGTATATGATTTTTGTTAATCTATAGATTGACTAAGCCCGTTTTGATGTGATTTACTAACTCTAAGTTAGTGAAATTTATAAATAAATTAAAAAAGAGTGAGATTAAGATAAAAATAATATTAGTCCAGCTGTGTTTCTTTCGCTAGTTCTTCTCAGGTCAGAGGTTTCTTCTTACCGAACTGGTGGTAGACTCATGACGTTCAGTAAGAAATTGTAACAACTTTTATGCTGAATAAAATATTTTGATTTGATTAGTGTAGCAATTTTATTATTTGTTTCTCTATAAGATATTATCACTAGATTTTAAACTGTGACGTCACTTAGTGGCTATTTTAACAGCTGTCGAGTTAAAACTGCGTTTTTCTTTATTGGATCAGTGTATAAATAAATAAAATAAATATATTGGGACATTATTACACACAGCGCCATCTAGTTCCGTGGTAAGCTACGAGGCTTTTGTTATGGATACCAGATAGTTTATATACTACATATATAAGGTTAAATACATCTTATAAATATTGTCACCCATGACTGAAATATAAACATCTAAGTTTAACAAATGAATGCCCCCAGCGTGACTCGAACCCGCGACCGCTGGCGCAAGAATGTAGGGTCACTACAAACTACGCCAAACGTATCGTCAAATGTTCGTTTCTCGTTAACGGTGAAAATGCTGGACGTATTTGGATGAAATTTAGTAGACTAGGAATATGACCTGGAAGCACATAAAATACTAGACATCTCTTTTTTTCAAGTTATTACTACTAGTAAGTTATCTGCTTAGAATAAAAAACTATCTAATCAAAGAATTCCAATATCTCCTGGCTCCATCATCAGAACAGCTCGATGGTAAATTATACGTATCTTCCGGCTTTCATATACTCTGTATTTTTTAAAATTGATAAATAAATAAGTAGGTTGAAATAGACTTCTATGTCATTATAAATGAAACTATGTTTTCGGATTTTGTCGCGGATTTATTATGATTTTTGGTTCCCAACGTTTCGAATGCTTTACAGCAATCATGGTCACGGGAGAGACTTTCCCAAATATTCGCGTAAACCTAAGACTAGACTTTTACAGACTATAAGACCATAGACTTCTATGAGTTGATAACATAAATGAGACAAAAAAATTTTTTAGCAAAGTTTTACAACCACATAGTAACTCGCTCCATCACTACATATTATAAAATAAAGTCCTCCGCCGCGTCTGTCTGTCTGTTCGCGATAAACTCAAAAACTACTGCACCGATTTTCATGCTGTTTTCACCAATAGATAGAGTTGTTCTCGAGGCAGGTTTTAGTGTATATAATATCAAATTTTTATATCTCAACATTTACTAGCGGATCACGCGGCTTAGCTCGTGCCAAATTTCTAGTACCTAGGATGTCTAACAGCCTATAAGTTACTCCAGCTCCTAGACTATTTACGTACTAAATTTCACCAAAATCAGTCCAGCTGTTGCCTTTCAAGGATTAACAAACATTAGTAATATTTTAATATAAATGCAGTCTAAAAATTACTTTCTAAATATGAAGCGTTGCATACTTGTTTAGTTTTGGCCTTCATAATAAGGAAACGACGATGTAGTTAAAACGTGATTATATGTGCGAATCAAATTGTTTATACATAAGTGTTAATTGAACGTCTCTATGTTAATATCAAATCAAATCAAATCAAAATATTTTATTCAGCATAAAAATTGTTACAATTTCTTACTGAACGTCATGAGTCTACCACCAGTTCGGAAAGAAGAAACCTCTGACCTGATAAGAAATAACTAAAGATATATCAAGAATCTAAGTTTTGATACATATCAAAAATTATGTTCTCCTGATCGGTTTCGGTCATGGCAACCAGTCTCTCTGAGAGCAGCTAGCAAGATATTTAAGTCCATCTAGCTTCACTCAAATAGACTTTTACAAGCACTTTTGAATCGCCACTTTTATACATTACAAGCATTTGCCGCGGCTTCGCACGCGTTCTAAAAACCGGAAATCAAATTCTTTCTGACTCGCGTGGTATGGTACCTCGCAGAACTAACGCCCGCCCTTCCCGATTTTGCAACATTTTTCATTGATACTCCGCTCCTATTAGTTGTAGCGTGATATAATATAGCCTATAGCCTTCCTCGATAAATGGACTCTCCAACAAAAAAAATATTTTTCAATTCGGACCAGTAGTTCCTGAGAATAGCGCGTTCAACCAATCAAACAAACTCTTCAGCTTTATAATATTAGTATATATTAGTATAGATGAATATAAAGAATTTAAATAAAATGTCAAACTGTAAGTCTATGAGTAAACTACCACCGGCTCGGAAAGCTGTTCTGCTAAGAAGAACCGGCGAGAAACTCAACAGTTGCCCTTTACAAAAATAATAATGTTTACTTTGCATATTTTAGCCACGGTTGACCCCTTAATATCGCTCATCTCATTGAGATAAGCCGAGGAGAGATGTTATAGTGTACAAATAGAGCTCACTCTATCACAGTTACATAGAGTCGGTCTTCTTGGTGGTCCTCACCATCCATCTCTTTCTTTTTACTGTTTTCTGTACATCTTTTACCTTTTCTACTTCATCTTCTTTTGCTATCCCGTGGTTGTCATTTTGTATTTCTGGTTATATTTCCTAAAAGTTTTTATTTATAAAATGGTTACTATTATATTTTTTAGGGTTTAGCTCGAGCGAAGCCGCGGGTTCCGCTAGTATATCTTTATGAATTATAGCCTATGTCATGTTCTGATGTGTAAGCTATATTACTGTAAAGTTTCATTAAAATCCATTCAGTAGTTTTTACGTGAAAGAGTAACAAACATCCATCCATCCATACTTACAAACTTTCGCTTTTATAATATTAAGTTATAAGTAGGATAGATTCAAGATAATTTAGCATTTCTTACCAGAATTTCATTAAATTAATATGATTGTTGTCAAATCTATATCGCTAAAAGAATCAAAGATATAAAAGCACAATTAACTTTCTTGCCATCAATTATTATCATTAAACGGTATGGAGGCGTGCTTTAAGCTCGTTGAAATCTTTTATCCCGAAATTCATTCCTTGATAGTTCATGGATTATGGAGTGTCCTAAATAGATAAAATTAAAAAGTTTAATGGCACATTGTGTTACTAAAAAAAGGAAAAAAAAGATAAAAACAGTTCCTGAAAGTACCTAATTAGTATAGAATATCAACTAGCGACTCGCCCTCGCTTCGCTCGGGCTCTTCCCTAGATTTAGCACAGACAAAGCCGCGGGTTACGCTAGCTATGCATATAAGCCTTCCTCTTGAATCACTCTACCTATTAAAAAAAACCGCATCAAAATCCATTGCGTAGTTTTAAAGATTTAAGCATACATAGGGATATAGGGACAGAGAAAGCGACTTTGTTTTATACTATGTAGTGATTGTCATCGTATTTTACAATATTATTCAACAAAGTTTATTGCTATTGTATTCAGCCTTTATAACGTCCCATTGCTGGGGGTGGGCCTTCCTTCAATACTAGGGGGTTTAGGCTATAGTCCACCGCGGACTGAGAATGTATTTCGAAAACTTGCTAGGTTCTCTCAGACATGCAGGTTTCCTCACGATGTTTTCCTTCACCGTAAGACAAGTGGTAATCATGATAGAAATTATTTGCACATGAAAATAACAGAGTTGCGAGACCCGGATTTTTATACCGCTTCAATCGGTTTCCCGAGTGCGCGCGATACCACTTTGTTTGAAGAAAAAAACAGTGAGGAAACTAGCTTAAGTTAATTTAATCAAATTAATGTATTATTTAGTAATTATTAACGTTATAACGTAATATAACAGTAAATGGTTTTTATAATTAATTCTTTTATTACGCAATAATTTATTCATTTTAATATATAAACTGTTATTTTAATGCAAAACTTATTTATATTAGACCTCCTTTCACACAATGGAATTTTATACGATGCTTAGAACTACTATTAAATACGAATTTTAGGTATAGTAAACTTAGAAGCAAAACGACGACACGTTTGGCGCAGTTTGTAGTGACTTTACTTTCTTGCGCCAACGGTCGCGGGTTCGAGTCCTGTTGGAGGCATTCGTTTGTTAAAAATTCGAATGTTTGTATAGAGTCATGGGTGTTTATATTTATAATATGTATGTATTTAAACTTATATATATAGTATATCAACTATCTGGTATCTGTAACACAAGCCTCGTAGCTTACCACGGAACTAGAGGGCGCTGTGTGTAATAATGTCCCAACATATTTATTAATATTATCATCCCGTGACCATGTTTGGTCTGAAAAGTGATCGAAATGTGACAAAAACTGAAAAAAATCTTATTTACCACAAACAAGCTTCGTTTCGCTTGAATTCGTCTAACTATAATTCTTTTTCAAAAGTAACAATACCCTAAGTTATTCCTTATAATATCAGCTATCTGCCAATAAAAGTCCCGTTAAAATCTGTCTAGTCGTTCCGAATATTAGCCCAAACAAACAGACCGACATAAACTTTTTAGAAATTGTGTTTATCTTAAGACAGTTCTTTTAAAAACATCTATTATTTTGAAATTATAAACGGGCACTTCTATTTCATTTTTTTAAATAAGAAAATAAAAGGTAGTTTGATTAAAATTAGGTACCTATTTTGATTCGGGACTCGAACCTAGAACCTATAACTAATATACTAAGTATTTCAATAGCAAGATATATCATCATCTCAATATTTATTCTGTCTATGTTCATTAAATCCGAACTACAATTTTAACTTCGTTCGCTCAAAACCTGTTCGTTAGTAGGTCGCTATAAATGTCAGAACTACGACGCTTTACAATTCAAGTTAACGTGTAATAGAAAAGGCAATGATTTGCCTACTTTTAAATTTGAAATGACTGCTTAGCCATAGACAGTAGTAGCCCAGTGGTAATGTGCTTTGCTTTTGCCTTTAAACTCTGTGATATTGGTAATTAGGTTAATTTCCATTATAATTAAATAAAGTTTACTGCTCGATTATAGATTCTAGATCTATACGTATTAATTATATTGGAGTGTCTGTTTTTAATTTCAAATTAACAGCTTTTCACTAAATGCATATGAAACTATATACGATACTAGCAACAAAGAACCAATTTTTAATATTTTTTGCCTATCTGTCTGTCTAACTGTTTCGGGTAATCTCTGAAACGGCTGGACCGATTTTGATGGGACTTTAACTCGCAGATAGCTTATGTTATAAGGCGTAACTTGGGCTACTCTTTAACTGACTTCAAAAAGGAGGACGTTTATTTATAGGGGAACCCGAGCGAGCGAGGGTGATTCGCTAGTTTACAATATGATTACTACTTGTCGGAACTTAGCAAGTTTTCGAAAGACATGTTCATTCCGCCAACCCATTAAGCCAGCGTGGTGGATTATGGCCCCTCGTATTGTAGGGAGGCCCACCCCCAGCTGTGGGACGTTAAAAAAGGGCTGAATACATATCTTTGATTGTACGAGTAAAAGTCAGTCTTAACTTCTCTCAGACATACAGGTTTCCTCACGATGCTTCCTTCACCGTAAGACAAGTAATCATGTTAGAAATGATTCGCACATGAAAATATCAGAGGTGTGAGACCCGGATTTGAACCCGCATCACTCAGTTATCCAAGCGATTGCGTTACCACTGAACTACCACTGTCTCCAAAGATATGTGAATATCACATTCTATGAAGTAAAATACTTCGAGCAACTCTCAGATACGTGTTTTCAAATATTTGCAATATTTACAAAACAGCGTCATATTTTTCTTCCGCGAACCGTTTCAATACGATACTGGTTCTTAGTAAAACATTACATTTAATTTTCTATGTTATTTCCGTATGAATAAAGATTTTATTCGCTTGTTTTAGTTAACGTTTAGAATAATAATGTACATTTATATAGAGGTTTGTGTGTTTAAAACTCGTCATGAAGTATAGAAAATGTGAATTACTTGCTCTATGCCTCGACTTTGCTTAATTTGGTTTTATATAAATAAATAGAAACGTTAGGACATCAACATACAGCACCATCTAGTTCCGTGGTTACGAGGCTTGTGTTACGGATACCAGATAGTTGATACACATATATTACTTTAAATATAAACATATTATAAACACATGATTGGACTACAAATATTCGTGCGAATCACAAAAATGAATACCTCAAGCGGGACTCGAACCCGTGACCGCTGGCAAAGCAAACAACGTTTGATTACAAACTAAGCCAAACGTTTCGTCAGAGTTAACTATTTAAGAGAATAATACTTTCTTAGGTTTATGCGAATATCTGCCATTATAAATGAAACTATCTTTTCGGATTTTGTCGCGGATTTATTATGATTTTTGGTTCCCGACGTTTCGAATACTTTACAGCAATCATGGTCATAGACTAAGGTATTTGACGTCTCATGGGGTTATATACTTGTTACAGACAGTACCTACCCACAATTTACAAAAATTTACAAAATGGCACCAGAGTACCTTATAAAATTTATTTTTATTATGTAGAATAGTATCAAATCATGCACCATTACAAATTTCAACAAATTGAGTCTAATAAGTAATATTATAATATAAAGGACGGATAAAGCTATTTTCTTTATTATTAGTTTAGACCATATCGTTGGCTACAAACAATAGTGATCAGAAGACATCACTCAAGCCACTATAATAAAGAATTGCGTAGTTTCCTTCTTACGCAAGAGCACGCGCCGGCTTCGTATATTTACATTGAAGTTGAATTCAATCGCGAAATAAAGACGGTACTTTATAAAAAATGCAGTATTTGTTCATATTTAGTGGTATTACTTACTACAGTATGAATAGCGGTATTTTTGGTCAACCTCGCACTAAATTTCCGATCCAATATATTTTTTTCTTATAAGGTTACGTTAAGGTTAAGGACCCAAGGTCACGTATTGAGCATAAAATCACAAAATGCTGACAGATCCAGGTGGAGCTTCAAGCGCCATCTTGAAACAAAGTCTTTGGTCTATATCTCGGAAACTATGCACTTAAGAGCAAAAGTTATTGAAACCATTATTGTAGAGAATAAAATTTAGCATCTTTTATTTCCCATAAACTTTTTTGTAAAACATACCGTTTACGATTTATTGAACATGCATTTTATTGATTAATCCAATATTTTGAGTTGTCGGTCGAGACAGAAAAACCGGTTCATTAAATGGATGGATGAAAATTTTATTGAATCATTAATATCGATACCTTTAGAGGCTAAATCTATAGTTTTTAGAATGTTTTTCTGTCAGTTTGTCCGTCTGGAAACCACTAGGCAAATTTTGTTGAAATTTGGTATGATGATGACTAGTTATTATGGACGAACCACAGCTGAGTGAGGATGAGTCGAACGAATCTTAAAAATAATCCATTTCTTTTACGGATTTATTATGATTTTTATTTGTGTAATTGAGTTTATACTTTCTGAAAAATGTCTAGAAGCCCTCATAGTCCAGTCACGTCGGATCGATGGGGACTTTTGACAAATTGTTTGTAATAGTGTTCCCAACATTCATGGCAATTTTCAGTTTTGTGCGAATTAATGTAACCTTGAATGTCTATTTTGACTGGATTACTCAAATGTATGTACTGTATACTGCCTCGGTGGTGTAGTGGCTAACATGTACCGTCATACATCGAGAGGTCCTGGGTTCGAGTCCCAGGTCGGGTTAAGTTTAATTATTGAGTCTTTCTGTTTAGTAAGCCTCAGTAACCGCCCGGAGTTGGGAAGTTGGCGGTGAGTCACCCCCGTGCCTCGGAGAGCACGTAAAGCCGTCGGTCCTGCGCCTTAGCTCTCACTGGTCGTGTCGAGTAGTCGTCCCACCGGAGTATGAGAGTGATAGGAATAGAGAGTGCACTTGTGTCTGCACTATAATATCTCCTGCGCAGTTGGCCAGTCTCAATGAGATTGACCGCCATGGCCGGAATCGGTCGGAGAACATTATTATTATTATTAATATGTACTGTATTTAACACCCACTTCTGGGCCTACTCCCTTCAATACGAGAAGCATGACGCAGTAAGTAGTCACTTAGACTAAACCAAACGCATCGTCTTGCCAAATACCTGTACTTTGAACTGAAGTTGTATTTCATAAACATACAATGTTTTCCAAACATTATGGTTTGATCATGACATCACCTAACAGATATTTTGATTGCAATACTAACAGTGGCAGCTCACGTTGCCTACATTTAAAGTTAAAAAATAATATGTTGGGATGATAAGCTACGAGGCTTGTGTTACGGATACCAGATAGTTGATATACTACATATTATAGATAAGTTTTAAATACATACATATTATAAGTGTTAACACCCATGAATTGAGTACAAACATTCGTACTCAACAAATGAATGCCCCCAGAAGTACTCGAACCCGCGAGTATGGTCACTATAAACTGAGCCAAACGTTATAAATGAAACTATCTTTTCGGATTTTGTCGCGGATTTATTGTGATTTTTGGTTCCCGACGTTTCGAATGCTTTACAGCAATCATGGTCACGGGAGACTCATATTTATTGATTTATAGATTATAAATCAATAAATATATGTATGTAGGATCGTAAAGAAGATAAATAAAAGCACTTTTTTAGAACTCACAGACTTTTTATTTTTTTTTAGATATAAGATACAATATTTTCGCGTTTCTTCGTGTCACTATAATGACAAGACATCCTCCTATCTTACTTTCATATTTCTCATGCATTCCATTTTTAAAATCCTTCCATTCATCTTTTTTTATTCTTACATGATAAACAGAACTTATAAAACCTTATGCCACCCATTTTACAGCGCCCTCAGGTAGTCAATACAACTCCCAATAAAGTAAATTGATAATAGAATAAAAATAGTCAATACCAGTCCATATTCATTATCCGTTAAATATTTAAATGGTAAAAGCCTTCCTGCCATCTCACGTCGCCGTGGTTTTACATAAAATCAGGTCTTCCTTCTTATTTTAGTTTAATTAAAAAAATTAAGTACTTCATTGCTGGAGGTCGTGTTTGTCATGAAATGCTTTCACCGATATGTCTACTAGCTTCCTACATACCATTCAGTCCGCAACTTGTCTAAGGGCAGTCCCGTTTTATTTTGAATGTGGTCGGATCAACGGTTAGGTGATCGACCATGTGATCTTTTGCCTTCGATCTTTCCTACTAAATCATATTAATATTTATTAATTTAAGGTTAAAATACGTGAGGCATTTATAAGGCCAATTCCATATATGTATATAAAACCTTTATGCTACCTTCTTGAACAAGGGCAGGGTTCAGTCCTTTACAATACTTTTTTTAATTTAAAGTTTTAATTTAAAGTAGGATCGATTAATTTAAAACTTTAGTTAAATATTGATGCCAATTAATTTATTTGGTTCTATTGAACTGGTCTGATGATGGAGTCAGGAGGTGGAAGTCTTCAAAGGATTCCTCGGCATCGACGACTATTTCAATAAGATTTTCGGTACTTACGTAAGTAAATAACGCCACCTCAGCTCCATTATTACTATTTTCTTCGACTTGGATGTAATAGATAGATTCGTAAAGTTAATCTCAAGAATCTTTCTTTCTTTCTAGTAGATGTATGAACACGAAATTTCTATTACCTTGTAATGGGAGTAGTATAGGGATAATATCAACTTGCCATCCCCCCTATTGTAAACCGAACCAAATAAGTATCCTAATCTAATCTAACAAATCTGTAACCGCGGTGACGTTAATACTTAAGTACCAGATTTTCTAAAAAATATGACTCAAAAAGAATGTTATTATATGTAAATAGATGTCAAATATTCGCGTAAACAAAGTTGTTTATTTTTTAACATTGTTGCAATGGAATTTTAATGGGGAAAAACCGTGTAATGTTTAATTTGCATAGATTAATGTACTCGAAGTAGAAATAATCGTTAAAAACTGTCGTTTGACCTCCGACCATCGTCTCGGCGACTGTCGGAATTCGGAAATGACAGCCATTGTGTGTCAAAACTCAAAATTAAAAATATAATAAGTTTAAAATTTTCCCGTCACTAAATTTGATGGTAATTCGAGTCATTTTTGACCGATTGTAAATAAAAGAAGTGTACAAAAACAGTTTGCGAACTTACCTATTTATTTACTAGCGCTTTACGTACTAAAGTGTACACATAATAAGTGTTCGGACGCCCCAGGTAATATTTTTAAGCTTTGCTTTTAATTTTTCTACGATAAAAATTGAACAATAAGTTACTGTTCAGAGCATCAGCAATCTGCTAGTGAAACTGCCATCAAAATCAATTTTCTTGCGCCAGCGGTCGCGGGTTGGAGTCCCACTGGAGGTATTCGTTTTATAAACTCGGATGTTTGTACTCCTGTCATGGGTTTATATTTATAATATGTATGTATTTAAACTTATATATGTAGTACATCAACTATCTGGTATCCGTAACACAAGCTTCGTAGCTTTCCACGGAACTAGATGGCGCTGTGTGTAATAATGTCCCAACATATTTATTTTAAATATAAACACGGAAAATTGAAGTACAAGCATTCGTGCTCAACCAATGAATGCCTCCAGCGGGACTCGAACTCGCGACCGCTGGCAGAGCAATTAATCAGCTAAATATGTCGTCAAATTAAAACAGTTCTGTTTGAAAGACATCTTGCATTAAAACTAATAGTATTTTTTCTTTCCAGGGTTCGTCTTAGCATCAGCAGTCGTTCTGCTTTTGCTGGGCATAATATGTGCGATATTCTTCGGCACGTGGATACGGATGTTCATAGACCATGTAAGTTCACTTTTTAATATTAAATTAGGCAGTGGTAGCGCAGTGGTAACGCGCTCGCTGGGATAACCGAGTGATGCGGGTTCAAATCCGGGTCTCGCACCTCTGATATTTCCATGTGCGAATCATTTCTATCATGATTCCCATTTGTCTTACGGTGAAGAAAAACATCTGGGGAAACATGTCTGAGAGAACTTAGCAAGTTGAAAGACATGTGAAGTCCGCCAACACGCACTAGGCCAGCGTGGTGGACTATGACTTGATCCCCCTAGTATTGAAGGGAGGGCCACACCCAGCAGTGGGACTATAAAAGGGGCTGAATTCATATTTAAAAATATGAAAGTAGCGACTCATACTTGCTTAGTTCGTGTTTTTGACCTTAAATTTAAAGGGAATTAAAAAACACAACCTTCTTTCAGATACAATCGGTTAAGAAGTGTAAAAATTGAGTGAAAATGTTAAATCTTATCTGGTATCTTCACGCTTTTTTCTCTCTTTAAATTATACGCACCGTTTTCTTGTATTTTCCACAAAGTATAGTTTTTTTTGCATTTTGTTGCTTAATTTTTAACCTAAAGGTAGCGCACGACTCGTTGGTACAAATGTTTCTTTTTTTATCATTGGGAATTGTGTTTATTTTATACCATATCACATAATATGATGATAAACATACAGGTTATGTGGGACTCATCGGCTAGAACAGCCAGTACTACCCATTAAAACCCATTAAAACCTCCTCTGTCTTCATGGGGCGTCGCAGGATCGCTTACGCATTTAACCACGACGCGGTTCCGATAGGTCTGCTGAAGCAGATACAGTCAAGAGGGTTGCTCCACAGTGATGTTGAAGAACCATCGATAGTTTTACTATCGATAGTTTACCTCAAAAATTATTCAGAATATCGATAGTACTATCGATAATATTATCATATGACAATATGATCGATAGTAATGAATTCGAAAGTGTTAATAATATTGATAGTATTGATAAAACCATTCGTTTTTACTTTCACGAATATAATGAAACTTAATTAATAATAGTGTCGTTATTTACTTGGCCCACTAGGTATATTACTTATCTTGAGAAAGCAATACTAGAGAAAAATCACAGATTATCGATACAACCAACTATCGATACAATCGATAGTATCGAAAGTATTGATACGTGATAATAATATCGATAAATAATCGATACTATTGCTTAGACCTAAACTATCGATTGACTATAGATAGACTATCGATAGTGGACTATCGATAGTCTATCTATCATAAATCATAAAGTGACAATTTTGATACCAAATTTTCAATTTTAATCGATGAATTTTAATTCTATACGTTCTATAGACGAGCAAAACAAAATAAATATTGAATCGGACGAACCATTTTCTGAAAATTAAAAGGTAATTCATATTTCATGTCTATATTTTTGAGCTATTTATATTATTGAAGTGAAACTTCTTTAGAATCATTGCGATTTCAAACTCGATGAAACGAAAAATAAGTCCATAGTACCAGGCGCTCAGAGACGGGGAAGAGTTAGCCTTATTTTAAATTCAAGTTTTACTTCTGACATGTGTACTTTGTACACATGCACTTTTTTTTTATTTACGTGAAATGATACAGCAGTTGATTACTATGTCATAATCTACACATCTATACATCTGTAGGTACTTCATACCTGGTCATACATATAAATACAATAGGTCATAACTCATACATATAAATAAAATAGGGAGTGTCTGTTTTTAATTTCAAATTAACGGCTTTTCACTGAATGTCTGTGAAAGTATATACGGTACTTCCAGCAAAAAATCATTTTTTAGAATTTTTGTGTATGTCTGTCTGTTTGTTTGTTTCGACTAATCTCTGGAATGGCTCGACCGACTTTGACGGGAGTTTCACTCGCATATAGCTAATGTTATAAGGTGTAACTTAAGCTAATTTTATTTTAGAAATTCTATTTATTTTAACTAGTGGAACCCTCGGCTTCACTCGCGATAAGTCTATATCTAATATATAATTATATATAAATGTTAGGCTTTTATAAAAAAAGATGGTTTAATTAAAAATCCTATACATTTTTATTTTTATGCTGACCCTACTCGAGCTAATTATTGAAACGTTACAAGAAGCGATTAGGCAATACAAGTGAATTGAATATATTCATGTAGTAATGTTGTCTTGCGTCACATCTTCTCACTTTTGGGCTAAGCTTAAAATGATTAAACTTTGACTATTTAGCTATGTATACTTTATACGGATAAATAAAATAGAAGAGTCGGTTTGTAATGACAAAAAACATGTTACAAAAACCATATGAAATAATGTACGATACATAAAAAGTAAATCAATTTTTTAAATTTCTGTTTATTCCGGTCAATGTCCAAAACGGCTGGGCTGATTGTGACACGACTTTCACTGGTAGATAGCTGATGTTACAAGGAGTAACTAGTTGCTACTGTTATTATCCTATATGTTACTGAACCAGATAAATCTGTCCAATCTGTTCAAAGTGAAAGAAAACACACATACAAAAACAAACTCATAATAGTAGAACGTAAATCGTAACTTATGGTCGTAAATGTCTCAAGCACCCATACTCCAAATACCGTTATAAGAGAAATATTTCCAAAAAAGGCAAATACTAAGTTATTCATTCGTGTCATTGGCCCACATTAATAAGGCCATGAGTAGAGTCGCTCGAATTCTGTCAAATATAAAAATATATAATATGTAACACTACTTCAATCACTTGGCTTTCCATCGTTAATATTATAAATGTAAAAGTTTGATAGTGAACTGAGCTTGTTATAAAGCAGGCAAAGCCGCGAGAAACTGCTAATTTTTACCCGACTGCGTCAGAAGGTGGGTTATGTTTTTCGAGTGTATGTATGTATGTAAGATTTAAGCTCAAGTCCGGTCGTGCGTGGACTACTGTAGTCACATATAGGCTGGTGCTGCGAAATGCCATCTGTCAGCCTTAGATTCGATTGAGAGGCGTGGGCTGAGACTTATTGGTGACCCTACCCTGGTAAAAGCCAACTTACAAAGCCTCGATCACCGACGTAGGGTTGCCAGCCTTTGTGTATTCTATAGGTTGCATTTCGGAGAGTGTGCGCACGAATTACACGACTTAATTCCCCCATCCCCTTTCCATCATCGGACGACTCGACGAACGGCTGGTCTCCATTCTTATGTCGTGGACATTCCACCCGTCCGGACGAAGCGTTTCGCTTCGTCATTTATTATACATGCGGCTAAGGATTAGAACAACCTGCCTACGTCAGTGTTTCCGTCCGATTACAATATGGGTGTCTTCAAGGCAAGAGTGAATTAGTGCGACTTACCATCTCCGACTGCGTTACCACTTATCATCAGGTGGAACGCAGTCAAACTACTACTCTCTGAATTAGTTGCTTGTACTAGCAAGTACAACAGAATAAAATAAAAAAATAAAAAAAATGTACAATTCTTGAGGCATAAGATCAGCTTTGCATTTGTGTGAGTGATAGCTAAAAGCCAACAGCCGCGCATCAAAAACCAGTTCAAACAGGTTTAAGCCAACTCGCAAGGCGCTACGCCTATCCGTACACTGCACTCAAAAGCTGAGGTTATGCCTCAAGAACTGTATGTATGAACAGATTTGGATGAAATTCAGTGCGCTGATAATAAACTTTTACGTACAGAAAGATAATCAATTTTATTGATTTGTCAAAATGTCTTTAAGGATGTTTCATTTAATTAATACTTGTCATTTACTCTTTAAATAGTAGTGTATCTATATCGTATCGTCCGCGTAAAAATAATTTTCCACTTACGTTTTTTCATTAAATGCCTATTATGAAAGTATAATATGTATATATAATCACAAGGCAAGACAGATTTTGGATAAACCGTTAATTCAAATCAAGTTTCCCATTTTGGTAGAAGCTCTATGTATCAGAAGTCAGAACCGTTATCATTGAGTCATCGTCTACTGTCAATACAACATTATTCGACTGGCTTTATAATCTATATACATCTATACTAATATTATAAAGCTGAAGAGTTTGTTTGTTTGGTTGAACGCGACAATCTCAGGAACTACTGGTCCGAATTGAAAAATTCTTTTTGTGTTGGATAGTCCGTTTATCGAGAAAGGCTATAGGCTGTACTACATCACGCTACGATTAGTAGGAGCGGAGCATCAATGAAAAATGTTGCAAAAACGAGAAGGGCGGGCGTTAGTTCTGCGAGGTACCATACCGTGCGACTCAAAAAAAAATGGTTTCCGGTCTTTAGAACGTGTGCGAATCCGCGGGAAATAGATACTAGTATATTATACAACAAAGTCCTCTGTCGTGATTATCTGTTCCGTTAATTCTGTGAGGTATCATACCGTGCGACTCAGAAAAAAATTGTTTCCGGTCTTTAAAACGCATGCGAAGCCGCGGAAAATGCTAGTCTATACATTTTATTTTTTAACTTAGTCGAATCTGTACTTAAATATTTTTTGTAAAATTTTTTGAACAAGTCATTATTATGAGAATATTTCAGAATTTTTTCGCAATAGGATCAATATGCATAGATCGCCAGCTTTCTAACTCCAGGTTGTTACTGAGGTTTACTAAAAAGAAACACTCAATAACTAAACTTGGTACAACCTGCGACTCGAATCTACTACCTCATGTACAGCCGTACATGTCAATTGCTTTAGTAAACAAAGAATGTATGTACTTTCTTAGGTTTACGCGAATACTTGTCATTATAAATGAAACTATCTTTTCGGATTTTGTCGCGGATTTATTATGATTTTTGGTTCCCGACGTTTCGAATGCTTTACAGCGCACATAATATCACGGGAGAGACTAAGGTATTAGACGTCTCAGGGGGTTATATACTTGTTACAGACAGTGCCTACCCACAATTTACAATATTCAAAACGTCGGGAACCAAAAATCATAATAAATCTGCGACAAAATCCGAAAAGATAGTTTCATTTATAAAGAATGTATGTCTTAAAGTTCACTGATTACTATAAGATTGTTCATTGAAATTAAAAATAATAGTTAAATTATGAATGAAATTTTAAATTTTGTAACGCGGACCTTGACACGGATTGAGGTTCAAATTAGTTTTGGCGTGATGGAGTAACTTGCAAAATCGTAACCCTTTCTAAGCGAGATAAAACCAGCTAAACGTTGGCAATCACTAGAAAAATTGCCAAATTATAGAATATAATATATGCATACTACGTATTACATAGTACTAGTGATGATCGGAAATCGACAATTTTCATTAGTTTTTAATATTATTGAGGTTTTGTCGCAGGTAGAATTACTTTCGTTGACAAATAGACGATGAAATACAAAAAGTTGTTTCAAATTTAAACTTAAACTTTTACTTACGAGTATATGGCAAGAACTGTATCATGTATATCTACCCGACTTTTTTCAATAAGATATGTACAGAGTAGCGACTTACCCTCGCTTCGCGTGGGTTCGTCTCTAGATATAGCGCGAGCGAAGCCGCGAGTTCCGCTAGTTAAAAAAATAAAAGTATGCTAAGTTACTCCTTATAACATTAGCTATCTGCGAGTGAAAGTGGGACATTAAAAAAGGGTTGAAACGCTTAAAATGTTAAGTTAATAATAGAACAATGTCACAGTATTTGCCCTCTTAGAACATTTACATACCTTTTCAAACGAACCTATGTTAGTAAACAACTATAGATAGACAGTCGAAAAATGATTTAAACACCTAACATCGTTATAAGTTATGACTCTAATGTAACAAAGTATACTTTTAGTGTCGAAAACATCGTTTTTCGTTAGTAAATAAAGGAGACGTTGTATATATTTTGTACGCATTATTATTGACATATACGCGTACGAGTAAATAGGCAAAGATTAAAAAGCAGTTTCGTAACTTTTTCTCGTCCATTTGTCAACCAATTTCCTATTGTTTTATACAGATGCTATTGAAGAGCTTTAGTGTTATCAACGCAAAGTTTTTTAAATGTTGCTCTGATATAGCTACAATAGCCATCTCAAGGGTCGCCCCACCATCGAAAGTCACTGTGCGAGCAACCACCACGCAGTACGAGACGAAGCTCTCACTTGTATCTAAACGAATAGAAGATGCGACGACTGAAACTTTAACTTAAACAATGTTTCTCCTTTTTCTTTGTTAGCTGGCAATAAACTATTGTATATAGTAAACTTTTAGTTATACGTTCACCAGCCAGTACCCAAACAATGGTCCTTCGAGCCGGATGAAGTTAAGTCGCCCTATACGTTTTTAATGTTGCCAGTAACGATATATTTATAAATATTCATGAACGTTGATGGAAATTAATCAAGATGTAATATAGATCTTCTTATTCAATTGGACCGACCATTTCGATGTCATTTAGCAAAACACCAAAAGATGTGGTCTCTGAAGCGTCAAAGACCGTGGCCTAGAGATTTGTACTCCATCATTCGATAAAGCAAGTCTGTGAGCAGAATTTTGAAAATTACGTTCTAATGATTAAAAAAACGGTATTTGGCTTTATAACGCGACTCGCCTAAGACTGAGGGATCTCATTTAATGACATTGGAACTAAGAACCATATATTATTACCGCATATTATTACGTATAGTATTTTCTAAAAATGTATGCTTCTATAAAATATTCACATGCATGCTTGCCCGAGGATGATGAGTGCTGAGATGCAACTGTGTCTAATTCTCAGAAACAAGACGATTAGGGTTCGATTTCTTGTCTAAAAAAATAACATTGGAGTATGAAATTGTAACTTAGGACGGGCTATATACTAAAGGACCTTCCGAGGTGGAAGGTTCTTTGGTCTTTGGGAAAGGTAATGAGACTTTACCCGGAGAGCGATGGCGTCGTTAGAGTGGATGCGCTAAAAACGGAACGTGGGACAATTCGTAGTCCTTAATAATATATATCCCCTTCCAGACTTGCAAGATTTCATCCTTCAACCGGTGGAGTATGTTGTGCTCTGATAGTCACAACAATAGCCACCATCGGGACCGAAGGCACATCCCCGTCAACGAGAGCAACGACGAGCTACCAGTACGTGACAGAGTGCTCACTTGCATCTTAAACCCACAACATATTGATTTAAACAATTTTTGTTTGTTCTTTTTATATTGTATTTGTATTTATTTTGTTCTTAAGTATCATTGTTCCTGGAAAATTGAAAAAATCATTCCACTTCCAAAAAAGTCTTGTCCATATTCTTTATCCGACTACCATCCCGTTCTCTTCTTTCATCTCTCATAAAAAGGTTGAGTGGTAGAGTACTATGCTTAACAAGCATAATCTCTTAACTCCCATACAATCCCGTTTCTGTCCTAATCATAATGCATCTACTGCTTTAGTTACAATCACAGATGCCATCGGGCAAGGCATGAATGGTCTATTGGTCACTATAGTGACAAAGCTAGATTCCAGCAATGCTTTTTATACGGTGGACTTTGACATATTACTTGCAATCATATTTTCTTTTAACATCCTGAGGTGGTTGATTCTTCAATTCTTAATTATGCGATCACTGCCAGAAAAAAGATTAACGAATAACTTGTACTCCAATTGGTCTACAATTAAAACTGGTGTTCCACAAGGTGACCTATTGTCCCCTCTCCTGTTCTCAATATTCATATCTTTGAAATCATTCATACTACCACTTATGGCTGACGAGTTGCTTTATACCACATCGTCTGTAGATTGTTTAACTAAGAATATTGAACACGTTCTTGTCGGCATTTACATAGAATAAATCGTACGTACTAAAAGTGAACTGTACAATTCGCATGCAATTATTATCGGAAGTCAAAGACTACTATTTATGTTGATAATTTCAACGCTATTACCGCTAGTAGTGTTTAACATAATGGTAGTCAAATTCCTTTTTGATGAAAAGCAAGAAAATTTAGAATTATTGAAAATTGGGGAAAATACATGGGGACTGCAGGTAAGTGCGTGAGCGTGAAGCGCAAAAAGATTTCTAAAATATTTGACCTCTTAACAGATGCTTTTGTTTCCTATTCTTACTAAAATTTAGCTGACTTTACCACCAATTTTTAATTATGTTGTCATTTTTATCTTGACATCATTCATAATTATCATCAAAGTAGTGAAATTTTTGTATACAATTTATTTTTGATCTCAGAAAATATTACTACATTTTTAATTTCTGCAAGAAACTCAGGTGGCTTCCAATCTTTTACCGCATGAAAACTTATATTCAACTCTTATCTGTTTGATAGAGCGTTTTAGGCTTTTGAATGACTAATACTAGTTCCAAAGTTCCTTTGTTCCTTCTTCCTGTTTTTATAAGAACTCTATTACTGTTATTTTCTTTCTTTTAATATATATTTGTTTTAGGAGTGAAACTTCTTAAAACACATGAGGTTAAAATTTCGAGGTCAATACAATAAATCGTCATGAAAAACAGTCATGAGTGACGCTTGCATTCAGTTGCTATAGTAACAGTTATTTGTTCTGACAAATTATATTCACGGTATTTTTCCGTTGTTATCTTCAAAGATATTCATAATTTTATTTTGAATATGGAAAATACTTATAACTGAGCAATTACTTTCGTCTTTTAGAGTATATGCGATAAACTCTTCGTTTGAGTCATATTTTTGTATGAGTGTAGTAATGAAGATTCACTTCTAACACATTTCCATAGAAACTTGACTTTTTTCTATACGTTAATAAAATAATCTCTTATGATATCTTCTTCTATATGTATGTCTGTTTGTATATTATATATGGATTTTTGTTTACACGTATATGTATCGATTTGTTATATACAAATTATATATGTGTATATATTAAAGTGTTCGAGTACACCGTCAGTAAGTAGCCTTAAAGTAGTAGTAGTAGAAAAGATTTTTTTACGATAGGTGTGCTGCTGTATATCTTCTACTTCTTTTCTTTTCTTTTCTTATCACTACATAGTATAAAACAAAGTCGCTTTCTCTGTCCCTATATCCCTATGTATGCTTAAATCTTTGAAACTACGCAACAGATTTTGATGCGGTTTTTTTCAATAGATAGAGTGATTCAAGAGGAAGGTTTATATGCATAACTAGCGGATCCCGCGGCTTTGCCTGTGTAAATCTAGGGAAAGCCCGAGCGAAGCGAGGGCGAGTCGCTAGTACTGTACAAAAGACTGTAATTATTATTTTTATTTATAAACGCGTATTTAATAAGTTATGATTATAGAAATAAACTATTGCATGCCATTTTTTTATTTATACGTTCACCCACATACTGAATGTTGTCCTCAAAATTTCTATAATGTTTATGACCGAATAACGAGAATATGCCACTAGTGTATAATGATGTTATTATTATGTACATAAATAAATTTTATATATAAAAACATTGATACAACCTTCCTAAAGTAAAGTCTAATATAAGAATAAAATCAGAAAATCGAAAGTTGTTGTTCGTTCGTGATCATGATTACTTTACTGTGAAGCATTCGACACGTCAGGAACCAAAAATTAAAAATTCGTCACCAAATCCGAAAAGATAGATTTTTTTTAACTTTTTTCAAGAAAGTACTCTTTTTTTATAAGCCCGCTTCTTTTAAGGACTCTTTTAGACGTTTACTGTGTGTTTTACTGAGAAAACCTTTTTTTTTTAAATGCACTTTTTGAAATTTTTTTGAGGACGCTAATTATGTATCTCGAGGTATACAGATCTATTTAATGTTTTGCTTGTTTCTACAATTTTATTTGTACTATACAAAGATCATCTCACGCTGTATTTTGTTTTGAAACCGTGTGAACGAAACACGCGTTGGTCACCTTCACCCAAATTCTGCATAGTAACTCAGGTTCTTATGGTTTAATTACCAAATTTGACCTGTACAAACCGAATCGAAAGTGGTCTAGCCTTAAAATATTTTTAATTAAATGTATGGTATATATAAATACTACTAGCTACTCTACCTCGCTTTGCTCGGGTTCGTCTGTAGATTTAGCGCGAGCGAAGCCGCAGATCCCGCTAGTTATATACTAAAACCTTCATCAAGAACCGCTCAATCCATTGGTGAAAACGGCATGAAAATCGGTGCAGCTGCTAATAAATGTACACAAAAAATTGACAAATTATATACTAAAACCTTCCTCGAGAACCACTCTATTCATTGGTGAAAGCAGCGTCAAAATCAGTGCAGTAGTTTTTGAGTTTATCGCGAACAGACAGACAGACGCGGCGGAGGACTTTGTTTTATAGTGTGTAGGAATAGTGATTTTATATTATGGACTAATGATGGTCTAGAAATTGTTATTCGATCATAATTATTATTGAAATTTTAAGGAAGTCTTATTTTCTATACTTGAATTATAATTATCTATATAAAAAATAAAAATCAGTTCACAAACATAAGCGAAAAAGTACTGTACTCGATAAAGGTAAAGAGGAATTCAAAAATATTTGATGACACGTTTCGCTTCAGTTTGTATTGACGATACTAGATCGGCCAGAGGTAGCGGGTTCGAGTCAAGCTGGCGGCATCCATTTGTGAGTACGAATGTTTGTACTCCAGTCATGGGTTTATATTTATAATATTTATGTTTTTACAGTTATATATGTGTAGTGTATCAACTATCTGGAATCCGTAACACAAGCCTCGTAGCTTACCACGGATCTAGATGGCTATGAGATATATGTAAAGCTAGTTTGCATTATATAGTACTTGATGGCGCGGTTATATTTATAATATGTATGTTTTTCCAGTTATATATGTGTAGTGTATCAACTAACTGGTATCCGTAACACAAGCCTCGTATGGAACCAGATTGTGCTGTGTGTTGATATCTCAACACATTTATTTATATATGTAAAGCTAGTTTGCATTATATACTTGATAAGCCCTAGCCATGTAAAAATAATCTATTTTGGTCAAAAAATCTGATTTTCTTCCCCAGGAGCTGATACTCCGCCCCGGCTCGATGACATTCGAGTGGTGGGCGAAACCCCCGGTCCGTCCGTTCGTCCGTGTGTACGTCTACAATGTGACGAACGCGGACGAATTCTTGAACAACGGCTCTAAACCAATTTTAGACGAACTTGGACCGTATGTTTACTCGTAAGTATATCTATACATATTTATTAATTTATTTATTTATTTGGATTACCAACAGAAATTACAATAATTTTCATGACAATAATTTACATAATAAATCACTATCACTACATAGTATAAAACAAAGTCGCCTTTTCTGTCCCTATATCCCTATATCCCTATGTGCGCTTAAATCTTTAAAACTACGCAACGGATTTTGATGCGGTTTTTTTTAATAGATAGAGTGATTCAAGAGGAAGGTTTATATGCATAACTAGCAGATCCCGCGGCTTTACCTGTGCTAAATCTAGGGAAGAGCCCGAGCGAAGTGAGGGCGAGTCGCTAGTTATAAGTATAATTGTATTTCTTTTTATAGGCAATCACAGCATGCATTATTATTTTAAAAATTGAGGGATAAAAATATTTTAAAATTGAATTTAATTATTTGCATAATATTAAAAAAAAATACATTAATAATTAAAAAGAAATAGAATTATTTAGTTAACATAAATATAAATATTTTAATTTTTATACATTAAATTAGAGAACAATATAATATAATACTTAAGTTAAAATTTATGTTTTATAAAATCAAAATTAAAATGAGCACATTAAAACATTAAAAACAGTAAATAGACAAAAAAACAACAGTAAATTGGCACGCAATCTTATTAATACATAATTAAAAAAATAAAAATAATATAAATGCATTAATATTAATATTAAAATATATAATAAAAAACTCTATCTAATCTGTACGTTTAATATTTCTTTGGAAATTCTTATTGAAATAGTAATTATTATCGATACAGAGGTCGAATGTTATAGTTTTTAGAATTTTTAACGTCTGTCTGTCTGTCTGTGATGGCATCACTAGAACTAACTACCTATTGGGCAGATTTTGATGTTATTAAGAAAGATGGTAACTGGTTATCTGAGTTATGAGCTGACTTTACTGCTGGAAAATATATAATTTCAGGGAAATCTATTTAACTATCAAACATGTTGTCATATATTATGAACATTATATTAGAAAGACATTTAAGTAGTTGACTAGATTTAGCGCAAGCGAATCCGCGGCTTCCGCTAGTCATATACTAAAACCTTCATCGAGAACCACTCTATATTATACTAGCTGACCCGTGCCCACGTCGTTGGGCATAATGTTAATAATCCTTTTTTAGTACAGAGTGTTTAAATAATTTAAATTATTTTATTAATATTAAAAATTATCTATACTAATATTAAAAAAACTACATTTTCTCACTTAAATATAAAAGTTAGACATGCTGTCGTTGACTTTTTTGTAGGCATTTTTAAGCTCCACATCTTTTCTCTAGAACTCAAAAATATATCTTTCATAGTTAAGGCAGCGTTTGTAAGAAACGCTTTCATTCGACCGTTTTTTCTTCGATTCGCTTTGCAAAACGGACTACCACGTAAAAGCCTTTTTATTTTTCGGTTTTTTATATAGCCTATGACACTCAGCAATAATGTGGCTTTCTATTGGTGAAAGAATTTTTAAAATCGGTTCAGTAGATCCCGAGATTACCCCTTACAATTTAACAAATAAACAAACTTTACTATTTATTTGTTAAATTGTAAGGGGTATACTTATTAGTATAGATTGGTGAAAACAGCATTAAAACCGGTGCAGAAATTTTTCATTTATCGCGAACAGACAGACAGACGCGGCGGTGGACTTTGTTTTATAATTTGTAGTGATTGAGGTATTATATATAGTTAAGTTTTGCCCGTGGGCTTAGAATCTAAGGGTATAGAAGTAATTCTATGCAAAAAATTCAATAAGGGCTTGTATTATTATAAAAGAAACTATCTTTTCGGATTTTGTCGCGGATTATTTAGATTTTTTGTTCCCGACGTTTCGAATGCTTTACAGCAATCATTTCATTAGTAATGTCAAATATTCGCGTAAACCTAAGAAAGTATTAAGGGCTTGTGTCTTTTTCTTCTTTCTGCTTCATTCCCAACTTTATTTGGGGTCGGGCCTTCTCGTGCATCTGCGCCAGTGTAACCTGTCCTGGATTCTCAACGGTGGGATATTTTGTTTCTTAAGATCTTTCTCATCAGTGGATAGTCATGATGGTCTGCCTCTGCCTCTTTTCCTGGTACCGATGTTTAGTACTCTTTTTATTAAGGGCTTGTGTATTAAAAATTAATGATAATGATGAGTAAACACAATCTATGTTACAAACGTGGCCGGCCTTGGCAAGATTCACTGGAGTACGTGACGTGTGAATGGCGAGTTTCTCAAGGAAATTATTATATGTCACGATTAGATATTTAATTTATATACAAGCAACTAAACATCGCTTTTCTCGTGTCGATTGTAAACAGCACCTAAGTTATTTTTTAGTAATACTTTCTTAGGTTTACGCGAATATTTGACATTATAAACGAAACTGTCTTTTCGGATTTTGTCGCGGATTTATTATGATTTTTGGTTCCCGACGTTTCGAATGCTTTACAGCAATCATGGTTACGGGAAAGTCTCTCTCAAAAATCATCATAAATCCGCGACAAAATCCGAAAAGGTAGTTTCATTTATAATATTTTTAGTACCTACTATACTGTGCAGATCTGCTTCAGCAGACCTGCTATCGAGGCATCGTTTAGTACGTTAGATTAAGGCTGAGGAGGTTCGATAGGGTTAAGAGGGTAGTGCCACCTTGGTCACGTTAGACAAGAGCAGGTGGACTAAGCATTTCTTTCGAAAACTTGCTAGGTTCTCTCAGACATGCATGGTTCAATGTTAATCACATTGAAAATGAGTGGCAAATCCAAACTTTGGAGAAGGTTGTGGAACCAAACCTTGGACCTGTTTCACTCAGTTTCCAAGCAAGCGCTATACCACTGGGCCATCACTACCTTAAAGTACAGATGCAAATCAGATACAAGCGTCATAAGACTAGTGGAAACCGAACCCCTTACAACCACCATATAATTTAAAGAATCTCGATCACCAAGATAACATCCATTACATAGTATACAAAACCATAAAACAATGGAAAATTTTCATTTATATAATAAGTTGGTACGTAATTGAGCCTTAACAAGTCTCTCAGTAGTATATCTCCTACACTGTTGTTCTACATAAAATTACATCAATGACTTTTATATATTTAGTACTAAGTTCTAGAAGAGCGAAGCCGCGGGTTCCGTTAGTTAAAATAAAACCAAATAGTGTTGGCTGTACCAATTTCAATAATTATTTTTATTTGATTTGTATGCATTGTAGCACATTACGTGTTCTTTGGAAGAAAAATTAATAGTGAGTACAATTTTTCTTTGTCTGTTTCTATATAATATGTACATCACTTACTTTGATTTAGCGCGAGCGAAGCGGCGTGTTCAGCTAGTTATACCAATAAATATTCCTCTTGAATCACTATCTATTAAGAGAAACCGCATCAAAATCCGTTGCGTAGTTTTAAAGATCTAAGCATACATAGCGACAGACAGACAGCGGGAAGCGACTTTGTTTTATACTATACTAGCGACTCGCCCTCGCTTCGCTCGGGCTCTTCCCTAGATTTAGCACAGGCAAAGCCGCGGAATCCGGTAGTTATGCATATAAACCTTCCTCTTGAATCACTCTATCTATTAAAAAAACGCATCAAAATCCGTTGCGTAGTTTTAAAGATTTAAGCATACATTAGGGATATAGGGACAGAGAAAGCGACTTTGTTTTATACTATGTAGTGATAGTGATTCTGTGATAGAAGGTAGGTACTCATTTACTCGTCATAATCTAAACGAGCTTAGCTATTAAAATTGAATTAAAGAACAATTTACAATTAATTAAGATAACAACTTGGCCTTGATAAGTCACAGGTATGCACAAAAACAAAACTTGAGTCACCATTTACAGGTACTATTTCTATATAAATAAAAAATAATTTCTAAATATAAATTATAATTTACTAGATGTCCATATAATAATAATAATAATTATATGTTCCAATTATGACACACAGCGCCATCTGGTTCCGTGGTAAGCTACAAGGAGGTCGCGGATTCGAGTCCCGCTGGGGGCATACATTTGTTGAGCATGAATGTTTGTTCTCCAGTCATGGGTGTTAACATTTATAATTATGTATGTATTTAAAATTTATATGTGTAGTGTATCAACTGTCGGGTATCCGTAACACAAGCCTGGTAGTTTACCACGGAACTAGATGGTGCTGTTGTAATAATGTCCCAACATATTTATTTATTTTTATTTATATATATACATACAGTGCATACATACTGTTATTTAATATCACTACATAGTATAAAACAAATTTTAATTTATAAATACAAAATAGAATAATAATATTATTATTATGAAATTTTCGTGTGTAATGTGCACGTCCGTTAAGTTTTCTGACACAGTTTCATCAACGCGATAGATATCGCTGAGTCGTGATTCTTGAAGCCTTTCTGAGTTTCTGACACACGGCCAGTCCCAACAGAGGTGAACTTTTTAGGGTTCCGTACCCAAAGGGAAAAACGGAACCCTATGACTAAGACTGCCGTCTGTCTGTCTTTCACCAGGCTGTATCTCATGAACCGTGATACTTAGATAGTTGAAATTTTCACAGTTGATGTATTTCTCTTGCCGCTATAACAACAAATACTAAAAAAACAATATAAAATAAATTTTTAAGGGGTATTGTTTTTTTTGCTGTTTTTTATAGATATGACGTCCGACTCGCACTTGGCCGGTTTTATTTATTTATTATGTCAGAAATTATTGGCACATGAAAGTTTCTGAAGTGTGAGTCCCGGATTTGAACCCGCATCACTCGGTTAACTAAGCGAGCGCGTTACGACTGGGCTAAATCTTATTCTATAACAAATGAAGTTAAAAAATATAAAAAGGAAAGGTACCTAGTGTAAATGTAAATTTTTAAATAGAAGAACACAGAAAATCGTTACAGCTGTGTAAAGATAAACAAGTAATGTGTAATGTTTGAACTAGTTTCAAAACAGCATTAAATTCGTGGCGTCTCGGACAAAATTTACTGACGACTAATACTTTTTACCCGACTGCGCCAGAAGGGTTAGTTAGTCATATACCGAATTTTTATAAGGGCTAACTTAGTTTTTTCAGCTAGTATAGTAATATCTTTAATTGAAGTAAAATAATAAAACCTTTGTCTTAAAAAAATGTAAACAAAATCGAACCTACAAACGCAACCGAGCGAAATGAAATTACTGAAACATACCTATGTATTTATTTCATATGTGCCTAATAATATTATGATTAGACATGTGTCCCACTAAATATGCAATACTATAATGCTAATCGTATATATAGCGACTTATAAGCTATGAATTATAATAAATGCGAAAGTTTGTACGTGTGTTTGTTTGTCACTCTTTCGCGCTAGAACGGCTCGACATCACTACATAGTATAAAACAAAGTCGCTTTCTCTGTCCCTATATCCCTATGTATGCTTAAATCTTTAAAACTACGCAACGGATTTTGATGCGGTTGTTTTTAATAGATAGAGTGATTCAAGAGGAAGGTTTATATGCATAACTAGCGGATCCCGCGGCTTTGCCTGTGCTAAATCTAGGGAAGAGTCCGAGAGAAGCGAGGGCGAGTCGCTAGTATTTTGATAAGATTAAGCCTAAAGATAGACTATGGTCCCGATTAACACATGCATGCTTAGGCATATTAGGCATAATATATAACTTTTTTAAATATATACCTAGGGAAGAGTCCGAGAGAAGCGAGGGCGAGTCGCTAGTATTTTGATAAGATTAAGCCTAAAGATAGACTATGGTCCCGATTAACACATGCATGCTTAGGCATATTAGGCATAATATATAACTTTTTTAAATATATACCTAGGGAAGAGTCCGAGAGAAGCGAGGGCGAGTCGCTAGTATTTTGATAAGATTAAGCCTAAAGATAGACTATGGTCCCGATTAACACATGCATGCTTAGGCATATTAGGCATAATATATAACTTTTTAAATATATACCTACATACTATAAATATAAGCACCCATGACTGGAGTAACGCCCCTTTCGTTAAAATCATATAATTGTAGATATATGTAACAGTATATTGGCCGCGCCACTATCAAGCAATGCGATTATGCTAGCCAAGTTGGTGCAAGATGGAAATTGTATTTAGTTACGTTAGATTATTAAGTTAAATGCTGTACGGGGGTAACAAAGTCAATACCATGACTCAAACTCCCATGTAAAATAAATAAAGAAATAAAAAAAATGACTGGAATATAAACATTTGTGCTTAAAAAATCAATGCCCCTGCGGGACTCGAACCCGCGACCGCTGGCGCAGAGAGTAGGGTCATTACAAACTAAGCTAAACGAGTCGTCAAATTCATTATATTATTCACTAGCTTTTCCCGCGGCTCCGCTCGCGTCCTAAAAGCTGAAAATCAAAAGAAATATTTTTCTTCCGTTTTTGCAACATTTTTCATTAATGCTCCGCTCTGATTAGTCGTAGCGTATTGTAATATACCCTAAGCCTTCCTCGATAAACGGACTATCCAACACAAAAAGAATTTTTCAATACTGACCAGTAGTTTCTGAGATTAGCGCGTTCAACCAACCAAAAAAACTCTTAAGCTTTATAATATTAGTATACATTATCTAATGCCCTCGAGCAAAGCAAGAGTACGTCGTTAGTATCTATATTATATAGCTACATATGTTTAGTGGACGATAGCATTTAAACCTGTCTAACACTTATCCTGTCTTTATCACGGCATATCGCGTGTTGAATACAATGTTAAAGCACTACGCAAAAGGACATGCTTATACTTACTCGTAGTTTCTATTCGACGCGACCTTGCAAAATCAGCATCATAAACGGTTTAATCGTAAAATACACGAAAATATGCGCTTGCGCAAGCGTTTTTTTGATCTCAATACGTATAAGGTAATTTTAGTTTCATAGTTTATCCACTTTCTCTTGTGACATGCGCAACTGAATTTAGTGGCTTAATAAATAATTACCCTGATTGCCTACAAAATGATAGCAATAAGTAGAATTTAATATATTTAAAATTAATATTATTTATTTTTAAATATGGCAATAGTGTCGCCTAATATTTTGATTTGACATAATATCAGAAGGAAATAATCAGCAATATTTTTTTATGTTTACAATATTATGTAATTTGTGTTGCCATTATTTAGATCTTGCAGTTATTTTTACTCTGTTTAACTATGGCTACCCATAATAAACATGTAGTATTATTATTTTTTGTTTAATATTATAAGTTACGTAGATATTGTAAGGTATTCACTATTATTCCAAATTATTGTATCATTTTTGTCAAAGTGTGTAATAACTGTTAATTTTGAGAGGTTAAATACTTAAACTTAACTACTTAATTAATTGCTTATACTTAGTCTATACTTTATTCTGCAACTACTGACTAAAAATCATTCGGAATATTTGATATACCTTATACGAATCATTTTCAACATGATTACCAGTTGTCTTACGGTGAAGGAAAACATCGTGAGGAAACCTGTATGTCTGAGAGAGCCTAGCAAGTTTTCGAAAGACATGTGAAGTCCGCCAACACGCACTAGGCCAGCGCGTCTACTACGCCCTCTTTCTCGTATTCAAGGAAGGCTACCTTCTAGCATTTTTGAAAATTTCAATTTTTTATTTTTTTATTTTTGTTACAGCGAAGAATGGGAGAAAGTGGATATAACAGATAACGATAATGGCACCCTCTCCTTCCACTACAAGAGGACGTACACCTTCATGCCTGAACTTAGTGCAGGTCCAGATGACGATTCCGTGGTCGTCCCTAACATCCCTATGCTGGTAAGTAAAGCTTCTTTTATAAATGAAACTATCTTTTGAGATTTTGTCTAAGAGAGTCAGTTAGTCAGTCTCTTCCGTGACCATGATTGCTGTAAAGCATTTGAAACGTCGGGAACCAAAAATCTAAATGAATCCGCGACAAAATACGAAAAGATAGTTTCATTTATAATGTCGAAGCTTTTTTGTAAAGCTCTTGCTAGGAAAGTTTTCAATATACTTAGATTCAAAGACTCGATATAAGAAAGAAAAAGAAAAAAGAAGTAAGTGTTGACGTAAAACAGGTATGTAATTAGGGAAATAAATTATATTAGTGTCGAAATTCTACCACAATTCGTTATTGTTCAGTGGGAAATATAGGAAGAAAAAATAAGAAATAGGTTATCTAAAGAGAGAAAATTTTCTTAATTTTTTTGTTCGTAACGCCAAAACTTGTCAATAGGGTTCTAAAAAACATAAATAATACATAAGGGGCCATTCATTTATTACGTAAGACTGTTTTCGCTAGTTTTTGACCCCCCCCCCCCCCCCTTATAAGAAAAAATAAGAATGGGCCGACCCCCTCCCCCCCCCCCCTGTTTAATATTTATTACGTAAGAGTCTAAAAGTAAAAATGAATACACTTTTGGTTTATTTTAATGTTTATTATTCAAATTAACAATTTTTTGAAATGTTTATTTGTAATTTTTAAGGTACAATACCTTTCGCTCGGTTGCCCGCGCTTTTTCAAAGTATAATTTTAACTTAGCGAATTTTTTTGATCTTACGTAAGAACTATCGAGACTCCCTCCCACCCCCTTGTAAGAAAACATAAGACATGGTCGACCCCCTTCCCCCCTAAATTGCCTTAACATAAAACCTTCTTCTATTGATAGTCGGTTAAAAAAAATACACAAATACATATTTATTTATGACTAGCAAATCCCGCGGCTCCGCGTTCTATTCATTATTAAAAAATAGGGATCGGTGGTAGAAGAATGAAAATTTATAGGATAATAAGTATTTTTTGTTGCCAAATAATAAATCCGAGACAAAATACGAAAAGATAGTTTCATTTATATTGTCAAATATTCGCGTAAACCTAAGAAAGTATTATAAAGAATACTTTGGTCTAAATATAATTTAAAAAAATAAAAATCTGGAGAGGGTGGGCCGTTATCACCTAGGCTTTAAAAAATAGACTAAGACCTATTCTCTACCAAATATACACTAAAATTTTCATAAAAATCGGTCAAGCCGTTTCGGAGGAGTTCGATAACAAACACTATGACACGAGATTTTTATATACATACTCGTATATTAGATATATCCTTGTTTGTTCATATAATTAGCTACGAGTACTATTAGTTTAGTAAGACAGTGGTAGCCCAGCGGTAACGCGTGGATATCCGAGTGATGCGGGTTCAAATCCGAGTCTTGCACCTCTGATATTTTCATGTGCGAATCATTTTCTATCATGATTACCACTTGTCTTACGGTGAAGGAAAACATCGTGAGGAAACCTGCATGTCTGAGAGAACCTAGCAAGTTTTCGATGGACATGTGAAGTCCGCCAACACGCACTAGGCCAGCGCGGTGGACTATGGCCTGATCCCCCTCGCACTGAGGGAGGCCCGTGCCCAGCAGTGGGACGTTAATAAGAGCTAATGATGATGATGATGACTATTAGTTTCAATAAATTATTCATAATAATAAGATATTTTTATTATAATTATCATAAACGCACCTATTACATGCAATTTTATACTTAACTACTAATTACCTTATAGTTACTTAGAACGTGTCTCGTTCTGTTGGTCCAGAAGTTTTTAACTGACTTTACAAAAAAAGATTTTGTGTTTAGCTAAATTGGTCTAAAAGTCTATTGGTTAGTATCGTTAGCTCGCAAATCCGGAGGTTCTGGGTTCGAGTCCCAGGTCGGAACAAGTTTAATAAAACTACGTTGAATATTTACAATTTTAATCATGGTCACGGAAGAGACTCTATTGATATTGGAAAAAATCCAAAAATACAGTTTATTTAAATAATTACTGTTACATTTCCGTACATCAATACATATAAATAAAATTAAAGTGTCTGTTTTTAATTTCAAATTAACAGCTTTTCACTAAATGCATATGAAAGTATATACGATACTTACATCAAAAATCAATTTTTAAAATTTTTGTCTGTCTGTTTGTTCCGGCTTATCTCTGAAACGGCTGGACCGATTTTGACGGAGCTTTCACTCGCAGATAGCTAATATTATGAAGATTTACTTAGGCTTCTTTTATTTCAATGGAAAATTATAAAAAAACGTTTAATTTATTTTAACTTACGCCCAACGAAGTGGACCGAGTTTGCTAGTTTCTTTATAAAGTAGTATCCAAGACTCACGCGTCTAGGGAGCGACGATCCAAGCGTAGATGCGACGGGAATATAAATGATCATATTAGCATATGGAAAACCTGCTTTTTAGTTCGAAACGACCTCAAGTGATTTGCCACATATTATAATCTTATAGAGTTTTTCTTTTATTTATTTGTAAAATACAATGGGATCATTCCATAATCCATAAATTTGACATAACGTAACGAAATTAAGTTTTAGATGTAATTTAAATACATATTGAGATAAGATTAAGATAAAAAAATAAGATAGGATTAAGATAAAAAAATAATATTGGTCCCGCTGAGTTTCTTTCGCCAGTTCTTCTCAGGTCAGAGGTTTCTTCTTTCCGAACTGGTGGTAGACTCATGACGTTCAGTAAGAAATTATAGCAGAAAGTAGTAATAAAGTTTTGCGAATATTATATTGTACCTGTATTAAGAAAATATTTTTGTAAAATATTAATTTTGAAGTTGTAAAAGGCAGTAAGTCCGAACGAAGCAAAGGTAGATTTAGATTTTAATAATTTTTCACTTCCCGACAAGCATGTAGCGTTCAAAAGCCTCTTATACATCGATACGCGATTTTAAATCTCAAAACGAAAGTAGTGTCATCGTGAAGTGAAAGTTACACGGCGGTCTAGATTTGACCTGACAAAAATCTAGAAAAAAGTCATTTGGTATCAACTAAACTAGTGATATATCATTAAATACACTAAATCACTGCCTCGGTGGTGTAGTGGCTAGCATGTACGGTCGCACATCGGAAGATCCTGGGTTCGAGTACCGAGTCGGGCCTAGTTTAGTTATTGAGTCTTTCTATTTCGTAAGCCTCAGTAACAGCCCGGAGTTGGGAAGTTGGCGGTGTATCACCCCCGTGCCTCGGGGAGCACGTAAAGCCGTCGGTCCTGCGCCTTAACTCTCACTGGTCGTGTCTCACGTCGTCCCACCGGAGTATAAGAGTGATAGGAACAGAGAGTGCACTTGTGTCTGCACTATAATATCTCCTGCGTAGTTGGCTAGTTTCAATGGGATTGGCCGCCGTGGCCGGAATCTGTCGGGAGGACATCATCACATCATCATCAAATACACTATTTAATTGATACATAAAAGTTCTTTTACAACACAGCTAAAAAACGTCTTAAGAAATAATAATATCGCGGGAGGTTTTTGACCGATTTTAGCTAAAATGTTATAAAAGGCATTTGAAATTTTATTCATTTCTACGTAGTCTTTAAATGGTTATGAAGCTACTACCAGCTAGTCAGTCGGTGATGAAGCTACTACCAGCTAGGTACTTAGACTGACTTGAGATTAGAACCGAGGACCGCCTGATCTGCATCAGTACAGACAATCTATACGTTTAAACATATACCTGTATTATTTTCTTCTCCAAAGAATAACCTAAATTATATAAGACCCTATAAAAGAGAGCCATAAAGTATAGAATTTTGTTTTAAAATTAAGAAATAACCGTATTTCATTATAGTATTATTTGCAACATGCTATAATATGTCTCGTACGTTAGCGATTAACGTATGTATTATTTACGTATCGTTAGACGTTACGTTTAATCGTTATCGGAACCCTTTTTAATGACATCGTCAGTGGCGAAGAAAGCGTGTAATATATATGTATGTATGTAACATACAAAAGTATTTAGTGCGCGACATTACACTCCAATAAATACTGTATCGATTATACACGACTCCACAACTATAGAGTAGTTGTAGACTAGTGGTAACGAGTCCGTTTGGTAAGCCGAGTGAAGTGCGTTCGAATACCGGGTTTGATACTCTCATTTGCGAATCGTTTCCAACAGGATTATCACTTGTCTTACGGTGAAGGAAAACGCGTACTTAAGTGAGGAAACCTGTATGTCTGAGACAACCTAACTAGTAGACCTTCTAACTACTTAGAAAGACGTGTAAACTGTATGGATATGGATAGCCTAATCTTTCTCATTGAACGAAGACCAACGTCCAGCAGTTGGGCATTTAAATCAAGAGATGAGATAACGTGACATAATGACCTCATTGAGACTAGCCAACTGCAAGAGATATTATAGTGCAGACACAAGTCTCTGTTCCTATCACTGTCATACTCCGGTGGGACGACAGTTCGACACGACCAGTGAGAGCTAAGGCGCAGGACCGACGGCTTTACGTACTCTTCGAGGCACAGGGGTGACACACCGCCAATTTCCCAACTCGACTGAACAACTGAGCTTGGTTTAACCTGGATTCGAATCCAGGACCTCCCAATCTACACCAAAAGTCGACCGCGCCGTAATCATTTTTCTTTTATTTATAACAATAAAGCTGTTATTGCCCAGCATTAGCTATTAAGCAAAAAGTTAAACAAACAAAAGTTGAAAAACAAAGTAACCCTACTTGCTATGACAGCGGTCGCGGGTTCGAGATCCGCTGGGGTAAAATTAAGTCCGAATGATATCCAGTAATGGAAATTTATATTTGCAATATTATGAATAATGTATATATTTAAAGTAAAATATGAGTATGTCAACTATCTGGTATCCATAACACTACTATTGAACCAGATAGTGATGTGTTTTACCATGTTGAGAATGATGTGATCACCGCCAGGCTATTTCAACATATACAATTATTGTTAATTCGCAATTTAATTTGAAAAAGAGAGAGAAAAAAAAATAGTCTCGCTGAGTTTCTTTCGCCCGTTCTTCTGAGGTCAGACTTCAGAGGTTTCTTCTTTCCGAACTGGTGGTAGACTCATGACGTTCAGTAAGAAATTGTAACAATTTTTATGCTGAATAAAATATTTTGATTTGATTTGATTTGTTTATTTATTTTATTTGAATATATAGTAGTAAAATCCAATACAAACAGACAACCAAATTCACTTCCGCATATAATATTTATAATGAATAAAAATATTTCGTTCAAATCTTGACCTGCATTCCACATTGCATAACTATAACAGTGGTTGTGCAATTTGCAGTTATCTCGTTCTTCCAACGGTTCCGTTCCATAGACCACGTAGGAATTATGCGCATTTTTATTAGATACTAGCAAACTCGGCCTGCTTCGCTGGGCGAAGTTAGAATTAATTAAACGGTTTTTATAATTTTCTAATAAAATAAAAGTGGTCTATGTTACTCCTTATAACATTAGCTATCTGCGAGTGAAAGTCCCGTCAAAATCGG
Source organism: Boloria selene (assembly GCA_905231865.2). NCBI lineage: Eukaryota > Metazoa > Arthropoda > Insecta > Lepidoptera > Nymphalidae > Boloria > Boloria selene. Next base: position 6,354,643 of record HG993161.1, on the reverse strand, counting down.
TCCAGCCGTTTCAGAGATTAGCCGGAACAAACAGACAGACAGACAAAGAATTAAAAAAAATGATTTTTGGAGGTTAGTAGGTACCGTACACACTTACTAATATACACTACCTACTAATACACCGTACTAATACACACTTTCATATGCATTTAGTGAGAAGTTGTTAATTTGAAATCGCAAACATACACTCCAATTTTATTTAGATGTAATAGATAATGTTATTTCTGATAAAAAAATAATACACAAGGCGAACTTACGAAAGCTACGAAAGACATCTTTCAAATCGAAGTGATTCAAAATAAAATTAACACGAACCAACAAACAAACAAACAAACAAAGTTTTTGTAGCTTTTTATTATAAGTATCTTACGGTTGAAACGAGTTTGCACTGAAACAAAGAAAGTAGGCCAAATTAATTATGTTCTATAGACTATGAGACGAATCGAAGTTTATGCAATTTCTACGAGATATCTTCGTCTCATCAAAAACATTCTTCGAATATTGAATAAAATATCCTACTAATATTATAAACGCAAAATTTTGTATTTATGGATGGATGGATGGATGGATGTTTGTTACTCTTTCACGTTAAAACTACTGAATGGATTTTAATGAAACTTTACAATAATATAGTTTATACATCAGAATAACACATAGGCTACCATTTATAAAGATATTGTGTGAATTGACCAAAATATGACGATAAGTGTCAAGTAAGCAGTAAAAAAATCTACCATCTGCGAGCTATTCTAGCGTGCGCTGCCAAAACCGCTGGAGTTACACATATGTAATGTATGATGGAAATGTTTATCTTAAACAAGCGGCGCCCTAGATTTAGCGCAAGCGAAGCCGCGGATTCCACTAGTAAAACTAACTCACTCACTCTCTCATCACTCAATATCGAAAACCTCCTAACGTATAAAGATGTTTAGTAGGGAGGTAGTTTATAGTTAGTAGACGTCCACTAAGAACGGGTTTCTCGACAGGGCCGGATTAAGGTCTAAGGGCTCTCGCAAGTTTGTATGAAAGTCCTTCATTTTTTGTGCTACAAACTTTAAATTTGGCACGGAGCAGCTAGTAATATTCGACCAAACTAATATTCAGTAATAGTTAGCTCTAGGTCTTTCTTAAAGCTTAATAGCGTTCGTAAACGCAGCACGCCTTTAAAATATACGTGACATACAGACCTACTGTTGTATTATTATTTGTATATTGTAGAATGAAGATTCGTAAGAATTAAATGATTATCACTTATTCTTCTCTAATATATAAAAATCTCGTGTCACAGTGTTTGTTATCGAACTCCTCCGAAACGGCTTGACCGATTTTTATTTTTGTTTTATTTTTTTGTGTAGTATATTTGGTAGGCCTGAGAATAGGCTGTAAGCTATTTTTTATTTAGGTGATAATGATGGCTCTCTCCAAGTTTATTTTTATTTTAAAGTTCTTGAAAGGGTAAACCTTCTACCACCAATCTTTATTTTTAGGGTTCCGTACCTCAAAAGGTAAAAACGGAACCCTTATAGGATCACTTTGTTGTCCGTCTGTCTGTCTGTCTGTCTGTCTGTCTGTCTGTCTGTCTGTCTGTCTGTCTGTCTGTCTGTCAAGACCTTTTTTCTCAGGAACGCGTGGAGGTATCAAGCTGAAATTCATATCAAATACTCAAGTCTATGGTCTCTTGGAGCTGTGAAAAAATCAAACTTCTAAGTCAACGCGATCAAAAGATACTCCCGTTTATGCCGCAAATTTTCGACACTCGCAAGGGAATCAAAACCTACAGGGTACTTCCCGTGAACTCAGAATCTTGAAATTTGGTACGAAGCAACGTCTTATAACACAGATAAATAAAAAATTGCGAAAAGCATAAATTTTTAGTTACATCATATAATAAAAATATTTTTAATAATTTTAAACTTATTACCCCTTTACTCATACACCGTTCCGTACAGGTTTGTACGGAACCCTCGGTGCGCGAGTCTGACTCGCACTTGTCCGAATTTTTTAATAGTGATTAGAAACGCGGGCGGGACCGCGTTTTTTATAGATTTTTTGATATTTCGGCACTTCCTTGGGAGAGACTCTCACGTGACCATGATTGCTGTAAAGCATTCGAAACGTCGGAAACTAAAAATCATAATGAATCCGCGACAAAATCTGAAAAGATAGTTTCATTTTTAATGTCAAATATTCGCGTAAACCTAAAAAAGTATTACATAGGTAGGTTAATTAATATTAGCAACAATTATGCAATTAAAGAATTTTATGATAAATCTGAACAGTATCTTTTAAAGTTCGCTTGTAGCTAGTTTTGTGTAGAAAATATACGTACACGATTATAATTCAAACGGTTAGCATTCGCTGGCTAGGCATGAATAGGGGGAGCATGATTCCAGTCTTTAGTAGACTTGTAGGAACTAAAATACTAACTATTTTTAAACCTTTAATTAATGTCCTACCGCTGTCAAATTTCATCCTTTTTAATGTCCCACTGCTGGGGGTGGGTCTCCCTGCAATATGCATCGGGCCATAGTCCTTCACGCTGGAGACGTGGGGGTTGTACACTCGACAAGTACCTATTTAGAAAAACATAAAAATTTACTAAAAAGTTTCAAAATGTCCAAAAGGAGAAAGAATAGTAATTTTTTTTGCAAAAAGACTAGACTAGTATGCGATGCACCCTTGCTCCGCTTGGGTACGTTCGAACTCTGCAGTTGTTTACAGTTTACAGGTCGTCAGTACGTTTCAACAAATCAAATCAAATCAAAATATTTTATTCAGCATAAAAATTGTTACAATTTCTTACTAAACGTCATGAGTCTACCACCAGTTCGGAAAGAAGAAACCTCTGACCTGAGAAGAACTGGCGAAAGAAACTCAGCAAAATAGCAAACACGTACGATTTTCCAAAGATGTAATATATATTTTCGTAGCAAAAAGTCACCTCATCATATCAAATTGAATCAATTTTAACCGACTAAAACAAAGACGGTTCTTAATCCAGCAAGTAAGTTTTGATTTAGATTTCTTTTTACTTCTACAAACATACAAAAATAAAAATTTACGTCTTTTATTATTATATTATGCATTTTGAAGCTATTATTATTTTTACCAAAAAAGACATACTTTTTGAAGTGAAATTCTTTAGAATCGATGTGATTTCAAATTCGATGAAACGACAAAATAAAAAAAGTCCATAGTACCAGGCGCTCAGAGACGGGGAAGAGTTAGCCTTAGTTAGATCTCGCCCACCGCGAGTCAGTGACATTTCTAACTCTGTCTAACTCGTGGGTGTCACAACCAGTGTCCAGTGGTTTTATCATGATGCGTTCCCAAACAAACAGACAGACAGACAAAGAAATTTAAAAAAATTGTGAAGGCACGTTTGTGTACTAAAGGCTATTATTCGATTAACGATTTTTTAGAAGACAGTACGCCTTGGGAATGATGTGATCGCCGCCAGGCTATTTCAACAATTATACAATTATTGCTAATTCGCAATTTAATTTGAAAAAGAGAGAGAGAAAAAAATAGTCCCGCTGAGTTTCTTTCGCCAGTTCTTCTCAGGTCAGAGGTTTCTTCTTCCCAACTGGTGGTAGACTCATGACGTTCAATAAGAAATTGTAACAAGTTTTATGCTGAATAAAATATTTTGATTTGATTTGATTTGATTTAGACAGACAGACAAAAATCCTAATTCATTAAGATTTTCCAAAAAATATTTAACGCACAGATCTGACTCATAATTTTATTTTATGTATATAGTTTGATGGCCTCTTATAATGAATTTTATATACATATATGAATATATTAGTAAATCACAAACACGCGGCTCGACTCACGCACTTGCCATTTATGCGTGAGATAACAGTTTGAATGCATAATGACTAGCGAGAAGGTTAGACCGGTGCAGGCGTAGTGTATACGATAACTTTTAATTAAGTTATAATATTTTTTTACTTACTTATGTATTATATATACGTAACAAGTATATATGACGACACATTTGGCTCAGTTGGTAGTGGCTGACTAAAACGGCTCGACGAATGTAGCTGAAAATTGTCAAAAATAGATTATAGCTTTTTATCCCAGAAAAATGCGCGCTTCCCGTGGGATAGTTCGATTTTGTTAGCTAACATTAGTGTAGCATTTTGCTAGTGGTAGAATAAAATAATTTTAACTTTTAAAATTCAGTCAGACCTGTTTTTTCATGTGTGTATCGCCCATTAAAAACCAATTTTCACGATTGTTTTATAATGAAATTGCTTAGTCGAGTTAGTAACTCCATAATAATTTTAATCATCTAATTATGGTATGGGTTTTGTAGCAATTTAGTCAAATAGTAATTGTTATCATTACCTAAGTTTTTTAACACTCCTAAGTTTGGTATATGGCATAATGAAGGAAGTAGTTTAGTAATTTCGACAGATTAAAAAATTAAAATTGGTATTAAATATAAATACATATACTCGTACACAGTATATTTTTTTAATAATACGTCTTTATACATATAAAAAAACTTCTGTGCGTGTGTATGTAATTGAACTCCTCTTAAACGACTGGACCGATTTTAATGAAATGTTTTGTGTGTTCGAGTGCATTCGAGAATGATTTAGATTTTAGATTCACAATTCGGTCCACTACAAAATGTATTTTTTGAATTATTTAGTTATTTATACATTTAGACAATAAATGACATAAAATTTAAAAAAAGAATGAGATTAAGATAAAAAAACAATATTAGTCCCGCTGAGTTTCTTTCGCCAGTTCTTGTCAGGTCAGAGGTTTCTTCTTTCCGAACTGGTGGTAGACTCATGACGTTCAGTAAGAAATTGTAACAATTTTTATGCTGAATAAAATATTTTGATTTGATTTGATTGACATAAGTATTCGATTATGAACAAGTCGTTGTTAGACAACGTAGTTTCGCGCATGCATACTGAATCACTTCACCGGGAGCAAAAGACGTATTAGTAATAGTAAACTGTAAAAGTAATAATTTCAATGTGTACAGGACAACGTCTGTACACTAGTAGTTAAATGACAAATTTTGTTGGTTAAGGCTTACAGTTGTTGAGAATTACCTACTTTGGCTTTATTACCTACATCTCAAACCTCAAACACCAATCAAGATTAAATTAATTTTAACCGACTAAAACAAAGACGGTTCTCAATCCAGAAGTAAGTTTTGAATTAGATTTTTTACTTATAAGAAGCTATTATAATTTTTACCAAAAAAATATATTAATTTATGACTTTTCGGAAGAAATATGTTGATGTGTAATGACTTAAAATATATGGGTTGGAATTTAGAAGTCAAATAACATTATTAAGAGCATTCTTTTCAAAAAAAGTCGTAACTCTCTCTAAGAAAAAATCTTCTCCCATATTAAGAAGAAGAAGAGTAAAAAAAAATAGCAAAAATAATACAAATTTACAAAATCATACTCACCCTACAAAATTACTTTACTCATACGTGATGGACCTACTTGCCAGTACATTGAACCCCACACCTGTACACCAAAAGCAACCTTATCACTAAGCCATAGGCTCTTATATTCCTTATAACATGTACCATATAAATAAGAGAATATACGAATAAGTGGTAATGAATCATAATTTGCTAATTTTAAAGTTTAATTTCCTTTGTCATTGAATCGAATGTCCGTTAGACCATCTAAGATTTCATATTGAAATGGAAATTTACACAATACTCATGTGGATAATTAAACTACATATTGGTGATTCTATGATCTACTAGCGACTCGCCCTCGCTTCGCTCGGACTCTTCCCTAGATTAAGCACAGGCAAAGTCGCGGGATCCGCTAGCTATGCATATAAACCTTCCTCTTGAACCACTCTATCTATTAAAAAAAACCGCATCAAAATCCGTTGCGTAGTTTTAAAGATTTAAGCGTACATAGGGATATAGGGACAGAGAAAGCGACTTTGTTTTTAATATACTATGTAGTGATGATACATCTTCTATACATATAAATAAAATTGGAGTGTCTGTTTGTTATTTCAAATTAACAGCTAAATGCATATGAAAGTATATACGATACTAGCAACAAAAAATAAAAAATTTTGTCTGTTTTTATCTTTGATTTATATAATCAAAGGTTTTTATAATCTTCTAATAAAATAACAGTAGCTAGTTAGTAGTAGTAAGTTACTCCTTATAACATTAGCTATCTGCGAGTGAAAGTCCCGTCAAAATCGGTCGAGTCGTTTCAGAGATTTGCCGGAACAAACAGACAAAAGTTTACTGATTAACGATACAGCCGAATCTATAGTAATAAGAACTTTCTTCTGTCTCCCTGTGACCGCATCACGGGAAAACCACTGGACGGATTTTGATAAAATTTGCTATGATCATCATCATCATCATCATCAGCCCTTTTTAACGTCCCACTGCTGGGCACGGGCCTCCCTCAGTACGAGCGGGATCAGGCCATAGTCCACCGCGCTGGCCTAGAGCGAGTTGGCGGACTTCACATGCCTTTCGAAAACTTGTTAGGTTTTCTCAGACATGCAGGTTTCCTCACGATGTTTTCCTTCACCGTAAGACAAGTGGTAATCATGATATAAATGATTCGCACATGAAATTATCAAATGTGCGAGACCCGGATTTGAACCCGCATCACTCAGTTATCCAAGCAACGCGTTACCGCTGGGCTACCACTCTCAACCTACCAACCAAAATTTGCTATGATGATAGCTGGTTATCTGGGTCAACATACCCTACTTTCTTGCACCAGCGGTCGCGGGTTCGAGTCCCGCTGCGGGCATTCATTTGTTAAACTCGGATGTTTGTACTTCAGTCATGGGTGTATATATTTATAATATGTATGTATTTAAACTTATATATGTAGTATGGTGAAGGAAAACATCGTGAGGAAACCTGCATGTCTGAGAAAACCTAACAAATTTTCGAAAGGCATGTGAAGTCCGCCAACTCGCACTAGGCCAGCGCGGTGGACTATGGCTTGATCCCCCTCGTACTGAGGGAGACCCACCCCCAGCAGTCGGACGTTGAAAAGGGCTGACGATGATGATGATGTAGTACATCAACTATCTGGTATCCGTAACACAAGCTTCGTAGCTTACCACGGAACTAGATGGCGTTATGTGTAATAATGTCCCTACAACATATTTACAGTTATGGACAGTGGAGGATTGGCAATAGGGTTCCGTAAGTCGTCGGGTATGGAACCCTAATAGGTACCTACTTAATAAGTTTATTTACGCAGGCACTTAGCGAAGAAGATACATGTCATTTAAAATTCAAGGCCTCGATATCTAGTTTTAAAACCATTTCTTTGAAACAACATCGAAACCAGTTTTATAATAATACTAATTGGCAAATAAACTAGTTGCAAAGGTAAATATTTTAGTATTACTACCCGATGAGAATCGAACCTACTCTAAAAGGTCAAAGGTGCTACCTATACTGTCTGTGATTATTTACCTCTTTATTTAACCTGCAATGTTTGTTTGTTTGTATATATAATAATAAATAATTTGGGACATTAACACACAGCGCCATCTAGTTCCGTGGTAAGCTACGAGGCTTGTGTTACGGATATCATTGCATAGTTTTCCTAACGCACCCAAAATAATGACTTTCATAGGCAAATTGGTACCTTGGGTTACATTACATTGTTTCATTTTAAATAGGGATCTCAAATATTTTTGGATATATGTATAATATAGCCTTAATCACTCCTGAGTCCTGAATAGTGTAGCTTTCTGTTAATGAAAGACTTTTCATGAATGGATCAATATTTCCGAAGATTACCCCCAACAAACAAACAAACAAACGAATAAAGTAGAATCTTTACCTCTTTATAATAAGTATTATAAATATAAATATGTTAGGACTTGGGACATTATTACACACAGCGCCATCTAGTTCCGTGGTAAGCTACGAAGAAAGCTTGTGTTACGGATAGATAACATAGAAAAAAAAACGAGAAGACTAAAGCTAAGTTGTATTAGTACAGATATGTATGTATTTCAACAAAGCCTTGATCTTTATACTTCCTTATAGCATCATAATATTATGAAGTATTGCACGTGTTTACGCGAATATATAATATTTTATAACTAGCGTTTTAATCTTATTATTATTATATATGTTGTTATCTATAGTAATATTATAAAGCTGAAGAGTTTGTTTGTTTGTTTGGTTGAACGCGCTAATCTTAGGAACTACTGATTCGATTTGAAAAATTATTTTTGTCCGAACTGGTGGTAGACTCATGACGTTCAGTGAAAAATTGTAATAATTTCATGCTGAATAAAGTATTTTTAATTTGAATTATAATGTCAATAATACTTTCTTAGGTTTACACGAATATTGGACATTATAAATGAAACTATCTCCCGTAACCATGATTGCTGTAAAGCATTCGAAACGTTGGGAACCAAAAATCATAATAAATCCGCGACAAAATCCGAAAAGATTGTTTTATTTATAATGTCAATGTATCTTTTTATTTACAGAGCGCAACATCTCAGTCGAAGCACGCAGCGCGATTCCTCCGACTTGCGATGGCTTCCATCATGGATATATTGAAAATAAAACCCTTCGTCGAAGTGTCCGTCGGTCAACTACTATGGGGTTATGAAGACCCCTTGCTGAAGTTAGCGAAAGATGTCGTTCCTAAGGAACAGAAGCTACCGTATGAGGAATTTGGGCTGTTCTATGGGGTAAGTGCGGATCTATGGAAGTTATGTTAAATTAAAAGGCAAAAAAGATTTTAAATTGTTGAAATTTATAGAAATATGGGTAAATATGTAGTTTAGGAGTAACTCTGAACGTAAAGTCTGAACTGAATGAAGGGAAATTTCGGGAAATTGAACAGTTTTCTTTTTCATATTATCTAACGTAATATTATACATAATATATAATATTTAGGTTATATTTTTAGGTTTATCTTGGATCACTTCCTCCCCTAAAATCGTTAGGACGAACCCGATTGGAATTAGAGCGAGTCGTGGTTTCGAATAATATGTGACTTATTAAAACCGTGGGTTCACCTAGTTAAAGTAAATTAAATTTCTGATATAAAAGTAGCCTAATTTACTCCTTATAAAATTAGCTATGTACGAGTGAAAATCCATTCAAAATCGATCCAGCCGTTTTAGAGATTACCCGGAACAAACAGACAGACAAACATTTTTTTAAATGATTTTTAGATGTAACTGCCGTATGTACTTTTAGCCTATTAGCCCACCTCCCTTTAGTTAAACGTCAGATTTATATCTATTGGTTAACAAAGCGCGTATATTCTATTAATGTCTGACGCGCTCGAGTATATTTATGTGACTGTTATTTTTTACGTTTTTGAAAATTCTTACACGCTCTTTCCCCCACTATAATGGAAAACTTGACATAAACTTTTTTTCGTTTTAGAACGTAAATTTCATAATCCAATAAGTCCCCATGACGCTTTAGTAACTGCAAATTTAGCGTCCCGAACTCCCCTACTATTTCATATGCATTTAGTGAAAAGTTGTTTGTTTGAAATTAAAAACAGACACTCACAAAACAGAATTTTATTTATACGTACCTTTACAGAAAAATGGGACTTCTCCAGACGTAGTGACGATGTTCACTGGAGCTTCAGACATAACCAAATACGGTATAATCCAACGCTACAACCATCAAGAGAGACTTCCTCATTGGACCACTGAGGAGTGTAACAGCATCGCAGGATCAGACGGATCTATCTTCCCACCGCATATCTCAAGAAACGACACCGTATATGTTTACGATAAGGATTTGTGCAGACTTTTACCCCTTAAGTGAGTACATCCAGGTATTCTTTCTTAGGTTTACGCGAATACTTGACATTATAAATGAAACTATCTTTTCGGATTTTGTCGCGGATTTATTATGATTTTTAGAGAGTGACTCTCCCGTGACCATGATTGCTGTAATTCGAAACGTCGGGAACCAAAAATCATAATAAATCCACGACAAAATCCGAAAAGATAGTTTCATTTATAATACATCCAGGTATTTTGACTCTTGTTACTACTACTACTTGATGTGCTAGCGGTTGCGGATTTGAGCCCCGCTGTGGGTCATTTGTGTGATGAACACGAATGTTTGTACTCCAGTCATGGGTTTTTCTATGTTTATAATATGTGTATGTATTTAACCAACTGTCGCTAGCATGTACGGCCACACATCGAGAGGTCCTGGGTTCGAGTCCCAGGTCGGGCCTTGTTTAGTTATTGAGTCTTTCTGTTTAGTAAGTCTCAGTAACAGCCAGGAGTTGGGAAGTTAGCGGTGAGTCACCACCGTGCCTCAGAGAGCACGTAAAGCCGTCGGTCCTTCGCCTTAGCTCTCACTGGTCGTGTCGAACAGTCGTCCCACCGGAGTATGAGAGTGATAGGAACAGAGAGTGCACTTGTGTCTGCGCACACACGCGCTGCACTATAACATCTCTGATGATTGGCCGTCATGGCCAGAATCGGTCGTAGATTATTATCTGGCAAGCGTTACATATTTTTTTTTGATTCGCGATGATTGAAGCCTTAGTTTTCGCAAGTTTTAGCAAATATGGTCAGTATTTGCTGCAAAGCATTAGAAACGTCGGGTACAAAAAATCTAAATAAACGTGCGTCAAAAAAAATACTTAGAATTTGTGATATTTAAGATAAAATCTGTGTAATTTCTGAGAAGAACTTATATTAGATTTAGAATTATAAGTGTAGTATAAACAAATAATGTGTCTTAATTTTATTATTTGTTTAAAGCATATTAAGCTTTTTTGTTTATACATAATATAAACAGGACCGGTCCCGAGACATAACCTTGAAGCACTCCGATTAATAATGTTGATAAAATTCATATTCTTGTAAAAATATATGACGTCGGTACATTATTGTTTTTCCTCATTTTTTTTGTATTTTTTTTTATAATTTAATTAGTTTTCATTGAATTCTATAAATTTTCCTTAATATTTTAATTAATATTAAAGGTTGCCAGCCTTAAACATCCAAAGTGTAATAAATAATGTGTATGTATTTAAAGTTATATATGTGTAGTGTCTCCACTATCTGGTATTCGTAACTCAAGCCTCGTAGCTTACCACGGAACTAGATGGCACTGTGTTTAATAATATCCCAACTATCCCAACTTATTAATTGGGCAAGTTAGGTATGGTCTATCTCTATTATAAATAGCCATTGTGCACATGTAAATGAATTCATACATAACTTGCTATGTAAAATATGCTCTGTTATTATCTATTAGTATAGATACTAATATTATAAAGGTGAAGAGTTTGTTTGTTTGTTTGAACGCGCTAATCTCAGTAGCTACTGGTTCGATTTGAAAAATTATTTTTGTGTTGGATAGTCCGTTTATCGAGGAAGGCATTTATTACATCACGCTACGACCAATAGGAGCGGAGCATCAATGAAAAATGTTGCAAAAACGGGAAGTATAGGCGTTAGTTCTGCGAGGTATCATACCGCGCGACTCAGAAAAATCTAAATAAAGTAAATTGGTTTCCGGTATTTAGAACGCGTGCGAAGCCGCGGGAAATGCTAGTTTCATTTCAAATAAAGATTTTTTTATTAATATTATACGTGAGAAAAGTAGTAAATAATAAAATTCGTATGTTTCCTGTTGATTCTTATCAATATAATAATAATTAATTAATTAATTTATATGCTATAAGTTACCTTGACGTATGCGAAGTTGGAAACATCTTTGCGACTTTATGAGTCCTATCATTTTTGTACCTACTATTCGTTTTTTACTCGACTGCGGCGAAGCTCAACGGAAAGTTGGCTTAGCTATTTAAGTAGCTACTTGCTGTGCCATCGGTCCCAGGTTCTAGTCCAGCTGAGTGCACAGTGTGTAGGTATTTAAAGTTATTCTAGTATATGGATTATGGGTAGTGTATCAACTATCTGGTATCCGTAACACAACCCTCGTAGCTTACCACGGAACTAGAGGGCGCTGTTGTAATAATGTCCCAACATATTTCTTTACCCGTACATATGTTTGTATGTCCCATTCTATGTTTCTTCATAATTACTAAACAGCTTCATTAATTTTGATGGTTCAAATCGTTTTAATATCACGAATGTCATTATATAGATATCATCAAAATTCAAATTGGCGGAACTGCGGGTTAATTTGTCTTGAAATAATTGTTTCAACCGAATCAATCAAGTGGGGTATAAAAATAACAGGTTTTAAGAACCGATTACAAGAATAAATTATATAAACAAGTTATACATTTAAAAGTAATTTAGGTTAAGAAATACATTACACAATTACATATATAAAAATCATATTAAATACTAGCGAGTAACTCTCGCCAGCGAAGCGACGGGTTTCGCTAGTTAAAATAAAATAAAATTTCTACCTCCTCCTTTTTTGACGTCGGTTAAAAAGTAGCCTAAGTTACGCATTACACCATTAGCTATCTGCGAGTGCAAGTCCCGTCGAAATCGATCCACCCGTTTCAGAGATTAGCCGTAACAAACAGACAGACAAAAATTTTAAAAATTTGATTTTTGTTGCTAGTTTCGTATATAATACGAGTTTCATATGAATTTAGTGAGAAGCTATTAATTTGAAATTAAAAACAGACACTTCAATTTTATTTATATGTATAGATATGTGTCTGTTGTTTTATCATTTTTGAAGTGAAACTTCTTTAGAATCGTTGTAATTTCAAACTCGATGAAACGAAAATATAAGTCCATAGTACCAGGCGCTCAGAGACGGGGAAGAGTTAGCCTTAGTTAGATCTCGCCCACCGCGAGTCAGTGACATTTCTAACTGACTAACTCGTGGGTGTGACTTTCGCGCCATCTCCCTCTCTCAACGAGCTTAGACGGGGTTATTTAGTAGGTATAAATATAAACGAGATTTAAAAATTAGTTTGCCAAAGAAGTTTTACTTCTGACATGTGTACTTTGTACACACGCACTTTTTTTTGTCTGTCTGTCTGTCTGTGACTGCATCAGGAGAAAACCATTGGAGAGATTTTGATGACATTTATAGGTTACATTTTACTACGGGAAAATATTTCATCTCTTAAGAAATGTACACTAACTAAGTCAGTCTATATATAACTAGGCAAAGACGAAATAGTTTAGCTCCTTTATTTGTTTTTGCTTAGTTGTCATTTGACGATGGCTTACTGATGCCATTAATTTTTATTGGTTGGTCGCCGATTATGGTTGAATGTCTAACACAAAACGTACACTAAGTCTTATAAAACCTGCAAAGTTGTGTGTAAGTGCAATACAATGTTCTTTGAACCCTATAAGTAATAAAAAATATAACCGGTCTTGTCGCTTGTTACAAACGTTGCAAATTGCAATCATTAGGTATTAATAGAAATAATGTGTAACTTGTAGCTCTTTGTTTTTATGACGACACGTTTAACTTTGTTGGTAGTGAATTGCTTTGCCAGCGGTGCGGGTTCAAGTCCCGCTGGGGGCATTAATTTGTTTATCACGATTTGTCTCGAGTCAAGGGTGTTCATATTTATAATATGTATGTATTTAAAGTTATTTATATGTAGTGTAGCAACTATCTGGTATCCGTAACACAAGTTTCGTAGCTTACCACGGAAGTAGATGCCGCTGTGTGTAATAATATATATTTTTATAACGCTATTATTATTATTATTATAACGCGGGTGACTATTATAATTTATGATATATTAAGCGCGAGCGAATACTAAAACAATCCTTGAGAACCACTATCCTTTGGTAAAAATTGCAGTAGTTATTGAGTTCATCGCGAACTAACAGACAGATGCCGCGGAGGACTGAGGTTTATTTTATAATATGTTGTAATAGTGATACACATTTAATTTTTTTTTCAGATACCTTAAAGACGTAGAATCAGCTGCTGGTATCCAAGGCTTCAGGTTCACTCCCCCTGAGGACGTCTTCTCCAGTGGCGAGCACAACAAGTGCTACTGTCCCGCGGGACCCCCCTGCGCGCCAAATGGGCTGTTCAATGTTTCCCTTTGCCAATATGGTGAGTGTATAAAAAAAATGTTGGTCCTTCGATCCTGATTTTTGTTTTTTTTTTCAACGAGAAATAAATGTGCAGACTTACATAAATGTGTATAAATATATGGATTTCTAAGGGCATTTTATTTATTTTTAATTTATTATATATCACAGATTCGCCAATCATGCTATCGTTCCCGCACTTCTACTTGGCTGACGAGGAACTGCGTACGGCGGTGGAGGGAGTGTCACCTCCAGACCCTGAAGCACATCGGCTGTTCATCGATATCCAACCTGTAAGTTGTAACTATTATATCATATATCGTATAGCGGGAGTTAACGCGTGTATTAGTTAAAGGGAGATACCTTATTCCCGACGTTTCGGCCGGGTTGCACCAGCCGTGGTCACAGGGGCTATACAGTACATACAAATTGTTTAGCAGTTATTGTATTTTCCAAATTGTTGTTCATTTTGAGTAATAAAATGCACTTAAAGTTAATTATTTTCGTATTTTTAGAAAATTAATATGGATTAATTAAAAATATGTATACATAAAGATAAAATACACAAAATTCTATTTCGAGTGCATTCATAATATATACTTAGATACTATTATAATAATAATAAACTAGCGCCTCAAGTGTTCTCAAAAAGAAGCTCCCAATACATAATAGTGCGTTTCTTCAAATCTATTATATTCATTGTTATACGGCTGAAAAAATTTAAAACGCAAATTTTTTAAAAAAAGTACTTTATGTGGTGTGCTTGAGTTCGATTGTAAACTTTTTGATTTTTGAATTTAGTTTTTTGGTTTTAACTTTTACCAAACTTGGTTTCACCTAACGACATCTTAAGTCGACGTCACTTTTTGAAGAAATATTTGATAAGCATATATTTTTATATATTAACTAGCGATTTAACCTCGCTTCGCTCGGGTTAGTCCCTATATTTAGCGCGAACGAAGCCGCGGGTTCTGCTAGTTAATAAAAATTTATAATATAAAGAAGCCCAAGTTGGCTGCGAGTGAAAGTACCGTGAAATTGGACCAGCCGTTTTACAGATTAGCTGGAACAAATAGACAGACAGACAGACAAAAAATAATGTTCCAACATATTGATTTATATATATAAATTACTCACAGATAAACAATTATAATAGTAGATTCATGAAAAAAATTTTTTTTTCAGGAAATGGGCACAGCGATGCGGGCTCGAGCCAGGATTCAAATCAACTTGGCTGTGTCCCAAGTTATTGACATCAAGCAAGTGGCGAACTTCCCAGACATCGTCTTCCCCATACTGTGGTTTGAGGAGGTAAGTCGTTAGCCCACCGCTGGGAATGGATGCCCACTATGTTTAACAAAAGTAGTGCAGAAGCTCTATTTAATACACGTTTGGCTCAGATTGTAGTGACTCTACGTCTTGCTGTTCTAGCGAAAGCGGGTTTGAGTCAAACTAATTTATTTAGACTCGTTGTGATTTTAAACTCAATGAAACGAGATAATAATTCCATAGTACCAGGCACTCAGAGACGGGGAAGAGTTGGCCTTAGTTAGATCGCCCACCGCGAGTCAGTGACATTTCTAACTCTGTCTAACTCGAAGGTGTGACCTTCGCGCCATCTCTCTCTCAACGAGCTTAGACGGGGTTATTTAGTATAAATATAAACGAGATTTAATTATTTTTTAACAAAAATGAAAACCGACTTCAAAACGCTACAAATCGAAACTAAAAAGAAAAAAAAATAATTTTAATTACTTAGTTATTGTTGGAGTCGGTGCCAGCCAAGGAGATTGTATTAGGATTATTTTGCTTTGGCTGGCACCGACTCCAACAATAACTAAGTAATTAAAATTATTTTTTTTCTTTTTAGTTTCGATTTGTAGCGTTTTGAAGTCGGTTTTCATTTTTGTTAAAAAATAATTTATTTTAAATTTTTTTGTGGAAATTATTATGTTTAAATAAAATATTGGAAGGCTAACTAAACTACTGCTCCAATAAGTCAGCGAAGTTTTGAAATGAACGACAATAGTCAATCGAGATTTGTCCACGTCTATTTTTCCACGTAACTCGTAGACGTTAATAAGATTTACCTTCTATTATCAATCCACCTAATATCCTGAAGGAGTACGACTATCAGTTCATAAGTACGTATAATATTAAAAGAATTTTCTTTCAACTCCTAACCGTTGAGGATATATACCTTACATCATCACAAATTCTTGAACAGCTTTAGAAAATATATGAAAAAGGTAATCAGTGCCGATAAAATTTAAGGGTTGCCCTCGATTTCTCTAGGATCCCATCATCAGATGCTGACTTGGTGACAATGAGAACATCTTAAATGTATACCCTACCGAACAAAAAAGAATTTTTTAAAATCGGCCCACAATTCACGGAGAAATCGGTGAAAACACATAAAAAACAACTGTTGAGGAATTTTACCTTCCATCATCAGCTCATCCACATGAGATGATGATTTTCATACGTAAAAGCTTTATCGGGTTTAGAAAATATATCAAAAACATAAGGTGCCTGTAAATTTTGAGAGTTGCCTTCGATTTCCCTGGGATCCCATCATCAGATCCTGACTTGGTGACAATGGGACCACCTCGGAACTATACCCTACCAATCAAAAGAAAAATTTTTGAAATCGGCCCACAGACGGCGGAGCAATCGGTGAACATACATAAAAAAAAAAAAAAAAAATACATACAACGGAACATATAACCTCCTCCTTTTTTGAATTTTTTTTGAAGTCGGTTAAAAATTAGTTTGCCAAAGAAGTTTTACTTCTGACATGTGTACTTTGTACACACGCACTTTTGTTTTTATCACTATAACACATAATTAACTTATCTCCAGGGTATAGATGAGTTGCCAGATGTGATCACGTCGATGCTGCGTCTGGCGACGAAGGTGCCTCCGATCGCGCGCGCCGGCCTGGGCTGGGGGCTGTCCGCGCTCGGGATACTGCTCATACTGCTCGCTGTTACTTGTCTCATTAGGTAACGTTGATTTTATTGATTTATTTATTCATTCATATTTCATTCATTCAATCATTCATATTTCATTCATTCACTCATTCATTCAATCATTCATATTTCATTCATTCAATCATTCATATTTCATTCATTCATATTTCATTCATTCACTCATTCATTCATTTATTTATTTATTATTTAACAAATACAAAATAATCATTATACAGTTCTAAGACGCTCGTACTAAGTAATACTTGTATTACGAGCGTCTTAAAGAAATCTGAATGGCACATGTTTTTCTATATAAAATGTGGGTGGGGTTAGAAAGGTGAAAAATATTTTACGACCTACTCCGATACTTACCAAACATACAAAAAAATCATCAAAACCGGTCAAGCAGTTACGAAGGAGTATACCACAAACACCGTGACACGAGATATTTATATCACTACATATTAAAACAAGTCCTTCCATACAACAAAGTCCTTCGCCGCGTCTGTCTGTCTGTTCACGATAAACTTAAACACTACTGCACCGATTTTGATGCTGTTTTCATCATTGGATAGAGTGATTGAGAGATAAATTCCAGTGGTTAAATAATTAAAACAGATTATTTTATTAATGATATCAAATCTGTTCCAGGTCTTCACACCGCCAAAGCACTCTCAGGCTCGAGGGACACGCGGTCGCAAAACCGCCGCCCGCCAAAACACCCAGCAAGGAAAATGGCTATGAACTCAACAACAGGAGATAACGTGTAAAAACACTCTAAATTACGCACAATTTACCGTTATATATCGTACTTTACTGTAATAAACCGTAACCGTTTTAAAACTTCACATATATTTCCAAAAAACTACCATTTTTTACCAAAATCTACTATTTGTACATTGATTTTAAATATTTGGGGAAATCATGTTTCATGTATAAAAATTAGCCAAGCGGTTACAAATATATTATTGATTAGTTTTAAAAAAATATATATCAAATTAATATTATTATACTATGTTTGTAACATCAATAGATTTTGACTTATAACATGACTTTACTATTGACATTAATTATGGCGGGAAAAATGACATTGACATAAGATTTTTTAGCATTTTTACTCGTGTAAGAAACCACCTTTACAGCCGCAGTGCCGTTATACTTTCATTCGGTCGATACGACTATTTACATATCATTATGAAAACTAGTAAAATTTAAATTTCTTATGTAATATTTTTGTTTAGTGCAGCTATTATACAAAATAAAATTAAAATTAATATATTTTGCAAGAGCTAATCGATTTTAACGTTCGCTATCGCCCGATAAAAATGTATAACGCACATTAGCTCTTAACATTACGATAAAATTAGTTCATTTTTTTTTTTTTTAGTTTAAGATATTTTCCAACGAATGTGATAATTCAAATTTAAGATTCGATCATTTTTTTAGTTATAAAATTAACATTCGGAAAATTGTTAATGAAACGACTGTTTTTTTGCAATGTGTAAATATTTTTAACCTTCAATCGGGCTTCGGGTTGCCATTATAAAAATCTTCTCAGTTTTAAGGCAGATATTAACATAGGCATTAAGAAGGGACTGCTTAAGCAATAAATACTGAAATAATCACTCCACTATTACTTCAGATATTAACTCAAGAAAACGAGTCCCATTTTGATGTGATTTGTAAAATAATATAAAAATATTTACCGATAGACTAGTCTGTATCCGTCCTTAGGTTTAGGTGAACTTTACTTTTTTTACCAATTCGCGTTTTTTCTTAGTCTTAAATCTATCGAGGTATGGTTTTTAGTTTAATTAGTCATATTTAATTTGTATCTACTCATTTTCTGTTACCTGTTACTACATCACATGGAGATGAAATTAATTATATTTGTTTATAGATTTAATTTACTAAACAGTTTTTGATGACTTTTATTATTTGAAAATTTTGACATTTAATATTATATAATGTTTCTAGAATCACAGAATTAATATATACAGAATGTTTCGTTATGAACGTGGTGATTGCGTGTTTTTAAACACGCTAAAGTTTCTATGACGCATTGATAATATTGTGGAATAGTCTGAAATAAATATGTTTGGAATGCTACATAAAATAACTGCACTCTTAGCGTTCTTGAATAAAATTGGTATTTTCTAAAATGTACACGCATACTCTATATATTTTGCTATTATAATGGATTTTATTAGACATTTACCTATAATTTTAGACTGCTCTACAATATTTTTAAAATTAAGTTAGGCCAAAATTCATTCGATCTTTCATGGTTTGACTTATTTTTTATAAAAAAAATATTATATGGTGTTTGAAATATGTAATAAATATTTTGAAAATTTAAATTTTTAGGTGCTTTTTGTTGAATGTATTCTGAAAGTTCGATAAATGTTTCTTGTGCTATTTTAATTTACTCGATATGGCAACACTGTCTGTTTTTATTTTTATACATTTTAGACGTAATTGTGTGTAAAATATTAGAAAATATACAAATTAACAATTTTGTTTATATATTTTCTAAAGTCTAGTGTTGCTATCATCTATAATTTGCTCAAAATCGAACTAGATATTTAAAACAAGTTCTTGTGGATATTAAAAGCGCAATGTAAATAAATGAATAAAGGTGTAAGTTATAATAAAAACAGATTTTTATTAATTATAGTTTGTTCCCTTTCATGACTTATGCATTCTTTTTAAATTAATTTAATGTCTTTCTGGGCTCCAATCTAGGTCTTTTCTGAATTTTCAGATGCGAATCATTTATAACATGATAACCACTTATTTTTCAGTGAGGGAAAACATCATGAAAAACCTACATGTCTAAGAATAATTTAATTACTATAATTACAAAATTTTTAATCAACAAGGCTTGCAACTGTCAAAAAATTATTTTCTCAGGTGAAAAATATTTTTGTCTAATATTTATGTCAACTGCTGAGTTGGTGTAATGACTAGCATTGAATGTCCTGGATTCGAGTAAATAATGAGTCTTCTGATAAGTTAGCCCCAATAATAGTTGCGTCGGTCCTGCGCCTTCACTCTCAGTCTTACAGTTACAGGAATAGAGAGTGCACTTGTGAACTAAAAATCTAATTTATTATGTACTATAATCCCTTGCCACATACGATATTTTAAATATCAAAATAAAACAACCATTTTTTATTTACAGATTTATTTAATTACCACATTAATATAACAAATAGAAAATTAGCAGCCTTATTTCTAGACAAACTTTTCCAAACTAAGCTAGAGAAAAAATAAACTAACTATATTAACTCCACTATTAGTAAGAAAAATAATAATATTATGAGCAAAAAAGTAGGGCATAGCTTTTGTCTCAGAAATTTTTATTAAATTAATAATATATACATTTAAATTAAAACTTGAAGTTTGTTAATGGCAAGTCCTCTATTGGAAAGTATTAGGACTAAATTGTGCAAAATATACACTATATAATCTGTGGGTTTTCAATATTCTTTCTAAGAGTATACATCGCTATTTTCTACCTATTATAGGCCCTATTATCTCAGGGACTCTAGACTGCAGCCCTAAAAGCATTTATATAGATCCGCCAGTGCATATTTTGTACGTACACATTTATAAAATTAAAAGATCTCGTCATTTGGTGGATCAACAATATAATCTATTTAAAAAAAATCTTTTATAATCTGTCATTCTGTGAAGCAATTAAATAACAAGGCAAATTTGCAGTTAGTAATTTCAATTTATCAATTATCTCGTAAAGTTTTGTTTCAGATATTTACTTTACATCAACATAAATATACGATATTAAAACATAAGATTAAACTTTTACTCGTTAAAGAAAGTATTTTAATTAGGATAAAAATATAAAACTATATATAGAAGTAAAAATTATGCTAATTATTATTATTTAGTTGATTTTTTCAAGTATATACATACATTGTATTCAGTTTTAGTAAAGAAATATCTAAATATAACAAAAAAAATTGAAATAATTATTAAAATATCTATAAATGAAAAAGATAATACTTTAAAATGCACTTGTAATAATTATGACGTCACACGACATGAACGACAGTCAATTTTTTTCTCAGTATAGATTCAAATATTTATTCACTTTATCAGTTTCAATTCAATCAGATATTAAGTTTTATTAGTAAATTTCATCCGTTCAAATTATGACGAAATTAATTTCCGATCGCTCAAATATTTAATTTTTAGGGTAATTCCCGGAGTAAGATTTTATTCAACCCTATAGGGCACAACAATGTATTTTATCGATGATAATATATATTTTGGGCACTTAATGCACGTTTAGGGTATACAAGGAACGTGCCCTAAAAATGACATGGCCTAAAATATGGCAGTTTCATTCTTATTTATATGCTTAATACAATCAAATGGATATGGTACGCCATAAGTAGAATTTAAATTGAATAAATATATTCTAAGAATCCAAATGGTTAAGTTTTACATACATTTATTTTAATATCGTTATATAAATTATCAAACTTTTTACTTCTTTTCTCCAAGAATTGCTGTAATTGATTATTTTGGAGCTAATTTAGTTTTTATGTATTATAATTAAATTAAGTTCGCCATTTCAGTCGACAAACGGTTATTATAAAATAACCGGTATTATATCGTTAGCATTCAATGCATTTTTGTTCGGTTTTCTAACACACAAGTGATTCTGCGACGCCCTAATAAGAGTATATAATCGCCCTATAAGAATACTTTATTAACTTCGTTGGTTTCATTGATAAAGATAAATATTAAACATTGCTCTATACAACTTAATAAAAATCATATATTTAGTAGGAAATAAAAAAAAAGATAGGGATCGATCCTAAGAAGTATTGTTGGATTTTACAGCGCTATCTAGTTTCGTGTTAAGTTACGGCTTGTGTTACGGATACCAGATAGTTGATATACTACATATATAACTTTAAATACATACATATAATATAAATATTAACACCCATGACTGGAGTACAAACATTCGAGCTCAGCAAATGTATGCCCCCAGCGGGACCTGAACCCACGACCGCTAGCGCAACAAGTACAAGGACGTGTCGTCGATATTAATGTTTATTATTTAAACAACACACTTCTTAATTAAAGTTAGTGCTGATTCAACCCGTTATGTACATAAAAATGGAAAGTAAAATATAAAAAAAATCTTATCAATATATGTTAAACTAAAACTTAATTCCATACCATTTCTTTTATATAAAAAACTAATACTAAGTGCCCGGATATGTCTATAAATTAACAAAATTATTGTTATATGCACAAGTTGATAAAAGATATTTGTAAACTCATTAAAAAACTGAGCAGGTAATAAATTGTTGATAAAAAGGACATTAAATAGAAATCGAACCCCAAATGGACTAGACAACTTTACATTTATTACATCATGTGGCTTTATAGCAGAAAAAGTATCTCAGATGCCCTAAAATGTGCCCTAAAGAGATTCACCAATGAATAATATTTTATTTGATAAAAGAAAACCAAAGATTTATTACTTATTATTAATTTTGAATAAACTTATATTTGATTACTTATATTATAATAATTGAAAATAAACTAGGAAATTTTATTTATTTATAAATCATACAAATCTTTAATACAAACCTTGAAAGGAACATGGTCTTTTCAAATGCAACATTAATTTTATTTAATTTTGGCCATTATAGTTAAGTTTGCAAAATTCGAAATTTATCAAATTAAAAAAAAAAACAATTTATAAATCAGACAGGTTCTAAGATTCTTATGTGACGGACGAACAAAAAATGGTGAATAACAAAATTTTTTGATACATTGTTTTAGGAATTCACAATAAAATATCGAATTTTGCATTTCCTAAATACAATAAAAAAGATTTTTAATGGAGTGTAGACGTTAAGTAGAACTGGTCATGTATGATAAAATGTTCGTACAAAGAGTTATCATAGTGATGGCTATCGGCGTCCCATTAAGACTGGGGGAGGTTCCATGGGGTTTATTAGCTAGTACTGGTTTTTCTAGCCTATAAGGTCTGAGAACATGTATTCAGGGGGGAATTCATCCATTTTAACGTCCCACTGCTGGGGATGGGCCTCCCTTCAATAGGAGGGGGATCAGGCCATATTCCACCGCGCTGGCCTCGTGCGGACGAACTTCACATGTCTTTCGAAAACTTGCTAGGTTCTCTGACATGCAGATTTCCTCACGATGTATTCCTTCACCGAGTTTTTCCTTCCAAGTGGTAATCATGATAGAAATGATTAGCACATGAAAATATCAGAGGTGCGAGACCCGGATTTGAACCCGCATCACTCAGTTATCCAAACGAGCGTGTTACCACTGGGCTACCACTGTCTTCAATGAATGCATTTCTCTACATTAAACAGTAGTTAAATAAAAAAAGTTGTACTACATATCAAAACTACTTCATTCCATCTACAAGTACAATGGATTAATTCATTCAATACTTTAAAGTATTATTGTACTTGGTTATTAAAACTGATATTAACTTCTAAAAGTCATCCCCCATATATGACAGTCCTCCTTATCATCTAATCCTCAAATAAGATAATAAAGTATTAAAAAAACTAAAAAAAACATGATTTGAAGGAAAGATTGTTATTTTAACATTCACAATACTTTAATTACATTTTAAATAAACCTTCATTTCTCTTTATAATTTATATCGTTTTAAAAATGATACATACTTGCAATAAAATCAAAATTAATGAAGCTTATTTTTAATTCCTGTTTTCAAATTAATGTTGCTATTGTTTTTGGCAAGTAAATAAAAAAAATAATAGGGTATTTTCATAACATACCCTTCTAGGGCTCTCAAGGAACATTTCCTTAAAAATCCTGGCAAGCCCTAAAAATATTCCAACAATATAACAAAGATGGATTTCATGTAACGAAATTCCTTAGCAAATTCAAAAAGAAACATAAAACTAAACAAAAAACTCCATTTAAATTTAATTGAAAAAAAAAATACATTTATAAAAAAAATTCCTTCATTATGCATAAAATATAAACACATAATGTTTTCCAAAAAGAAAAGAGTTTTTTCTTTTCTAAAATAGTTACATACCGACATAGCTGGGCATCGTTAAACGAATAATTAACTCGTTAATCGCTAATCCGTTACTTTAAAAAGTCAACTTCGTTAAACGTTAAAGCGTTACATTTCGGAAGATTTAACGCAAGTTAACGTTAATCGTTAATCCGTTAAAACGTGATTAAATTTACATATTTTACATCTGCATTGCGCTAATAACCCATCTACTTATAAAATCTATTGGTTTGGGTTTTGGAACTTAAAAGCTTCTCAGCATTTCGAGGAGTTGCCTCCGTTTGGATCGACGCCCTCCCCGCCCCGAACAGGGCCCAATTGCGCATATCGTACGGTCTCTTTTATGGTGACTATGGTATATAGTGGGTACTGGATTAACGATTAACGGACTTGAGAAAATGTAACGGAAGTAAACGATTCCGTTAACATTTTTTTAAGTTAACTTAAAAGTTAATCGTTAATCGAAATGTTAACTTCGTTAATTAACGATTAACGGATTAACGAGTTAATGCCCAGCTATGCATACCGATTACTGACGACCCAAAGAAATTAATTCTTACATTTCTTGCTCACACTATCTTCAGATTTATCTTCAGATATTCTTTTCGTTGGAACATTGGATATACTCTTAATTCTAGATTTCGACAGTATTATAGGTATTGTCACACTTTTATTCATAGTTAATTTTATAGGTTTCCTTAATATTATGGGTTGCATTTTAGTTTTAATCGGTTTCACTATTTCTATCGTTTTGGGTTCAGTAACTTTAGACGATGATGCTTTCGACTCATTCACATTTTCTTTCTTCACTTTCTTAATATTAGGCACTTCACTTTTTTTTTCTTCTTTAACAGTCCGTATTTTGTCTAATTTTACGTCGCCATTTTTAGATTTAAGTAGAACATAATCAGCAAACGATTCTTGTAAGTCAAAATCTATTTGATTTGCTGCAATGAACTCGTTAGCGATAACCATAGACAAGTCTTTTATACAGTACTCTGATAATAGAGAATTGACCGTATTTCCGGCTAAGTTCTCTATGGCCGGATGTGCGCCATTTTGAATTAACACTTTGACAGTTTCTACGAAGTCTGGCGCCACTTTGGTTCTGTTAATCGAATCTGTGGAACAGGGAACAATAAATTAACATATTATATGCCAATTACGCAAATGTATCGTCGTTATTTTATGCGTGTAATAAATAAATATGTTGGGTCATAATTACACACAACGCCATCTAGTTCCGTGGTAAGCTACGAAGCTTGTGTTACGGATACCGGATAGTTGATATACTACACATGTATGATATAAGTTTAAATACATACATATTATAAATATAAACACCCATGACTAGAGTGCAAACATAGTTTTAAGAAATGAATGCCCCTAGCGGGACACGAACCCGCGACCGCGCAATATGAATGAAATAAATCTGAGTTTCTTCTCAGGTCGCCAGTTCTTTCAGGTCAGAGGTTTCTTCTTTCCGAACTGATGGTAGACTCATGACGTTTAGTGAAAAATTGTAATAATTTTATGCTTTTATAAAATACTAGCAAGCCCGGCTCGCTTCGCTGGGCGTAAGTTAAAATAAATTAAACGGTTTTTATCATATTTTAATAAAATAAAAATACTACTCTTACTACATTTTGGTCACGCGCCATCTATAATCTAGAAATAGAATTACGGCGCCATCTACCGGATATCTGTGCAAATTAGATGTCAAACTGACTAATAAATACACACTAAAGTCGTATAATAAACATTTAATTTGAAATAAAATAATATTGTAAATAATAAATTAAGTAGTAAGCTATCCTATCTTTCAAGTTGGATCAAACTGCACAAAGTGTGCAAATTTGATTAAAATCGGTTAAGTAGTTTAGGAGTCCATCGCGAACAAACAACGTGACACGTAATTTATATATTAGATTTTGAATCAAATATTTTGAATTGAATTAAAATCCCCACTTACCCCTACATTGAATACACGCAGAAGTAACCGCTAGGTACAACGCCGTATCCCCACTTGTGGGCATCGTGAGGTTCACCGTTTTGGGTCCAGCCTTTACTAAAAGCCTTGTATTTTCATATTTCCCTTGCTTACTTGCAATCATTAAAGGAGTGTATCCTGAGAAAAACAAGTTTATTCAAGTACGACTCACATTGCTTCTCAGAAAAAATAATGTTACTATTTTTCAATATAAAAAAAAAGATAGAAACCCCACAATTTTTATTTTTTCCAACTGCGACGACACTCAAAGGAGAATTATGTGTTTGACCTGTATATATACACTAGCTTTTCCCGCGGCTCGACTCACGTTCTAAAGACTGAAAATCAAAAAAAACTTTTCTCCCATTTTTGCAAAATTTTTCATTGATGCTCCGCTACTATTGGTCGAGCGTGATATAATATAGCATATAGCCTTCCTCGATACACGGACTATCCAACACAAAAAGAATTTTTCAATTGGAACCAGTTGTTCCTGAGATTAGCGCGTGCAACCAAACAAACAAATAAACTCTACAGCTTTATAATATTAGTATAGATATGTAATTTTTTTTAGCAAAATCCGTCTGTACATATACTTCTTTGGCCTTAAATATACAAACCTTGAGTATCATATGAGCTCAATACAGCATGAAGTAATTGACTTGCAAGTTCTTCATCAGACTTCTTCTCCATTTCCAATGTATAAGAATCATCCTCCTTGAGAATTCGTCTGGAAAGTAGAAACATTTTTTTTTTGTTATTTTTAGTATATACCAGGCTTATGTTAAAATAAATTCAACGGTTTTTATAATTTTCTCGTAAAAAAGTGGCTTAAGTTATAACATTAGTTTTCTACAAGTGAAAGTCCCGTCAAAGTCGGTCCAGCCGTTTCAGAGATTAGCCGGAACAAACAGACAGACAAAAATTTTAAAAATTAATTTTTGATGCAAGTACCGTATTTGCTTTCATTTGCATTTAGTGAAAAGCTGTTAATTTGAAATTAAAAACAGACACTTCAATTTTATTGTATAGATATTTAAGATTTTAAACCATTGTACATATTAGCCACTAGACCAATGGTCAGTCATAGATTCGAAGATTTTGGGTTCGAATCCCGAATCAGGCCTAGTTCAGTTTAGTATTTCAAGAAATTCACCGCAACACTCCAGAGTTGAGAACCTTCAACTTCACTTCTAACCTTCACTTAAAACAAAAATAGAAAAACAAAGAATTGTATCGCCAACTTTAACAGTGAAAGTGACAGAGAATACAAATTGTTTTTCTCTCTCGCTTACACCCTACTATATAATATCTTCTACAATTGGTTAGTCTCAGTGATAATAGCCACTACAAACAAAATCATCATCATCATCATCATCAGCCCTTTTTAACGTCCCACTGCTGGGCACGGGCCTCCTTCAGTGCGAAGGGGATCAGGCCATGGTCCACCGCGCTGGCCTAGTGCGTGTTGGCGGACTTCACATGTCGCACGAAAACTTGCTAGGTTCTCTCAGACATGCAGGTTTCCTCACGATGTTTTCCTTCACCGTAAGACAAGTGGTAATCATGATAGAAAAAATTCGCACATGATAATCTCAGAGGTGCGAGACCCGGATTCGAACCCGCATCACTCGGTTATCCAAGTGAGCGCGTTACCGCTGGGCTACCACTGTCTACAACCAAAATATTAGTCATCAAAACTTACCTAGCATTTTTAGTACAATACTCGATCAATGCCTGGAGATTTCCCGATGAAAATTCTGCGGCAAAATGGAAGCAGCTCCTTGCCTTCTCGTCTACCACCATGGGATCAGCACCATGTTCTAGTAAGATCGATATACCATCAGATCCTAGGTTCGTTTGAATTCCCATTTGAAGAGCAGTCTAAAAATTATAGAAAAAACTAACTATAAAGATAAACTAGTTATTATTGTTAGGTTTAATTGTTATATTTTTTTTTATGATTGTGTCTTTGCGGCAACTATAAATAAAATGATGAAATCCAGTTTTTTGTATTTTTAAAATAGAAAATAAAATAGAAAAAAAAACTATAAAAATATATAATGTACGCTAGTATTTCTTCTATTGAATAGATTTTGTTTCATTACTGTAGCTGTAATGGTTTTTGAAAAAAAAACAATTTTAAAAATACTCGTTCTAGCGTCTATTTGGTCATATATCTCCTGAACCCAGCGACGTGAGAAGCTGAAATTTTGTCAATTTTATGTCTGGTCCTCGCCAATGTTACCACACAAGTTTTTCTAAAAATATCTTTCTAGGGCCGAAGACCCTACATTATCCTGCTAGACCCTTTAGATTTTCGCGGAAACTTCGTGCGGAAGTCCAACTCGCACTTGAAGATAATTTTTAAAGTAACTAATTCTCCAATAAGAGTAGCCCACTCCTTATAACATCAGCTATCTGATAGTGAAAGTCTCTTCAAAATAAGCCCAGCCGCTTTTAATTTGACCGAAACAGACAGACGGACTGAAGTTAAAAATTATGTTTCATATGCATTTAGTTTTATATGAATTTTGAAAAAAAACTGTTATTTTACCATTATGAACAGACACTTCAATTTTATTTATGTGAATAGTATAGATTATATAATAAATTGCTAATATATGAGACTTATAGGGCACTCGATAACTTCATAGGGATTTTACCTTGCGATGACACGTGTATATATATTTAGTATTTACATTATTTAAACCGACGGCGAAGTGCCAATACCTCCTAAGTAACATTTTTCGAGAAATTCACTTTTTTATTGTTTTGAATTTAAAGGCGCTATTCACATGTTTTAGTAAAATCTCCTAAGCGTATTTTAGTTGCAACAGCATTGAACTAGAATGTGGAAATACCTCATAACTAAACGACGTATATATTTCATGGCATTAAACTTTTTTTTCAGTTTGTGTAAAATCTTCACTACAATACTTAGGAGTTATTGGCACTTCGCCGTCGAAACGTATGACTAATAATTTATATCTCACCCTTCGCTTTGCTTAAAATTAGTACAATAATTATTAGTATATTGATTAGTACAATAATTAGTCAAAAATAGTGAGAGGAATTCACTGGAAACATCAATTGGGGGAAATTCTTATCACTTCTCTTATCAAGAGCATGTATGTAATAAGTATAGATCAATTTACACTGTGATAATATCTTCAAATATTAGGAGAACCCCACAAAAATGCCTTCTATATATTAATAAAAACATTCATTTATGTCTGTACGTCGACATTTTTAGTTTTACAATCTCTTTTTTTTGTCGGGACAATAACACACAACGCTATCTAATTCTATGGTAAGCTACGAGGCTTGTGTTACGGATATCAGATAGCTGATGACACACATATATCTAAAACTAAATAGATACATATCTATACATATAAATAAAATTGAAGTGTCCGTCTTTAATTTAAATTAACAGCTTTTCACTAAATGCATATGAAAGTATATACGATACTTACATAAAAAAAACATTTTTTTTTGTCTGTTTGTCTGTTTGGTCCGGTTAATCTCTAAAACGGCTGAACCGATTTTGACGGGATTTTCACTCGCAGATAGCTAATGTTATAACGAGTAACTTAGGCTACTATTATTTTAGAAATTTTATTTATTTTAACTAGCGTAACCCGCGGCTTCATTCGCGCTAAACCTAAGGACTAATTAAATAGCTTACCATATCCCCATCTGCAACAGTGTCGATACATTCGTTCCTAGTCTTCAGCATCGCACACTGCCTTTTCAGTAGTTCTATGTCTTTATTTAAAACCGCCCGATGAAGTGGTCTGAGTGGAACAAAAAAACATACTATTTATTAGGTTTTAAATCTTATATATAAAATTCTCGTGTCACGGGGTTCGAACTTGAACTCCTCCGAAACGGCTTGACCGATTCTCATGAAATTTTGTGAGCATATTGAGTAGGTCTGAGAATCGGCCAAAATCTATTTTTCATCCCCCTAAATGTTAAGGGTAGTCCACCCCTAAATTTTTATTTTTTATTTTTTAGACAATTTTTTTTTCCTACAGATCAACCCAATGAGGTTGATTAGCAATTAAAAAAAATGAACGCGAGCGAAGCCGCGGGTACAGCTAGTGTAACTATAATTATAGTGTGTAGTTTGTAATTATTGTAATTATTATTGTAAGTGTATAGTTTGAAATAATAAATATTATTTATAAGTATTACAGTACTATTCTAATTTTAAAGACAGTGGTAGCCAGCGGTAACGCGGTCGCTTGGATATCCGAGTTATGCGGGTTCAAATCCGGGTCTCACACCTCTAATATTTTCATGTGCGAATCATTTCTATATGCCACTTGTCTTACGGTGAAGGAAACCATCGTAAGGAAACCTGCATGTCTGAGAAAAACCTAGCAAGTTGTCGAAAGACATGTGAAGTCCGCTAACTCGCACTAGGCCAGCGCGGTGGACTATGGCCTGATCCCCCTCGTACTGAGGGAGGCCCGTGCTCAGCAGTGGGACGTTAATAAGGGCTGATGATTATGATGATTCTAATTTTGATACCAAATAAATTGTAATTAATATAATTAATGTATTTAATGTGTTTCAGAAATTATTGTAAATCTTTAAGTAAATTTTATTCATTATAAGTATTTGTGAGTAAATTGTATTTAAGATTTCATATATTATAAATATTATTATTTTAAAGCCGGACATATAAATAATCAATGTTGTCTATGCCTGTAATAAATGCATGTACTAGAACTAGTGTTGCCAGATAGAAACTTATCAAATCCGGAACAATTCTAGGACAACAGTGTCGGGTCGAGATCATAGTACTATAAACATCTTGGTTTTTTTATTTTCAAAGGTTTTAGCCGTGTCACGTGTTATTCGTTGTTAGTTTAATTTGGTACAAAACTAGTAGGTTTTCGAAATCCGGGACAATATGGTCTAATCACTGGGCAAGAAGCAAAATTCCGGGACAGTCCCGGATTTCCCAGCCATCTGGCAAGCCTAACTAGAACAATTGATCGATGATGCCATAAGTAGATTTAGATATAATATTAGGTATAATAATGTTAATGGTACAATGTATTGTTGGCATACCAGTTAATAAATTAACTACAAATAATATTTTCGGAATTTTCGGGGTATTAATTTATTTTTGATTTCTGAATTTTATTATTTATTTTAACTAGCGAAACTCGCGGCTTCGCTGCATAAAACGAGCGAAGCGAGGGTAAGTCGCTAATATATAATCACTACATAGTATAATCATCACTACATAGTATAAAACAAAGTCGCTTTTTCTGTCCCTATATCCCTATGTATGCATAAATCTTTAAAACTACGCAACGGATTTTGATGCGGTTTTTTTAATAGATAGAGTGATTCAAGAGGAAGGTTTATATGCATAACTAGCAGACCCCGCGGCTTTGCCTGTGCCAAATCTAGGGAAGGGCCAGAGCGAAGCGAGGGCGAGTCGCTAGTATATAATAAGTACTAAAATGTTTTACGCAATAAGTATTTTGAGATATAATCGTCATTAGCGGGCGATATGACGTAATAAAACACGTGTCAAGGCGTTTTATTAGAGAAATAAGGTCGTACATTCCATGTCTGAGTTGAGTTGAGTTGAGTATTGATCATAGATTTGTATTAAGTATTGACATTAATAGTAGCAAAAAGCAGAACTTTGTGAGGGCTCGCGTAGTTTTTATAACGAGTACACATAATAATTTTTAAGACCGTTAAAATCATTTTTTTAATGGTTTTAAAATTATATTTTGGGGTCATCCATAAATTACATCACACGTTAATGGGGGGGAGGGTATCACCGTAATGTGACATAATGTGACCAGGGGCAGGGCGGGGGGTATTTGTCAAAAGCTTTGTGACGTCACATCTTAAAATTTAAAATTCCAAAACACGAAACAAGATAATTAAGTTTTTTATCTTTAATTAACATAATTCTTTGCTTATTGTTTGTTAACTAGTCGTTTGTTCTTTCTGTTATCAGAAATATTTGATTTTTCTAAAGGTTCTAAAATTCTTGTGACGTAATTTATAGATAACACATCTAGATATGAAGTGAAATTACTACGTTAAAGCACAAATCTATAGGCGTGATAGTTTTTCAGTAAAGTGTACCACAAAATGCTCAGGTTTTGCGATAGTGTTAGGGCTCAATCTCAATTCGCTCGTGCTAATTATTATTCTTAGGGTTTTGAAGCATAAAGATTAAGATTAAGGCCTCATGTTGAAAAAATAATAATAAAAAACTGACATTATGGCCCCTAAACCGCGTTATTAAAGGTTGTGTTAAAACTGTTTCAAGAAAAGAAAGACATAAAAACAATTTTTTTCCATAAATCGGCAAGGGGAATAACCTGAAGATCTACTACAAACAACATTGAAGTGTATTCATTATTCAACCCTTTTTATGTCCCACGGCTGGGCACGAGCCTCCTTTAATACGCCCCTCGTATCGTATCGATCAGGCCATAGTCCACCACAGCTGTGGGTCTTGACTTCATATGTCTATCGAAAACTTGCTAGGTTCTCTCAGACATGCAGGTTTCCTCACGATGTTTTGCTTCACCGTAAGACAAGTGGTAATTATTGTAAAAATGATTCGAGTTCCTGGATTTGGACTCGCATGACTTATATTTCTCAATCGATTGCTATGGAATACCACTGAGCTACCACTGCCTAAGTTATTATAATATAATTTCAAAAGCATTAAATATCTTAATAACTTGCTAATGTATAAATAAACATTCTGTTTAACATAATCATATGTGGCAGTAAACATTCAAATGGGTAATTTATACCTATTATTTCCATTGCAATCTTATCGCATGTGTTAGCTTTACATATTATACTAATAGGTATGTGTGTGTGTGTTTGTTACATATATATTCTAAAACGGCTGGAGCGATTATGATGAAATTTTTTTGATTAGATCGATCTGATCTGAAACTGATTAGATCAGCAGATGATAGAGTAACTATTGTTTATCACCATATTATGTGATTTGTGACATCTTGTAATGAAATGAATATCCATAGATAATTATTTTAGATATGTTTTAAAAAAAGTAAATATTATATTTAATAACAATAAATTGCTTATAAGATAACATACTAAAACATTTAAAGAAAATATAAAAACATCACTTATATACAACTAAAACTTCATTTAATTTATGCATGCAACACATTATCAAGAGGGAAAGTACCCAAACGCTGGCCGGTAATAAATACTGACAAGAAGTACTTCAAGAATTTATAGTAAATTAAAATGTATAAATAGTAATGGTATATATTTTTTATCTGTGATCAATAAAAAAACTACCTATGTAAAAATTTGTTAAAAGTGTTTCATTTTCCTTCCAAACTGATGAGTAATGGTATTCTTAGTAATAATGTGTAATACTTGTATACTTTGGCTTTACAAGGTTTGAATAATATACAACA
Organism: Boloria selene; assembly: GCA_905231865.2. Classification (NCBI taxonomy): domain Eukaryota; kingdom Metazoa; phylum Arthropoda; class Insecta; order Lepidoptera; family Nymphalidae; genus Boloria; species Boloria selene. The sequence goes on along the minus strand of HG993161.1, from coordinate 6,321,139 downwards.
AATTTGAATAATATTAATATTTACACATGTTCTATCATAAAATTTATTTTAACTTTGAAAATCACTAACATTTTTTTTATATTTTATTGTAAAACTAATATAGTTTAATATCTATTATCACAAAATCTCATCTGCTTATTCATATCAGTCAGAAATAATCAGAAATTTCAGTCTGAAAGACTGTATAGCAAATTTAAACCAGAAAAAAAAGTACATCTTGGACTATAGAGGTGTAGTTTAAATAATTAAAACCTATAACTCATTGCATTTAATAGTGAGGAGATATCCAACTTGTTTCAAATAATAATAATATTTATACTAAGCATATTTATTATTTTTATATAAAAGTAAAGTAGTATGTACATATTAAAAATTTAATAATTTGCACATTGACTTTGTATTGAGAGCAAAATTTTAATATTTTTTAATATCAGATTGTAATAAAAAGGTAGTACTCACAAGTATCCATCATCATCTCGTTGAACACAATACATCCAATCAATGTAAGCTTGATGGCATATTATTTTTTTTCGCTGTTCAGGGTTTAGATCTTCTAAAATTTCCGAAGAAGCAATATGAAAGATATCAGGACTCCCCTTTATCCTAATAATACTACCATCAAGCATTGTTATGCTTGTACTGTCATTTGGTAAGGTATCTTCTGCATGTTCTGCTAATGATAATTCATTAGCAGGTTTGGGATCCGTTAATATATCAATGTTTAACTTACTAAAAGAAATATTTGAAAGAGATCCGATAGAAAGGGTACCAAAACTTGCGTCTGATAGATTACTATTATCATCAAAGAGATGACTGATGTCCTGGAGCTGGCCAATTGATGTTTCAATAACTTCACTCTTAATATTTTCTGGTTTAATTAATTTCACATTATTAGGATCTATCACAACCTTTTTTAAATCATCCTCTGATGACATGCAGTCAGGTACAGGGTATATGGTGACAGTTTTCCTTTTATTCTTATTTTTTAAGGCTTTTTGCTTCTTTATTTGCGTGCTATACGATAAGTAACTTTGGGTTTCGACAGACACTTGCCCCACAGAAGTTAACAAAGACAATATAGCTTCCACTCTTAGTTCTGGATTTATAATTGAACATAAAGCAGTAAAAAGCGTATCGTAATTCTTCTGACCGATTAATCTAGTCACTGCGTCAGAAGTGAGCTCGAGGTTAGACGAATTAACGTAATACGTCGCAACAGTCCGACTACTACATGTTATAACATTTAATGTATTTTTTATAACAAGGTTTGGGTATTTCCCCTTTAAAAAGTCATTTTCACTGGCATTATATAAAATATCCTCCTTAAACTCTTTCTGAGAATCATTTTTAGGGAACACAAGCTTGATTTTATTTAAACTTCTCTTTTGTAAATTAAACGGTATTTTTATTAGGTTTGTCTTTTCCGATGCGCCTGTTTTAGACATAGTTATAAATGAAACGTCACACCATTTTATCAGTCAATTATAAACACATTATTCGATAATAATAAGCGTATATAAATTTTAAAACAAAATCTAAACACTAGGTAATGTATAAATCTATCTGGGGCATTCCCCTTCGATACGAAGAACATACCAAAGAGAATGTAAAATAATGAACATACTTTCAAATTACAGATAAATGCCATGTGCTAATAAAAGACCATAGATAATTAATATGTGTTAGTTCTCAAAAAAATCGCTTGGAACGTTACCATAACGGATCTAATTTATTATAATAATAATTTAATTAATTATTTATATTATACACGATATAAGTAAATAGGTTAATATTAAGTTTCACTGATTACTACACTTGTTTTGTGCAGTAATGTTAACAATATTTATATTATATCATTATTATTGTCTTCATCGCGAAAGAGACAAAAAATTGTTTTTATCTTTCGTTACTTTCTTTTTTTAGCCACAGTTGGATAATTTGTCATTATAATATTTAAAATGCTGTATATATGGCTTAATGGGTTTTGAAATGTGAAAAACGCGCTATTGGTATTTTACAGTAAATCTATGCTGTAGTAAGAAGATCATCCATGTAGTAAGAAGACGTCAGCTTCCAACCAATATACAAAAATAAAAAGTAAAAATATATGAACAAGCTGTACTATTAATAATTCTACAGAATTATACTATTACATATTTATATCTCTCGTTGCGCGGGTTTTGCGTGGGTGTACAAAGGTTTGCCTTAGTAGAGCGATGACACACGCAGACCTAGAGAATGGACAGGGCAATACTCTCATTATATTTTTCACTCTCTAGAAAGAGAGAAGGCGAACGTGCAGACAATACATGTCTTTCATTTTAATTTGGATTTATAACTTGAAAGTAAAGAAATATATAAGAATAGAATGTCAATTATTTATAAATATCGATCTTTGTTAGGTACTCGTATTTCAATGAACGCAGAAGTCCTCCACCGCATATTCAATTTTTCTCAATCTCGCTTTTTCGCCATTTTAGCTCTTGTCTAGCAACAGAACACATAGTCCACTTTCAATGTATGATCTGATATTAGTAGCTGGCGTAGGGACTTGTGTACGTTCAGCTCGTACAAGAACGCCTCGGGGTGTCCGGTAATCCAGACGGCCGTGAAGGCCTATTTTGGTTGGAAATGTGTCATCTGGGTTGCTTCTGACACTTTTCTGATAGCAGTGTGGACTGTGGGCACACTTTTGGGTGTGTGATCTGCTTCAGCAGACGTGCCGGGCCATCGGGGCATCGTGGTTGAATGCTTAGATGATCCTGCAACGCCTAATTAAGACGTAGGAAGTTTATGTTGGGTTTAAGTTGGTAGTACTGGCATATTTTAAGCCGCTGACTCTCACATAACCACCTGGTGGTTAATATTAATCTTTATAATATTTTAAGAACTTGTTTATTAAAGTAAAATGTCTACAAATCGATGTAACATCTGTTGTGCTTTTAGGTCTTTGAATTTAAGTTCGTTGCTTTTTTAGGGGATTAAATTAATAAGATGGTACGTCGTATTGTTAATTTTGGGAAGATAAAACAATATGCTTGCAAGAAGATGTACAATCAATTCTGTTAGTAAAGATGAATTATTGTAATAAAACAATGTTAGCATCGAAATATTGTAACCCTTCATTTGAATTATAATATTTATATTTCGATTTTGATGTAATTGATGGGTCTTGTCCAAATCCAGGATGGTAATAACAATAAAAATAATATTCTTTATTGCACACGGCAAAAGAAACATGGATATACATATAAAACAAAAAGAAAACATGCAGGCGGCCTTATCGATGGAAGCCATATCTTCCAGACAACCTTGAGGTGAAAGAGCAAGTTTTCCTAAAACTACCGGTGTACTTGCTTCGACACATTACTAATATATAAACTTATAAATATATATATTCATATTATATGCGCATATATAAAATGTTATGTTATGACATTTGTTAAATTTTGACGAAACGATTGGCTCAGTTTGTAGTGACCTTACCTGCAGCGCCTGCAGTCGCGGATTCAAGTCCCACTGGTAGAATTCATTTGTTAAGCACGAATATTTGTACTCCAGTCATGGGTGTTGTTAATATTTATAATTATGTATGCATTTAAAAGTTATATATGTATGTCATCAACAATCTGGTATCCGTAACACGTGCCTCGTAGCTTACAACGGAACTAGATGGCGCTGTGTGTAATAATGTCCCAACATATTTATTACTATTATTAAAGATTCACTAAAAAGCCACCAGTTTAAAATAGGAACAATACAATTTATTGTACAGTACAAATCTTATATCATAAAAAAATATTATATATAACAATGAACAAGAAATATATCATATACTGCCTGTAACAATTAGCTATAGCTAATAATTAATAACTTTAAGACATGTAATCCTTAATTACTCTTGAACATATTTGCTGGGTATTTTAAACGTGGGAAACCAAAAATCTAAATAAATAACCACCAAGAAAAAATATTTTTTCAAACATTTAATGCTCCTGCACATCTCCAGCCCTTTTTAAAGTCCCACTGCTGGGCACGGGCTTCCCTCAGTAGTACCCTCGTAGGGTGATCAGACCATAGTCCACCGCACTCGCCTAGTGCGGGTTGACGGACTTCACGCACTTCACATTTATTTCGAAAACTTGCTAGGTTTTTCACGGACAGGTTGCAGGTTCCTCACGATGTTTGCCTTAACCATCATTCTAATCATTTTCTATCATGATGACCAGAGGTAATCATGATAGAAAATGATTAGAACATGAAAATATCAAAGATGCGAGTCCCGGATTTGAACCCGCATCATTTGGTTATACAAGCGAGCGCTGGGCTACTACTGGCGGCCAGTCTTATTGAAACTAGCCAGGTACGCAGGAGATGTTATAGTGCACAAGTGTACGCGCAGACACAACTGCACTCTCTACTCCTATCACTCTCATATTACATATATAACGACTGCTCGACACGACCAGTGGAGTAAAGGCGCAGGACCAACGGCTTTACTGCTCTTCGAGGCACGGGGGTGACTCACCCAACTCTGGGCTGTTACTGAGGCTTACTAAACAGAAAGACTTGATAATGAAACTTGGCCTGACACCACCTAGGCAGTTTTAGGATGTCTTAATGATGTTAAATTGAAATTTTTGCTAATATGTTGAGTTATTAAATTCTTACTAATAAGCAAACTTAAACTTAAAAGAAAAGGATCTTGTTTTGATTTATTCGCTTAAACAAATTGATTAAACCCACTTAATAATAGAAGGTACTTGATTAATATTAAATTTCTTTTGAAAGTAAGTTCTCTCAGGCATGGAGTTTGGATGTTTTCTTCTTTCTGAAACTTTGTATGGTTATAATATTTATGTAAATCTTATAAATCTACGACTAGACCATTTATGTTCCTATAGTAATAAAAATATATTCCGGTGGGACGACTGCTCGACACGACCAGTAGAGTAAAGGCGCAGGACCAACGGCTTTACTGTTCTTCGAGGCACGGGGGTGACTCACCCAACTCTGGGCTGTTACTGAGGCTTACTAAACAGAAAGACTTGATAATGAAACTTGGCCTGACACCACCTAGGCAGTTTTAGGATGTCTTAATGATGTTAAATTGAAATTTTTGCTAATATGTTGAGTTATTAAATTCTTACTAATAAGCAAACTTAAACTTAAAAGAAAAGGATCTTGTTTTGATTTATTCGCTTAAACAAATTGATTAAACCCACTTAATAATAGAAGGTACTTGATTAATATTAAATTTCTTTTGAAAGTAAGTTCTCTCAGGCATGGAGTTTGGATGTTTTCTTCTTTCTGAAACTTTGTATGGTTATAATATTTATGTAAATCTTATAAATCTACGACTAGACCATTTATGTTCCTATAGTAATAAAAATATATTCCGGTGGGACGACTGCTCGACACGACCAGTAGAGTAAAGGCGCAGGACCAACGGCTTTACTGTTCTTCGAGGCACGGGGGTGACTCACCCAACTCTGGGCTGTTACTGAGGCTTACTAAACAGAAAGACTTGATAATGAAACTTGGCCTGACACCACCTAGGCAGTTTTAGGATGTCTTAATGATGTTAAATTGAAATTTTTGCTAATATGTTGAGTTATTATTATTATTACCTACATACTAATATTTAAAAATTCTTACTAATAAGCAAACTTAAACTTAAAAGAAAAGGATCTTGTTTTGATTTATTCGCTTACACAAATTGATTAAACCCACTTAATAATAGAAGGTACTTGATTAATATTAAATTTCTTTTGAAAGTAAGTTCTCTCAGACATGGAGTTTGGATGTTTTCTTCTTTCTGAAACTTTGTATGGTTATAATATTTATGTAAATCTTATAAATCTACGACTAGACCATTTATGTTCCTATAGTAATAAAAATATATTCCGGTGGGACGACTGCTCGACACGACCAGTAGAGTAAAGGCGCAGGACCAACGGCTTTACTGCTCTTCGAGGCACGGGGGTGACTCACCCAACTCTGGGCTGTTACTGAGGCTTACTAAACAGAAAGACTTGATAATGAAACTTGGCCTGACACCACCTAGGCAGTTTTAGGATGTCTTAATGATGTTAAATTGAAATTTTTGCTAATATGTTGAGTTATTATTATTATTACCTACATACTAATATTTAAAAATTCTTACTAATAAGCAAACTTAAACTTAAAAGAAAAGGATCTAGTTTTGATTTATTCGCTTAAACAAATTGATTAAACCCACTTAATAATAGAAGGTACTTGATTAATATTAAATTTCTTTTGAAAGTAAGTTCTCTCAGACATGGAGTTTGGATGTTTTCTTCTTTCTGAAACTTTGTATGGTTATAATATTTATGTAAATCTTATAAATCTACGACTAGACCATTTATGTTCCTATAGTAATAAAAATATATAGTAAAATAATACGATTTTATGATGCAAAAGTTCTAACTAATTCGAATTCATATTTGTTCTTAAGCTTAAGAAAAAGCCGTTGCCTACGATCATCGAGAAAAATTTAAGAAAATCTCGTAAGTACAGACAGAAAGTTCCAATTTATTTTTATTATACTTATTATGAAGGTCCTTTAATGAAATGGAATGATATCCGATAATAATTCATTATAACCTACACACCATTTACATTAAACTTTAATATTTATATGTTTTTGGAAGCTTTATACTTATTTTAAATCTAAACAAAATTAGCAAAATTTCCAAAAATATATAAATATCGTCTATCGGAATAGGTACTATGAATTTTTAGGCAAATACAATTTAAATGTATAATTTTGTTATATTTTTAGAGCACTAAAAGTAAAAATATATACAGTAATGCGTTTTAAAAACGTTTGTAATTTTATTCATATTTATAGCCATGTCAATATTGAATTAAATATTTATTTTCGATTTATTAATTATTAATTTTTTAACATTCATTAATAGTTTTTGTGCTACCAACACTGACTAAAGTGGCGGTAATTCCCCGAAAAATAAGCGATATAGTGTGAAAAACGAGACGAATATATTTCCATATATTTTGATATTAGAGATTGCTGGTTATTAGTTATAACATAAAGTTCAAATACCTCTGATACGAGTATATCTACAAATCTACAAAACTGAAAACACATTAATTTCAATTTCATTTACAAGACAAGCCTTGATAATAAAATGTAACCTATTATTACATAATATGTATTTATTATTCTAAGATAATAGGTATCTATAACTATACTAATATTATAAAGCAGAAGAGTTTGTTTGTTTGGTGGAACGCGCTTATCTCAGAAACTATAACTAGTACGAATTGAATTTTTTTTAGTGTTGGTTAGTCTTTATCAAGGAAGGCTTAGGTTATATTACATAAAGCTGCGACCTATAAAAGCGGAGCATCAATGAAAAATGTTGCAAAAAAGGAAGAAAAATATTTCTTTTGAGAGCTTTCGTCGCGTACGCTTCGTAAACGGTTAAAGTTATGCAAAAATAACACAAGTCAACACGAATTTTGTGCCGGAGTTCTGTGTACCCGATTTGGATTTCTTATACCTAATTAATAAATAAAATAATAATTTTATTTCATAAAGTTTGCTTTTGTAGCTATCAGAATGAAATTTCAAATTTTGAAGAAAATCGCTAGCTTTTTTCTTTCAGTTATATATAAAAAGAAAACAATCATAGATTTATTCATTTATATCACTTTTATTCACTAAAGACAGTTATAACGGATTAAAAAAAAACAAAAAAATAGGATTTAACTTTTAAAAATGAATATTTTTGGTATTTCTTTTGTGTGCATATGAATTTTCTTGAATCAAGCCCCAAACGCAATTTCCCATCATCATAATTCATATTTTCATTGTATTGTCTTTGATATCGTTGCTCGAAATCCACCACATCTTTATGTAAAGCACTCCCCTTGATCTCCTAAAAATGCTCCCAAGTTATTTTTAAAGTTATCTAAGTGATCATGTAGCATATGTAGTTTCAGGGACATTCTGCAACCCATGATTTTAAAGGTATGGACCATATTAGAAATAAGTTCTTTGTAATTGTTCTTGTAAAAGCTTCATAGGTTTCACAAAGTCTTTTATTAGTAGATAAGCTAATTTTTTTGGCTCTTAGTTTAATAAATTCCCCGCAAATGTAGCAAAAGGAGTCCTCGTCATTTTTACAAATTTTGGAAGACATTTCAACGCTCAGACAAACCAAACAGGTCGCTTCTCTAAAAAGTGCATGCGCATACTTTGTGACTGCTTTGTCACTTCCCGTTCCACATCGGATATCCGCCCGTACCCCTCTCTCTTGCTTATTAAGAGTGGAAACCTCTAAGCATTTGGCAAAAATTGCATATTTTTATTAATCATCGTATAAAGTGCAAAAGCAAACTTTTTTTAAAAAAAATGAGTTTTTTTGTTATCTTTTAATGTAAACAATCAGACAAAAGTCATTAAATAACAGACACAGAAAAAAAGTTTTTTTTTGTTGACTTGTGTAATGTATGATAGACTTTGATTATATATATAATCTAAGATTATAGAATTGTTCCCCTTTAAAAGTTTAAAAAAAAAGTCAGCGATAGCATATTATGTCTATCTAGTATCTTTTAAGGTTATAACCTTTTTTATGGTAATTACATTTGTTTTTAGACAATGCATTATTTGCGAACGTGTTTTATAAACATGGCATTAATCCTTACTTAAATAAATAAGTTATTCATCACAAGTATTTAATTTTGAACAAAATTGCTCTTGGCATCATTTAATTTCGATGAATATTATCTTAGTTTTAGCATAACTCCGCAACAAAATAATGATTATCGCGTGAAAACGGGTGGTAGTGAGGGAAGTAAAGCCGGTATTTCTGCGAGGTATTTGGTTTCTAGCCTCTAGAACACGAGCGAAGCCGCGGGAAAGTCTTATTAAAACCGTCATTATTAACGATTTTTTTTCAGTCGTTATTGTCCCACTGCTGGGCAAAGGCCTCTCTCTTTTCTTTCCACTCTGTCCTCTTTTTTGTGATGTGTTGCCAGTCTTTTCTATGAGCATCTAGATCGTCTCTCCACCTGCGTCTTGGAGTTAGAAACTCAGAATTACGCTCCAAAACACAAATCGCCCACGTCACTCGTAGATGCTCAATTAAAATGGGATTGGGCTGGACACATATGCCGCATGTTTTACGAAATGTGGCCTAAATCTATTACGTTTTGGTTGTATATCTAGTACCAGGCGCTCAGAGACGGGGAAGAGTTAGCCTTAGTTAGATCTCGCCCACCGCGAGTCAGTGACATTTCTAACTCTGTCTAACTCGTGGGTGACCTTCGCGCCATCTCCCTCTCTCAACGAGCTTAGACGGAGTTATTTAGTATAAATATAAACAAGATTTAAAAATTAGTTTGCCAAAGAAGTTTTACTTCTGACATGTGTACTTTGTACACACGCAATTTTTATTTGTCTGTCTGTCGTTGAACGCACCACGAGAAAATAACAGGGTCGATTTTGATGAAATTTTGTATGATAACAACTGTTTATCCAGGTACATATTGTCGCTGTAGAAAGATAACCTCGTATGTCCAGAGATCCAAACTTTACAGGAATCAAAAAAAGGTTCATTTTGTCAATGTTTTTCAAACAAGAGGTTTTCGTTTTACTCCAAATATAGCCCTAGTAGTCATGTATTGTGTTTACGGTTTCGCCGTACTATAAAATATGTAATTTTCATTTGACTTTTAGGGTGATGCCAAACGAGCGTAATTTTGTGAGTCGTGAGTCGCAGAATTTCGGTCGCTTTCATAGAAAAAGTCTTTCGAGACGCAAAATGAGTGGTCTGCGCGTACCAGAACACGAAATTCTGCGACTCACGACTCACAAAATTACGCTCGTTTGGCTTCACCCTTACAAAAAAAATTATGTATTTTGACATACGAGGTATTCATTCTATAGCGACGATATAGAATACTTTTTACTGCACGAAAATATTTTATATCTTTTAGTGGTAGTGCCATGCTTGTTACCTTCGGGTAGCAACCGAATGGGCCGGCACGCCCCGTATAGTTCATTAGTACCACTCTCTCACAGAAGACCGGCGTGAAGTGGCAGCTATGCTGTCGCGTTTCGTCCGGTGAGTGAGAGTCCGGGAGGCCCACTCTCCTTCCCCCCTCCCTCTTCCCTTCATCCTCCGCCTTCGTTCTCCCCTCCCTCCTCCATCCCTCCCTTTCCTGAAAGGCCGGCAACGCATCTGCAAGCCAGGCTTCCAGATGTCCATGGGCGGAGGTGATCACTTCCCATCAGGTGAGCCTCCTGCCCGTTTGCCCCCTTTTTACCATAAAAAAAAAATCTATGTGTATGTATGAATTCAGCCCTTTTTGACGTCCCACTGCTGGGGGTGGGCCTCCCTTCGAGGGGGATCAGGCTATAATCTACTGCGCTGGACAAGTGCATGTTGGCGGACTTCACATGTCTTTCGAAAACTTGCCAGATTCTCTCAGACATGCAGGTGACTCACGATGTTGTCCTTCAAAGTAAGATAAGTGGTAGTCATGTAAGAAATGACTCGCACATGAAAATATTAGAGATCGAGACCCGTTGAACCCGCATCACTCGGTTAAGGTCTGTATTCACTTTGATTAGTGCGAGTGCATGTGATAGACCATAGATTAAACGTACCTACCGCAGAAAAGACCCGAACAAAATTAGGACGTTGGAGTTACAGTATAAATACAAAAAAAGTTTAAAATAAAACTACAAATACAATTATAAATTTATTACTTACTACGTTTTACAATATACCAAAAAAAAAAAAAGAGATCAACACTCACATATTTCTTCAAACTTGTAGGTTTACAATTTTCATGTTTAATTCTAAAAATATATTTTATTCCAAATCTATTTCATCAGCGATATATTTCTTTATAAAAATAAATATTAATAAAAAAAAACTCAATTTATTTTAAACATAGACCTAAAGTAAAGTAAAGACTCACACACTTACCCTATAGAAAGAGAGAGATTGTTTAACACCATAAAAATAATGTAAATTATAATAATACGAAAATAGGGTTTATGTGCAAGATAATAATTACTTAATTATAAAAGTTGCCTTGTTCTGATATCACTACATAGTATAAAACAAAGTCGCTTTCTCTGTCCCTATATCCCTATGTATGCTTAAACCTTTAAAACTACGCAATGGATTTTGATGCGGTTTTTTTAACCGACTTCAAAAAAGGAGGAGGTTATAATATATAGATAGCATAACTAGCGGATCCCGCGGCTTTGCCTGTGCTAAATCTAGGGAAGAGCCCGAGCGAAACGAAGGCGAGTCGCTAGTTCTGATATAAAATAATTATTTGGGTTTTCTTAAGTTGGCAACATTAATAATTCGTAATGTGTTAGAACCGTTAGTCGTTACTAAAAATCTGAATACCTAATGTAAAAAGTGATGTGAAACTAATTAAATGTATAAAATAATAAAACTGAGTGAAGCCTCATCGAATTTTATTTGTATCATGCGGCGAATACCTATCTCTGTCTTGTAGTTATAAAGGCATGGTTATGGACCAATCAACGTTCTAGACAAAGACAACCGCTGGCCGCACGCTACTTTCATCTCTCTCACTCTTTCCTGACATTTACTTTATAGTTCATCGGGGAAGGCTATACATATTACATCACACTACAACCAATAGGACCGGAGCATCAATGAAAAGTGTTGCAAAAACGGGTGAAAAATATTTCTTTTTATTTTAGCTGGACCTTTATATATTTAGTTTCTAAGACCAAACAGATGTAATTTGTAATCAACTCCAAAACTATATTTTAAGTGAATTAATATGTGTTGTAGATTCTTTTGTTTAACTTAAAATTTGTTTAATATTAATAATAATATAAAAATGCTTGGGAGTGAGATTTTTAATGAAAATGAAAAGTAATAAAATGTGAAGGCATTGAGGGACGGACAAATTTCAGATAATAATGTATAATATTTTAAACAATCAAACTGTAAATCTACAAGTTTCATACAAATTGACATTAAAACTATAGTTGAAAGACTTTTTTATAAGCTGTGAACAATATTTCTCTTATAAATACATACATACAAGTAGTGTACTACTATGCCCTAGTTGTTATGTCAGCGGTCGCGGGTTCGTGTCCAGCTGGAGTCATTCCTTTCTTGAGCAGGAATGCTTGTAATCCAGTCATGGGTGTTTATATTTATAATATGTATGTATTTAAAGTTTAAACTAGACTTGTGTAGTTCGCGAACGAACTAGTTCGAAAGAGCGATCCCACAGACGAACTGCGCGAACTAGTTCTCAGATCCCTCGCTCCTTAGTTCTTTAGTTCATTAGTAAATGGATCCTTTTTCGAATTCGAAGACTGTCAGCTGTCAAGTACTTCACAAACGATTAACGAACGAAACGAACGAAATCAAATCCCATTACGATAAAATAGATTTCAGCTATAATAGTAAAAATATTATATTTTATTTTATTATAATATATTTTATTTTATATACCTACACTTTTGTTACTTTTTTATTTATTTCTTATTTATTTATTATTCTTATTTATATTTATATACATACATATATGTATATTAGATCTTATGTTATTATTTTTTACTGGATATGATATGGTTTTATTAATAAATACTTTTAAAATAATATTACATATGAATTTTTTTGTAAACGCCTGAAATAAAAGTATTTATTTTTTATTTTATTTATTTACACTAATACATTTCGAGGTTTGAATCTATTTGGCTGTATGTGTGCGTACATTCGGTTCATAGAGAAAAGTAGTATTATACTTGTTATTGTAAAGACGTGACACTTTAAGAAAACTCTCAATTTCATTAATTGAGCCATGCCGGAATCCGGATCGGGCGAACGATCTGTCTCGGATTTGAGAAAGGAACTAACGAACTAAAAGAAAGACCTAGTTCGCTAAGGACCTGCGAACTAAATTGACCGCTCCCAGTCGCGAACTATTATGCGCAAGTCTAATTTAAACTTATATATGTAGTATATCAACTATCTGGTATCCATAAACTAAGAAACATTTTTTTTATTGAGATGTTTAGTACAAAAAAAATCATATAGAATGTACAGATAAAGTCCACAGCACATTAAAAAATAAAATAAATGACAAAAATGAATAAAATATTGTATAGTTTGTTCACAAAATATATATGTATCTATACATATATTACACATAACTACAGAATCTAAGGCACTAAGTTACTACTACTAGGGTATAATAGTTAATTTTAGAGATCCTTGGGAAAAGGAAAAATTCATATGACGGTGGGAACCAATGAGAGTTAGTCCTAATTTTTAAATATAAACACATGTTTGACTATAATTTTTCAGCCAAAGTAGCAAAATTTGATTTAATTTTACTAAATAGATTTTTAAAGATAACATATTTTCTCAAAAAAACATTTAAGATTGATATTAAAAAAATGTTTAAATCTATTAAAAAAAATGAAATCAAATTTGTAGAAAGATAGAAGTCAGTCTAATAGATTACTTAAAATACAGTATTTGATTAAAAAAGTAATTTCACAATCAGTCTCTATATTTCAAAAATCTACCAAAATGGTAGGTTTTAGTAGAAATTAGTAGTTCACAATGACAATATCATTAGAAAAAATATACATCTTATACTAAAAACTAATGGTGGGTAAACGATTTACACTAAAAATAAAAAAAATAGTAAGTAAATCAGTCTAAATATTAAAAAACATGATTTCGAAACTTTTGGGGTTATTTCCTGTAAAACCCCTTTGCAAAATATTTCAAAACATATTTTTTACAAAAAAAGTTTCTAGAAAAAAAGCTATACTTACTAATTACTATCTATATTATCTTCATCTATAACTAGTTTTGAGTCTGTTGATTCGTTTAAGTCTTGATTATCACAGTTTAAATCGCCATCTTGGTTTTCATTTTCTAATACATTATCTGTGTCAGTGTTGCCATTAGTCATAATCGTTGTTAAATTTCTTAAATAATTCTCCATATTAGCTGTCAGTGCTGCCATGATTTGATTTTCAATACTTTTAATATTTCTCCCATCACTCCCTTCACTTTTTGGTTGCGAATCAGATTTTAATAGATTAGCTAATATGGGATTGGCTCTTAGCATCTCATCAGTGTTGCAAACTTCAATATTTTGATTTTTCGTGTGCGTTCGTTTGTGTAGAACGAAAACGTCTGGATCTTTAAAGCATTTGGAGCATTCCATACATTTGAATGTATCATTATTTGGTTTATATGAAGGTATGCTTACATTCTCTTCATCATCACTATCATTGTCGGAATGTGTGTCTGATAGTTTGCTGTCCGTCTGTACATCATCGTTTGTGTTTTCTAATTGTGTTAAATCATTTAGTGGAACTTCTTCGGTAGGTGATGGTGAATGTTGCTCTGTAAAATAGGAAAAATAAATTTTAACATTTTATATTATGTATATATAGACTTTCAACAACTCGGATGTTTGTACTCCAGTCATGGGTATATTTATAATATGTATGTATTTAAGCTTATATATGTAGTATATCAACTATCTGGTATCCATAACACAAGCTTCCTTTGTAGCTTACCACAGAACTAGATGGCGCTGTGTGTAATATTATCCCAACATATTTATTTATTTTACGAGTATTTACTTTGATTTTTGGTAAATGACATTTTGAATGCTTTACAGCAACAACATGGAGAGACATTCTCAATCTCAAAAAATCGGAAAATTTTATTCAATATGGAATGATTTGTTCTTTATCCTTTGTCTTAGAACTATCATTTCTTATATTATGTGAGAACTTAGAACTAAATGAACATTTTTAAACTTATAAATCATCAACCAAAACATTAAAAGGAAAACATGAGAATCAATTTTAAAATTGAAAATATATGACTTTGTTAAAAATCAAAGTTGTTTTAAGCCAATTTTAATACATAACCTTATTTTTTAATTAAAATTACAAATATTATTTCTTTTAATCTTTATCTATACTAATATAAAGAGGAAAGGTTTGTATGTATAATGGAAGTATGTTTGTAACAAATTGGCTCAAAAAGTACTGGACCAATTTTAAAAATTCTTCCACCATTTGAATGCTACATTGTCACTGATTAATATAGGTTATTTTAATTGCAAGAAAAAAATAAGGATCCCTACTAAAACTACAATAACAGGAAAGGAGGAGTGCACGCCGCACATAATATATGAAATAGGTAGCCGCGCGGCTCAGGAGTATATTAATGCTGGAGTAATTTCTGAGAATTTTCAACCCAGAGAGTGATCGAATGAAGTTTAGTAGGGATAAACAAAATGAACGCGGGCGAAGCTGCGCGTAATATTAGTTATAAATAGAGATAGAAAAAACTGTACCTCCATTTAAAGCAGTTATCCCCGCAGCTTGCATCGCTAGCATAGTTTGAACATATATCGCTTGGGCCATTTGTTGATGCATCTGTTGAGAAACATATTATAGAATAAAAAGACATTTCAAATCATATCAAAATATTATTTATTCAAATAGACTTTTACAAGCTCTTTTAAATCATCATTTTTACATTTTAGTATGTAAGTCTATGAGGAAGCTACCACTCTGGTAGTGCAGTGGTTACACACTTGCTTATGTAATTAATAGCAGATTTAAATCCTGGTCTCTAACCTAAGATATATTCCAACCACTACCACTTCCTACCTACCACTTGTCTTACGGTGACAGAAAACATTGTGAGGAAACCTGCATGTCTGAGAAAACTTAGCAAGTGTTCGAGAGCCAGGTGAAGTCTACCAAATCTACACTTGGCCAGTTAGATTATGGCCAGATTCCCTTTGTATTGAAGGGAGATGCATGCCCAGCAGTACAATGTAAAATAAGGGCTGTATACAAATCTTACGGTAGCATCAATCACACTAGATGGTGGTGTCCAAGTTGAGTTTCGTCTTTGGTATGGGGCTGGTGAGTCAGTGGGTAAGTTTCTAGATGGTATAGCATCTTTCTTTAAAGTCCGCCACTGACCTGAAATGTAGAGAACAGGTAATTTACTTACGAAGTGAAACAGTTTTATTAATTTCATTGAGATTATATGCCATAATTTTCTATTTTCCATATTATTCTAAATTAAACCTTATATGATACCAATGAATAATTTAAATTACAAAGTAACATGTCCAAATTACTATTTATTTTGCAAAAGTTATGCTGTGTGTTTTAAAATTATTACAAACGGATCATTAATATTTTGCGTTGTTTTACTTTATTTTATACATTTAATGTACTTTATTATGTACACATCTATAAGATTTACATCACAAAAGGTCCTAATTCAACGCTTTCCCGCTTTTTAATTAACACGAGTGTTTATTTACCTTTATTTTTCTGCCCACTCGTCATTGTATAATCATCTGCTGTGAAATGTAAGCTGCAAACTTTGGAGTATTTTGTGTACGGCTTTCCTCTCTTAAGTATTTTATTCCATAGTTTAGCTAATTCTTCATCTCTAGGAAATTGGTGAAACGATACGTTTTTCGCTTTACCGGCCATCGATGTACACCGCGGTACAGTGCAGTAATACGGCATTTTGTTAACCACGTTTATTAAATCAATTACATAACTAATTTATACTGCTTTTATTATTTAATGAATTTGTATTGATATTACAAAAACAAACAAAACTGTGAATAAACACCAAGCCGACATGATTGACGCAAATAAAACAAATATGTTGTCTGTGGATTTCGTCCTTAATGTTGCTAGGGTTAATAAAGAGTTTTTTATGTTATTTTTAAAGTCAATTTGGGTAACTTATATTTAATTCAACAAAGATAATTACAAATTATTTAAAATAAATTACTGCAAGTTGATAGTTGAAATAAAATTATATTTATATGTATTAATAGTTTATCACAAATGAGATTCAATGTTTTTGCTACTCTTTTGCTTTTAATCTTACTCAGTACACTTAGGTAATTGATGGAAATCAAAGTATATCGTACTTTAATATAAATATTATGTGCAATTTTATTAATTAATAGGCTAACTTTCACACCGTCAATATGGCAATATTAAATAAGTCATTGCTTTTTTATATTTACCTTTAAATAGTCTGTGGTTCGGTTATTGTTTAATCCATTATCTATGACCGCAAGTGGCCATTTTTCTGAAAAAGTGAGAAGTGGGGAAGGGAAAAAAGGTGAATACATGTCAAATATTTCAAGGCTGCAGTGTGATGAATTTAATTATTACAAACGTGATAACGATTGCAACAAATAATTCGTTTTGAGACTGCATTGGACACCGCGTCCTTCCTGTCTTTTAATGATAACACACGGGTGCTCCGAGACCGCCGAAATTTCACAACAAAGGTCCGTCAGTGGATACTAAGATGGGTTATTATTGTACCGTGCCACAATGCACCTCGCTAGCCGGCAAGACGAAGAACGTGAAGTTCCATCGCTTTCCTCGTGATATGCTTATGGCAGATAAATGGAATGTAATCTTGAAGAGAGGCAAGCCTTACACAAAATACTCCAAAGTTTGCAGTCTACATTTCACTCAGGCCGACTACAACGTCACAACAATGGGTAAGAATAAAGGTATTTGGGATTTTCCATGTCTAGTTAACGCTTCGTAGTGTATTTACTAGTTTTCACTCTCAATGAGTCATAGTTGTGACTTCTATAGCTATACATTTTTTGCGTTGGGGGAAAACATCGCACCGGAAATATTTCGAGACCGGAATTCTGCATGTAATCGCACAAAAACATCGCAATGCCCTTTATCTCGAACGTTTGACATTCACAAGTCCTATTTTTTTTATATTCCAATAAGAATTTTGTTACAACCTTTGTTTTTTTGCACGAAACTTTGCAAATGTTTCATCATTGTTTTATAATTTTCCTTCATGCTAATATTAAGCTTAAATTTTTTAATTCTCAACCATTTATCCTGCAGTATCAGTTATTTTCCTTTATACTTAATGGATATAATTATTTTGTTTGCTTACACCATTTACTTTTTGTTTTTAAGCTAAATTGTGGATCAAACAATAATAATAATCTATACAGATAAATAAAATTAGTATGTGTGTTTGTAATGGAAAAATAACAACTTTTTATGGAGTTATATACAGTTTATAAGCATTATAAATACATTTTTGTATGTCTGTCAGTTTGTTTGCTCTGGCTACTTTCATAAGTAAATAGCAGATTTTTGTAAAATGATAGGTATTTTGTTCAATTAAATTAAAACTACAAACAGAGAAGGGTGAAGCTAAAATAAGTTCATCTATACATATAAATAAAATTGAATTTTTTGTCTGTCTGTCTGTTTTTTCTGGCTAATCTCTAAAACGGCTGGACCAATTTCGACGGGACTTTCACTTGTAGATAGTTAATGTAATAAGGCGTGATGAGGTTATATTTTAGACATTTTATTTATTTTAACTAGCTAAACCCATGGCTTCTCTGACACTAAACCTAACCCTAACTAAACCCGAGCAAAGCGAGGGTGAGTCACTAGTAGTACAAATATATAACAATGTTATTGTATATGTAAATATAAACTTCTTTCTACTAATTTGTGCATGATAGAATATAACTTTTATGTATAACACTTATTGACTGTTTTAACTGATGTTTACCATTGCGGACCATACTATCTTATTGTGTAATAGGTGGACTACATAGGTACATAGGTGGATTAAACATTCCTGAATATTTAAATACTGGGACTTTACTAGTTTACAAAAATTACACGATATATTGTAAATGGTAACATAAACTCCATCTGCAATCTGAAGACAAAGTTAAATTCTGAGATTTTCTCGATAAATGGGCTATCCAACACAAAATATTTTTTTTTCAATTTAAACCAGTAGTTCCCGACAATAGTACATTCAGCCAAACAAACAAACTCTTTAACTTTATAGTATTAGTATTGATTTCTTACTATATATTATATAGTATGCAAAAGTTATCTGCAAAATTATTGCTATTTTTAGCTTTTTTTTTTATTGGGACGGAAAAGAATAAGCCTTTTCGTGTTAATTAAAAAACAAAAAATAGGGTTTAATTTTTGAGTAATTGCTGATAATTACATTTGACCTTCAAAATAATTTTAAGTTAAACTTCAAGCTATTTTATATCAAAAGTTGATGACACGTTTGGTTCAGTTTGTAGTGACCCTACTCGCTGTGCCCCAGGGGTCACCCTGTCCTGCTGGGGGCATTCATTTGTTGAGCAAAAATGTTTGCGTTTTTATTTATAATATGTATGTATTTAAAGTTATATATATGTAGTATATAAACTATCTGGTATCCGTAACACAAGCCGCAGCTTACCACGGAAATAGATGGCGATGTGTTAAATAATTCTTCGTTTAAATCACATTAAATAACTACATAGTATAAGCAAAGTCGCTGCCCATTGTCTGTCTGTCCCTATGTATGCTTAGATCTATAAAAGTGCCAACGGATTTTGATGCGGTTTTTTTAATATATAGAGTGATTCAAGAGGAAGGTTTATATGTATAACTAGCGTAACCCGCGGCTTCTCTCGCGCTAAATCATAGTGAGTGATGTACATATATAAACAGACAGAGAAATTGTACAAACTATTAATTTTTATAAATGAAACTATCTTTTCGGATTTTGTCGCGGATTTATTATGATTTTTGGTTCCCGACGTTTCTAATGCTTTACAGCAATCATGATCACGGGAGAGATCCGAGACAAAATCCGAAAAGATAGTTTCATTTATAATGTCAAGTATTCGCGTAAACCTAATGGAAAGTACTATTAATTTTTCTTTAAATGAACAAGTAATGTGTTACATTGCATACCTACAAACAAAAAAAAAAGAACTATTCAAATTGATCCAGCCAATACTATTTGGAATAAATGTGTGGGATTAATGTCTAGTTGTGTCTCACGTAGGATAAATAGATAAATATTGTAATGCAATATTGTTACCAAATATTTTATTGAAAAGAGCAACTGTTGAGTTTCTCGCCGTATCTTCTTTCTTCTCAGCAGAACAGCTTTCCGAGCCGGTGTTAGTTTACTCACAGACTTACAGACTGCCATTTATTTTAATAATGTAAAAATGACGATTCAAAATAGCTTGTAAAAGTCTATTTGAATAAAGAGTATTTGATTTGATTTAAAACGAAAGTAGCCAAGTTACTCATTATAACATAACCTACCTGCAAGTGAAAGCCCCGTTAAAATCGGTTAAGCTGTTTCGGGGATTACCTTATTGATACCAACTTACAGATAAAATAAACTATGCGTTTATCTTATGTTCACTTGCACCTACTGTATATTCTTTTATATGCATTTAGTAAAAGCATTTCCGGAAGAGCATTTAGACCGGAAACGAAATTCTTTCTGAGTCGTGCGGTATAGTAGGTATCTCGCAGAACTAACGCCCGCACTTACCGTTTTCGCAACATTTTTCAATGGTGCTCCGCTCCTATTGGTCGTAAAGTGATGTTATATAACCTATAGCCTTCCTCGTTAAACGGGCTATTCAACACAAAAAGAATTTTTCAAATCGAACCAGTAGTTCCTAAGATTAGCGCGTTCAACCAAACAAACAAAAACTTCAGCTTTATAATATTAGTATAGATTCGGTTCATCGCGGGTAAAGCCAAGGTTTCTGCTTATAGTTAAAAAAAATATAATTTCTAAAATATAAACTTTTTTGAAGTCGGCTAAAAAGTACCCTAAGTTACGCGTCATAACATAAGCTATCTGCAAGTGAAAGTCCCGTCGAAATCGGTCCAGCCGTTACAGAGATTAGCTGGAAAAAACACACTGACAGGCAAACATTTCAAATAATGATTTTTCCTTGTTAGTATCGTATATACTTTCGTATGCATTAAGCGAAAAGCTGGTAATTTGAAATTAAAAACACGCTCTAACTTTATTTAAATAGTAGCCTTTCCCGCGGCTTCGCTCGCGCTCTATAGGCTGGAAACCAAATACAAAAACATTTTTATCCCGATTTTGCAACATTTTTCATTGATGCTCCGCTCCTATTGATCGTAGCGTGATGTAATATAGCCTATAGCTTTACTCGATAAACGGATTATCCAACACAAAAAGAATTTTTCTATTTGGACCAGTATTTCATGAGATTTGCGCGTTCAACCAAACAAACATACTCTTCAGCTTTATAATATTAGTATAGATGTTTAGATGGATTTATAGAACACTTGTGATTTATCTGTATAGAATATAGATAAACTTAATGTTGACATCATATGCAAATGATCATGAATTTTCTGAATGAGTTCCGTTAAATTGTATTGCAGGAGCCTGTATTCTACTCGTTTACTAGTTTTTTTTGTTGTAACGTTATTACACGACACGTTTGGCTCAGTTGGTAGTGACCCTACTTTCTGCGCCAGCGGTCGCGGGTTCGAGTCCCGCTGGGGGCATTCATTTGTTGAGCACGAATGTTTGTTCTCCAGTCATGGGTGTTAATATTTATATTATGTATTTATTTAAAAATATATATATTATGTAGTATATCAATTATCTGGTATCCGTAACACAAGCCGCGTAGCTTACCACGGAACTAGATAGTGCTGTTGTAAAATTATCCGAACATATTTATTTATTTATTTATTACACAACACTATCTAGTTAATTTGCAATTTAAATTGAAAAAGAGAGAGAAAAAAATAGTCCCGCTGAGTTTCTTTCGCCAGTTCTTCTCAGGTTTCTTCTTTCTAAACTGGTGGTAGACTCATGAGTCATGAGTCATGACGTTCAGTAAGAAATTGTTATAAATTTTATGCTTAATAAAATATTTTGATTTGATTTAATATAAGAAGTGCGGGACTCGGGATTAGAACCCGCCTCCCTTAGTTTTAGAAGCAAACGTTACCACTTAGCTAGCTACTAATAAAACTTGATTTCCAATTAGAAATTGTAACAATTTTTATGCTGAATAAAATATTTTGATTTGATTTGAGTAGTAAGCTACGAGGCTTGTGTTACGGATACCAGATAGTTGATACACTACACATATATATCTTTAAATACATACATATTATAAATATAAACGACCATGACTGGAGTACACACATTCGTGATCAACAAATGAGTGCCTCTAGCGGGACTAGAACCCGCGACGTAGGGTCACTCAAACCGACAACATTAAAACAATAGACCACATACATACAAACAATTTTTTTTTAATTTTTATATTATTATTCTCTAGTCTTTCGGTGAAGGAAAACATCGTGTGGAAACCTGCATGTCTGAGAACATCTAACAAGTTTTCGAAAGATATCCGAAGTCCGCCAACACGCACTAGGCCAGCGCGGTGGACTATGGCCTGATCCCCCTCGTACTGAGGGAGGCTCGTGCCCAGCAGTGGGACGTTAAAAAAAGGCTGATGATGATGATGATGATTATTGTCTAGAGTCTAGACCACCTTTGGTAACACTATTAGACACAAATAAGCAAACAAAGTCGTATGCAATTGCTAAATGTTTCATAAAAAATATTAACACTCACTTAACTTGTAACAAGGATTAACATATGAATCACTAAACCACATGTGGTTTGCCTTTGATATTATATTTAAACATGCTTTATTTTATTTAAATAACGACTGGAGTATAAAAAGTGCACCAGTCATTGTCATAATGTTTGTATGGATCATCCATGGTCTCAGTATCACTACATAGTATAAAACAAAGTCGCTTTCTCTGTCCCTATATTCCTATGTATGCTTAAATCTTTAAAACTACGCAACGGATTTTGATGCGGTTTTTTAATAGATAGAGTGAAGAGGAAGGTTTATATGCATAACTATTCATTTCGTCAAGTGTCATAATTGTCAAAATGGATACATTTCGTCGGTGTTTTTGTATTATTTACGCATAGTTGCTTTGGTTTTAACACAAAATACCATTTCGAGTCGTTATAGTGGACGCACGTGCCTTATTAGTTAATTTATTCTACTGAGAGTCTACCTGCTTGAC
Organism: Boloria selene; assembly: GCA_905231865.2. Lineage (NCBI taxonomy): Eukaryota > Metazoa > Arthropoda > Insecta > Lepidoptera > Nymphalidae > Boloria > Boloria selene. The sequence goes on along the minus strand of HG993161.1, from coordinate 6,298,122 downwards.
GTAGTGTAGCTTGCGTACAGAGAAATCTTTTTCAACAAAACGTTGTGATGACAACTTTAAATTCGGAGGAGCAAAAGCAGAAGTCCGGAGAGATGAGCTTCCGGACGGATGGGTCGCTTATTGAAAAAGAGCCAACGTATATAACTCTTCGAAAAGGTGTCACAAAGTGCCAGGACTCCGACATTCGTTTAGAATTCAAAACGTTTCAAGAAAATATGATGTTGAAGCTTGATACGTGGTTTGCAATGCAGAACCAGAAGTTTTTAGAGTTACTTAAAAGCTTTGAGGAGGTCAAAACTTCAATTAAGTTTATTAGCGATAAATATGACGAACTGGATAAAAGGACTAAAGAAGTATGTAATAGTGTGCATGAAGTCAAGGAGAACACACAGATGCATGATTCTCGGATTGCTATTCTCGAAGCTAGATTGGAGTCTATGGAGCAAAGAGCGCGTAGCTGTAACATTGAAATTAGCAACCTACCAGAAAGACGAGGCGAAAATCTTATGGCAATCATGGAAAGCCTCTCGTCCGTGATCAAGCAGCCTGTGTCTGTACGTGACATCGTTTCAATACACCGTGTTCCACAGGTTAGCTCAACCAGCTCGCGCCCGAAAAACGTTGTAGTGAAGTTTTCCAGTCAATTGCTAAGAGATAATTTCATCTCAGCTGTGCGTCAAAATAAGGGTATCACAACTGATCAATTGAACATGCAAGGAACTACTCAAAAAGTATATGTCAATGAGCATCTAACGTTACAAAACAAAAAACTTTTTCGACAAGTCCGAGATAAGGCAAAACAAAATGGTTATCGTTTTGTCTGGATCAAGCACGGTGTCGTACTTGCTCGAGCTGACGTCACTACAGCAGCTATTGCAATTCGGTCGGAAAAGGAACTACACAAAATCACACCATATAATTCCTCTAAAAAATAATTTTATAATCATTACTATTTTTCAAAACCCGATTTGTTATGTAAGTAAAATTGTCATTATTATAATTGTAATATCTTTGTTTTTTTCTGTTAAGTATCTGCATATTTCACTACTCTGTATGTTTACGTTCGTGGGGTATGCTTATTCATATTATTTTTTGTCATTTACCGTCTTTTTACGAATAATAAAGATTTGTTTCGATATTAATTCTCAAATAGTTATAGTATACTTGTTGGAAAACGATATTAATTGTTATTATAATGATATACAGCTTGGTCACGATTTTAATTCCAATATAATATTCTACTTTTCGAAATATCGACTGCTACTTAAGTGTGCTTATATCGTAGTATTCGTAGTCAGTGTATTATTTAATAATAGTAATATAATATTTTACTTTTTGAAATATCGACTATTTAAGTGTACTTATATCGTAGTTAATATAGATATTATTTTTGTTTTCTCTTTTTCTAGTAATATTCATTCACATTTTAATAAAACATAATGATTAATATTTCAATTTATTATCAGAATTGCAGAGGCTTACGTACTAAATTGAATACAATATACAATAATATCTTGGCGGATTCCTACGATATTATAGTACTATGTGAAACATGGCTTGTACCCGCTATTTATGACGAGGAATTCATCGACCCCCGGTATAATGTTTATCGTTGTGATAGAAATAGGGTATGCAGTGGTAAATCTGACGGTGGCGGCGTCTTGATTGCCGTACACAGAGGTCTTGGATTATATGTTGAGCGCTGTGAATTGACTGTCGAGTCTTGTTGTAACGATAATAATTATTTTATGCCGCAAAATATAGATTACATTCTCCTGAAGCTTTATGATCGAGCATGTAAAGAATATCATTATTTATGTGGTGTGTACATACCACCCAATCAAACACAAATTTCATATGAAATGCTTTATAATCTTCTTGAAAAGAATATTACGACGAATGTGGGTAAAATTTATATATTTGGTGACTTTAACTTACCACTTATAGATTGGTGTGCTTATGACACAGCTGTATTTATGCCAAATCTCAATAACAATAATTATAATTATATGGATATTCTTCTTTTTAATTTCTTAGCTGTTATGAATTGTAAACAATATAATAGAATAAAAAATCACTTGGGCCGTATTCTCGATCTATTATTGTCTAATGATACTTGTGTTTGTGAATTGGTATCCAACCCTCTGGTCCCCGTTGATATTTATCATCCGCCTTTCCGTGTGGTCGTCTGCTTGGGGGTAAGGTATTCATCAATGGATCGCTGTTCGTTGCCTAGATATCGCTTTTTGGAGGCTAATTATGAAAATATTAACAAAGACATTCTTGGTGTAGCTTGGTCTACTGTATTAAGTAAACCTACACTTGATTCTGCAGTAGAATGTTTTTATGAAAAAATATATCAAATAATAAAAATCCATGTGCCTAAACGGCCAATTAAAAAGAATGAATTCCCAACATGGTTTTCCCGTCCCTTAATACATATATTTAAAAATAAAGAAAAAGCTTGGATAAGATGGAAAAAATTTCAAAATAATTCAGACTATGAACAATTTTCTATGTATCGTAAAAGATTTAAGTTATTATCTGCGGAATGTTTTACTAAATATATAAATTTGGTTGAAAATAGCCTACGGAGTGACATAAAGTATTTTTGGTCTTATATAAATAGCCGTAAAAATAGAACAGGGTTGCCGAGCACAATGACGTTTGGCAACGAAAAGTCTAGTCAGCCCATTGATGTTTGCAGGTTGTTCTCAAGGTTTTTTAGCTCTGTCTATCAAGAGGGAAATGATACAGTTCACACGGCTCATAATGATAACTCATTGAATTCTCAGAACAACTATGATATTAATATTTCTAATCTATCTTTCTGTAATCGAACTGTGGCTACGGCCCTAAAAGAGTTGGATGTGTCTAAAGGATGTGGACCTGATGGAATACCGCCTTTCTTTTTGAAACACACAGCTGAGTCCATGAGTGCGCCTCTGACTATTTTATTCAATCGTAGTTTGAGTGAGGGTATTGTACCTATTCAATGGAAAACAGCCAATGTAACACCTGTCTATAAGAGTGGCTCAAAAGGTGATGTTACTAATTATCGACCAATATCTTTATTATCTACGTTATCAAAGGTATTGGAACGGCTGGTTTATAATACTGTATATCCTATTTTACATGGTATTTTGATACCTGAGCAACATGGCTTTGTAGTTGGTCGTTCGACAGTGTCCAACTTGGTATTGTACTCAAATTTTTTGTTCGAAAATATGGATAGCCGTCTTCAAGTCGACTGTGTATATACTGACTTCTGTAAAGCCTTCGACAAGGTGGATCACATAATATTGTTAAATAAACTTCAGTTTAATGGTATACGTGGGAATCTGCTACGATGGTTTGCCTCTTATGTTAAGAACAGGTCTCAGCAGGTTGTGATCAATGGTTTTACTTCAGAAGCATTCAACGTGACATCAGGAGTGCCACAAGGCTCGATCTTAGGTCCTTTATTGTTCATTTTATTCATAAATGACATTAATTCGTGTTTTAAGAATGCACGTTTTCTGTTGTATGCTGATGACCTAAAAATATTTCGTATTGTAAGTTCTAATAATGATTATGATAAATTACAACAAGATCTAAACCGCTTATCAGACTACTGCATTCATAACAAATTACATTTAAGTATCTCTAAGTGTAAATCAATTTCATTTACAAAAAATATAAATATTTTGAAGAATACTTACTTTCTTTGCAACACTCCATTAGAAAGTGTCACTACCATAAAGGACCTTGGCGTATTTTTTGATAGCAAACTTCACTTCGATGTCCATATTGATTACATTACAAACAGGGGATTTAAACTGTACGGCTTTGTAAAAAGAACTTGCGAACAATTTAAAAACCCCGCTACATATTTATCACTTTATAAATCGCTCATAAGGTCACAGTTGGAATATGCTACACCTGTGTGGAATCCTCTGTATAATAAGTATTGCGATCAATTGGAGTTGGTTCAACGTAAATTTACAAAATTCATTGATTACAAATGTTTCAATACTCGGTCATCATATAATACACTGCTGGAAAAACTGTCACTAAGTACGCTTAAATCTCGTAGGCTTTATCTCGACCAATCATTTTTATACAAGATTTGTCATAATGATTTTGATTGTAATGAACTGGTTAATCAAATTTATATATGTATACCTAGTAGCTCCTTGCGAATTCGAAACACTTATGAACATAAATTGTTCGTCATTAGACGTAGTAGAACAAATGCAGGAGAACGGGCTCCTCTAAGAAGAATGATGAAATCGTATAATGACAATTTTACTGACTGTGATATATTTTTCTTACCTACTTCAAAATTTAAAAATGCAATTTGGAAAATTTTAAGTTTTAAGTCTTTGTAATTTTAATTAAAAATTGTTTAGAACTACTTATTAATTCCATGCTTTTTTCTCTTTTCTCTTAAATTGTAATTAAAATTTTCATAAATAATGTGCTACCACTTATATAATATTATTATGTGGATAACGGTGCTGGTTGTGTAATAAGTTAAGATTTTTTTTTTTTTAGATATTAAGATACTATGTAAACTTTTATTATGCAATTGTTTGTTGTCCTGAATAAAATAAAAAAAAAAAAAAAAAAAAAAAAAAAAATAACTAACGGATCCCGTAGCTTTGCCTGTGCTAAATCTAGGGAAGAGCCCGAGCGAAGCGAGGGCGAGTCGCTAGTACATAAATAAAGTGCATCTGTTTGTTTCGGCTAATATCTGAAACGGCTGGACTGATTTTCATCAGGTTTTCTCTGGGTGGTATAAGGAGTAAGCCAAAGTTTGGCTACCTTAGTTTTAGAAAGAGAATAAGGGTTTCGGTCAAAAAAATAAGATGTTATTTGGGCTCTTCGTATTAAAATTAAAATGGGGTATTGAAGTATGTACTATTGTCGTAGATATGGCGTATGAAGATTTATTTAGATAACAAAAACCTCGAAGTTACTAAATACTACCTTTCTTTCGAAGTCGGTCTAACGGAATATCTTTTATCAAAATATCTGTAGTGATCGATAACATATTCGTTATCGTTTTCTCCGCTTTTACTAAAACAATTTTTCACTATGCCCCCTTACATCAGTATTTCCCAACCTTTTTTCCGTTCAGCCTCGCAAAATTATAAAAATATATTCGTACCCCCTTTTTATTACAAATGTCCTTCAATAAAACACTATATTAACGTTTAATTATTATTATAAATTTAATTTTTAGTAAATTCTACGTCTTTCAGGAGGGTGTCTCACTGGTCGGGAACTCCTTATTTACATAGTCATTTTTGGAGAATAGTATCGCGACTCGATTAAGGGTATATTCACATGATGACTTTATAGCACGTTTACACTTATTAGTTATTGGATTGTTGAAAACACGCCCGATGTCGCCGCGTTTTAACGCCGTGTGTAAATAGGGCCTAAAAGATATTTTTTGACACTCATTAAAAGTAAGTTTGTTGTTGTTACCGCGTGAATGGATTTTTCCTGACATTAGCATACTCGTTGTCTTTATATTATGATAGGATATAGATTAATAGATTAATTTCTCTCCGGACCTGAGTTTGAATGTTGATTTTTTTAATAAATATGTTGGGACATTATTACACACAGCGCCATCCAGTTCTGTAACTTAAACGCCCATGACTGGAGTAAAAGCATTCGTGCTCAACAAATGAATGTCCCCCAGCGGGACTCGAACCCGCGACCGCTGGCGCAAGAAAGTAGGGTCACAACAAGCTGCGCTAAACATGTCGTCAATATGTTAATCGAGTTTTTATAAAAAATGTTGAAGGACGTTTGTTACGTTGACGTTGACGTTGTTTGTTGACGTTTGACTTTGTATGATTTTATTAACGGCTAGTGATTCACCCTCGTTTCGATCGGATGTGTCCCTTAACACGTTTTAGTGGTTCGTGTATATTTCTCTTAGAGATGTGATATTTTCGCCTGCAAAAGGTAAATAGATCGTTTATGGGGCAAGGTGTACGCATGTATAATAAAATTCCACAGTCCATATTGAACTTGCCTTTGAGTTTATTTAAATCAAAAATTAAAAATACGTTATTACACTATAGCGGAATACCTAGTAGATGTAAATGTGTGGGATTAGTGACTGGTTGTGTCTCACGTAGGATAAATAGATAAATTGTAATATAATATTGTTACCAAATATTTTTTTGAAACGAGCAACTGTTGAGTTTCTCGCCGGTTCTTCTCAGCAGAACAGCTTTCCGCGCCGGTGGTAGTTTACTCACTCAGACTTGCAGACTGACTTTTAATTTTGATAATGTAAAAATGACGATTCAAAAGAGCTTGTAAAAGTCTATTTGAATAAAGAATATTTTGATTTGATTATAAATGTTGACCAGCTATCGCCATACCAAATTACATCAAAATCTGACCAGTGGTGTTCTCGTGATGCGATCGCAGACAGACATACAAACTTTTTAAAAACTTTTGCTAAGTTTCTTTTGCTCTTATCTCTTTATAACCCAGAACTGAGGTTTTTTCCATTCTAACTAGTGTTAGTTAGTTCCATTCTAACTAGGGTTTTCGGTTACTTATTACTAAATAAAATATCATCAACCAAAAGAAGGTTATTATCACGTCATGTATGTATGTTGTATTTTTCAAACTCCAATATATTCTGAAATCATGTTAACTTAATAGATCTTCTAAACAAAAATACAATATTTTGCAGGTGTACCTGTGTAGGTTGTACACGCTTTTTTTGAAACTTGTAATCGATAAGTCATTCTTTTTTCATTTGTTTACATTTTTTTCAACTTAGGAAATGATATCATAAAAATAGGTTTAGTTGTTTTTATTTACGGTTCAATTCTGACTTTTTAACGTACATTAAGCTCTAAAATGACAGTGGTAGCCCAGCGGTAACGCGCTCGCTTGGATATCCGAGTGATGCGGGTTCAAATCAGAGTCTCGCGCCTCTGATATTTTCATGTGCGAATCATTTCTATCATGATTACCACTTGTCTTTCGGTGAAGGAAAACATCGTGAGGAAACCTGCATGCCTGAGAAAACCTAGCAAGTTTTCGAAAGACATGTCAGCACGGTGGACTATGGCCTGATCCCCCTCATACTGAAGGAGGCCCGTGCCCAGCAGTGGGACGTTAAAAAGGGCTGATGATGATGAAGCTCTAAAAAAACAAGATAGGTGGCCAGTAAAGTAAAAACTTCAAAAATGCATAAATTAACAATTATAAGCGTTTTTTAACCAGGAATGGAACCTATGTCCAGTTTAGATAATGATACCGAGTTAGATTGCGAGTAGCTTAGTGAATAATATGCACATGTCTGTTATTTTCCTCAATTTTTTTCCTTATGGCGACTGATGACATATTTTAGGGTATTGTCATACAGGAAAGTTGTGTAAAAGTGAACAATAGAAGGGTTTTGTGTTTTTGATTATGATATGTACTCTCCCTCGTATATTTCTTATGCTATAGAGAAATAGAGTGGAGAAGACAAAGAAAATTCGCGGTCGCGGGTTTGAATCCCGCTGGAGGCTTCATTTGTGTACTGATCACGAATTAATTAAAATTAAAAGAAACTTAGTCCAGTCATTGCATGGGTGTTTATATTATGTTCGTTTTGTTATTTGTAAAAAAACACCAAAAAAAGCTATTATTCTACTGATTGTTTTTAATCGATTCGTTTCACAAATGCATTTTTTCTGAACTGTTGTTGTATATATTATTGTACTTTTTAACGTCCCACTGCTGGGAGTGGGACTCCCATCAATAGTATGGCCTAGTGCGCGTTAGCGGACTCCAACTGTCTTTCGATAACTTGTTAGGTTCTCTCAGACATGCAGGCTTCCTCACGATATTTTCTTTCACCGTAAGACAAGTGGTAATCATGTAAGCAATGATTCGCACATGAAAATATCAGAGGTGCGAGACCTGGATTTGAACCCGCTCCACTCGGTTATCCAAGCGAGTTCGTTACCACTGAGCTACCACCGCTTTTAATGGGATTTATCTGTGTCAGTCAATAATATGTGAGGTAGTAACGCATCGTGTTGTTTTTAAATCTTATTTTTTTTTATAATACAATTTATTGTTATGCGACCTTTGTTTCACATTAGTCATAATATTATGAGTAGTAAATATCTAGACTTTGTTATTCGTTTGTAGTTCTGTCTGTATAATTATCTTTTAGGAAATGTTTTAAAAACGTCACTATTAATAAAAATAAATAAAATAAAATAAAAATAGCCTTTATTGCTGTTTTCTTTTTACAAATACACAATACAATTACAAATGCCTACTTAAACTATTAAACTTTTATGTAATTATTAATTTAAGGTAAATTACTAAAATTACTATCGGCAACTGGAGTTTTTTCTAACAGCTTGTCTGTCAACAAAGGCCTCCTCTAAAGATATCCACTTATTCCTGTCTCTTGCTAAGCGAATCCACGTCGGACCTGCTATTTTCTTCAAATCATCTTCCCATCGTTTAGTTTGTCTACCTCTCCTTCTTTTCCCGTCTCTCGGATACCACTCTGTTATTATCTTCGTCCATTTTTCTTTACTCTCTCTTAGCATATGTCCCGTCCATCTCCATTTTAGCTGTCTGTAAACTGTGTGTGCGTTTTTAAATTTTGTTGTGTTTTTAATTTCTTGTAATTTAACGTCACTATTATGACGTCATTAATACTCTATGCTTAAATATAGCTAAAGCATCACCCTTGCTCTTGGGTTAGTTCTTACATAAGTTTTAATGTTGACGACACGTTTGGCGCAGTTTGTAGTGACCCTACTTGCTTGCACTAGCGGTCGCGGGTTCGAGTCCCGCTGGATGCATTCATTTGTTAAACTCGGATGTTTGTACTCCAGTCACGGGTGTTTATATTTATAATATGTATGTATTTAAACTTATATATGTAGGATATCAACTATCTGGTATCCGTAACACAAGCTTCGTAGCTTACCACGGAACTAGATGGCGCTGTGTGTAATGATGTCCCAATTTTAGGTATCGATTTCTCAGAAATGTGACATTTTTCTGCAGTACAAAGTATGCTATTTTTTGACCCGGATAACAAGCTATCGTCATACCAAATTTATTAAAATCTGTCCAGTAGATTTTCCGTGATGTAGTCACAGACAGACAGACAGTAAAAAAAAGTGCGTGTGTACTAAGTACACATGTCAGAAGTAAAACTTCTTTGGCAAACTAATTTTTAAATCTCGTTTATATTTATACTAAATAACCCCGTCGTCGTTGAGAGAGGGAGATGGCGCGAACGTCACACCCACGAGTTAGACAGAGTTAGAAATGTCACTGACTCGCGGTGGGCGAGATCTAACTAAGGCTAACTCTTCCCCGTCTCTGAGCGCCTGGTACTATGGACTTATTTTTTCAGAAGTTTCACTTCAAAAATCTAAAATCTATAGATTCGTCCTCTGTATCGATAATAATGACTATTTCAATAAGATTTTTCACAAAATATTTGTAGTATAGAACTATTTAGTATGATAGATTTAGCGCGAGCGAAGTCGCGGGTTCCTCTAGTGTATTATACATACAAACTTTCCTCTTGAATCACTGTATTTATTAAAAAAACCGCATCAAAATCCGTTGCGTAGTTTTAAAGATCTAAGCATACATAGGGACAGACAGACAGCTGGAAGCGGCTTTGTTTTATACTATGTAGTGACGATGAATTTCCAATAATAATCATGGTTGACTTTCGAATACAGGATGTTCACTAATAATATTAAAAGTTGGATATCAAACACGTCAGAATTTGGTGAGGAAAAAGTTTATTAACCACAAGTTAGTCACAATCGAAATACCCAGATTTGGTCAGCTGACGTTATTTATAGTATATTATATACTAGCCTTTCCCGCGGCTCCGTCCGCGATCGAAAGACCGGAAACAATATGGATTTCACATACAATGTGATGTTTTACAACCGGTTTGTAACGGTTAGTTGATATTTCTCAGGAATTTTTTAGGTAGTGGTAGTGCCATGCTTGTTACCTTCGGGTAGCAACCGAATGGGCTGGCACGCCCCGTATAGTTCATTAGCACTCTCTCACAGAAGACCGGCGTGAAGTGGCAGCTATGCTGTCGCATTTCGTCCGCCCACTCCCCTTCCCCCCTCCCTCTTCCCTTCATCTTACGCCTTCGTTCCCCCCTCCCTCCCACTTCCCTCCCTCCTCCATCCCTCCCTTTCCTGAAAGGCCGGCAACGCATCTGCAAGCCTGGCTTGCAGATGTCCATGGGCGGAGGTGATCACTTCCCATCAGGTGAGCCTCCTGCCCGTTTGCCCCCTTTTTACCATAAAAAAAAAGAATTAGATATTTTCCCGCAGTAAAAACTATCCTATGTATTGACCCGGGTAACCAGCTATCACCACACCAAATTTCATTCAAATCCGTCCAATGGTTTTCCCGTGATGCGGTCACAGAGAGACAGACGGAAATTCTAAAAACAATAGATTTGTCCTCTATAACGATAATAATGTTAATTTTAATTAGATTTTCTAAAATATATTTAATTCACAGATTTGACTCGGTTACAATTAAATAGAAATTATATTATACTAGCGACTCGCCCTCGCTTCGCTCGGGCTCTTCCCTAGATTTAGCACAGGCAAAGCCGCGGGTTCCGCTAGTTATGTATATAAACCTTCCTCTTGAATCACTCTATCTATTAAAAAAACATCAAAACAGCATCAAAATCCGTTGCGTAGTTTTAAAGATTTAAGCATACATAGGTACATAGGGACAGAGAAAGCGACTTTGTTTTATACAATGTAGTGATGATGTATATATGATATTTATTTTGTGTCAGTGCTTCTCAAAGTACTCGTGATAACTAATGAGTGACCCCTGCTTTGCTCGTGATTTCCTGATGTTTTTAACGTTTATAGATGTATCTTATGCTATGGATACCAGATAGTTGATACACTACACATATTATATATATAACTTTAAATACATACATATTATAAATATAAATAACTATGACTGTAGAAACATTCTTGCTCATTACATAATTGAATGTCCCCAGCGGGACTCGAATTCGCGAACACTTTCATACAAGTACTGCTACTTCTACTAGTAAGTAGAATTAAATATTAATAAAAATAAAACAAAAACTGGCTGCGTAGAAATTTTTTTTGTCTTTATTTTTTTATAGAGGGTTTTTTCACAAAGTGAATATCACCCTCATCATTGCTTACAAGTAGCATAATATAAATAATAATAAATAATAATAATAATAATAAAATCGTTTATTGCCATAAAGTACAGTAAAAAGAATTTAACATAAACTAGGTGGCTTAAATAACTAAATGGCAAAGGGTAATAACTCAGCTGATGCTGCTGAGGTCAGAGTCTCAGACAGCGCTGATTTTCAGTTATACCCAGCTCCCTAGGATGTTGAGCGGGAGCATGGCAGTAAAAAAAAAATAACAATTCCTCTTTAGTTAATCATTCCAGGGGTCAGTAAAAAAAAGAGAATATCATCTTAGTTCTGAACAAAAAATAAGAAATAATTTAACAAAAAAATAAATTAAATTAAAAAAAAAAAAAACAATTCCTCTAGTTAATCATTCCAGGGTCAGTAAAAAAAGAGAATATCATCTTAGTTCTGAACAAAAAATAAGAAATAAATTCTAAAACTGTGGGGTCTATGTTTTTGTTTTTGTTTGTGTGTTTGTGCGTGGAAAATGACTAAACTACTTACTTCTAAGCTTAATTACTAATTTAACTAATTTATAAAGCATCTTGGCTTTCATGGACAAAGGATAGGCTAAAATACTATTACAATATCCTACATTGTTTCCACGTTGAAGTAATTATATGGTAGTGCCATGCTTGTTACCTTGCTGGTAGCAGTCGAATGGGCCGGCACGCCCCGTATAGTACCACTCTCTCACAGAAGACCGGCGTGAAGTGGCAGCTATGCTGTTGCGTTTCGTCCGGTAGGCCAGAGTCCGGGAGGCCCACTCCCCATCCCTCCTCCCTCCCTCCTACCTCCCTATTCCCTACCACCTCCCTCCCCTCCCTTTCCTAAAAGGCCGGCAGCTGCCCGTTTGCCCCCTTTGTACCATAAAAAATTGATGAATTGATGTCCTTTGAACTGTAACTCTACTACATTCTTCTAAGTATGGAAGACATCTTCCACTGTACTACATACGGCACAATTGGGAGAACTTACTTTGCCCATCATGTAACCAAGGCTGAGTAGAATGTGAACTAAAAAGGAAGAGTGATGAGACGGATCCTTCATTTTGTTTTTTAATGATATTTATATATTATATCTCTTTGTTTGAACTCGTGTATTTAAGAACGTTTCCATGCATTCTAAAGGTCATTTTTTTACTTGTAATGCAAGTTAATGTTTATAAGACTAGCGACTCACCCTCGTTTCGCTTGCGTTGGTCCTTAGATACTCCCTGGAAAATTTAGGAGTACAAAAAAGAAGGAAAAGAATACAACTTTTAAGAACCCTTAGACTTCCTTAATCCGACCCTGTCGCAATATCCCTTCTTAACGGACGTCTACTAGGGATTGCAATCCGGAAAACCGGATCCGGTAATCCGGCGGATCCGGCATCATTTCACGGTCACCGGATCCGGTACTAATATACCGGATCCGGCGACCGGATCCGGTGTTACTTACTTTTGGCCAAATAATAGAGCTTTTGCATGAGTTGGTACTTTAAATGCGTAGTGCGTGCATGGACAATGCGTGCGAATTGGTGTCTGACATAAATATAAAACTTTTTTGTAACATTACAAGCATTATCGAATACTTTAATAACTATAATGGTCTCATCTCAGCAAAGTAAGGTAATTATGCTAAATTTTATAAAGTTACTTTATAAATAAAAAATAATTGATCTATCTGTGAAAGTGACATCTAGGAACACTGAGTTACTCGTTACAACGTTAAAATTTTACCTAGTTGCCTACACCTAGCCACCGCTATATTTTAATTGTTTACTACGTTGCCTAATCTTAACATTGGGTTAGAAAATGCTCCATCCTGAATGGCTGATGGATCAAAGCACAGCCTTAACTGCTAATCGTAGAGACCTGAAACTTTTAGGGTGTGACCTTGTCCCTTGACCTTGACGTAGTTATCAGATTAGAAAGGATTTTCCGAAATTTTATGCCTAAGGGAGTGAAAAACGGGAGCAATGTCTGTATGGTGTGATTCCAATCTTCTTCAAATTTAGCATAAAGATACTTTAACAGAATTGATGGAAAACGTGTTTCGTATTTTATTGAAACCCATTGCCTTACGGGGTTAAAAAGGGGTAAACAGTAATTTGGGGATAACTTACGTCAAAGATGAAATAAATACTTCTTAGTGCTTTTGATTTAAATAACAGTTTATTTTTGCACATGTTTGAAAACGTAATACTTTTCTCAACAAAGTCAACAAAAACTTTGTAATAGAAGGCATAGGTCTATCTACTACCGATAACCAAATAACTGGTTTAAAGAGTAGTTCTCTGTTCTCATAAGAAAAGGGATGAAATGGTAAATGGAGAATCAATTTTTGGTATATTATAAGTAAAAGCGTATAGCCAAACATATTTTTTTACTTTTAGTTAACGAAGCCGCGAGTTCCGCTAGTTTTTTTATAAACTACTTACCTATATTAAGTACAATGATACTTGAATAACTTACTTACAGTTCATTTTGAACCAAAAAGGCGAAAATCATATGGATCTGGCCAATCCGGCCGGGTCCGGTCGGATCCGGCCGGATTGATGGAAATTCAGCCGGATCCGGCCGGATTCAAAATGACGCCGGATTGCAATCCCTAACGTCTACTAACTATAAACGTCTACTAACTATAAACAGGGAGGTACCCTGCCAAATTTCATCTTTATAGGTAAGTGGTTTTTGATATTTCTTGATGAGTGAGTAACCCTATATTTAGACTAGCATTTCTCGCGGCTTCGCACGCGTTCTAAAGACCGGAAACCAAATTCTGAGTCGCGCGGTATGGTACCTCGCAGAACTAACGCCCGCCCTTCCCGTTTTTGCAACACTTTTCATTGATGCTCCGTTCCTATTGGTCGTAGCGTAATGTAATATAGCCTATAGCCTTCCTCAATAAACGGACTATCCAAGACAAAAAAATAATCAATTCTGACCAGTAATTCCTGAGATCAGCGCGTGTTAACAAACAAACAAACTCTTCAGCTTTATAATATTAGTATAGGCATATATTACTTCATTAATTAATTGCAGTGACCCCCTTATTACTTTGTACGGCATGCAAAGTCGCGGTATTTATCTAGTTTTCTTGCTTATAACAATTAAAGGTGCATTCGTGCAAAAACACCTGTTGATCGAAACGACATCGCGTGTTATTTCTGTTGTTAATTGAATTTATTGAACTTTGGCAAATTAGGTTATCCACTGTGTACAAAAACCCTAAATCCTAATACTAAGGTTACAAATCATTCACCCATCTGACTTTCATCTGACAATCAAATCAAAATTTTCTTTATTCAAATAGACTTTTACAAGTTCTTTGGAATCGTCATTTTTACATTATTAATATATTTTTTTATATTATCTTAAATCACCCCTATCATAACAAAAAATAATTATTTCATTCGGTCCATCCATTTTTGAGTTAAAGCGAGACTAACGAAAAGCAATTGATTTTTACATAGTCTACGCACACCCTTACCCTTACTTACCCTCGTTCGGCTCGGAATCGTTGCGTGCATTTACTATAGACAGTGGTAGCCCAGCGGTAACGCGGTTGCTTGGATATCGGAGCGATGCGGGTTCAAATCCGAGTCTCGCACCTCTGATATTTTCATGTGCGAATCATTTCTATCATGATTACGACTTGTCTTACGGTGAAGGAAAACATCGTGAGGAAACCTGCATGTCTGAGAGAACCTAGCAAGTTTTCGATGGACATGTGAAGTCCGCCAACACGCACTAGGCCAGCGCGGTGGACTATGGCCTGATCCCCCTCGTACGGAGGGAGGCCCGTGCCCAGCAGTGGGACGTTAGTAAGGGCTGATGATGATGATGATGATGATTTACTATAGAATATTTCCGCAGTAAAGTGTCCTACAGGCTTATTAGTTATTACGTATCGAGCAATACACCCGCGATAGCGATAATTGTACAATAATTATAGCTGCCAATCAAAAATCGTATTAAACTTAATAGTATTTAATTTAACTTAATCGTAAACTTGAAATTGAGGGTCAAGACGTTCTAAAGAATGCTTAATATTAAAGTATTATAAAATCAAAAAAATTTTTTTTATTAAATAATAGTTTTCTTATTTTTAACAGAACATTAATATAATACACAAACAATTACTAAATCAATTAATGCAAAAACCAATAAATTTATTAAGAACTACGAATTAATTTATTAAGTTTCTTACGATTTTACGATTGGACAGCAATTATTGTTGCAATCATCATACCAAATTCCATCAAAATCTGTCGTGTGGTATTCTCATGATGTGGTCACAATGTTTAAAGAACAAAAGATTCTGTATATATATATATATATACAGAATCTTTTGTTGAATGTTGATAATAATGACTATTTCTTTCTTAGATTTACGCAAATATTTGACACTAGCGACTCTACCTCGCTTCGCTCGAGCTCTTCCCTAGATTTAGCGCGAGCGAAGCCGCGGGTTCCTCTAGTGTATTATACATTTAATTATAAACCTTCCTCTTGAATCACTGTATCTATTATAAAAAACCGCATCAAAATCCGTTGCGTAGTTTTAAAGATCTAAGCATACATAGGGACAAACAGACAGCGGAAAGCGACTTTTTTTACTACGTAGTGATTATTATAAATGAAACTATCTTTTCGGATTTTGTCGCGGATTTATTTAGATTTTTGGTTCCCGACGTTTCGAATGCTTTACAACAATCTTTGTTACGGGACCGGGAGAGACTCTCAGTTGACTAATTCAATGATATTTAAAAAAAATAATGCGTAGATTCGACTCAGAAGAATTAAGATTTTATTAATATTCATGTTTTAATAAATGATTGGGTTTAAAAATTAACTTAGAAATTGTTTTTTTTTGTATCTCTAAAAAGATAACAAGTCGTGTTTCATATAGGGTTTAGGTATGATACGTGGAAAACGTGTTTAAATGCATATTTTATGGTTTTAATTTGTATTCTAATTTCAATACAACAAAAAATGACGGACGTGTAAACCAGTTAAAGATAATTTGATTTAGTAAATAAATAAACGGTCAAGTGCGAGACTTAACAAACTAAGGTTTTTTTATATACTGTGACACGGTTTAATAGAAACGCGATGTTGCTGTCTTTATATGTCAATACAAAAAGTTCGTTCAGGCACGCTTAGTTCTATGGTGGCGACGAGGCTTGTGTTACGGATACCAGATACACTATACATATATTACTTTAAATACGTACATATTATAAATATGAACAATTAAAGTAGAAAAATACCTAAACGTGTCATAAATACGTTACGTGTCCGGGAGGCCCACTCCCCATCCCTCCTCCCTTCCTCTTCCCCACTCCTCCATCTTCCCTCCCTCCTCCGTCTTCCCTCCCTCCTCCCTCCCTTTCCTGAAAGGCCGGCAACGCATCTGCAAGCCTGGCTTATAGATGTCCATGGGCGGAGGTGATCACTTCCCATCAGGTGAGCCTCCTGCCCGTTTGCCCCCTTTTTACCATAAAAAATAAAATAAAATCATAGGTGATATTTAAAAGTGCAAAGGAAAAATTTATCAATCTTGGTTCTTAGGCCTTCTTCGTAGTAAAATTCCCCTCAACACCTAATTATATCCTATATGTTAATCCAGATAACCAGCTATCATCATAAAAAAATTCATCAAAATCTATCCAGTCGTTTCTTCCTGATACGGTCACATACTGTATACAGTTCTCGAGGCATAAGCTCAGCTTAGCATGTGTGTGAGTGCAGTGTACAGATAGGCACGACTACAGGCGTAGCGCGTTGCTATTGGTTTAAGCCCGTTTTAACTGGTTTTTGATGCGCGGCTATATGGCTTTTAGCTATCACTCACACAAATGCAAAGCTGAGCTTATGCCTCGAGAAGTGTACAAAGAAACTTGAATCTAGATACTCTGTATCGATAATAATGGCTATTTTAAGTTTAAATAATAAATCTTTTTTTCATATTCTACTAAGTTATAATACTATTTTATTTTGTATGAATAGAAAAAAATTGATGAATTTTTAAATGATAAATCATTCTTTTACAAGTCATTTAAATTTTAAATTTGTTGAGACATTTTATTTATTAACATAACGTGTTAACGGTCAGTACCTATACCTTTCTCAAAAATGAGGTATTTTTCCACACTAATAAGTAACCTATATAATGATCCAGATAGCTTTTAAAGTGGTAGTGCCATGCTTGTTACCTTCGGGTAGCAGCCGAATGGGCCGGCACGCCCCGTATAGTTCATTAGTACCACTCTCTCACAGAAGACCGGCGTGAAGTGGCAGCTATGCTGTCGCGTTTCGTCCGGTGAGTGAGTCAGGGAGGCCCACTGTCCTTCCCTCCCTCTTCCCTTCATCCTCCGTCTTCATTCCCTCCTCCCTCTTCCCTCCCTCTTTCCTCCCTTCCTTTCCTGAAAGGCCGGCAACACATCTGCAAGCCTGGTTTGCAGATGTCCAGGCTTGCAGATGTCCATGGGAGGAGGTGATCACTTCCCATCAGGTGAGCCTCCTGCCCGTTTGCCCCCTTTTTACCATAAAAAAAGCTATCATCATACCCAATTTCATAATAATCAGTCCAGTTGTGTTTTCGTGATGCGGTCATAGACAGACAGACAAATATTCTAAAAACTACCTAAAGATTCTCTGTATCGATAATAATGACTATTTCAATAAGATTTTCCGAAATTATTTAATGTACACATACGACTAAATTAGAGTTTTATAATAAACTATCGACTCGCCCTCGCTTCGCTCGGGCTCTTCCCTAGATTTAGCACAGGCAAAGCCGCGGGATTCGCTAGTTACATATAAACCTTCCTCTTGAATCACTCTATCTATTAAAAAAAACCGCTTTAAAATCCGTTGCGTAGTTTTAATTCAATTCAATTCTCTTATTAATGGCTTCAAAGCGTGCCAGATGAGCACAAATTATTTCGCCAGTGTCACGTAGAATGGAGAAAACACGAAGGAAATTGGTCGGATAGTTTTAAAGATTTAAGCATATCTACATAGGGATATAGGGACAGAGAAAGCGACTTTGTTTTATACTATGTAGTGATAGTGATGACTAGCTGTGAACACCCGCTTCGCTGGGTTATTTTTGATTGTATAGTTATTTGTTAATGTTAATAATCTATTACTATACTTAACAATTTTTTCATATAAAAGACATATTTTCTTTTTTCTTATTAATTTATTGATCTTACTTATTTTTACATTAAAATCTTAGGACTAAGTAGACATTAATATCTTATATCATCTGACATTAACTGATGTAGTAAACATTTTTATTGATCATCCTAGAAATTTCTGGATCATTCTAGAAATTTCTAGAACATTCTCATTCGATTAAAATCTAGGCATACGTCTTAGAAATTTCTGGATCATTCTAGAATTTTCTAGATCATTTCAGGAATTTTTAGAACAATCCATACCATTTTAGACCAATGATAGTCTCACGTTTTTAAAGTTAACATGTTTCAACCCCCATATCTTATACACCCTTATAATTATCGACTTGCAACCACCATAGTGCACGATGGGAGCCTTGTACCTATTCCCACATACAATCACTATTCGTCTGCGATGCGTAGTTTTGGCTGCAAAGTTAAATATCGGGACACACACCTCCAATTTTATATATATAAAACTAGTGACTCGCCCTTGCTTCGCTCGGGCTCTTCCCTAGATTTAACACAGGCAAAGCCGCGGGATCCGCTAGTTATGCATATAAACCTTCCTCTTGAGTCACTATATCTATTTAAAAAAACCGCATTAAAATCGGTTGTATAGTTTTAAAGATTTAAGCATACATAGGGATATAGGGACAGAGAAAGCGACTTTGTTTTATACTATGTAGTGAAGACTAGCGAGCCACCCTCGCTTCTCTCGGATTTGTCCCTAGATTTAGGGTACCGCTTGTTATATGCTAAATCTTTCGAGAACCACTCTATCTATTGGTGAACAACAGCATGAAAATTGGTGCAGTAGTTTTTGAGTTTTTCGCGAACAGACAGACAGACAGAGGCGGCGGAAGACTTTGTTTTATTATATAACTAGCCTTTTAAGGGCTGAAAATCAAAAGAAAAATTTTTTCCCGTTTTTGCAACATTTTTCATTGATGCTCCGCTCCTATTAGTCGTAGCGTTATATAATATAGCCTATATCCTTTCTCGATAAACGGACTATACAACGCAAAAAGAATCTTTCAATTCGGACCAGTAGTTCCTGAGATTAGCGCGTTCAACCAAACAAATAAACAAATTCTTCAGCTTTATAATATTAGTATAGATGTAGTGATATGTATTGATTGAATAATTATATAAGTTTATGGTTTTTTTTTCCAGGTCAGTGGAAAACATTATCAAAAGATGCGGTGCCGTCACAAAATCTACCCAAATTGAATCCCGATGGTACAGTCATGGTTATCAGGAAAAGCCGTACTGTCAAATATAAGGATATCAAAAAAGAAGATAATCACAGGTAAATAATATACCGTTTACTTAGCTCTCACTGATCGTGTCAAAATCAAAAATCAAAATATTTTATTCAACATAAAAATTGTTACAATTTCTTACTGTCGAATAGTCCTCCTACCGGAGTCTAAGAGTGATAGGAACAGAGAGTGCACTTGTGTCTGCACTATAATATCTCCTGCGCAGTTGGCTAGTCTCAATGAGATTGGTGGCCGTAGCCGGAATCGGTCGGAGAACATTATTATATAAATCAAATCAAATAATACTTCAGTAGCAAACCTTAAGTAAACATAAATAGATTAAACGATTTTTATAATTATCTAATAATATAAAAATAATTTTACTCCTTATAACATTAGCTATCTATGAGTGAAAGTCCCGTTAAAATTAGTTTAGCCGTTTCAGAGTTAGCCGGAACAAACAGACAGACACAAATTAAAAAAAATGTTTTTTTTTATTTTTATTAAAACACCTTATATACTTTCATATGCATTTAGTCAAAAGCTGATGTTAATTGAAATTAAAAACAGACACTTCAATTGTATTAATATATTCTGATTCAAATAGATTTTGACAAAGCATTTTTGAATCGTCACTTTTTACATGAAATTATAGAATTTAAATTAAATGTCAGTCTTCCATTAGCTCAAAAGTTGATCTATTAAAATAATGTTAGATTACAATATGTAATACAATAATTATCTATTTATCCTACGTGAGACCCAACCAGACACTAATCCCATAATTTTATATCTTCAAAGTATTCCGCTATGGTGAAATAAGCTTCAATCAATAAAATATTTTTGAAGTGAAACTTCTTTAGAATCGTTGTGATTTCAAACTCGATGAAACGAAAAAATAAGTCCATAGTACCAGGCGCTCAGAGACGGGGAAGAGTTAGCCTTAGTTAGATCTCGCCCACCGCGAGTCAGTGACATTTCTAACTCGGTCTAACTCGTGGGTGTGACCTTCGCGCCATCTTCTCTCAACGAGCTTAGACGGGGTTATTTAGTATAAATATAAAGATGTTTGCCAAAAGTAAAAGGTAAGCTCAATATGGTCTGTGGTTTCTATTATAAATGCGTACACCTTGCCCCATAAACGATCAATTCACTTTTTGCAGACGAATCTAGGTGACACCAATTTATCCTTATTTTTATTGTTTATTTCATGTTTGCACATCGTCGCATGCCATTTCACAATTTGACAGTCTCACTTCTTGTGACAGTTTTTTTAATTTTTATGTTATTTTATATAGAAAAATTGATATGCATGGTTTTCTAACAGATGGTGTTAGTAGTACAATAACATTCTATCTAATGAACACAAAATTGTTGTTAATTTTCTTTTATTTTTAATGGTTATAATTTTTTTTGACAGATATCACATCTAGATATGAAGTTAAATTACTATGTTACAGCACAAATTTTTCAATAAAGTCTCCCACAAAATGATCAGGTTGTGGGATAGTGTTAGGGCTCTCTTAGCTCGCCCTAATTATAATCTTCTGAATAATAACGTTAAATTATATATTTATGGTTCACAATCTTCCGACAGTTTGCAATCTCGCGAGATTGTAAACTACGAAATTATAATCTTTAACGGTATTTACAATTTTACGGTAACATAGATGTCTAACATTTGCATAAATATAATTTACTGTTTCTATTTTATTACAGTGTTAAGGAAGAGAAGTGGACGAGTATGTCACATTCAACGATTCCGTTATCATCAGAAAGCCAAGAACAGCAAGACAGCAATGTAAGTGATATAATAAGACCAGCAACAGCCCCTAGATTTTAATTCCCCCATCCCCTTTCCATCATCGGACGACGCGACGAACGGCTGGTCTCCATCCTTATGTCGTGGACATTCCACCCGTCCGGACGAAGCGTTTCGCTTCGTCATTTATTATACGTGCGTCTAAGGATTGGAACAACCTACCTGCGTCAGTGTTTCCGCCCGATTACAATATGGGTGTCTTCAAGGCAAGAGTGAATAGGTGGCTACTGAATTAGTGCGACTTACCATCTCCGACTGCGTTACCACTTACCGTCAGGTGGATCGTAGTCAAGCACTAATTCAGAATAGATAAAAAATAGATATGTTTATAACTGAAGTAGATTAGAAGTTAGAAGTCCGCAGTAAAAAGCATCCTATATATTGACCCGAATTACAACAGCTATTATCGTACCTCATCAAAATCTGATGAGATTTTCTTGTGATGCAGTCACATACATACAGACAGACAGACAAAAGCTATAATAATAGATAATAACGACTATTTTGAATAATGTTTTCCAAAAAATAATCAATGCCCAGATTGTAATCAGAATTTTATTCTATTAAGTCGTCTAACGTAGTGTTAGGGACCACGCAGGGAGGACTTATTTTAATATATGACGGGACATTATTAGATATAGTCTATTTTTTCTTACTTGTCTTAAATAGTAAACAAATATGGCGGACAGGTAACCAGAGATAATTTCATAGAGATTGCAATGACGAATGAATGACAACGACTGAACTGAATGGTTTTTATGCAGTGAACGTAAAGTATTGGGTAGAAATAATACGACAAGTTAATTTGATAATTTTATTACTCGGATATGACCTCCTTACTAATAATAATTTTTATAATTTTATTTTCCTTTTTGTCTTAATATAAAGTCATTTTTAAAACGTTAAACTAAAAAAGCAAATAAGCGATCGAAAGGTCTCCGAGAGCGAAGTTCCTCACTCCATTTTATTACACAGTGCAATAAGATAAGAAATAATAATAATTACAATAACAAATAAATAATCAGTATAAGTTGGTTAACAGCAATTAAAAATCTTCTATATTGTACAGATGACACTCCTATTTTAAAACCTAATAAAATTTGAAGAAAAATGTCGTACTTTGTAATTTACAAATATTGTTATTTTTCTAAAGATTCAGTTTCCATTCTCGCCAAATAATTTTACATGTTACATCTCTATGATTCAAAGACAAAGTAGCGTATCGAAACGTCAAAATGTTTTGTTCATATTTTATCTATAAAATTTAGTTCTGTTAAAATTTCAATTTTAGCAAAAATAATGTGTTCAAATCATAAATAAACAGCTTTTATAAGTGTAATTCATAGTGTATGTGTTTCTAAAATAGTTATAAACGATGAAACCAAGTCTAAAATGCGGGATTTTCCGAAAATAAGTGATTTTCGTTCAAGGCAGTGTTTGTTTATCATTTAGGACAAGTAAGAAAAAATAGACTATACAGCGCCTAACCTATGGCTGGAGTACAAACATTCATGCTTAACAAAAGAATGTCTCCAGCGGGAGTCGAACTCGCGACCGCTGGTATAGCTAGTAGGATCACTATAAACTGCGCCAAACATATTAACGAATGCGAAATTTAGCACTTATGATAATTATTTTTTTAATCTACAGATGGCGTATCGCCTTCAAGCTTTAAATACTCTCGCAAATAACATAAGTCCTACCCAAGTGTTACCACAAAACCAATTGAACAAGCCCAAAAAGCAAGACGCCATCATGCAAACAGATCCTATCCAGTCTGAGGAAGAAGAAACCTATCAACACAGTTACACCGAATCGGAAAAATCTGGTGCCGATATAGATTATAACCAATATAATGAAGAAATTATCAAATATGAAGCCCCGAAAGATTTCTCTGAACCAAAACAAGATTACATACCACAGACAAATGAAGAATATAACAAAGAAGCGGAAAAATATGCGCTAGAGCGGAAGTCCCATAATAATTACGAGAAAATCGATTATCAGAAACCGATAATCGAGAATTGTTTTCCAAAAATACCGGAAGTGTACGCGTTCGATAAGCAGTTTCAAAATCGGGCTGACTTTTTGTATCAGAATCAAAATCCGTACCAGGACAGTGTGGAATTGTTAAGGAATCAACAACACAACCTTCAAATATTGCAAGAGCAGCACCGTGTTAACGAAAACCAAAATTTTTTCAACGAGAATCATATAAAGCAAGAGATTGATTTTGGCAATGATGAAGAAAAGTTTATTTATGAGACGAAGAAGGATCAAATTGGTAGGTTTTTTTAATATTCTCCTTTTTTAGTGTTTTTAGGGTTTCGTACACGGGACCCTTTCAAAACCTTATTTTTTATATTTTGTACAATTTGGAATACTCTGTGTGCAAGTCCAACTCGCACTTGACCAGTGTTTTATTATTTATTTAATTGTTTTTATTTGGAACTGTAATTTATTAGTTGATATTTATTAATGCCTTATTAGTCCAGCGTGGTGGATTATGGCCTGATCCCCCTCGTACTGAAGGGAGGAAAAAGCCCCCCCCCCCACCCTCAACAGTTTCAAAGTCCCACTGCTGTTGAATGGACGGACGGAACGGACAAGTGCGGGCGCACTTCATATGTCTTTGGAAAACTAGCTAGGTTCTCTCAGACATGCAGGTTTTCTCACGATGATTTCCTTAACCGTAAGACAAGTGGTAATCATGATAGAAATATGTTGGGACATTATTACACAGCGCCATCTAGTTCCGTGGTAAGCTACGAAGAAAGCTTGTGTTACGGATACCAGACAGTTGATATCCTAAATATATACATATTATAACTATAAACACCCATGACTGGAGTACAGACATTTGAGCTTAACAAATGAATGCCGCGACCGCTGGCTCAAGAAAGTAGGGTCACTACAAACTGCGCCAAACGTGACGTTGAAAATTGTAAATATCAGAGTCAGTTTTACTAGCGAGCGCGTTACAGCTTGGCTACCCCTTTGTATAGATAACGATATATTTCTATTTAAACTTTAAAATGCAATATTTGGAGTGTTATAATAATTTTGGTTTCTTTTCTTTCAGATCCAAATACTTTGTACGAGAATCAAACCAACGTCGAACAGCAGAGGTTGATAGAGATGCAGCGTCAAGTGAAGGAAGAGCCAGACACGTCAAATGGTATGTAACTCACTAACTAACTAAATTACTCATTCACCAAATAAGTGACTATAGCTATGTAACTGACTAACTCGCTAATTAATAAATGTAGATTACTCACTAACTAAATAATTCATTCATTAAATACCTCACAAGTTAACTTAGTAACTGAATAATTATGTAACTGAATAATTATGTAACTGACTAACTTACTAACTAATGGATGTAGATTATTCATTCACTAACTAAATAATTCATTCATTAAATACCTCACAAGTTAACTAAGTAACTCAATAACTATGTAACTGACTAACTCACTAACTAATGGATGTAGATTACTTACTTACTAAATAATTCATTCATGAAATACCTCACAAGTTAACTAAGTAACTCAATAGCTATGTAACTGACTAACTAACTAATTAATTTAGATTTTAAGTTTTAACAACAAATATAATAATTATTGAACTATTCATGGTTTAGAAATAAATACTACAGTATTTAAGCGGCAAAAATCGTAAAATAGTGTTCGTTTGTGGGTAGTATAGGGTTAAATTGGTATGTAGAAGTAAAATAGTCAAAAAAGTCTGGTTGTGTCTCACGTAGGATAAACATATAAATATTATAATACAATATTATTACCAAATATTTTTTTGAAATGAGCAATTAAGTTTCTCGCCGGTTCTTCTCAGCAGAACAGCTTTCCGAGCCGGTGCTAGTTTACTCACAGACTTACAGACTGACATTTAATTTTAATAATGTAAAAATGGCGATTCAAAAGAGCTTGTAAAAGTCTATTTGAATGATAGATAAGTAGGTAAGTTATTAATTTCTTTGTTTTTAATATATTTTCAGGGTGCGAAACCGTGATGCAGCCACAGAGCAGTCCGTACTACACAACCGGTGGTTCTGATAATGTACCAGGTATTTATTATATATTGCTATTTAATTTACTTGATACTCCATAAAAAAGATACATTGGCTCAGTTTGTAGTGATCCTACTTGCTTTGCCAGCGGTCGCGGGTTCGAGTCCCGCTGAGGGCATTTATTTGTTGAGTGCAAATATGTATTAGTACTCCAGTTATGGGTGTTTACTGTGTATATGTATCAACTATCTGGTATCCGTAACACAAGCCTCGTAGCTTACCACAGAACTAGATGGCGCTGTGTGTAATAATGTCCCAACACATTTATTTATTACTAGCATTCCAAACCAAAATTCTTTCTCATTCATTAGCGGTATGATACTTCGCAGAACTAACGCCCGCCCTTCCCGTTTTCGCAACATTTTTCTTTGATGCTCCGCTCCTATTAGTCGTTGCGTGATATAATATAGCCTATAATAGCCTTTCTCGATAAACGGACTATCCAACACAAATAGAATTTTTCAATTCGAACCAGTAGTTCCTGAGATTAGCGCGTTCAACCAAACAAACAAACTCTTCAGCTTTATAATATTAATATAGATCAATATATAATGTTCCTTATTGTTTATTTCCAGCCGGCGGTTATTACGAGCAAATAACTCGACCCGGACCAGAACTTCTTATCGCAAAGCAGAACGCCCTCGCGGCTCACCAACAGTTATGTGAGTCATTGCATTCATTTATTACGTTGCATTCATTTATTACGTTGCATTTATTTATTACGTTGCATTCATTTATTACGTTGCATTCATTAATTACATTGCATTTATTTATTACATTGCATTCATTTATTACATTGCATTTACTTATTACATTGCATTCATTTATTACATTGCATTTATTACATTGCATTCATTTATTACATTGCATTCATTTATTACATTGCATTCATTTATTACATTGCATTCATTTATTACATTGCATTTATTTATTACATTGCACTTATTACATTCTTTTATTACATTTAATTCATTTATTACATTGCATTCATTTATTACATTGCATTTATTTATTACATTGCATTTATTTATTACATTGCACTTATTACATTCTTTTATTACATTTAATTCATTTATTACATTGCATTCATTTATTACATTGCATTTATTTATTACATTGCACTTATTACATTCTTTTATTACATTTAATTCATTTATTACATTGCATTCATTTATTACGTTGCATTAATTTATTACATTGCATTAATTTATTATATTGCATTCATTTATTACGTTGCATTCATTTATTAATTTGCATTCATTTATTAAATTGCATTTTGTGTTTGGCACAGTTTGTAGTGACCATACATTTTTGCGCCAGCGGTCGCGGGTTCGAGTCCCGCTGGAGGCATTCATTTGTTAAACTCGGATAATATGCATGTATTTAAACTTATATATGTAGTATCTCAACTATCCGGTATCCGTAACACAAGCTACATAGCTTATGTATGTATGTATGTATTATGTATGAATGTGAGTAAGAATTGTAAACAATAATATGTTTAATTTTCAGGGCAAAATTCTATGAAGCGGCCATTTTTCTACGGAGACAGTCAACACTACAACACGCCTCAGTTGTTACACCCGAGGCACACGTGCGAGGTAAGGAAAAAAAACTAGATTATGCCTCTTTATCGATAATAATAACTGTTTCAAATAAGATTTTACAAAAATTAAATTAACTGCTTTGACTCGGTTAGGATTTTGTTATATCTATACTTAATATTATAGAGTTGAAGAGTTTGTTTGTTTGTTTGTTTGTTTGTTTGTTTGTTTGTTTGTTTGTTTGTTTGAACGCTCTCAGGAACTACTGGTCCAAATTGAAAAATTTTTTTTGTGTTGGATAGTCCGTTTATCGAGGAAGGCTATAGGCTATATAACATTACGCTACACCCATAGGAACGGAGCATCAATGAATAATGTTGCATGGGTAATTGGGTGCACTATGCACCCATTTACCGATTTACTGCACCCATACAAATATTTATAAAAAAAAAACTTTTCATTAAATGCTCTTAGATAATTTTACACACATATTTTTTATTCAATATCAATTTATTTAAATTTTATGTATTTCCTTATTTCAGGACTTATCCAGGATCTTACAGTGATGAGAGACATTCCAAAGTAAAGATTAATTACAAAATCAAAATAATTCTCTATGCGACGATAATCTCTCGGTGGTTTTTAACTTTATTTTATAGATTATTTTCCATATTTAATATAAGTATACCTATTGTAAATATTTTGTTTTGTATTTAAAAAAAAAGAAAATCTTGTCTATGCTTTGATGTTTCTTTTTGGCGGCAATTTTGACTTTGACAGCTGACAGCACAGCGGTTTTGACGTTTATTGCGAAATTTAATTTATTTCTAAAAGTTAAATTTATTTGATTTGATTTTTGTCGTTCTTTTCGGTTAGTGGCAGCTTTTTGCGTATTATTTTTTTTATTTGGAAATTCTAGTTTGGAAATATGTTTTGGTTTTCTTAAAAGATTGTGATATAATATTAATATTATTTATAATCGATGTTTGCAAGCTGTGCTGTTATAATTCACTATTGCATAAAAAGTTAGTTTTTTATTTTGATCTGTGCATGAAAATATTTATTTAAAAACGTATTTGTAAAACAAAAGATATTTATTTTTTTTATTGCACAGATTATAAAAAAAATGTTGCCAGTAGTTTTTAAATGTTATTTTTTTCATATATTTATTTATCAAATCTGATTTTTATATAGGTTATCTATAGTTTTGTTTTTTTTTCTTAAAATATATTTTTAAAAACTATTTATACTCTACAATATGGTTACCAATAATTGCGTTATCATTCGGTACAACATTTTCTATGGAAATACAGCTTCGCTGTACCAATTTTGATAGAAATGTTTAGGAACGTGATACTTTATCGAATTTACGTGGCAATTATTAAATAAATGATGTACGTAGTGTTAGTTTTTTTTGTCGTCACAATTGGTTAAATTTTTAGGTCTTGCCAAAGTTCTTTTTTTCTTTTTTTTACTGTCATAGACATGAGTGGTTTTTGTTTATTGTATTTTTATGTTTTTTTTATATAAAAGTAAATATATTTTGAAAAGGGTTATGTATAAAAATAAGTTTATATAATATTTTCTTAGATTTACACAAATACTTATCATTATAAATGAAATATCTTTTCGGGTTTTATCGCGGATTTACGTTTCTTAGATTTAAAGCGATCATAGTTACGGGAGAGACTAAGGTTTGAGTCATCTCAAAGATCCGAAAAAATAGTTTTTTTTTAAATAAGTTTATATATTAATTAACAACAAAAACATATATTATTTTTTTTTGAAATAACTACATGTCTATGGCATATAATAAAAATCCCGGTTAAAATTATATTTTTTATTATACAGTTTTTGGTGCTCTTAAACTTAATTTTTTCCGAATTTTTTTGCATTTTTTTTTATATAGAAATTGTAATATTGAGTACAATTTTGTTTTGGGTTTACGCACACTGTAGGTAAATCGCTAGTGTTTTCTTTTTGTGGAAGAATTTTTTTTAGTGCTTAAAAACAAATTATTTACCATAGTTTGTAAGTTTAGTAACGCGGGATGGTAGATTGAACGGAGCGTGCACTTTTTTTTTAGATTTTTTTTTATTTTTGACTTTTTTTTGTTTTTTCTGATATCAAAATTGTGATTGTATATTGGATAAATATTTATAAAAGATGTATAAAGAAAAAAAGATTATATTTTTTACCTGTGCGCTCTTTTTAGACCAAAGCTGTGAAATATAAGGAAGTTAGGGTGTTATAAGGATAGTTTACGAAAAAATAGTTTTACTCAACTTGCTGATATTGTGATAATCTCTAACCAAACTTAATATAGTGAAAAAATATAAAAAAATACATTTTTTTTCTTTGAATCGTTGCAAAAGAGTAAAACTATATTATCGATGATAGATTTTTTGTGAATTTTCCAAAAAAATGTATATTTTTTAATTGAATAGTACTTAATTGTGCGGTTTTTTTCTATATTTTTTTGGAATTTTCATAAAAAATCTTAGTTTTTAGTGTGTAAGGAAGAGATGTTAAGTGCTACAAACATTTTGTTTATATATTTTTTACAGCAGTGGCCATTCAAATAAAATAAGTGGAATTTTTTAATGCTGTTTGATTTATTTTTAACGTTCCACTGCTAGGCGTGGGTCTCCTACCTCCTACGAGGGGATCAGGCCATAGCCCACCATAGACTGAGAAAGTCTTTGAATGAATATCCCCAGCGGGACTCGAACCCGCGACCGCTAGCACAAGAAAGATGGACCACTATAAATTAAAACGTGTCTAATCCAGCGAGTGATCGTGTGAAGTTGATTAGTGATTGAAAATATGAACGCGATAAATGTTAAAGAAATAGAAATAGAAACAATATCGATACCTCAGTTTCAAAGAGTAACAATTCAGAAAACCGAAAATTAAAAATTAGATAATTATATGACTAGTGATACTTTTACCAGTATATTTTTTTACAAATTCTTAAATTAATTTGAAATGTAACAAGTTTAGTTGCTACATTTACTTATCGACTTGTTTCTCTTTGGTAATGGTGGGTTATCCTTTATTGAATGATTTCTCATATTTATCTCAAACTCACTGAATTTCAGACTTTACACTTTGGAACTGAGGTATCGATATATACTTTAAACAATATTTACTTTAAAACCTTTGTTAGTTCAATATTGAAAATGACCGCTACAATAACTTGTGCTTGCATTTTAATTTTCCATTGTTTCCGAATGGTCAAAAGTCACATTCACGAATAAAATTATCCACTTATGTGTTTATTTCTCAATATTTAAAATCAAATATACTTTATTTTACATTACATAATAGAAACAGGTTTTAGAGAAACAGCTTTATCGCTATCAGCCTTATCGCTAGAGAGCGATCTACTCTAGGCAACCTTTGGGTAGAGAAAAGAAAGAGAAGGAAGGAGTGCAAACAAACTTAACAAAATTTACAAAAGAATACAAGACCAAAAATAAAACAAATAAATGTTATATGCATATCTTTACTAATTTAATAAGGCTGAAGAGTTTGTTTGTTTGTTTGTTTGTTTGTTTGTTTGTTTGTTTGTTTGTTTGTTTGGTTGAACGCGCTAATCTCAGGAACTACTGGTGCGGATTGAAAAATTATTTTTGTGTTGGATAGTCCGTTTATTGAGGAAAGCTATAGGCTATATTATATCACGCTACGACCAATAGGAGCAGAGCATCAATGAAAAATGTTCAAAAACGGGAGAAAAATATTTTCTTTTGATTTTCAGACTTTAGAACGCGAGCGAAGCCGCGGGAAAGGCTAGTCTTACATAAAATAATATAGGCAGGTCTTCTACAATGTATATGAAACACTATAAAAAAATTAAAAGTGCATGCGTACGAAGTACACATGTCAGAAGTAAAACTTCTTTGGCTAACTAATTTCTAAATCTCGTTTATATATACTAACTAACCTCGTCTAAGCTCGTTGAGAGAGGGAGATGGCGCGACGGTCGCACCCACGAGTCAGACAGAGTTAAAAATGTAACTGACTTGGGACGTGGGCGAGAGTGCATCTTGACTGTCTGAGAGGTGGTGGCACTAACTCTTTCCCGTCCCTGATTACCTGGTACTTGTACATATTTATACTAATCTAAAGCTTAAGATTTCCGAGTAGAGGGAGGGAAAAAGGAAGGTAAACAATAGCTCTTTCTCGCTCTCTCTCAATCGGTCTCAATCGCTCTCTCCCTCTTCTCAACGTTTCATTTGTTAGAATTTTACCCTCAAAGCGCAAACAGCTTGATATAATAATATCTAAGGTAAGAATTACATTTAAAGTTTTGATGCTTAAAAATATAAACGTTAAAAAAATATAAACCTCAGCTATAGTCAAGGTAAGTAATCTGTGGTCAGGGCTAAAAGCCCATTAGCAAGTAAATATATAAGTAATAGCTCTAACCAAATATAAAGTTTGTAGCCCAAAAGATGGACCTCCTTAATCAGGCCCTGTCGCAAAATCCGTTTTTAGCGAACGTCTACTAAATTTCATGAGTTTCAATATAAATTAGTGATGAGTTTTTTTGCTTTTATACTAGTATTTAGAAATAATATTTTTTAAATTAATTGACGACACGCGTGGCGCAGTTTGTAGTGACCCTACTTGCTGCGCAAGCGGTCGCGGGTTCGAGTCCCGCTGGTTTGTTGAGCACGAATGTTTGTACTCTAGTCATGGGTGTTACATATTTATAATATGTATGTATTTAAACTTATATATGTGTAGTATATCAACCAGGTAGTATCCATAACACAAGGACCGTACCGTACGATCGTACCTTACCGTGGAACTAGATAGTGCTGTGTGTAAATGTCCCAACATATTTATTTATTTATAGTTGAGATTTATTCATTAATTTTTAATACAAATGTACCTACACTTAATTATTACTGTACCTGTCGTGTCCGCGCGGAATAGTGGCAAGAATGCTGGCCGCATTCCCCCGCTGAATGACAATGTCGATTCTTTGAGAGAAAAATGAGCCAGCTCTCCTGTCACCAGTAGAGGCGATAAGACGAGGTGTTATGTGTTTTAAAAAGTGCCATGGCCCAAGGGTTTGCTTTGTACATATGGTTAAGTTTACTTGTAATTTCCTTTATTGTAAATAAAATTTTTGAAAATTTTTAATTAATTAAATGTTTGACAAAACGGTGTGCTCAGTTTGAATGAAAGGTCGCGGGTTCGAGTCTCGCTGGAGTCATTCATTTGTTGAGCACGGATGTTTGTACTCCAGTCATTGGTTTATATATGTGTAGTGTATCAACTATCTGGTATCCGTAACACAAGCCTCGTAGCTTACCACGGAACTAGATAGCGCTGTGTGTTAATGTCCCAACATATTTTTTTTTAACAGTTGCAACTACCAAATTCATAAGCAAAAGAGTAAGCATATAGGCACAGGAAAAAAATATTTATTTAAAAAAAGACAAAAGTGAAGATCCGTCCGAAATAACAGTATTATATCTAACCTCGTATTAATTTAGGCATATTTTAATATTTTAACTTTTGCAAAACATCTAACCGTGACAATCAAAGCTTTTATTGAGCGAAGGCTTTAAAAGGCCATGCCCATGATAATATGATGCTATTCGCCTAATTAAAAAATAAAAGAAAATGGAAGTAAAACAATCTTATTAATCACGCAATTGAAAACATAATATGTTATTTAAAATAAAAAAAAATTAAAGTAATATATTTATTTACTACTTACATAATATTATTTTGTAACGCTACCTTGGCTTTGGCGTGTTTTGTAAAAAATGAAAAAAGGCGCGAACTGTCAGGTTTTACCGCTCTATTTTTATCTGTATTATTTTTTACGTATCTTACTTTATTTAGAGCATTTAAATACGGTTTGGAAAATACCTTATTTTACAATATTTCCCGTTTGGTATAATTTTAATTTCAAGAAAATAATAACATCGTAAGGGTTGGAAAAATAGGGGATGAAATTTTATATTGGACTTAGCTTATCTAATTGTAATATAGACTTGAAACTTAGCAAACGTACATAATTGTATAGAAACTAGAAACATATTATGTACTCGGGTTCGTCCCTAGAGTTAGAGCGAGCAAAGCCACGGGTTCCGCTAGTAAAAATAAATTAAATTTCTAAAGCAAAACTAGCCTTAGCCTTAGTTACTTCTTATAACACGAGCTATCTGTAAGTGAAAGTGCCGTCAAAATCGGTCCAGCCGTTTCAAAGATTAGCTGGAACAAACAGGCACACAGACAAAAATTTTCAAAATTGATTTTTTATTCAAGTACTGTATATATACTTTCATATGCAATTATAGAAAAGCTGCTTATTTAAAGTTAAAAACAGACAGTTCAATTTTATTTATATTATGTATCTAAGACTATGGCTTAACCCTCGCTCCACTCCAGTTCGTCTCTACGTTTTAACTATTAGCATATATTTGTCAGAGATGAGATATTCTAACGTAGCAAAAAGTGTAAATCAAATCAAATCAGAATATTCTTTATTCAAATAGACTTTTACAAGCCCTTTTGAATCGTCATTTTTACATTATTAAAATGAAATGTCAGTCTGTAAGTCTGTGAGTAAACTACCACCGGCTCGGAAAGCTATTCTGCTGAGAAGAACCGGCGAGAAACTCAACAGTTGCTCTTTTCAATAAAATATTTGGTAACAATATTGCATTACAATATTTATCTATTTATCCAACGTGAGACACAACCAGACATTAATCCCACACATTTACATCTACCAAGTATTCCGTGATTTATATATATGAATAATATATGAATAACGTATTTTTAATTTTAGATTTGAATTGCTTCAAAGGCATTCTACAGTAGCTATCTAAATACGAAACATAAAAAGTGCGTGTGTACAAAGTACACATGTCAGAAGTAAAAACTTCTTTGGCAAACTAATTTTTAAATCTCGTTTATATTTATACTAACCCCGTCTGAGCTCGTTGAGAGAGGGAGATGGCGCGACGGTCACACCCACGAGTTAGACAGAGTTAGAAATGTCACTGACTCGCGGTGGGCGAGATCTAACTAAGGCTAACTCTTCCCCGTCTCTGAGCGCCTGGTACTATGGAGTTATTTTTTCGTTTCATCGAGTTTGAAATCACAACGATTCTAAAGAAGTTTCACTTCAAAAATATTTTCAGTGGTTTTCTCATGATGTCGTTTCAGACAGACAGACAGTACTACTGCTCGACCTAAAATTCGTATGCATCCGTCTGTTTGGGCACTTAAAACTGTAATGTATACATCTATACATATAAATAAAATTGGAGTGTCTGTTATTAATTTCAAATTAACAGCTTTCCACTAAATGCATATGAAAGTATACACGATAATAACACAAAAAAAAACAAATTTTAAAATTTTTGCATGTTTGATTATCTGTTTGTTCCGAGTAATCTCTGGAACATTCACTCACAAATAGCTAATGTTATAAGGCATTACTTAGGCTACTTTCAATTCAATTCTCTTGTTAATAGCTTCAAAGCGTGCCAGTTGAGCACAGATTATTTCGCCAGTGTCACGTAGAATGGAGAAGACATTACGCTACTTTTCAACAGACTTCAAAAAAGGAGGACGTAGAAATTTTATTTATTTTAACTATTAGAACCCGTGGCTTCGTTGACGCTAAACCTGGGGATGAACCGAGTTGTCATATAACGATAGAAGTCTGATAAGCTAATTCCTAGCTTTGGTAAATGTTTGGATCATACCTACATTAACTTTTCGCGGAAATCGACCCCGCGACCTTCGTAACAAGCGAGCCAGACATGTCCCTACGTCACGGTTGTTATAACTGTAGTAGAATCGCAATTTAACTGGTTGAACAAGTTCTGCAATAGAATTCGACATTTAGACAAATTAAAATATTGCATGTTTGGGACCGACTTCCATGAAATTTAAATTTACTACAATACAACTACTATTAATACTTTCTTAGGTTTACGCGTCTTTTCAACAATCACAATTTACAAAAATTTCAAGATGATTGTGGGTTGGCACTGTCTGTAACAAGTACTATATAACCCCCTGAGACGTCTAATACCTTAGTCTCTCCCGAGACCATGTGCGCTGTAAAGCATTCGAAACGTCGGAAACCAAAAATCATAATAAATCCGCGACAAAATCCGAAAAGATAGTTTCATTTATAATTCTACAATACTTATTATATGAAACTCATAAAATAGCTAAATTGGCTCAACTTAGGTATCGAACCTTGATAAGTGGAACCTTGCTATACCCATAATTACTAGACTGTAAAGGTTCTGACGGTCATCGAGACAGTCAACAGAAAAAATAGAAGTAAACAAATATTGTCTAATTAATTGTACTAAAAACTAGCGATACACCCTTGCTTTGCTTTGTATGTACCGTAAATTTTTCCGGGATAGAAAGTGCTCTATGTGCTATTCCAGACTTCTTCATTCTATCTTGGTGCCAAATTTTATTCAAATCTGTTTAACCATCCTCGCCTGATTGAGTAATCTTCTAAAACTTTCGCTTTTATATATTTAGACAAGCGACTCATCCTCGCTTCGCTCGGGTTCTTCCCTAGGTTTAGCGTCAGCGAAGCCACGGTTTACGCTAGTTAAAATAAATCAAATTTCTACCTCCTCCTTTTTTAAAGTCGGCTAAAAAGTAGCCTAAGTTACGCCTTATTACATTAGCTATCTGCGAGTGAAAGTCCCGTCAAAATCGGTCCAGTCGTTTCAGAGATTACCCGGAACAAACAGACAGACAGACAAACATTTAAAAAA
Organism: Boloria selene; assembly: GCA_905231865.2. Lineage (NCBI taxonomy): Eukaryota > Metazoa > Arthropoda > Insecta > Lepidoptera > Nymphalidae > Boloria > Boloria selene. Next base: position 6,262,215 of record HG993161.1, on the reverse strand, counting down.
TTGTTTTTTGTTGCTTGTATCGTATATACTTTCATATGCATTTAGTGAAAAGCTGTTGATTTGAAATTAAAAACAGACACTTCAATTTTATAGATGTATAGATAATCAACGTTTCAATCTTCTGTCAAATGTAAAGTTTGTAAAAAAAGTAAGGAATTTCTTACAAACTTGCAAGATCCTTTAGACCTCCTTAATCCGGTCCTGTCGCGAAATCCGTTCTAATCGGACGTTTACTAAAAAACGACCTCTCTGCCAAACACATTTATCATATCATTTATTTATACGTCAAGCGGATTACGAAATTTCTTGATAGATGGACCTTTCTCTTTTATATATTTAGATAAAATCACTACATAGTATAAAACAAAGTCGCCTTTTCTGTCCCTATATCCCTATATCCCTATGTGCGCTTAAATCTTTAAAACTACGCAACGGATTTTGATGCGGTTTTTTTTAATAGATAGAGTGATTCAAGAGGAAGGTTTATATGCATAACTAGCGGATCCCGCGGCTTTACCTGTGCTAAATCTAGGGAAGAGCCCGAGCGAAGCGAGGGCGAGTCGCTAGTTAATAATAATATTTCCAAATTACATCCAAATCTGTCCATCCATTTTAATATGAAGAAATAACTACTAACATTTCTTCATTTAAATCAGAAGTCCAATAAAATTTATTTTTGATGGAAATTTATTTATTCTAATCTCTCATCATCAGCACTTTTTAACGTCCCACTGCTGGGGGTGGGCCTCCCTCAGTACGAGGGGGATCAGGCCATAGTCCACCGCGCTGGCCTAGTGCGTGTTGGCGGACTGAGCATGTCGCACGAAAATTTGTTAGGTTTTCTCAGACATGCAGGTTTCCTCACGATGTTTTCCTTCACCGTAAGACAAGTGGTAATCATGATATAAATGATTCGCACATGAAAATATCAGAGGTGTGAGACCCGGATTTGAACCCGCATCACTCGTTTATTCTACTTGCTCCTTTAGTTTTTTTATATAAGTATTGTAACTTAATAATATAAGCTATGTTTCGAAACAAATAGTATTAAAAATATTACCGTTTTTAAAATAGAACAAAAGAGTAAAAAAACATTGTATTTATACTGTAAATATGCGAGAATTTCAATTTGTCTACAAATCTATACTAATATTGTAAAGCTGAAGAGTTTGTTTGTTTGTTTGGTTGAACGCGCTAATCTCAGGAACTACTGGTTCGCTTTGAAAAATTCTTTTTGTGCTGGATAGTCTTTTTATCGAGGAAAGTTATAGGCATTTACATTACGCTGCGACTAATAGGATCAATGAAAAATGTTACAAAAACGAAAAGGGCGGGCGTTAGTTCTGCGAGGTATCATACCGTGCGACTCAGTAAGAATTTGGTTTCCGGTCTTAAGAACGCGAGCGAAGCCGCGGGAAATCCTAGTCGTTAGATAAGTGTTTTGCAATAATAATCTATTTGAACCTACATAATATATACTAGTACTTTCTTAGATTTACGCGAATACTTGACATTATAAATGAAACTATCTTTTCGGATTTTGTCGCGGATTTATTATGAATTTGGTTCCCGACGTTTCGAATGCTTTACAGCGCACATGGTCACGGGAGAGACTAAGGTATTAGACGTCTCAGGGGGTTATATACTTGTTACAGACAGTGCCTACCCACAATTTACAAATACTCAAAATGATATCAAAGTAGATTATAAAATTATACATTTTAATTCTAAACATTTAAGATTTAAAATTTTTAAATTATATTATAAACTAGCTGACCCGTGCCCACTTCGTTGGGCATAATGTTAATAATCCTTTTTTAGTACAGAGTGTTTAAATAATTTAAATTATTTTATTAATATTAAAAATTAAAAATTAAATTATCTATACTAATATTAAAAAAACTACTTTTTGTCACTTAAATATAAAAGTTAGACATATGCTGTCGTTGACTTTTTTGTAGGCATTTTTAAGCTCCACATCTTTTCTCTAGAACTCAAAAATATATCTTTCACAGTTAAGGCAGCGTTCGTAAAAAACGCTTTCATTCGACCGTTTTTTCTCCGATTCACTTTGCAAAACGGACTACCACGTAAGAGCCTTTTTATTTTTCGATTTTTTATATAACCTATGACACTCAGCAATAATGTGGCTTTCTATTGGTGAAAGAATTTTTAAAATCGGTTCAGTAGATCCCGAGATTACCCCTTACAATTTAACAAATAAACAAACTTTACTTCTTTATAATATTAGTATAGATTAGTATAGATATAGTATGGCAATATTATTAACTTATTTTTAGGTACTATAATTATAAGTATTACAATTTTTATAATATTTGTTAAATTAATATTATGTAGTGTGTAATGTGTATAGTGTATACTACCATATGCTTAATGGTATGGTATTTCGTTTGTGTGGACAATTCGCCTGCCCCTTAAGTAGGCTAAGAAATTTTCCAAATTTTTCTTAACTACAATAATATTCTTATTTACGAACATATCTAAATATTTACTTATCACAGTAATAAGTATTCTGTTAATATTTATATTATATTTTATAAGTGTTTTATTTAAAAGCATTAGCTATTTAGCATATTGTTTGGCTTCTTATTTACGTCTATGACACTGTCCATATTTCTTCATAGTTTGAGTCCATTGCCTATCTACTAATATGTATTATAAAGTCCATTTGTTGGTTTGTTTTGACGACACGCTTGGCTCAGTTTGTACTTAGTGACCCTACCTTCTGCGCCAGCGGTCACGGGTTCGAGTCCCACTTGGGGCATTCATTTGTTGAACAGGAATGTTTGTATTCCAGTCATAGGTTTATATTAATAATTATAATGTGTATTAGAATTTTTGTCTGTCTGGCTGTCTGTGACCGCATCGCGAGAAAACCACTGGACATCTGTGTCATCTGTGTCATCTGTGTCAGGAAATAAGCTTAGTTTTAACTGCAGAAAAATATATTATTCCTGAAAAATCTCAACTATTCGTTACAAACCGGCTGTAAAACATCACACGGTTGTGAAATCTATTTTGTTCCCGGTCTTTAAAAGGCGAGCGGAGCCGCGGGAAATGCTAGTAACATATAATAGGCTTTTTTCATTTTGATAAAAATTGGCGTTTTCATAAATCACAATAACTTTAACTGAAGTGGAAAAAAACTGGCCGTTGAACTTTACTGGTTTCTGTTAGGCATTCAGGGACGCATATGAAATGAGGATAACTATATAATATTCTTTACTAGCAATACGCGCGGCTTCGCCCGCGTTCATTTTTTTAATCGCTACTAAACTTCATTCGATCACTCGCTGGGTTGAAAATTCTCCAAAATTACTCCAGCTTTAATATACTCCTGAGCCGCGCGGCCTATTCCATATATTATGTGCGGCGTGCACTCCTCCTCCTCTCCTGTTATTTATTCTTCTCTCTTCTCTTCTTTCACTTTCACTCGCAGATAGCTAATATTAAGGAGTAACTTAGGCTACTTTTATTTTATTAGAAAATTATAAAAACCGTTTAAGTTATTTTAACTTACGCCCAGCGACACTTCGCTGGGCGTAAGTTAAAGTTAAGGCCGGGGTTGTTAGTTGATTATAAATTAACAAGACAAGATGTACCAAGAGTAAAACCGAGTGAAGAAGGGTAGCTTGGTAGTAATAAGAATATTTATAAAATTCTATTTCAATACAATATGTCTGTATACACGTACCTAATATAACGTACTGGCGGTCGGTCAGTGCAACTAGCAGTCCGAGCGGTGACGGACGCTTGCCTTTTCGTGAAACTTTTGTAATTATATAGATAGTTTGTGAGAAAAGTAATTCTAGGTAAGTTACTTTTTTGTATCTGAAAATATGTATATAAACTGTTTTTTTTGGTATTTTCAATAAAAAAATTTCGAGGATTTATTTTGATTTTTGGTTTTTGAGTTTTTGAAAAAATTCGAAACGAAAGTTTTTTTTAAATAACTGATATTTGCGTTAATCTAGAGTATTATTTTTTAATTATCGTAAATGTGCGTTTTTTTTCATTTTTTATGTCATGACATGACAAGTAGGCCTATATTATATTTTTTTAAATTTATTTTTTATCTTAAATAAATATGGACAACTTGTAATTTTTTTATTAATAATAGGAATTTGTTGCAAAAATTTATAATGACGTAAAATATTTTTTTAATTAAAAATAAGTTATTCATAGAAAAATTAAATACTAATTACCTAACTTACCCTTGCTTCGCTTAGGATCATCCCTAGTGAAAAACAAAAACAAATCTGAACTTAACCTTACATTTTTCTTAATCTATCTCCCTGCTGAATTTCATCGAAATTCGTTCAGCCGTTCTTTGTCATACAATAATTATTACTTATAATTTACTGATACTTAAATATATCTAATTAAATATTTTCTTTTATTAAAAGTTATTTATCTATTTTTTATACGTTTTTATTATAAAAAGCACTTTAATTATGTCAAATGTCAATCTGACACATTTAGTACTTCACTTGAGTGCAATAAAACGACTATTATATTATATAAAATAATAATTATCGTCAATATACTTATAACAAACTTAAATTACATAATCTATCTACATATAAATAAAAATGGAATGTCTGTTTTTAATTTCAAATTAACAGCTTTTCAGTAAATGTATATGAAAGTTTATATACGGTACAAGCAACTAAAAACCAATTTTTATTTTTTTTCTGTCTGTGTGTTTGTTTCGGCTAATCTCTGAAACGGCCGAAACGATTTTGAGGGGACTTTTACTTGCAGATAGCTAATGTTATAAGGCGTAACTTAGTACTTTTTAACGGAATTCAAAAAAGGAGGAGGTCATATTTTAAAAAAATTATTTATTTAAGTATCGGAACCCGTGGCTTGAACCTAGGGACTTCTCTAATATATAAAAACCTCGCGTCATAGCGTTTGTTATCGAACTTCTCCGAAACGGCTAGGCCGATTTTATTTAAGACCAATTTTTTTATGACTTGGCATTAAATATACATATAACCCTACATCCTTCTACCACCAATCCCTATTATTTAATAGCGATTAAAATGCGGGCGAAGCCGCGGGAATTGCTAGTAAATATATAATATACCTATTCATATTTTTTTTATCGATCTTTTAATATTTTTATTGGCCTCATTTCAATTGTTTGTTTTAATCTGTTCTGCCTTTATTTGACAGTTTGAGGAAGTTATTCGAACAGTAAACATTTAGTTTATTATTTTTTATTTTCAATACAAATAATTATTCTTTTTTTTGGCTAAGGTCTGTCGATAAAAGTATTGTCGATAAATATATTTTTGAAGCAGCAAATTAAATAAATATAAATAGACTAGTGAAATACCCTTGCACCGCTCATGTACATTTCTCAGAAATAAGATAAAAATTCTCCGATGTGTTGATCCGAATAACCAGCTATCATCATAACAAATAACATCAAAATCGGTCTAATGGTTTTCTCGTGATGCGTTCACAAAGAGACAGACAAAAATTCTCTATAGATTTTTCTTTTTCTGAATCTATTTCAATCAGATTTTCTAAAAAAAATAATGTAAGTACAGTACAGATTTTATTATTAGTAATAGATGAAAAAATGATTACCGCCAATACAAATAAGTCGTTCCTAACATTCGAACCCGCGACTATATTAAAGACGTTATTCAGACCACAATTAATCAGTTAGTTATATAATTTGTTTAAGCATATTTTAATAAAACTATTCGTACATAAAACCTTGACTTCAGCCTTTTCATTTCCGGAGTGAAGTACGTGAGATTCCTTTGATATTATTTTCTGTAAACAAAAGTGTAACTAACTGCTTAATTAATGTGAAGGTCGTGGGTTCGATTCGGGGGAAGGTATTAGGTATTTATGATTAGCCCTTTGTAATGTCCCACTGCTGGGTCGATGGCAGGCCCTGGCCATATTCCATCACGCCGGAGAACTCCATTTTCCTCCATCATAAGATAGTAATCATGTTGAAAATACTATGTACATGAAAGTATTAGAGGTGAGATATCCGAGATTTGAACCCGTTACCTTTTAATTCTCTTAGCTAGCACGTATGACGTAACCACTGAGCTACCACTTTTACTACTTTTTTACTGTATTAGTAAATGGTTTTCATATGAACCGTAAACCGACTTTAAAGAGGATGTTTTGAATGTTTTTTTTTATTATTTTTTAATATTTCAAGAAAATATAGACTTGTTACTTAAAATTAGCATGATGTTTACACCACATGTTGGTTTAAAGTAAGTAGTTACCTTATAAGTAGCATGGGTCATACGGAAACAATATTAAATAATATTATATCCTAAATATTCTTACACGCAGCGCCATCTAGTTTCGTGGTAAGCTACGCGGCTTGTGTTACGGATACCAGATAATTGATATACTACACATATATATTTTTAAATAAATACATTATATAAATAGTAACACCCATGACTGGAGAACAAGCATTCGTGCTCAACAAATGTATGCCCCCAGCGGGACTCGAACCCGCGACCGCTGGCGCAGAAGGTAGGGTCACTACCAACTGAGCCAAACGTGTCGTCGTAACACATCAAAACCTTTTGTGTATGGAAAATTATGAAATTCATAATCAACTTATCCGCGTTAGACTTCGCGCGGACTTTCCATACAATAATGTAATTACGCAGTTGAAAAAATACTTGTTTCGCAAAGTAGGTAATAATTGTCTCTTCTAGGTATTTCACAACTTTAAAGTAATTATCGATTATAGGACAAAAAAAATATTATTATTATTATTTTTAATTCTAATTTACTAACTGGTACGGACCCTACTCCCTGCGCCAGCTGTCGCGGGTTCGAGTCCCGCTGGGAGCATGCATTTGTTAAGCATGAATGTTTGTACTCCAATCATGGGTTTATGTTTATAACTTAAAGTTATATAATATGTATAGTGTATCAACTATCTGGTATTCGTAACACAAGCCTCGTAGCTTACCACGGAACTAGATGGCGCTGTGTGTAATAATTAATGTCCCAACATTTTTATTACTATTATTTGGATTAAAATATAGTCTCATACCAAATAATATATTAAAAACTATAGCAACTAGCGGTTTAGTGTCAGCGAAGCCGTCAAAATCATCAAAATCAAAATCGGTATAGCCGTTTCACAGATAAGCCGGAAGAAACAGACAGACCGGCAGTGAAAATTTTAAAAATTGTTTTTTTGTTGCTAGCACCGTATATACTTTCATATGCATTTAGTGAAAAGCTAGGATATGAATAGATAAGTAAAGACAAAGGCTAAAGCTAGTATAAAATAGATTTTAATTATACACAATGCATACGTCAATATTTAAATTAATAAAATATCAATAGGTGTTTGTGTGACCGGGTCGGGAGTCAAATAATTTAAAATTTTAAACGTGACATTATAGTTTACATCCTGTCTTCGTTAGGCTCAGTTTGTAGTGACCCTGCTTGCTGTGCTAGTGATCGCGGGTTCGAGTTCCACTTGAGGCATTTATTTGTATGAGCACGGATGTTTGTACTCTAGTCATGGGTGTTTATATTTATAACTAGCATTTCCCGCGGCTTCACACGTGTTCTAAGGACCGGAAATCAAATTCTTTCTGAGTCGCACGGAATGGTACCTCGCAGAACTAACGCCCGCTCTCCCCGTTTTTGTAATATTTTTCATTGATGCTCCGCTCCTATTGGTCGTAGCGTGATGTTATATAGTATAATTCCACGATAAACGGACTATCCAACACAAAAAGAATTTTTCAATTCGGTCAGTAGTTCCTGAGATTAGCGCGTTCAACCAAACAAACAAACAAACTCTTCAGCTTTATAATATTAGAATAGATATGTATTTAAAATGTATATCAACTATCTAGTATCCGTAACACAAGCTTCGTTGCTTACTACGGAACTAGATGGCGCTGTTGTAATAATGCCCCAATATATTAAGAAAAACCATACTACCCGTTAAATGGAAAACCCAAGCTAGGATGAGTCGCTAAATCTAAATAAAAACTTAACGTGTAATTACATCATATTAAGAGCAATAGTCTAAAACAAAAAATCTACGTTTTATCCAACGCTATACGTAATTTATTATTACACTGCTAACAAAAAATATTAGTTATGTATGCATACGGTACTTGTAAAGCCAAAGGTCGCGGGTTCGAATTCCATCACAATAAATTAATATTACAGGAATCGATTATAATTTATAATTATGCTTCAAGTGTAACAACAATAAAGTAATATTTTGTCTAAATAATTTTAACATCAACATAACAGCTTCTTACTAAATTCATATATATACTAATATTATAAAGCTGAAGAGATTGCTTATTTGTTTGGTTGAACGCGCTAAGCTCAGGAACAACTGGTCCGAATTGATTCTTTTTGTGTTGGAATTTGGATAGTCCGTTTATCGAGGAAGGCTATAAGGCTATATGACATCACGCTTCGACCAATAGGAGCGGAGCATCAATGAAAATTGTTGCAAAAACGGGAGAAAAATATTTCTTTTGATTTTCAGTCTTTAGAACGCAAGCGGAGCCGCGGGGAAGGCTAGGCTAGTCTTTTATAATATTAGTATAGATAATATAGATACATTATTACACACAGCGCCATCTAGTTCCCAAACCAAACTTCATCCAAATCTATTCAGTGCTTTTCTCGTGATGCGATCTCAGACAGACAAAAATTTAAAAAACTATAAATTTGGCCTCTATAATAATAACTATTTCAATAAGATTTCCAAAAACATATAAATTGTATAGATTCGAATCAATTAGAACTTTGTTATACGTAATCACGATTTAGCGCAAGCAAAGCCGCGGGTTCCGCTAGTTATACATATGGCTAGTTCTTATTATGAAGGAATAATACGGGACGTTTTAGTTACATACCTTTTTTTCTTAAAATTAATGTGCAAAGTGGCCTAAGGTCAAGCTTTTTACTTAAATAAGCCATAGATTTGTGGGTCAGACAAAATATTGGTAAATAATTAAATGATAGGCCTTTTAAAAAATTATGAAGACAGGCAAGTGATATATGGCACAGAAAAATGAAAATTAACTTTAAATATGTATAAAAACGCATGATAAGCGACGTGTATATAAACCTTCCTCTTGAATCACTATATATATTAAAAAAACCACATCAAAATCCGTTGCGTACTTTTAAAGATCTAAGCATACATAGGGATATAGGGACAAAGAGACAGACAAACAGCGGGAAGCGACTTTGTTTTATACTATGTAGTGATAATAAGTACAAAAAACGCCAATTAATGTGAATGAATGGGAAGTAGGTTTGATCCACCGTTGACGTCAGAGATATTATGGAATCTTACTGAAGATCGGGTTTTGAACTCGAATGTGAGTAAAATTCCGTTTTTTTTAATACTTTGAGTCTCGATGGGTTAAAGGAATTTTTTTTGCAGGAAATGTTTTAGATATGGATCGAAATAAGATTTTTTGTTATGAATAATTTTAATGTGAGGGAGTATAGTTGAAAAACAAATATAAATTGTTGGAAATTTACCACACAGTCATCTAGTTCCGTGGTAAGCTGCGAGGCTTGTGTTACGGATATACAGACAGTTGATATACTACACATATATAACTTTAAATACATACATATTATAAATATAAACACCCATGACTGGAGAACAAACATTCGTGCTCAACAAATGAATGACCCCAGCGGGACTCGAATCCGCGACCGCTGGCACAGAAAGTAGGGTCACTACAAACTGACCCGAACCTGTCGTCAAAATGAGTGAGTGAGAGAGTTAGTAAGTGAGAAAGTTAGTGAGAAATAAAAATATCGCTCTTATTCTATTTTCCAGTCTATTTGGGGAACATACCAATTAAATTGAAATGCCGGAACAAAATTGCCGCCGGCCTTAAAATTATCTTTATATTAATTAACACATCGATTACTTCCGGTAATGTGTAAAAGTAGTTCAATCCTACTAGTACTATTATTCAGCCCTTTAAAGTCCCACTGCTGGGCCGAACTTTAATGTGATCAAGTTATAGTCCATGGAGAACTTGCTAGGTTCTCTCAGACATGCAGGTTTCCTCACGATGTTTTCCTTCACCGTAAGACAAGTGGTAATCATGATATAAATGATTCGCACATGAAAATACTAGATGTGAGAGACTCGGGATTTGAACCCGCTTCACTCAGTTTTTTAAGTGAGCGTGTTGCCATTGGGCTATTACTGTCTGCAGTATGTTACAGTCCACTAGATTTAGCGCGAGCGAAGCCATGGGTTTCGCTAGTCACTACATAGTATAAAACAAAGTCGCTTTCTCTGTCCCTATATCCCTATGTACGCTTAAATCTTTAAAACTACGCAACGGATTTTGATGCGGTTTTTTTTAATAGATAGAGTGATTCAAGAGGAAGGTTTATATGCATAACTAGCGGATCCCGCGGCTTTGCCTGTGCTAAATCTAGGAAAAAGCTCAAGCGAAGCGAGGGCGTGTCGCTATAGTTATATACTAAAACCTTCCTCTCACTCTATCCATTGGTGAAAACAGCATGAAAATTAGTAATAGTTTTTGAGAACAGACAGACAGACGCGGCGAAGGACTTTGTTTTATAATATGTAGTGATATACAAATATTAAAATATATATCTAAAGTAAGACGACTTAAGAATATTAATATTTAATAGTCCACGTGTTCATCTACATACATTTCATTTGCATACGAGTCTAAATGACACTACTTTGTAAGCCTTGATCCTTAGTGCTACGAAATATATTGGTTTAGTGACAGCGGTTCCGCTAGTTAAAGTAAATATATATTTTTTATTTTAATAAATTTAATAACCTCCTCCTTTTTTGGAGTCGGTTAAAAAGTAGCCTAAGTTACGCCTTATAACATTAGCTATGTGACAGTGAAAATCCCTTTAAAATCGGTCCAGCCGTTTTAGAGATTAGCCGGAACAAACAGACAGGCAGACAAACATTTTAAAAAATGTTTTTTTGTTGCTAGTATCGTATATACTTTCATATGCATTTAGTGAAAAGCTGTTAATTTGAAATTAAAAACAGACACTTTAATTTTATTTATATGTATAGACAGACAACTTTGACTCAAGAAGTCTTTGTTTGATACTACTAGCTGTGCTAGCGGTTGCGGGTTCGAGTCCTACTGAGGTTTTCACTTAAGTAAAAAGCACGAATGTTTAAATGTATTTAAAGTTATATAGTATATCAACTATCTGGTATCCGTAACACAAGCTTCGTAGCTTACCACCGAACTAGATGGCTTTGTGTATAATAATAAATAAATATGTTGGGACATTATTACACACTGCGCCATCTAGTTCCGTGGTAAGCTACAAAGGAAGCTTGTGGGATAGTTAATATACTACATATATAAGTTTAAATACATACATATTATTATAAAAATTTAAACACCCATGACTGGAGTACAATCATCCGAGTTAAAAAATGAATGCCCCCAGCGGGACTCGAACCCGCGACCGCTGGCGCAAGAAAGTAGCGTTACTATAAACTGCGCCAAACGTGTCGATAATTTTTTTTTTTTCCTTTTTTCCATCTGCAATCAGCCTTTTGGCTATAATCAGATATTGAAACGTGTCGATAATGTCCCAGCATATTTATTTATTTATACGCACATGCAGATTTTTATATTTATAATCTATTCGATTTGTGTATCAAGATTCAAGGTAGCCAAGAAACGGCATTTGATGTGAAAACCTCGTTACATTGACTGACTGGTCTTACCATTTCTGACTGCACTCTTGTAAAGACAGCTTTTTGGTTTTTTTAATGTTATTTAAAAAAATCAAATATATTAAAAACTAGCGAACACGAACCGCTTTACTGCGCTCAAATTTAAATTAAACCTATTAAATTTAACAGTTTTTATAATTTTCTAATAAAATAAAAGTAGCAAAATTACTCGTACATAAGCCTAGCCTATATAAAAACCCCGGCAAAATTGGTCCAGCCGTTTTAAAGTTTAGCCGGAACTAACAGACAGACAGGCTGACAAAAATTTAGTAAAATGTTTTTTTGATGCTAGTATCGTGAATATTTTGATTAATATTTAGTGAAAATCTGTTAATTTTAAATTAAAAACAGACACTTCAATTTTATTTATATGTATAGATGTATAGATTATTAAAAATATCTGAAATCCGTTGTAGTTATCCCTAAAAATATTTTATTTTGCAATAATAAATTTATTTCAATGTCATGCTACAGAACCCTCCATCTGTAACTTCGACTCACGCTTCACTACTAACTTACCCTAATACTATGTAAGTTATTCTTTGAAAATATCGCATCATTCTCCTTCGAAGTAGGTTTAAAACTAGTAAATTTTATGTCTGCAATTATGTCTATATGTCATAAATTAAGATCTTTATTATATAACTCAATGTGTTTAAAACATATTTTCTTACATTGTTTGTTCGCCTCCTCGACCTACTATAATTATGTTAGACTAGCAACTCGCCCTCGCTTCGCTCGAGTTGGTCCCTAGATTTGGCGTGATCAGTCTAAATTAAATGTCTATAATAAAATTAGCCTAAGTCCTTATAACATTAGCTATCTACGAGTGAAATTTTCGTCAAAATCGGTCCAGCCGTTTTAGAGATTAGCCGGAACAAAGAGACAGACAGATAAAAATTAAAAATAGTGATTTTTGATGCTAGTATCGTATATACTTTCATATGTATTTAGTGAAAAGCTGTTAATTTGAAATTACAAACAGACACTACAATTTTATTTATAATATGTATAGACAAGATTTTCTCCATACTTTACCTTGAAAATATAATATTAAAAAAAGCTTGTTTTGAAGTTTTTTATTTTATTTCTGTCTTAAAAATACGCATTTCGGACTTGAATTGGAGTGAAAATTATGATTTTTGAACTATTTGTTTTATAATTGATATATAGTCAAGAAAGTGTAATCTTTAGGAATATATTGAAATCAATTCAAAAAATTGGTCTAAACATATCGTTAAATATTCAAAACTTGCAAAAACATATTATAATATAATAAAACTAGCTGTACCCGCGGCTTCGCTCGCGTTCATTTTTTGAATTGCTAATCAACCTCATTGGGTTGTTCTGTAGGAAAAAAAATTGTCTAAAATATAAAAAATAAAAATTTAGGGGTGGACTACCCATAACATTTAGGGGGATGAAAAATAGATGTTGGCCGATTCTCAGACCTACTCAATATGCTCACAAAATTTCATGAGAATCGGTCAAGCCGTTTCGGAGGAGTTCAAGTTGGAACCCCGTGACACGAGAATTTTATATATATAAGATTATTAATTGTGTAGAAGGTATGTCTGTCACAGACCAACAAAATCTGCTTCTCATATTGATATTATACTAAGTTTATCTAAATTTGACGACACGTTTGGCTCAGTTGGTAGTGCCCTACTTTCTGCGCCAGCGGTCGCGGGTTCGAGTCCCGCTGGGGGCATTCATTTGTTAAGCACGAATATTTGTTCTCCAGTCATGGATGTTTATATTTATATTATGTATGTATTTAAAATGTATATGTAGTATATCAACTATCTGGTATCCGTTATATAAACCTCGTAGCTTACCACGGAACTAGATGGCGCTGTTGTAAAAATGTCCCAACATATTCATTATAATCTGAAATTTCATCAAAATTGCTTAGAATAGTTTAGTTTATGATGAGCTCTTTCCTCCTATAGTTCTTAATTCTTAGGGTTTTTATACGATTTATTGACAACTAGCGACTCGCCCTCGCTTCGCTGGGGCTCTTCCCTAGATTTAACACAGGCAAAGCCGCGGGATCCGCTAGTTATGCATATAAACCTTCCTCTTGAATCACTCTATCTATTAAAAAAACCGCATCAAAATCCGTTGCGTAGTTTTAAAGATTTAAGCATACATAGGGATATAGGGACAGAGAAAGCGACTTTGTTTTATACTATGTAGTGATAGTGATATATCTCAATTCTCATGTATGTATCTCTATGTATGTATGTATTCAGACCGTTTTAACGTCCCACTGCTGGGGGTGGGCCTCCCTCAGTACGAGGGGGATCAGGCCATAGTCTACCGCGGTGCACAAGTGCGGGTTGGCGAACTTCTCGTCACGATAACTTGCTAAGTATTCTCAAAATGCAGGTTTCCTCACGATGCTTTTCCTTCACCGTAAAACAAGTGGTAATCATGATATAAATGATTCGCACATGAAAATATCAGAGGTGCGAGGCCCGGATTTGAACCCGCATCACTCGGTTATCCAAGCGAGCGTTCACTGAGTTACCATGGTCTTGATATTCGTATATATAACCACATATTACTTAAATAGTTACTGCGTAAATATAACTATAATTTAAAGAAGTTAAATGTAAGTATATAAACAAAACAGCGACAATCCGTCTTGCTATGACTTAAGGCTTAAGCTAAGGTCAGTGCGATCGTTTCATATCAGATCGCATTCAACGCTTACAAATGACATGTAATGTAAATATTTTTCGCTAGTTTGTGCCTGTCGTTTTGTTTGCATGCTCTTCTATAAGTTCATTATTACAAAACCTATTTCTTCTATTAAAACAAATTTAGCAATTCATTCGATTCTCTTGTTAGTATGGTTTTATTAGATATATATTTTCCCGTAGTAAAAAGTATCTTATATGTAGACCACCATTACGGAATACTTAGTAGATGTAAATGTGTGGGATTAATGTCTGGTTGTGTCTCACGTAGGATAAATAGATAAATATTGTAATGCAATGTTGTTACCAAATATTTTATTGAAAAGAGCAACTGTTGAGTTTCTCGCCGGTACTTCTCAGCAGAACAGCTTTCCGAGCCGGTGGTAGTTTACTCACAGACTTACAGACTGACTTTTAATTTTAATAATGTAAAAGTGACGATTCAAAAGAACTTGTAAAAGTCTATTTGAATAAAGAATATTTTGATTTGATTTATTATGATGATTTTTATCAAAGCTATGCCCTCAATGGTTATTTAGTGATGTGCTTACAGACAGACAAAATTATTAATATTTAATTCGACTAAGAATTTTATTTTATTATGCAGATATGTAAATAGCTACCTTATTGGTTGATATGAACACGGAATATGTAAACTTTTCTGTAAATATGAAGGTCCTAGATTTCTAAGGGATTTTCCCGTTTTCTCAGAATTTTTCTGAAATGGGGATATTATCCTGAAATATTAAAAAAAAACGTCGTATGCGAATTTGTTTGTATGAAAGGAAAATAAAATTAAATCGTAGAATTAAGTTATATTTTCATTATCCAACACTATATCTGGTTTAAAATCAACACGACCGTGTACGTTTGATCGTCACGTAAAAGTTACGGCCATTGGAACTAAGAAATATGTACTTGCGAAATGATCTCCATCCAGATAGTTTCACGTACAGCAATTAAAATGAAATCAATAAATATATATTAGAAATAAAAACAAGTTATAATTTTTTTATGGATATAAATAAAATATTACTTATACACAACAATTTAGTACATTTGTAGGTCGAAATACCTAAAAAAGCAGTTTGTCAGTTTGTATGTACGAGATAATCTTTGACATCGGAATTTATATATTTTTTTTCTGTTTGTGACCGCATCATGAAAACCACTGGAGAGATTTTGATGAAAATTGGTATGATGATAGCTGGTAATATCCGGGTCAACAATCAACATTTTACTCTAGGAAAATCTTTCATTTCTGAAAAATCTGTACTAAAGGCTAGTAGGCTGTATATAACTTCTTTAAAGTAATAAGATTAATATTGTCATGCTCATGCAAGGTAAGTCAACAAAATAATGGAAATAAAGCGAGACTTGTGGACTGCTATCTAGAGTAAGGACACGTGTAGTTAAATGAGCCATGCATCATTGGTTTAGCAGTAAGTATGCAGATTCAAAGGTCCAGATTTGAGTCCCGGGTCAGGCAAAGGCATGTTAAAAATTATCAGTATAAGGAGTTGAGAAGTTGGTGATGTTGCACCTCTATGGCTCGGAGATTAAAAGCTATTGGTACATATAAATAAAATTGAAGTCTGTTTTTAATTTCAAATTAACTGCTTTTCACTAAATGTATATGAAAGTATGTACGGACTACTTACATAAAAAAATCAGTTTTTTAAATTTTTGTCTGTCTGTTTGCTCCGGCTAATCTCTGAAACGGCTGGACCGATTTTGACGCGACTTATACTCGCAAATAGCTAATGTTATGAGGAGTAACTTACGCTACGTTTATTTTATTAGAAAATTATAAAAACCGTTTGAGTGTGAGTCATAACTCATGAAACAAATTAAAAAAACAATAAACAATGCGATGTACCAACTCTACTGTTAAGAGGAAATAATTAACTTTATATTAGCTAAGTTCAATAAAAACCTTCATTTTTCAATGTCGGTAGACCTGGCCTTATTAGTTATTAGTAAACTGCTTTATTTATTTTGTAAGTATTACGGAATATCACTCGACTATACTGTCGAGTGAGTAATAAACTAAAAAAACCCACTGCGTTTCTGTGTAATTTGGAAATGTAATTAAATCAGTCCTTTTTAACGTCCCACTGCTGGGGGTGGGCCTCCCTCAGTACGAGGGGGATCAGGCCATAGTCCACCGCGCTGGCCTAGTGCGTGTTGGCGGTCTTCACATGTCTTTCGAAAACTTGCTAGGTTCTCTCAAACA
Source organism: Boloria selene (assembly GCA_905231865.2). NCBI lineage: Eukaryota > Metazoa > Arthropoda > Insecta > Lepidoptera > Nymphalidae > Boloria > Boloria selene. The sequence continues at coordinate 6,245,480 of HG993161.1, read as the reverse complement.
TGCCGGTTTCCTCACGATGTTTCACTCACCGTAAGACAAGTGGTAATCATGTTAGAAATTATTCGCACTTAAAATATCGGAAGTGCGACCGGAATTTGAACCCGCATCACTTTTGGGCTTTTTTTTCTATACTGACAATTAAAACGTCTAAAGTTACGTTATATCTAGGGACGAACTCGAAAAAATGAAGAGGTAACTGGGGTTTTATATATTTCAAATACATTAAGTATTATTATTATTTCCTTTATTAATTTGATTTCTTAAGTTAGGTTTTTTACAATAAAGTTATATCAAAAGTAAAATACATTAAAGAATTTTCAAAATATAAATACATTATAAAAAACCTAACCTAGGGTGCCGCCGGCAGCGGGGCAGGGCCCAGGCTACCGGTGGTTAGGGCTGCAGAGAGAGGAACCTCCTGACAATGCGCGCCGTGTCCAGAAGTACCGCCTTCTGCATCTGACCCTTGATCCAGCCATCTAGCGAGAGTCTCTAAAGACGTTTGTCGAGACTCTTCGCTATAAGGCCGTTCGCCGAAACGACCTTTATTATTATTATTATTATTATATAGTATTGAAGTTTTACTTATTTAGGCGCGTTATGAAAAAAAGATGAGAATTAAATTTTAAGATAAATTTTAGTAAAACATAAATAGATGAACGATTCGTACTTCGTATAGCAAACAACAGCTAGCCTTGCCTTATTCGTTGATAATGACCTACTAACATAGCGTAGGCTGTCTTTAAATGGTTTAAAGTTGTACTAGAATATATTATTGAAACTAATAAAAACAAAATCGCTCTCGCATCTATTTGCGGGATTGATCGATATATTTTATTAATGAACTAGAAGAATTCTCGTTTTTTTCACATTTTTCATTGATGCTCCTATTGGTCGTAGCGTGATGTAATATTGCCTTTAGCCTTCCTCGATAAACGGACTATCAAACACAAAAACAATTTTTCAAATTGAACCAGTAGTTCCTGAGATTAGAGCGTTCGACCAAACAAACAAACTCTTCAGCTTTATAATATTAGTATAGACTAGTGTTCGTACCTTTATTCGTTTAACTGTTAATTTAGATATCTCAGAGTAGTGATATTTTCCTACAGTAAAAAGTTAACCCGGATAACCAGCTATAAATTTCATTAAAATATATCCAGTGGTTCGAGATTTGATTTGATTTGATACGCAACGATTTTGATGCGGTTTTTTTTAATAGATAGAGTGATTCAAGAGGAAACTTTAAGTATATAATTTGTCAAGTTTATGTATAGTACATGTACTAGCGAAACCTGCGGCTTCGCTCGCGTTAAGCCCAGGGATGAACCAGAGCGAAGCGAGGGTGAGTCGCTTATATTAATGTAAACAGTTATTAAAAATAACCGTTAAATATTTTTTCTATAAGTAGGTCTATATATAATGCGTCTAGATACAATCTTAATTGTTGTCTGTAATAATCATTTTCGTAAATAATTAACTTTCAAGGCGTTTTAACTGTAGCGCGTCGAATATAACTTATTTGTATCTTACAGGGTTATTTTGAACGTTAGATCTAAGTTTTTGTTGTACTTATAAATAAAGGAGGTCGTATTTAGAATATACTATGGCGATTCTTGTGAGAAAAATGGAAAAATATATGTTCTGTGATTAAAAAAATATAAAATGAAGAATAATTGTCTACTGTTTTCATTTACTTCTTCACTTGGATAACTGAGTGATGCGGGTTCGAATCCGGGTCTCGCACCTCTGATATTTTCATGTGCGAATCATTTCTAATATGAATACCATATATATACCAACCACTACAGTACCCAAAAAGCATCATCAAAATCGGTTCAGCCGTTTAGATATTGTAGTATACAAACTGACAGTTCAACACAATTTTATATATAAAATTTAAAATATTTATTATTATGTATATAATGATATAATATTGAAAGCTAGGCATTTACTAAATGTGCAGAATCAACATTCTCTATTTAACATTGAGGCACGTACATTAATATGAAGCATGAGGAAAAAAAATTTAAACATATTTTTTCTATACGTGTTTACAGTTTTTTTTAATTTTTATAATCTTAATCTCGCTTCACTTAGTTGCTTTTTTCAATAAAATATTTGGTAACAATATTGTATTACAATATTTATCTATTTATCCTACGTGAGACACAACCAGACATTAATCCCACACATTTACATCTACTAAGTATTCCGTTATAGTGTAATAAGCCTTATTCAACACCGTATTTTTAATTTTTGATTTAAATTGCCTAAAAGGCAAGTTCAATATGGACTGTGGAATTTTATTATACATGCGTACCTTGCCCCATAAACGATCTATTTACCTTTTGTAGGCGAAAACTGGGTGAAATAATAACATAATTATTTTGTTCGCAGTAAAATGAATTATTCTTTAGAAGAGTCGCCTTTGACACGCACTGACCTCACCAAAGACAAGATGACTGCTTGGGTCGAAGCGCAACGGAACGGCAATAATGTGGAAATAGATGTGTATGGAAAACCTTCAGAAAAACAGCTTTCAGAACTCGATAACGTCCGAAAACTGAGTAAGGAGCTACAAGAAAATTTGCATGTAAGTATAACATATATAATTTTTAATACTTTGTTAGGTTTACGCGAATATTTGACATTATAAATGAAATTATTACGAATATTTGACATCATAAATGAAACTATTACTATTATGGATTTAATAAATCCGCGACAAAATCCGAAAAGATAGTTTCATTTATAATTTTTGATATCATTTGGTTCAGTCTGTAGTTCTTGCTGTGATACGCTTTTTTTAAAATAAAATTTTATTTTATATTTTTTAGTTCGGTTTTCTATAAAAAGCGTGTTTTTTAGTTTTTTTAAACTATTATTTATTTTCTACTTTTTCTAGCAAAAATCATATTTTGCAAATTGAAAAATGGAATAATTTTATCAAATTAGTGTATTGTCATCGGTCCTCAATAAATCTACAAAGTTTGAACGAAATCTGGCCGTTTAAAGTGGGTCAAAATCGCGCCCAAAGAAGTCGGTTACAAACAAACATACAAACATACAGGTGAAGCTAATAAAAAGCGTGTAAAAATACGAATAAGAAAAAATAATTTCTACTTGCCAATGTCGTATAATCATTATATTTTATTTAAACAAATAAGGAAACGATATTTGGTAATCACTTTAGATGGCGACATCAATTTTAATAATAATCCTATTGAAGGATTCTTTTGAACATATTTTATCTTAAATATTAATATTAACTACCTATGCTATAAGCTATGTGCGAATCATTTCTATCATAATTACCGCTTGTCTTACGGTGAAGGAAAACATCGTGAGGAAACCTGCATGTCTGAGAGAACCCAACAAGTTTTCGAAAGACATGTGAAGTCCGCCAACACGCAATAGGCCAGCGCGGTGGACTATGGCCTGATCTCCCTCGTATTGAAGGGAGGCCCTACCCCCAGCAATGGAAGATTAAAAAGGGGTGAAAACTAACTATTATCATATCCTATAGTCCATACTCCATAGTCCACCACGCTGGACTAGTGCGTGTTGGCGGACTTTACATGTCTTTTGAAAACTTGCTAGGTTCTCTCAGACATGCAAGTTTCCTCACGATTGTATCGTAATTCGTATAATGCTAGAATAATTATACGTGACTCAGGATTTGAACCCGCTTCACTCGATTTAATAAACAATATACTATTATCATGCTATACAAAAAATCCAGGGTTATTGACTTAGTATGATGGTATACAGGTTCTGGGATTTTTCCACTTATTTTGTAGTCTCCGACTAATATCATAACGGAATAACAAAGTCGAGCCATCGCTGCGGCAAATATTAGGTGGTTGACCACATAAATTAAATATTAGCTTACTGTACTTAAAATACAAGTTAAGTTATTTATTTATTTATGGATTAACCAACAAAAGATACAATTAATTATACTATTACATACTAATAACCACGTTTGGCGCAGTTTGTAGTGACCCTACTATCTTTCCAGCGGTCGCGGGTTCGAGTCTCGCTGGGGGTATTCATTTGTTAAATTTTGATGTTTGTACTCCAATCATGAGTGTTTATATTTATAATATTATGTATGTATTTAAACTTATATATGTAGTATATCAACTATCTGGTATTCGTAACACAAGCTTCCTCCGTAGCTCACCACGGAACTAGATGGTGCTGTTTTAATAATGTCCCAACATTTATTTAATAGTCTAAGTTCAACATTTTAAACGGAATCCTACTTATTTAAATAAAAGTGGCTTAGTAACTCCTTATAAGCCCCCAGCGGGACTCAAACCCGCGACCGCTGGCGCAAGAATGTAGGGTCACTACAAACAGCGCCAAACGTGTCGACTACAAACTATAGGAATAGATGAATAATTTTTTATTTATTATCATTTCAAAATTCTAATTTCAGGAATTAGAGAATGCCAGACCAGACCCGAATCAGACAATGAATCCACCAGCACCAATCTTGGACTTTTCAGATGACCACGAGTTTGTTTCCGCTAACCAACTTGACGACTACTACTCGCAAGAAGATGAAACAGACGCGAAGGAAGCTGAAAAGCAAAGACTGACCAAGGGTAAAGGAGCTATGACAGAAATCCAAAACTTTTATAAGGATCAGTGTGTTTTTTTGACTGGTGGTACAGGGTTTTTGGGCAAAGGTGAGTAGTGCACGTTGGTGTTGTTTGTATACTATAACTATCATTTCCCGCGTTTTAAAGACCGGAAATTAAAGTGTTGTGTGATTTACATCCGGTTTTTAACGGTTACTTGAGATTTTTCAGAAATGTATCCTATATTCTGCCAAGATATCTTCATTTTATACGAAATTTCATCAAAATCTTTTCAGTGGTTTTCTTGTGATGAGTTTACAGACGGACAGTATTTCTAAAAACTATAGATTCGGCCTCTGTATTGATAATAATCACTATTCTAATAAGAATTTACAAAAAATATTCATTGTAGTATACTATTATTTCCAGCGGCTTCGCTCGTTTTCTAAAGACCAGAAACCATATGAGTCCATAGCCTTCCTCGATAAGTGCGCTATAGAACACTAAAATAATTTTTCAATTCGAACCAGTATTTGAAATTGTGAAACCTGAAGTTAGCGCGTTCAACCAAACAAACAAACTCTTAAGGTTTTTATATTAGTAAAAGTAATCTCTCTCAAAAGAAAAAAGGCCAAAAGAAGAATACGTACAATACATACAAACACTTTATATACTTAAAATTTTAAAGTAATTTTATTTTGGTAACAATTACTACATTCAATATTACCTTAGCATATTTAGTACTAACGACTCGCCCTCGCTTCGCTTGAGTTCGTCCCTAGATCTAGCGCGAGCGAAGCCGCGGGTTCGGCTAGTGTATCCTAACTAATATTATAAATGCGAAAGTAACTCTGTCTGTCTGTCTGTCTGTCTGTTACGCTTTCACGCCTAAACCGCTGAACCGAATTCGATGAAATTTGGTACACAGATAGAGAAGACCTTCAGAAAGGACATAGGCTACTTTTTATCCCTGTAATCCCACGGGAACGGCAACTACGTGGGTGAAACCGCGGGGCGCAGCTAGTTATACATATTATAAACCTTACTCTTGAATCACTCTATCGATCAAAAAAATCCACGTCAAAACCCGTTGCGTAGTTTTAGAGATCTAAGCATACTAGGGATAGACAGACAGCGGGAAGCGACTTTGTTTTATACTATGTAGTGAAGTGATATGTGATTAATTTAAGTTAAATTTTTTAATAATACATATTTTTGAACGTAAATTTATCATTAAAAACGAATTATAAGAATTGAAAATAAACATGAAAGATATCGATTAATTTAAAAACAAAAAAGTAGAAAGCCATTTGTTTTAAATACATAAATAATAATTCAGTCGGAGTCATCGCTAAATTTAGATTTTATCGTTTAGTTGGTAATATTTCCATATACAATTTATTCATATTATCATTAACGTCCCACTGCTGGGGGTGGACCTAACTTCAATACAAAGGGTATCGGGTATAGGGTATTATTTTTTTCTTAACATAAAAATTATTTATACATACATACAAGTATATTATATGTAAATTAATATCAATAGAAATCATTAGGGTTGGGACACTATTACACACAACGCCATCTAGTTCCGTTGTAAGCTACGAGGCTTGTGTTACGGATACCAGGTAGTTGAAACTCGTAACTATACCTATTTTATATATATATATATACATTCATATTACAAATATTTGTGCTCTACAAATGTATTCCCCTAGCGGGACTCGAACCTACGACCGCTGGCTCAGCAAGCAATCACTGACAGCTGTAAATATGAAATGGAATTTAATACGTTGAAAAAAGGTGGACAAAGGTATAAGTTATGTTTTTGCATGGTGTGTTTTTTTTTCAATATTATAAAACTATAACAGTGTATTGTTTTTTTATTTGTTGTTTTGCGTGATGTTTTTGTTTTTATTTTTGTGTGTTTTTTTGTGTGCGTTATTATTTATGTGTTTGTAATTGTTTTGTGTGTGTATTTTCTGCATGTTTTTGTGTTTTTGTTGGAGTTGTTGTTACGCTTTGTGTTTTTTAAAGGTAAGTTTGTTTTTCTTTATTATAATGTATATTTTTAAAATCAACATCGACTATTGGTAGTAGGCAACAGGATTGATGCCTATTTAGGACAAACTATATAGAATCTACAAAGGCTGGTTTTTGTGAGACAAATCTTACATAAATAAGGCGTGAAGAATTATTGCCAAAAAAAGCAAAACACGTTTATAACATTGTGTTTTCTAAACAATTGTTTAATATCAAGATTACGTATTTCTCTGATCAAAATGTATTATTACGAACGAAGCGAGCCCTAACACTATCCCACAACCTGAGCATTTTGTGGTACACTTTACTGAAAAACTATCACGCTTATAGATTTGTGCTTTAACATAGTAATTTAAATTCATATCTAGATGATCTAGACCTTAGGACTTAGAAGTATATATACATCTGTATGTGAAATAAACTTAATAAGTAGGTAGTACTTTCTTACATTTATGCGAATTTTTATATTTAGAATTAAAATAAAACTATCTTTACGAATTTATTTTGTTTTTTTGTTAATACATTTATAGTTCATACATAACATCATACAAAAAATATATCATTTATCTTAGCATAATTTGATTTGAAGTTACGAAACAGATCTAATTTTGCATTTTGTAATAAAAAAGAAAATCAGTAGAGCTATAAAAGCCTTCACCTAAGAAACGCAAGGCTAGTAAATTAATTATTTATTAACCATATAAACTAATTTTATGATGCTCTTGTAGGTCTCAGTTTGTATTGATCAAGGACCTTTGCCTTGTAAGGCTATAAGAAATAGTAGTAAAAATAAAAAATAAAGTATAACGTGTGGTGTCGTGGGACACCGGATAGGAACGAAGTTCCTTATTATAAAAATATTAATTTTAAGTTCTATTAGCGGTATAAAGAAAAAAAATATTCTGGTATACATTTTTTATATGTTTTTTTATCGATAAAAATAAAAATCTAAACATAAAAAATATGATATATAATATTTATTGCTATTTTTAAATAATATAAATATAATTGAAAGAAAGAAAATATCTTACATCACTAGCAACACTCAACAGTAAAACTGTTATATAAGTATCCAATTTTATTAAATACTAGATGAATCTTAAATAAAAATCTTACGTTACAGACATTTTTTCCCGGTTCCCGGTTTTTACCCCTACACGTCGTCCCATAAGGAACTACGTTCCAAAAAATACTAGGCAGAATGAAGAACTGTCTTTGTGTCAAATGATAGTAAAAAAAATTGTGTCTATGACAAAAATATTAAATTTTTATTCTACAGTTTTTAATAACAATGTTTATATTTTAAACGATCTAAGGATCGTAAAGTGATGTTAGATAGTCTTAAAATTATAGTAAGTATAATTGTACTATTTCACGCAAAAACTACTAAACCGATTTTAATGAAACTTGACAGTTTTATAGATTGTTATATATATTAGAGTAACATACACTCAATTATTTGTAACTAGCGACTCGCCCTCGCTTCGCTCGGGCTCTTCCCTAGATTTAGCACAGGCAAAGCCGCGGGTTCCGCTAGTTATGCATATAAACCATCCTCTTGAATCACTCTATCTATTAAAAAACCGCATCAAAATCCGTTGCGTAGTTTTAAAGATTTAAGCATACATAAGGACATAGGGACAGAGAAAGCGACTTTGTTTTATACTATGTAGTGACTATGTAGTGATGCATTGTATACATTATGTATTAAGCGAAAAATAAAAAAAAACATACTCTCGTTCACTCGCTTATAAACTTACATATATGTGATTTACAAACAAAAACTATAACGTTTTTAACTTGTAAATTATAACCATACGTATAATTAACAATAATAAGAGCGGTGAATAAATATAAGCAAACATACAATATGTCCTAATTTTTTATATATTATTTTTTCAGATGGAAGAATAAGTTTGAAGGCGAGTCGTGTGGTGGAGAAGGTCGTCCTGTAAAACTCATACTGTCTTACAATATTTACGTACTTATTTATCCAAGGTGTTTGCTTATAATTAAAGCATAAAAACTTGAAAATGTGTTTTCTTTTATAATTAATAATAATTATAAGTCCCTACAAACAAATTAGTTCGAAAAGAAACTCATTATTTCATCTATACTAGCTGTGTTTTTTTTATTTAAATTATTATCTATATAAATAAAAATGAATGTTGGTAAGCGCATGACTCAAGAATAGCTGGACCAATTGGGCTAATTAATTTTTGTGTATGTTCCGTAAAGTCCACGGAAGGTTTTATTTTTATTATGTTTTATTTATATTGTTTTATTAAAAATATAAATGAAAAAAATTTCAAAGTTTGTACAAAACTTATACTAAATGATACCTAGGGACGAATCCGAGCGAAGCGAGGGTGAGTCACTAGTTACTCACTAAAAATAAAATTTAAGTCTGTTATAACATAAGTTTTGGTGATCAAATATTAGGGATGCCTCATTTACCGATAAATATATCGATATCGTCGGTTATTTATATCGTTATCAGCACATCGTTAGTTTACATTATTAGTTTTCTGATACATCAATACATTTTCAATAATTCTAGGTTTCGTATAAATTTGTGTTTCTAAATAAATATACCCTAAAAATGAATTTCAAATATTAAAATTTGTAATCTAGACTTTATTAGGTATAAAATTGATAATATGTATTATATTTAGAGATGCGCCGAGTAGCACTTTTGCCGAGTAACGAGTACCGAGTTTTACTCGATTCAATTTTTTTCCAACCGAGTACTCGGCAGAGTAACTCGGTTCAATCAAATTCCACGATTAGCAAGAGTGTTTCTATGTGCACCTGCAAGCACCGTGTATAGCTAGCGTTTATTTTCGGAGGCCGATAACGTCTATGAAGAAAAAAGGAATAGGCTGTTACCAGAACGTCAGAGAGCCTTGTGTTACTGCATCATAATTTACCTTTATTAAATTTTAAATATTGATTTTTTCATTAACGTTCTCCTAATTTTGTCTCATTACTACTCACTTCTTGAGATTGTCAAAGATTTCCTAAATTAGTTATAAATACTTTTTGATTATATAACACTGCTGTTTTAATTATATCTACCTAAATAAATATATTGCTTTACTTAAACCGAGTATACTAGGCATTAAAACCGAGTTATTTGGCCGAGTACGAGTATCAAAATAACCGCCGAGTACGCCGAGTACCGAGTATTTACCGAGTACTCGGCCCATCTCTAATTATATTGTATTTTTGATGCCAAATCATAGAAAAATAAAAATATAAATTTGGTCTACAAATAAAAAATTAAAAATCTAGAGAGGGCCACCCTTATTACCTAGGGAAATTAAAACAGCCTACGACCTATTCTCAGACCTACCAAAAATACACAAAAAAAATCATAAAAATCGGTCAAGGCGTTTCAGAGGATAACAAACACTGTGACACGAGATTTTTATATATTCCTATTATATAAGGATATATAAGGATTTCAAAGTAAAGTATATCAATAGGCGCTCCCTGCCAAATTTAAGCAGTTTGTAGCACAAAAAATTAGGGACTTTCATTAAAACTTACGAGAGCCCTTAGACCTGAATCCGTCCCTGTCGCAAAATATTATGTTCTTAGCGGGCGTCTTCTACTTACAATTTACCTCAATAGTCCCTGCCAAACTTCATCTATATATGTCAAGCGATTTTCGATATTTTGAGATGAGTGAGCGAGTGAGTGACCTTTCGCTTTTATATATTTAGATTAGTAAAGTTATAAAATACTAGCATTTCCGGCGACTTCGCACGCGTTCTAAATACCGGAAACCAAATTGTTTCTAAGTCGCGCGGTATGATACCGCAGAACTAACGCGAGCCCTTCCCGTTTTTGCAACATTTTTCATTGATGCTCCGCTCCTGTTGGTCGTAGCGTGATACCATATAACCGACGAAGGCTATCCTCGATAAACGGACTATCCAACACAAAAAGAATTTTCCAAATCGAACCAGTAGTTCCTTGTGATTAGCGCGTTCAACCAAACAAACAAACAAACTCTTCAGCTTTATAATATTAGTATAGATAAAAAAAACGCATTGTGATAATATATTATATACATATATATATTATTCGTAACAATTTTACACTAATATCTGCAATAACTTTTTATATTCTGAGCAATTCCTACAAACATTTTTTTTCGATTTGGATCAAACATCCTAGAAGATAAATTATAGCTAAAATTAAAAAAAATGTGATTCCGGCCAGGATCGAACTGGCGGCCTTCTGCGTGTAAAGCAGATGTGATAACCACTACACCACGGAACCTGTTACAAATAGTTTCGAAGTTTTAGAACCGTTTCTTAGTGCCGATAGTGAAAAGAAAGTTATAAGTATACATAGAGTCGATCTTTCTGTTCAAATATAACTTACTAGTGGAACCCGCGGCTTCGCTCGCGCTAAATCTAGGGACGAACCCGAGCGAAGTAAGAGTGAGTCGCTTGCTTAAAATAAACATTTCCATCATACATTTCATATGTGTAACTCTAGCGGTTTTGGCAGCGCACGCCAGAATAGCTCGCAGATGGTAGATTTTTTACTACTTACTTGACACTTATCGTCATATTTTGGACAATTCACACAATATCTTTATAAATTGTAGCCTATGTGTTATTCTGATGTATAAGTATTGTAAAGTTTGATTAAAATCCATTCAGTAGTTTTTACGAGTAGTGTACGTCCATCCATCCATACTTACAAACTTTCGCGTTTATAATATTAGTATAGATGTGTTAACTAAAATAATACTTTTGTAAGTACAACACTTGAGAATTTGTGAGTAAAATTGTATTAATTGTAACGGTTAGTTGAGATTTCTCAGAAATGAGATATTTTCCCGAAGTAAAAAGTATCCTATGAATTGATTATTTTTTATTTTATTTAAATGAAAATATAAATTTTATAATAAATTTCATCCAAATCCGTCCAGTGGTTTTCTCGTGATGCGGTCAAAGACAGACAGACAGAAATTCTAAAAACAGTAGGTTCGGCCTGTGTATCGATAATAATGTCTATTTCAATTAGATTTCCCAAAAAATATTTAATGTACAGATTTGACTCGGTTAAAATTTTATTATATCTTAAGATCTATAGATAGAAGTATGACATTTGTTACCTGTTGCTTGAGATTGATACTGTAATATGTACTCGTAGATCGAAATACATTGTATTCCGCCCGTTTTAAGTCCCACTGCTGGGCACGGGCCTTCCTAATATGAGGGTGATCAGGCCATACTCCACGGTCCACCAAGATGGTCTAGTGCGGATTGGCGGACTTCACATATATTTTGAAAGCTTTCTAGGTTCTCTGCAGGTTACCTCACGATGTTTTCCTTCATCGTTAGACAAGTGGTAATCATGATAGAAATGATTAGCACATGAAAATATCAGAGGTGCGAGACCCGGATTTGAACCAGCATCACTCAGTTACCCAAGCGAGCGCGTTACCACTGGGCTATCACTGCTAAAAAATTTATAGCCAACGTTAAAACGTATCTAGGAATGAAGCCAAGCGGAAGTAGGATGACTCGCTAGTTTTGTATAAAATATTCACATCAAGTAAATAAACCATCCTCGTTATACTTTCTTAGGTTTACGCAAATATTTGACATAAGTAATAAATGAACTATCTCTTCGGATTTCGTCGCGGATTTATTATGATTTTTGATTACCGACGTTTCGAATGTTCTACCCAAAAGTGAAAACCGCAACAAAATTCGTTTCATGGTTTAAAAGTAAGCGGACAGACTGACATGGTGACTTTGTTTGCCTATGTATATATATTTAAGCTATTGTATAGCTTCTATCGTGGGCTTTGAGCGCGGCGACCGAATCAAGAAATTCCGTTACGAAAAAAACCTAACACCAAAGAGTTTTTAATTTATATTTCTTTTGGCGCGTTAAGGAAAAATGATGAGAGTAAATTTTTACGATGCGCGCGCACCGACATGAAAAACTGACCGTTGTGAACCTACAAACACTTTTTGTATATCGTTCCAATTTTTGTATAAGTATGTACTGCCGAATCGAGTACACTTGTCACTTTTTTTGTTACAGTGTTAATAGAAAAACTATTGAGGTCCTGCGGAGACATCGACACTATATACGTCCTCGTGAGAGCTAAGAAAGGCAAAGACCCTACCACGAGAATTCATGACATGCTCGATGAATTTGTGAGTAAAATTGTATTAATTAATTATTATCTGATTGATCTTTAAATGGGGATATAACAATATGGCTACATTAATATATCATACTAGCTATTAAATATTGGTGGTAGAAGGATGAAAATTTAGGGTTAGAAGTATTCATTGGTCCAGCCGTTTCGGAGCAGTTCGATAACAAACACTGTGGCACGAGATTTTTATATATAAGTATATTAGATTATTACTTTACCGAATAAAAAAACATATTTCTGACTTTTCACTGGAATTTTAAAACACTTTTCCTCTGTAAATGCTTTAAATGTGAAATAAATAAACTTATAAATTGATACATTAGTTTTATGACCAAAAATTCGCAACAAACTTTTGCACTCATAACCCTATTTAACTTCGATTTCAAATCCATTTAAAAGCTATTTTCCACCATCAGGTGTAAAAATTTGATAAAAAAACTAATAAAGCACTTTTCCTCTTTGACTTCGGTTAAAAGTTCAATTCAGTTCAATTTCGAGTCAATTACTGGTTTTATAAATGCAAATATTATATTTCTTTGGATAATGAGCAAACTACTTACGTACGTGCTTAGAATAATAAGTAGGGGGTATAACCTTATAGAAAAATGGGTAAATAAATTAATTGATTATTTGAGCTAGTCAAGCGTGAGTGGATTCCATCATATTTAATACTATTTTACTTTTAAACATAGTGTTATCACTTAAGAGTACTCCTATGCTTACTATTAAAAAAGTTAGAGTGAGAGAGTTGTATTCAAGCCTTTTTAATATCCTAATACTGGGGGTAGGCCTGCCTTCAATACGAGGGAGGATAAAGCCATAGTCCTCTACACTGGCCAATGCGGGTTGATGGACTGAGCATAGCTTTCGAAAACTTAGGTAGGCTCGGTAGGTCTACTCGGTAGGTCTTTTTCATCGAAAGAAAAGTGGTAGTCATGTGAAAAAATGCTTCGCACATAAAAGTATGTATCAAGGAACGAGATTCTGTGTCTGAGTAGTTATTGTAAAAGAAACAAGTTTTATCTTACAATCTTACATTTTAATTGCTTAGTCTTTTTTGTCTAATTGGATCTTTTGCATTCTTACAGGTATTTCAAAGGGCTCATGAGATAAACCCTAAAGGTATACACAAAGTGATACCTATAGTAGGCGACATGGAGCTGCCCGGCTTCGGTCTAAGTGATGAAGACAGAAAATTGCTGGTCTCTAGGGTAAGTACAAAAAATATTTCCTATATCTTCTACACCTCTTTCTTCTTAGGCCCTTTAGTAACCGACTTTTTATTAGCTTAGTGGATAGCATGCATGGCTCCACTTCGGAGGTTTTGGGTTCAAAATCCGGGTTGTGTCAAGCTATTGGATTTTTCTATTAAGAAATTCCCAGCAATATCCCAAAGTTGGAATATGACGATGTACCTACTCATCTCGAAGAACATGTAAATCGTCGGTCCTGTTTCTATTCATCCACTGGCCATAACGAGTAGTCTTCTCACCGAAGTATGAGACTAACAGGGATAGAGTAGATTTGTGTTTGCGTATACTACAATATCTCCTGCAGTTGGCTAGTCTAAGTGAGATTGGATGCCGTGGCTGAAAGCTACGAGGCTTGTGTTACGGTATAGTTGATATATAACACATATATAACTTTAAATACATACATATAATAAATTACCCATGACTGACGTACAAACATTCGTACTCATCAAATAAATTCCCCCAGCAGGATTCCAACCAGCGACCGTAGTAGTGTCACAAATTGAACCAAACTTGTCGTAAATAAAATAATTTAATTATTTCTAGGTAACAATAATCATAAACTCAGCGGCTACTGTGAAGTTCGACGAGAAACTGTCGACAGCTACGGGAATCAACGTAAGAGGGACGAAAGAAGTGATACAACTGGCGAAGGAATGTAAAAATTTGAAGGCAGTTACACACGTGTCTACCGCCTTTTCTAACACTCACATGGAAAATATTGAGGAAAAGTAAGTTTTCTTACTAACGACTTGGATTTACGCGAATATTTGACATTATAAATGAAACTATCTTTTCGGATTATGTCGCGGATTTATTATGATTTTTGGTTCCTGACGTTTCGAATGATTTACTGCAATCTCTCTCCTGTGACCATGATGAAACCCATATTGTGGGAGTTGTGAAAAAATATGTAATCCGCCATTTTGTGGCGGCGGCCATCTTGGACCGATTTTCGTCAAACATAGCTAAGAACACTCCTGAATCATTCACCTTTTAAACAAAATAACAAAATCAAAATCTGTAGTAATAAGTAGTATAATGTCAAATATTCGCGTTAACCTAAGAAAGTATTATAATAATTATGTTTTTATTTTTATTTTAGATTTTACGACCCCCCAATGTCTGTAGAAGCACTGGAAGCTGTTTCAGAATTGGACGACGATTTGATTGAATCCATATTGCCTGCGTAAGTTATCATTATTTTTAACTTTTTTGATCCTTTGCAATATTATTATTATTAATTACAAATGCTTTGGTGGTCTAATATATTCAGCTACACATCTGGAGATCATGGGTTCGAGTACCGGGTCGGGCCAAGTTTAGTTATTATGTCTTTTATAAAATTTGCGGTATTTCACACCGGCCGTATCTTACAATTGTCGGAGGAACATCATTACCAGTAACATTTTTATCGTATCGTATTTAATAGATGATTCCTTTTTGTTTTGTAAAAAGTAGTGCCATGCTTGTTACCTTCGGGTAGCAACCGAATGGGCCGGCACGCCCCGTATTGTTCATTAGTACAGTACCACTCTCTCACAGAAGACCGGCGTGAAGTGGCAGCTATGCTGTCGCGTTTCGTCCGGTGAGTTCTCACTCTCTCTCCGGACTCTCGTCCGGGAGGCCCACTCTCCTTCCCCCCTCCCTCGTCCCTTCATCCTCCGCCTTCGTTACCCCCTCCCTCCCACTACCCTCCCTCCTCCATCCCTCCCTTTCCTGAAAGGCCGGCAACGCATCTGCAACAGGCTTGCTGATGTCCATGGGCGGAGGTGATCACTTCCCATCAGGTGAGCCTCCTGCCCGTTTGCCCCCTTTTTACCATAAAAAAAACCGCAAGAAAATCCGTACAGTAGTTTTTGAGACTAGACCGAACAAACATAAGCTTAGTGCGGTGAGATATACACCTATTATATTTTATACTAGCGACTCACCCTCACTTTGCTCGAGTTCGTCCCTAGCTTTAGCGTCAGCCAAAAATCTCTGAAACGGTTGGACCGATTTTGACGGGACTTTCACTTGGGCATAGCTAATGTTATTAGCCCGGTCAATCTAGACCAAAAAATGGCAGTTAAGGTACATAAAGTCCCAACAAGCTGAAAATCAGTAAAATTGTTCAAAACATAATTATAAATAATTTTTAAAAGTTCCCCATCATTCCCGTGCATGGAAAAAAAAAAAATTTAATATTATTATTTATATTTAATTATATTTATTAAACATATTTTTTTATTATATAAGGAGTAATTTAAGCTACTTTTACTGTAGAAATTTTATTTTTTTATTTTATTTAATTACGGGACAGATTTTTGTGATTTAAATTAGGCAGCAAGCACAAGTCGCTAGTTATAAAATAAAAACCCACGACTAGAATACTAACATTCGTGGTAAGCACACTCGAAGGACTCGAACCCGCGACCGCACAGCTAGGATCACTAGAACTGAGCCAAACGTGTCGTCAAATAAACATTTGAAATCACGGAAGTAGACTCAAGGCTATTTGAATAAAGCTGACAATTACCTTGATGATAAAAAATAAAAAGTATTAACGAAATACGCCCATTCACTTTTAATGAAAAATAACCGATTTGATTTGACGACGCAATTTAAGATTTTAATAATAGATAATAGGTACAGCTTTAAGTTTGTAATCCTAACTAATATTATAAATGCGAAAGTAACTCTGTCTGTCTGTCTGTCTGTCTGTCTGTCTGTCTGTCTGTTACGCTTTCACGCCTAAACCGCTGATCCGAATTCGATGAAATTTGGTACACAGATAGAGAAGACCTTCAGAAAGGACATAGGCTACTTTTTATCCCTGTAATCCCACGGGAACGGCAACTACGTGGGTGAAACCGCGGGGCGCAGCTAGTATTTTATATTTTAGAAACTTTTAAGAAAATTTGACTTTAAAATGACAAGACTAGATCATGTTAGAAATGATTCGTACATGACAATATCTAAGCGAGGCCCGGGATTTGAACCCTCACCACTTGGTTTTCCATGCAACCTCTGAACTGTCACTTTCTTATCTTTATAATAATGACCTCATTACATATAAATAAAATTGGAGTGTCTGTTTGTAATTTCAAATTAACAGCTTTTCACTAAATGCATATGAAAGTATATACGATATTAACATAAAAAAACAATTTTTAAAATATTTGTCTGTCTGTTTGTTCCGGCTAATCTCTAAAACGGCTGGACTAATTTTGACGTGACTTTCACTCGCCGATAGCTAATATTATAAGGAGTAACTTAGGCTACTTTTATTTTAGAAAATTATAAAAACCGTTTAGTTTATTTCAACTTACGCCTTTAGACTAATATAATTTATACTTTTCAGTCTCTTAGGAAAGCGTCCCAACACATATTGCTTTACCAAAGCAATAGCAGAGGAAGCTGTTAGGAAGTATGGAGAAGGAATGCCTATATGTATACTAAGGCCTTCTATAAGTAAGTATTATAAAATTTTGACTGAAATTTTGGACAGCGGTAACACAGTAACGCTAAGAAAATCGAGTAATGCGAGTTCGAATGAAAAACCTCTGATATTTTCATGTGCGAATCATTTCTAACATGATTACCACTTGTCTTACGGTGAAGGAAAACATCGTGAGGAAACCTGCATGTCTGAGAGAACCTAGCAAGTTTTTGAAAGACATGTGAAGTCCGCCAACTCGCACTAGGCCAGCGCGGTGGACCATGGCCTGATCCCCTTCATACTGAGGGAGGCCCGTGCCCAGCAGTGGGACCTTAAAAAGGGCTGAAGACTACTCACCTCCTATGTGTTATTATTCTAACCATCCACAATATTTTCTTTTTAGTCATATCCACTTATGAAGAGCCAGTACGAGGATGGACAGACAGCGTGTACGGTCCCACGGGTTTGGTGGTTGGGATTGGTACTGGAGTAAGTAGATTTTTTTATTTATTATTCTTATCTTTGATACTTCGGTCATGTATTCTTGGCTTACGTAGAATATATGTATTTAAAGTTAGTTATATGTGTCGATCAACTATCTGGTATCCGTAACACAAGATGGCACTGTGTAATAATGTACCAACTTATTTATTTAGATATTTATTCTTCACGTATGTATATTTTACTTCAAGTAAACAATCAATGCGAATACGTTTTATTCGCTCTGTGCGAAGCCGGTGGTGGGGAGAAACTGATTTACCGTCAGCGCTACCCGTGGCTATATCCGATACTACGGGGGGCTGTTTTTATGTTTCGAGTTAGCTAAATATACAAGTGAATTGTTATTTAAAATTTATTTAAATAAAATAACATAAAATGAGTCACAAAAGTTGTTGTGTTGTAAGTTGTAAGAATACAGGTAGAAAAAGTGCTTGTCATTTTTATAAATTTCCAACAGCAAGTTGGAAAATAAATCAGAGGAAAAAATGGATAGCCGCTGTTAGGAGACAAAAGTAAGTAGAATCATAACCTTACTATCCGTAATAATAAAAATCTTGAAAGGAGTAAAACTTAAAAAAATAGTAAGTTTAGAAAATGCTAGGAAATATTATTATTAATTAAAAAAAATTTTTTTTAAACATTTTTAAATTTAGCATAATTATATATTAAAAAATAAGATTGAATTTTTTTATTATAAACTTTTCATTAATTATTTAAGATTCATTTACTCTTTGCCACTTATAATATTAAACAAAAAGATTATCCATACCAATGATCATAAATTTTAAATATTAAATATTAAAATCTAAAAATAAAAATGATAAATTTAATCGATTAACAATTTTTCCCAGCTTTATTATTGAATTGTAATATGTTAATTTTAGTTAGCAAACATAATCTATTTTTTTTGTACTCAAAAACAATCAGCACTTTTAATTTGTAGAATTTTGAAACATAAAATATTTTGGTAATTTCGTTTAATCTAAATTTGCTATTAAAAAAAAATAATTGAATGTTTATTCAAGTTTTCTTATAATTTTAATTTTAAAAAAAACTTTTTCTATTTTCTTTTTATTTGATTTCAGTCTGATTTCAGTTAACCTACCTTTATGTGTGCTAACTTCTATGCTACTTTTTCGGTATTAACTATACTTACATTTTATTTTTTAATGCACAAGAACACTTTACATTAACAAATATTTATTATAAATATTCCCTTTAATTAAAAAAGCATTTTTTTATTTATCATTCGATATTATTATTACTGACAGCCATTCAATACTTAGTAAAATATATTACAATAGCCCCCTGTAGTTCAAACGTACCATGGCGCTGAAGTCGCGCACAGAGCGAATAATCTTACGCTACTGTTATAATATGACTTTGGCAATCCTTTTGATGCGCTCATATCATATTAACACTTTCACGCGAACAGCGTCATTACACGTCAAATTTTGGTCGATGTGATACCGCACAGCGTGCTATCACGGTCAGCAAAAACTGGTTTTATTAAGTACAACGTTATAGTACGGGCTCTGGCCATACTAATGTTTAAAAGTTTGGTTTCTGTGCTACAACATATCGAATTCTTAAAATTGTAGTGCTACACCGTACCGGATTTTTTTGCCTTCTTTGTTGGCATTCCATCCTGGTACAAAGTACCTACTTTGTTAGCGCACAACGTCACTAGACGTCATTTCGCCTAAGAAGTTTTATGACGTCAGCCGACATGTGCGCGTCGCGGGGGTAGCGCGTGCATCGATTCTGTGTTCACGTGGAATATTGAAACGTAGTTAGTTTATGATCACATAATTAGGTTCGTTCCTAAAATTTTTAATGAACTTTATTAGTTTCTATAAGTCTAAGTTGTAAGCATGGAATATCAAGTCCACAATAAGTTTATTTTAATTATTTTTCGCTTGTTATAGTTGACTTGATCTCAATAATAGGTGATAAATGAGTCTGAAAAATGTATTGCACTTGTGTATTTCATAAGACTGATTAAATCATTATAGTAAATAATTTATTTATAATAATAACAATATGTTGGGACATTTTTTTAAATAAAAAATAGACCATTTCATATAATTAGCCTTTCATTTCATGTTTTTTGTTATTGTTATAATTTATGTTAAACATTTCTAGATAATTTTTATACTAAATACTTTTTATACTTCTTATACGTTAACGTTATAAGTTTTACGGCACAGTCGACGTTGACGTTATTTAACGTACCGTGTTCGCTATTGCACCTTTTTATATATATGCGTTGTGGCACAACGTCATTAGACGTCGTTCTAATTTAAATGAAAATTATGTGCTGTATCGCATAGACCTAAAATATTGATATGTTCGCGTGAAAGTGTTAAGCTAACTTATAAGTCCTCAACTTCTTTGACAGTACCAATTTTTTTAGGGTCGAAAATTCTTCAATTTACGAGTATAATTTTAGGGCCACATAATGTTAATAAAGGATCAATTTCGTGATTCAACTTCATCTATTTGTGATTTTCCTAAAAATTATGACACTTTTGTTGCAGAAATTAGGTTTTTCTCTCTATTACATACGTACAAACTTTCCAGGTATTGCGAACTATGTATATGGATTTAAACAAGGTGGCGGACATGGTGCCCGTCGATTTAACCGTGAACGCTATCATCGCAGCCACTTATCACACCGCGAAACATTTCAGAGAAAAGTAAGTAGAAAAAACTTATTATGTATGTACTAGCAAACCCTGCTTCAGGGCGTAAGTTAAAATACAAACCGATTTTAAAGAAGAGGATACAACAGTTGTTTTGTATATTTCTTTAGAATTGATTTAATTAGTAAAATTATAATGATTAGATTTATTTTGCAAAATCCGTCCCGCTCCTCTGAGCGTAAGTTTAAAAAATTAAAACAGTTTTCATAATCTAATAAAATATAAGTAGCGTAAGTTACTCCTTATAACATTAGCTATCTGCGAGTAAAAGTCCCGTCAAAATCGGTTCAGACATTTCAGAGATTAGCAGGAACAAAACAGACAGACAAAAATTTAAAATACCGTATTATATATACTTTAATAAGTATGCATTTAGTGAAAACAATATCAATTTTATTATTATAATATTCTTTATTGCATTATAAAAACACATACAGTAATTTATAAACAATTTGAGTTTGCAAAAGTGTACTTATCTCTAGAAGAGATCTCTTCCAGCCAACCCATGGAAGTAAGAGCATATCTCTTACTTAAATCATATCATCAATAATCATAAATAATATCTCTTAAAAAAAATTAAATATGTAGTGATGTACTTATAAAGTTAATATTATTTTTCAGTCAAACCTCACATATACCAATATACAACTTCGTGTCAGGAGCCCAAAATCCCATAACATGGGGGGAGTTCATAGAATACAACATGAAATATGGCGTTCACAATCCCACTATGAAGGCTGTATGGTATGTATTTTTTAATTAACTGCCTCTGTAATGTAGTGGCTAGCATGTACGGTCATACATCGAGAGGTCCTGGTCCAAGTCCCAAGGGTCGAGCCAAGTTTAGTTATTGAGTCTTTCTGTTTAGTAAGCTTCAGTAACCGCCTGGAGTTGGGAAGTAGGCGGTGAGTCACCCCCGTGCCTCGGAGAGCACGTAAAGCTGTCGGTCCTGCGCCTTAGCTCTCACTGGTCGTGTCGAACAGTCGTCCCACCGGAGTATGAGAGTGATAGGAATAGAGAGTGCACTTGTGTCTGCACTATAATATCTCTTGCGCAGTTGGCCCGTCTCAATAAGCATTATTCTATTTAAAAAAATTTTTAAATACTTTTATATCCATAAATTAAATATTTTTTGATAATCACATCACTAGTTAAAGTAATAGTATTCAGCCCTTTACGTCCCACTGCTAGGCATAGGCTGCACTTCAATAAGATCAGGCCATAGTCTACCGCGCTGGCCTAGTGCGTGTTGGCGGACTTCACATGTCTTTCGAAAACTTGTTAGGTTTTCTCAGACATGCAGGTTTCCTCACGATGTTTTCCTTCACCGTAAGACAAGTGGTAATCATGCTAGAAATGATTCGCACATGAAAATATCAGAGGTGCGAGACCCGGATTTGAACCCGCATCACTCGATTATCCAAGCTAATTCGTTACCACTGGGCTACCACTGTCGCTTTTTTTGGTAAAATAATTATTATTAAATTTCAGGTACTATGGACTAAACCCAACGAATAACTACTATTTGTTTCTATTTTTCGACTTCTTCCTACACTTCATGCCGGCCCTTCTCATTGACTTGTTCTGTGCTTTAACAGGGAAGAGACGAGCGTAAGTAACTGTTTGTCCGTCTATCTGTTTGTTACGGGTAATCTTTGATGACTGAAGCGATTTTGACGGGACTTTCACTCGCAGATGGCTAATGTTACAAGAAGTAACTTAGGCTACTTTTAATTTAATATAATTTATTTTAACTTACGCCCAGCGAAGAGAAACGAATTTAAAAATAAAACTGAGTTTGAAACGATCATAAGAACTTGATGTACATAACTAAATAATATAATAATAACATGGACGAAATTGAACATTAAATATTATTTGGAAAATCTTCATCACTACATAGTATAAAACAAAGTCGCTTTCTCTGTCCCTATATCCCTATGTATGCCTAAATCTTTAAAACTACGCAACGGATTTTGATGCGGTTTTTTATAATAGATAGAGTGATTCAAGAGGAAGGTTTATATGCATAACTAGCGGATCCCGCGGCTTTGCCTGTGCTAAATCTAGGGAAGAGCCCGAGCGAAGCGAGGGCGAGTCGCTAGTATTGAAATAATCTTTATTATCGATACACAGGCCGAGTATATAGTTTTTATAATTTTTGTCTGTCTGTCTGAAATCTGTGATTACCTTAAGAGAAAACCACTGGACGAATTTTGATGATATTTAGAATGATGATGGCTGGTTTCCTAGACAACTTATTTATTATATCGCAATATATTTTTGAGAAACGTATACTAAGTGTTAAAATTCAATAAAAAATCATTATAACCTCTCTTTCAGAATGCTAAAATTTTATGGAAAAGTGACAAAATTGGCGAATATTCTGTTCTATTTCTCCACACAAGATTGGAAATTTAGTGATAACGGAGTAAGAGAAATGTGGAAGTCTCTGTCATTGCAAGACCAGACTGTGTTCCCATTCAGCATGGGTGAGATGTCATGGGATTATATGGCGGAGACTTTCTTGTTAGGTGAGTTTTTTTTTTTTATGGTAAAAAGGGGGCAAACGGGCAGGAGGATCACCTGATGGGAAGTGATCACCTCCGTCTATGGTTATCTGCAAGCTAGGTTTGCAGATGCGTTGCCGGCCTTCCAGGAAAGGGAGGGATGGAGGAGGGAGGAGGGAACGAAGGTGGAGGATGAAGGGAAGAGGGAGGGGGGAAGGAGAGTGGGCCTCCCGGACTCTCACTCACCGGACGAAACGCGACAGCATAGCTGCCACTTCACGCCGGTCTTCTGTGAGAGAGTGGTACTAATGAACTATACGGGGCGTGCCGGCCCATTCGGTTGCTACCCGAAGGTAACAAGCATGGCACTACCACTAAAAAAAGTCGACTTTGGTCGAAATCCCCATGAATTTTAAATTTCGGGTACTATTTAATGTAAATAGCAATTTTGCTGGTAAATAAATAAATCATCATCAGCCCTTTTTTAACCCACTGCTGGGCACGGGCCTCCCTCAGTACGAGGGGGATCAGGCCATAGTCCACCGCGCTGGCCTAGTGCGAGTTGGCGGACTTCACATGCCTATCGAAAACTTGTTAGGTTTTATCAGACATGCAGGTTTCCTCACGAACTTTTTCTTCACCGTAAGACAAGTGGTAATCATGATATAAATGATTCGCACATGAAAATATCAGAGGTGCGAGACCCGGATTTGAACCCGCATCACTCGGGTATCCAAGCGAGCGCGTTACCACTGGGCTACCATTGCGCTATGGGCGACATTACGGCGACATACGGAACCCTAAAAATATTATATGATCTAATGTAAAATAAAATTTTTATCTTTCAGGACTTAGAGTGTACTTAGTCAAGGATGACTTATCTACACTGCCTGAAGCTAGGAAAAAATGGAATAGGTATAACCTTTAATTGTTTTGCTCTTTTTAACCGATTTTAAAGAAGTTTCAGTTTTATTTATATATACTAATTAAATTATAATTATAAATTTTTCCAGGTTGTACTGCCTCCATCAGTTCGTGAAAATCACAACATTCAGCATCGTTATTTATTTAGCATATTTATTTATTAAAAGCTTAGTCATGTTAGTATTTGGTTAATAGTTTTCAATCAAAGTATGCTCTTTGGTATATTTTTTTCAAGTAAAATAAATGAAAAAAAAGGCCAATGATCTTGAAATTACTGTAAAATGATTTTATTAGTTATAAATTAATATTTCTCTGTCATAATAGCAATCTGAATAACTTTACGTGTTATTTAGATTGCTATTATAACAAAAAAGTTAAATGGAAAGTGTTTACTGAATTTTATTTTCACAGAAAATTTCGAAAAAAAAAACGCTTAGATTTGTTTGTCGCTGTATTTTTTGTTTGTTTAGAAATTATTAGAGTCACTAAAATGTGTTAATACAATTGTAATAGTTTAAAAAATGAATCCGAATAAGATTACCGCCATCTATTATCTATTGAATCAAACAAAAATAGGCCGAATAATAGCTTGAATAAGCGCTGTCCAATTTCTTTATATGTGACTAGCGTTTCCCGCGACTTCGCACGCGTTCTAAAGACCGGAAACTAAATTCTTTCTGAATCGCGCGGTATGGTATATCGCAGAACTAACGCTCGCCTTTCCCGTTTTCGCAACATTTTTTATTGATGCTCTGCTTTTATTGGTCGTAGCGTGATATAATATAGCCTATAGCCTTCCTCGATAAACAGACTATCCAATACAAAGAGAATTTTTCAATTCGAGCCAGTAGTTTCTGAGATTAGCGCGTTCAACCAAACAAACAGACTATTCAGCTTTATAATATTAGTATAGATGACACAGTATTATGTGATTTTTTCTCAGACATTACATTGAGTTTTAATATAGATATAAAATATACCTACCAATATATAAACGGGTTAAAGATATTATGTATTTGTTTATTCTGTAGCTTACAAACCGTCATCTCAGTGCCTGTTCTTCGAAATGACCAATTTACTTACAGTATTTATTACAAAAGGATTCATTAAAATACGTAATAAAATTGCATTTTACTTAAAAAATAATAATAAAATGTATTTTATCTATATTTTGATTTAGCGCGAAACCGCGGGTTCCGTTAGTAAGTGTATACAAAAACTTGACAAATTATATACTAAAACCTTCCTCGAGAACCACTCTATCCATTGGTGAAAACAGCATGAAAATCGGTGCAGTAGTTTTTGAGTTTATCGCGAACAGACAGACAGACGTGGCAAAGGACTTTGTTTTATAAAATTTAGTGATGTATTAATCTTAGAAATAAAGCTGTTTTTGACATAGATGAAAAAATATAATTTGTATAGTATTAATTGTTCGAACAAATAAGCACTAAGATGACGAATTGTACAGCAATAATTTAAGTTTTTTTTAATAATTCATAAGGTACGAGATACCTATTAGACATGAATGGGGGCTTTAAAATTGTACTACAGATTATAATAAAATTTTATATGACATTGGAAATTATTATTTGAAATTATATAAAATGTTAAATTATGTTTTTTTATAGATATTTGGGTAATTTTAAGCATACTTTAAGGAAAAAAGGTAGAGATAAAACAAATGACTTTACGCGATCATCTCTTGTATAATAGTCAAGGCCATACTGTGTACCATAATATAATAAATGTGATTTGTAGAGATTATGTATAATATTTTTATATTGTACAAAATAAAGTTTTTAAATTTTAGAATATGTGTTATTATTATTAACGTCCTGACTAGAGCTTAGGATTTGGGAAGTAAACTTAACTGTTACCTGAGATAAGCTATATTCAGGATACTCGAAAGCAGTGCCTGTATGATAACTGAAAAACCCAACACTCCACTCGAGAATCGAACTCAGGTTCTCCTAAATTCGCAGTACAAAGCAGACTTGCGTAAAGAGGTATGGAGTGTTGAGATAAGGAGTACTCTCTTATATGGAAGCAAAGTTGAAAAAGTGTCCACCAGTAAGCGGTAAATGATAGTTCAAAAACCCACCAGAATGGCGCTAGTGTAGCAAAAGGGTATGAAATGAATCTAGCAGTGGTAAACTGAGTGACTTATAAGATTTCAAAATTTACCCTGATTTTTCAAAATTTAACGAATTTCGACGGACCCTTGTCTGACGCAGAGATAGTCCTTCTTTGCTATACCCTTTTAAATTTATTTTATATTACTATGTACAAATTTATCCATTTTAAATCGAAAAAGAATATAATGTTATAATAAAAAACAAGTGTTTTAAAAGCATTTTATTGCCAACTATACAATACAACAATCATTATATATTTACATACAAATAATTTCAATAAATTGGTAAAAACTTTTTATGCATCAAGTTTGCTTTAAAAAAACTATTATTAATACCTATATTACAAAGAAAAATAATATTTATAAATATTTACTTTGACAGAGACAAAAATGACAATAATTATGTACTACATGTAAATTACTTATATTTTAATTCTCACATTACAATCACATTTTACAAAAACATCAAAGTTTGGGAAATGTTAAAGGAAAAATATTCAAAAAATAAACTTTTTCCATCATAAAAAAGTTCAAAAATAAAAAAATGTTTTAATTTAAATATTTTTGTTAAATTTTTTACTTAATGTAATTTTTTTAAAAGTTTTTATAGTTAATATTGCTTCAATCGATTGCTTAGAGATTTTGTGTACAGTATATACAGCAAAAGGCTATTTTTTATTATTGCTCTTAGGCCAGTAAAAATTGAATTGAACCACGCACTAAATTTCCGATCATTTTTTTTATTTATAAGGCTTAGGGTTTAGGATTTACTGAGTATAAAATCACAAAATGCTGACAGATCCAGGTGGAGCTTCAAGCGCAATCTTGAAACAAAGTTTTTGGCCGATATCTCGGAAACCTTGCACTTTACCGCAAAATTAGTCAAACCATAATTGTAGAATATCATTTTTTTGACCTTTTATTTCCTGCAAACTCTTTTGTAAACCTTACAGTTTACAATTTATGGTCCATTTAATGAACCTATTTTTCTGTCTCGGCAGACTCTTAAAATATTGGATTAATCAATAAAATGCATGTTCAATAAATCGTAAACGGTAAGTTTTACAGAATAGTTTATAGGAAATAAAAGGTGCGAAATTTTATTCTCTACAATAATGCTTTCAATAACTTTTGCTCTAAAGTGCATAGTTTCCGAGATATTTGCCAAAAACTTTTTTTCTCACCTGGATTTTTCTAATTCTATGCTCAGTGACCTTATAAAAATACTGGATCGGAAATTTAGCGCGAGGTTGACCAAAAATCCGCTATTTTTACTGTAGTACAATATTTAAATATGTATATTTTTTTATATTCCCGTAACATTTCCTTAATATTATCTAATATTTTTTTAAATATAGACTGCTTTTGCGTAAAGATAAAAAATAAAATATTTTTTATATACTTCTTTTGGCAACTATGTAAAAATAAAAAAATAAGATTGATCTTTGATTAAAAAGAACCTTAACTAATGTCTTTATGTGCTTATAGTAACAAGTTACATACGGCTATACATGGTGTGCATAAGTTGAGAGATTATTTTTAATTTTTCATACAGGTTGACACAAAATATGCATTAAAGTGTCAAAATGACAGAATATTTATAATCTGTATGATGAATACAAATTGGGACAAAATGACATTTTTTCTAATACTTTCGTAGATTTATGCGAAAATTTTACGCCATTTTTATAACGCTATTTATTTTTAATATTTTAAAAAAAACGGTAGTTTAGGTTTATTTTCGTTCGAAAATATTAAGACCTTTGTTTGTTTGCATTTCAAATAATTTACAGCAATCATATATATTACAGAGTCAAAAAATTCAAAAATATGTTTTTATGTATCTGATAATAACAAAGAATGAACTTCAGATATATTATTATTTGAATTAAATACATATTTGGGACTTTTGTTTTTAGTATATATTTTTTTTAATTTCGCGTTTTATTATTATGTATATAAAAGACATATCTGTCTGTTCGGGACCACGGCTGGTACCACCAAGTAAACAGAAATAAGGTATTTAATCATCAGAAAATCACGTTTAAGTCTTTTAGTGCCTTTGATACTTCAGAAAATCCTAAAAAAAATCAACTTATTTCGAACTACCTTCCATTTCCACAATAATTCTTGTACCATTTCTAAAGATACTTTAAGTAATTACACGATTTTATTTTTGATTATGTATAATACATATATTATAATTTATATTTCACTAGAGCAATAAAATATTATTTATATATTTTAAGTTATCGACATTTTGATACTACTTTCTAATATGCATTTAGACCTTTTCAATGTTCCAAAGCAGGACTTTATTCAAGATGGTCCCTCGGACCATACTCTATAGTCCACTATAGTCCGCTATAGACCGCTGGTAAAATGCGAGCGGACTTCACATGTCTTTCGACAACTTGCTAGGTTTTCTCAGACATGCAGGTTTCCTCACGATGTTTTCCTTCACCGTAAGACAAGTAGTAATCATGTTGGCAATAATTCGCATATGAAGAATTCGTTAGTACGAAATCCGAGGTTTAAATCATTTTTGTCTTTCTTTTAATGTATAATTATTGTAATACATTAAAAACATACCCTATACAAACATTTTTGAAGAAATGTTCTTAATAATATTAAAAATCATTTAATTTGACTGACTAATATTCAATTTCTCGTAAAAACGCATAAAACAAGTCTATTTTCTAGTACAAACCAAATACATTGTGTTTTACGAAACAAAGCAATTACTATAAGTTATTTCAACAAAATCATTCGAATAGTCAACTCAAATGTTAATAAGACCATCGATCATCTTAGCTTGGAACAATAGGTTTGATTCTCCATACTTTCTACACCCCTTTTCACCGTCTTATGGGATTTCCGGGATAAAAACTATCCTATAACCTTTCCAGGGTCTCCAGCTATCTGAATCCATAACTTCGTCTTAATTGGTTTAGCGGTTTAAGCGTGAAATGGTAACAAACAGACAGTTCTGTCGCATTATTAATATTAATGTGGATTATTTATACTTTTTTACAAATATTCTAAGCCAAACCACCTAATTTAGAATATATCATTATATACATACATATGCTGCGTATTTACATACTCCCAAGTTTGGGAGAAAAGGAAGACTACAATAAATGAAATTCGCATCACATTTGGAATAGCTAAAATTATAGCTAAATTAATATTAGGCTAATTAATAAAAAAACCATTAAAGTGACACTTCTATGGTAAGTATCAATGTTTAGTTATTAATAGAAAAACGGCCTAACTTTGTTGAGAGTTAGGACGTTTTTGCATAACTTTATGACAGTATATATTAAAAAAAAAAAAAAGAAGTGACACTTCTATGGTTAATATGAACGAAATATGAAATTGTAGCTTTTAATACAATAACGGCCGAACTCTGTGAGACTTAGCACGTTTTTGCATAATTTTATAACAATTATTATAAAAAAATAGAGATTGTGAACGTATTATTTTGAATTAGGTTCCATTTTGATTGGTACATATTTTAATATATAAAATAATACATTTCGACAACTTCTCTACGACCGTCAATTACGCCAAAGAAGTTTTACTTATAAAATTAAATTCAAAATCTTCTTCAAAATCTAAGATTTTTAAAATTGCTAACTATTTTTTTAAATTAATGTATATGAGACAGATTTACATAAAAAAATAGTAGTAGTAGTTTGTTATTACAACATAATCATTTTTACATATAATATAATCGTTTTTAAACATAATAAAGTGACCTAACTTATAATTTAAAATTATATACGAAAAAAGGTTTGTTTATTTTTGATATTTAATAATATTATTTCAGTAAAACAGAACTTATGTATACGTTGAAATATTATTAAAATTTTGAGATAGGCCACTTTTGCCATATAAACCTCCATCATATTTTTAAACTCGATAAAATTATACCATTTAGTAAAAATTTTGTTGCTGTCATAGATTAATAAATTAAATAATGTTGTAATAAGAAATTAATAAAATATAATATGTATATTATTTCTAAAAACCACATTATAATATGAAATCGAGACTTAATGTATCGTAAATAAAAAGTTTGTTCCTAAAAATCCTAAAAATCTTATTTTCCAGAAAATATTTGTTCAAAAAACTTAATTTTTTAAACATACCAAAATAATCCTTATTTTATTTGGCAATTATTATATTTTTCAATAATTCAAAATATCTATTTTCAATGTTCATGTCCCATAGTCAATAATACTGGCATCATTGCACCGATAGCAAGTATAATAACTTCGCATAATGGCAACCCTCCAAAACCTTTTTTATTTGGGACGCCATCTTGCATGGGTAATAGAGTATGTGTGTGTGAATGTGAATGTGTGAGTTCTGGTAAAACGTGAACAGTAGCCACATACAAAAATGTACCAGCTGAAAACAACATGGCAATACCTGAAAAGAAATTTATTTTTCTTAATACTGTAATTTAAACATTAATTAAAGAGGATTTTTTAATTAAGAAAATGGCTCCCAACTGGATAAACAAGTGCTTATAGAAAACAGAACTTGTACCTCAAAGAATTTACATAATATGGACTATAAGACTATAAAGATAGCTCCACAATAAATTGCTAATTTGTATTGCAATCTAAGCCTACATGCTTTACTACTAGAAGACATTAAGCAAAATCAATTTAATTGAAACCAACTATAAAGTAACTTATTAAGCTCACAGCAAAATATATAAATAAGAAGCTGTTTGTAATATTTTAAATAGTGTTCCTATAAAAAAAATGACTACATAGTATTTTTTATACAACTGTTTGGTTAAGGCTGTTCAAATTATTATTATTAGGCTTAAAAGATTTATTGAACATAACAAAGCATTTTTAACAATATTTAATAATAAAGTGATGATAGTGTGAAGTTTGCTGAATTTAATAAGCGAAAAGCTGAAAGAGCGATATCGGACTCGAAGGACCAATTTTTCAAATTTTAAAATAAACTTACCAGTTGCATTAAAATCGCTTAATGTTTGTTTACTTTCATTACCAATACCAAAATAAGTAAGTAAAGCGAGTAACGGAGCGGAACACGAAAATATTAATAGATGTTTCCTTATTCTATTCCTGAAAATTAGAAAAAAATGTGTTAACAATTATATTAAGTTCTTGAGATATGACAGACATAAGGAATACCTATTTGTATTCTCCGCACTTAAAAATTTACTCTAAGCGAGAATAGAACCCGCGGTAATTAGTACAATAAACAATGTGAATACCATGTATAATATACACATAACATAACATTTTTTACTTCTTGAAGGTTGTTTTTATCGATTAATCGATTATTATTGTTTATTCCCAAACCGGTAAGCAATAATAACAAAACAAAAAATTGAAAACAAGTTTTTTGTTTCAAATTTAAAAATGCATTTAAATTTCTTATATCCTCATCGTTCAGATATTATTTATAAATAAAATATTTACAATAATCATATTGATAAAATATTTTAATACACTAGTAACTTACCCTTGTTTCGCTTTTGTACTTATTTATAAATAGCAAACCCGGCCCGGGCGTCAGTTTAAATAAATTATACGGTTTTTATTTCTTATAATAAAAATAGCCAAGTTACTCCTTATATCATAAGCTGTCTGAGTGAAAGTCTGGTCAAAATCGGTCCAGCCATTTCGGAGATTAGCCGGAACAAACAGATAGACAAAAATTTAAAAAATAATTTTGGTATAAGTACCGTATATACTTTCATATACATCTAGTGAAAAGCTGTTCATTTGAAATTAAAAAAAGACACTTCAATTTCATTTATATGTACTCATATGTATAACGATTATTTATTGTACACTCACAACGCCACTTTCTGGCAAATATTATAACTATCAATAGCCTATATATTACTTTAGTCTATCCATCATTCCATGTACTAAATTTCATTCAAATAAGCTTAGGGATTTCAACGTGAAGGACAAACAAACAACATCATACAATATCATAGTACAAAACTTCATTTGCCTATGTAATATTCCAACACTCGCTTCCCCCTAGTTCCCAGCAGTGGGACGTTAAACTGTAAGGCTACGTCCGCACAGACAGGCGGCTTGCTTAGCGCCTAGAGCCTAACGAGTGACCTAGCCAGTAGCTAAGTAAAACGAACATTATAGAATGTACGCAACCGGCCGCACTGCGCGCTTAGCGCCTAGCTAGTTGCTAAGCGTGTATCTAAGTAAACAAACATGTTGGTTTTTTGACACAAGGGGCGAGGCATTTTACTCAAGAAATAATGGATGAAATATTAATTGCATAAATTTTTAAGAGAGAACCTTTGTGGAATCCGGCAAATGAAGTAAATAAAAATGCAATTATTTAAAAAAAACTATTTGAAGAGATATCAGTCGAAGTAAAAGAAGATCTTAAGTACTAAAAAGTTGTTTATTTATGTCATGAACCCAACCAGATGGATAGGACCTTGAAATGGTATACTTTAAATGTGAATTTTCTGTAAGTAGCAGTTTTACAGCTATTTTTGAAAGTGACAACTCGCCAACGTGCCGACAAGCAACCACGCATGTTGCTAGAGCACAATCCACTAGGTTTTAGGCGATAAGCAATAGCAAGCCGCTTGTCTGTGCGGACGTATCATACATACATGGAAAAAACACACAACTAACCTTTCTAAGCCTGCGTGCATGAGAAAGGTGACTAAACCAAAAGCTGCAGGTGCTTTATGAAGCATTATTGCTAGAAAAACTATTATTTCTACGTCCGCGTGAGACGTAGTCGCCGCCGCACCTAATGCTATCCCATCCGCTGTAAATTATAAAAAAACTACGTTGCTATTTCGAAAAGAAACAGGTTTATTTATAATTCGGGCCTTATCTTTTAAAAAATTAAAATGAAATTTACACTGAAAACTTTTTAAAAAACTATGTTTTCGGAGACGAAGCCAGACAGGAAGTGACCATGTTTACTGTAAATTGTTTGAAATCTAGGGAACCGTGACCATGTTTGCTGTAAATCATTCGAAATTTTCGAAACCAAAAACTTAAACAAATCCGCGAAATTCGAAAAGATAGTTTTATTTATAATGTTAAATATTCGCGTAAATCTAAGACTTAGTACTGTATCGTGTTAGTAATAAAGTTGCTTTTGTTATAAACTATAATGATAAAGTGTAGTTGCGACCTTATCACGATCATAATCAACCGGTGCAATAGTGACTCAACTTTAAAAATATTTATAGAGTAAAAATTCAATTTTTGTATGCAACATTAGAATCCATTACATAATAACTGATAAAAATCTATGGTGGAAATATTACACATATCAATTTCATAAAATATATGAAAAATGTAATGTTAGAAACGTGTGAAAGTTTTTATCTTCGATAATTTTTTCAGCATTATGTTGAAAACTTGATTACAACACGGAAATTATTTGAAATATTGGGTTAAATTTCAGTCATATTATTTCATTACAACAGCTCAAAGGAAAGGCAACCCAAAAACATATTTTACATACAAGAACAAAAAATCTAAATAAATTCACAAAAAAATCCTGAAAGATAGTAGTTTTATTCAAAATGTCAAAATATAGTATAGTATAAAATATAGAATTTCCCGCGGCTTCGCACGCGTTCTAAAGACCGGAAACCAATTTCTTTCCGAGTCGCGCGGTATAATACCTCGCAGAACTAACGCCGGCCCTTCCCGTTTTGCAACATTTTTCATTGATGCTCTGCTCCTATTGGTCGTAGCGTGATATATAGCCTATAGCCTTCCTCGATAAGCTGACAATCCAATTCAAAAAGATTTTTTTAAATCGGACTAGTAGTTCCCGAGATTAGCGCGTTCAACCAAACAAACAAACTCTTCTGCTTTATAATATTAGTATAGATTGTATTACAAATACAGTATACTTAAGTAAAAAATTAATTAATAATATTTTTTTTCAAAATCCTAAGTTAGCTCACTTCTATTCTGGCCGCGTTTACTTACCGGCAGCGTGCACCACTAGACCGACAGTGGCAGTAATATTCTTTTCCGTTGGATTGCCCGCATCATTATATCTGGATGACATCTGATCTACTAATAACATGAAAACGAAACCTGCAAAAAAATAAAACAAATAAAATAAATAAATAAATATGTTAGGAGTTAGGATATTATTACAACAGCGCCATCCAGTTCCGTGGTAAGCTACGATGCTTGTGCTACGGATACCAGATAGTTGATATACTACATATATAACTTTTAAATACATACATATCATAAATATAAACACCCATGACTGGAGAACAAACATTCGTGTTTAACAAATGAATGCCCCCAGCGGGACTCGAACCCGCGACCGCTGGCGCAGAAAGCAGGGTCACTACCAACTGAGCCAAACAGACTGTAATATAATGTCAATGGCTTAGTTTGTAGTGACCCTACTTGCTGTGCCAGCGGTCGCGGGTTCGAGTCGCACTGGGGCTATTCATTTGTTAACGAATGTTTGTACTCCACTCATGGGTGTTTATTTATAATATGTATGTATTTAAAGTTATATAATATGTGTACTGTGTAATCTATCAACTATCTGGCATATAATGTAACACAAACCTCGTAGCTTACCAAGGTACTAGAAGGTGCTGTGAGTAATAGTGTCCCAATATATTTAATATTATTATTTATTAACTATAAACTTTCCAACTCGAGCTATTATTGAGAATTGTAAACTACCTTGACACTAAACCCCAACTAGGAACACCTTATCAGACCCGGGTCTCAAACCTGGGACTTTGTGTGCATATTCATATATACTTGATACCACATCACCTACATAATTAGTACAATGTATGTATATGGCTACAAGATTTTGAGACATCTTAAATTTTATTTATCCCACAAATACTTTATTACATTTAAAATAAATTAAATACAAAAAAGTTTACCTAAAACTAAAGATATTCCTATAACTGAATGTAAATCATCTTGCCGACTCGGTTCAGGAGTGTAGTCTTTGGTAACCATCACTGTCCTTTCGGAGAACAATGCTCGCACTCCTTCTGGTATTATCACAGCTAGGGCTGTACCTACTAATAGGCCTGCACCAAAAACTGTCACTTTCAGAAGTTTGTCCTAAAAATATTATTTGATTAGGGTTATCATATTATATGACTTAAATTAATATTAAAACTGCAGTGTGCAGTTTCCCTTTTGGCCGTAAAATATATAAGCCTGAACTTCATCATTAACAATATCTGTTCAATGTAAGTCATTTAGTAAAGTTGCTATAGTTTTGCACTTTTCACTGCACACACTGTGTTTGTTTTAAATTTCAAATTAACAGATTTTCACTAAATGCACATGAGAGTATATATTATATACTCGTAAATTACTAACATAGAAAAATCATATTTTTAATTTTTTGTCTGTCCGTTTGGTTGTACTGGCTAATCTCTAAAACGGTTGGACCGATTTTGAAGGGACTTTCACACGCAGATGGCTAATGTTATAAGGCTTAAGCTACTTTTATTTTAGGAATTTTAATTTTTATAACTAGCAGAAATAAATAAAATAGATATATTTTTTTTAGATTTTTCATTTCTCACTTTAACATTGAGTAAACATTATAATGGACCAACAAACTTATGCCTTTGTAATACAAAATTGAGACAAAAAACAATTAACAAAAATAAAAAAGTCTCGCCATTTTCATCATTTTCATATTAGACACTAGCATTTCCCGCGGCATCGCACGCGTTCTAAAGAAGGGAAACCAAATTCTTTCTGAGTCGCAAGTACCTCGCAGAACTGACGCCCGCCCTTCCCGTTTTGGCAATATTTTTCATTGATGCTCCGCTCCCATTGGTCGTAGCGAGATATATAATATAGCCTATAGCCTTTCTCGATAAAGGGACTATCCAACGCAAAAAAAAAAATATTGCGGACCAGTAGTTTCTGAGACTAGCGCGTTCAAGCAAACAAACAAACTCTTCAGCTTTATAATATTAGTATAGATTTGATTTACTGTTTATCTTATGAAGTCAGTTTAAAACTGAATTGACACAATAATTAAATTTCATAATACACATTTTTTAAATATATTATGTATAGAGGAAAATAAAAACTGCTTATACAACATAAATTTTTCTTATCTGCATATAACATTGTGCTAATAAAGATTATTAAAGATAATAATATCAGCTGTTATTTCTATTTATACTAGAAAAAGCCAAGCTTTGTGAGGTCTTGCATAGTTTTTCTAACGGATAATCATTTTTAAGACATTTCAGTTAGTGTTTATTTTTTTAATGATTAGCAAATGAATTTTTTTTGACAGATAACACATCTAAATATGAAGTTAAACATCATAGTACTTCAGTAAAGTGTATCACAAAATGCTCAGGTTGTGGGATAGTGTTAGGGCTTGCTTCTCTCTCTCCCTAAATAAGTAATAATTTTTATAATTATATCTTTTTAAAGCACTTTGTATAATATAACTAACTATAATAGTTATGTATTACAGTATTTTTTTTACTTAATGTTTTTATCATGATAAAAACAAATACACATTGGTAACAAACATTTATTTAAATATTTTACTACTTAATTTAAGCAAATTTGATGATTTTAGCTCAGTTTATAGTGGTCTTACTTGTACACTAATATTACATCCATTTTACAAAGCTTATTTTTTTCTTATTTTTTATAATACTATTAAGTTGTCATATTAACAATATAATAATTGTACTACTTGTTTTAATGTTAAATTGTTATGATAATTAAGAATTTATATAAAATATGTAACACCATAATTTAAAGTAGATTTACTATTTACCATAAAGTGGTAACTCACCCTTACTTTGCTTGGGTTCATCCCTATGTAAGGCCTAGTGTAAGTTTTTTACAAACTTAGAATTTTTATTTGTTTGTTTTTTATTATTATTAAAACCTTCCATGTGCCTTAAGGATCATATAGATAAAATAGGCAAATTGGTAGCATTTCTCAAGTAATGCGCTTAGCAACATTCATTTTTATTTATATTAATATGTATAATTTAGTATAATTAGTGTTCAATATTTAGAAGGTTTGGTAATATTTTGAGCAATCGAATTAAAACAACCACGATATAAACATTGTTTATAAACAGCTGTCGCAGAAGCAATTGTGTATGAAAAGATATTTAACAAATTATATACAAAATATGCTTACCTCAGACATATTTACATTTAGAGGAATACTTCCAGCGACATACGAACCAACTAGCATAACTAATGCTAGCAAAATAAGGACCCAAGTACCATCCATTTTCAATTTATAATAATATCACAATATAACAATAAAAAAGGCTTTTTTCTAAATTAAAAAATCAATTATTCAATGTGGATTATATATTGCTCATAGCTTCTTTCAAAATATACACATACTTCAAATAATACAAGTGCATTTAAAGAATAGAAAGTACGATATACAATAATTTTGTACAACACGACAAGTTTACTACAATTCCAAATGATAATTTGCCTGACATTTGACAGTTATACTATTTATGTCAAAAGTGATTGATTAGTGATGTCGAATTCTATAATTTTATAATGGTTTGTCTATGGTCAAAACATTATTAATTATTATTTGTTGTACATATAATAATATCAAAATCTATACTAATATTATAAAGCTGAAGAGTTTGTTTGTTTGGTTGAACTCGCTAATCTCAGGAACTACTGGATCTGAATTGAAAAAATCTTTTTGTGTTGGATAGTCCGTTTATCGAGGAAGGCTATATATTAATTATTAAGCCACGCTACGACCAATAGGAGCGGCGCGGAGCATCAATAAAAAATGTTGCAAAAACGGGGGAAAAATATTTCTTTTGATTTTCAGCCTTTAGAAACGGAGCCGCGGGAAAAGCTAGTTTATTATAATTTCATTTAGTTGCTTTTTAACAAGTAAGCAACAATATATACATACAAAATATATTGACAACTAGTAGTTACCGCATTACACTCGTTATATTTGTACTTAAGTAACTTTAAAACTTTCACATTTATAATAATGCGTCGAATATTATGATACACAAAATTTAAAGGACAAAAATCGATGTTTACTAATTAATTTAATATTAGACTCATGACTCATTCATATATATTATATTATGTTGATAGTTAATAACTCACATTTTCCTTCCTTTTAAATGTTATAATATTATTTCAATAATGAGTAATATTTTGGCAACGAATGTTCTTTTAAAATGTTCTCTTCCGTTGGTTCAGGTGTCTTGATTTTATTACATGTCTTTGTTATTGGTAAGTATATTTTATGTTACCAAATTAAGTTTATAACTTCTGTCCAAAAAATAATAATTATTAGTAAATGTTTATACTATTAACAATATGTATTGCGATAACTGTGAGGAAATCACTAAAAGTTTTCATCGTAGTTTTTAATATCGTATCAACCCAATTATTTATACATGGTGCTTAAATTAAGAAGTAAAATATATGTAAAAAATATTTTTAATAATATTGTACTTTTCTTCTTTTCTCTTTAGTACCTTCAATCGCTTGAGAGGATATTGTTTCTTTAAGTTTGAGTTTATACTTAAATAAACAGATGTGACATTTTTTTATTTTAGCCGTATTAATACCAGAAACTTCCGAGAGAGTACACTTTACTGAAACAATTGATATCAAGTATACATATAATGAAACACAAAAAAATGAAAAATTTAGTGCAGAAATTATGTTAGAGGAACCATTTAAATGCATGAATCGGGCAGAATTGCAATACTCGTGTAAGTTAATGTTATAAACACACGAATTTAATATAATATAATTATTTCAAAGATTTTTGTCTTATTACAGCAAAAATAAAGTTATTAAATAATATTAAAAATTTCAGCAACAAATGATAAAGTTGATTCAACAAATTTGATCGAAAATGTTCCAAGATATAATATGAACATACAATTACCACTCATCGATTCCTATAATGGTTCTGGTATTTTAATTTATTTTTACGACAAAAATCACAATAAGTTGGAACAAAAACGTTTGATTACTTTTCATCATTCAAATTCGAGAGGTAAGTCTTAAATTGAAACTAATTGTTTGGTTTGTTCAAACTATTAACTGCTGTACTTTACAGAGTTTAGATGTTTCCTTCTGTTTTAAAAACAAAACTTTACATTTAAGATTATTTTTAAAATCTATACTAATATTATAAATCTGAAGAGTTTGTTTGTTTGTTTGGTTGAACGCGCTTATCTCA
Source organism: Boloria selene (assembly GCA_905231865.2). Taxonomy (NCBI): domain Eukaryota; kingdom Metazoa; phylum Arthropoda; class Insecta; order Lepidoptera; family Nymphalidae; genus Boloria; species Boloria selene. Next base: position 6,205,932 of record HG993161.1, on the reverse strand, counting down.
GGAACTACTGATTCGATTAGAAAAATTCTTTTGTGTTGGATAGTCTGTTTATCGAGAAAGGCTATAGGCTATATTATATCACGCCGCGACCAAAAGGAGCTGAGCATCAATGAAAAATGTTGCAAAAACGGGAATGGCGGGCGTTAGTTCTGTGAGGTATCATACCGCGCGACTCAGAAAGAAATTGGTTACCGGTTTTTGGAACGCGTGCGAAGCTGCGGGAAATGCTAGTATAATATTACATAGAGAATGTTTTTATTGAAGTATAAGCATAAATTAACATAAAGCAGAATTTACTTTATAAATTTTCGCATTTCATAACTATATCATATATCGTACAAACCGGCCGAAACGTCGGGAATAAGGTATTTATACCTTTGAGTTTTAACTAATACACGTGTTAAGTCTCTACTGAAGAACTTTAAAGGAAATAATTCTCTTTTTTAGTTTTACAAGAAATCTTTTCTAAAATGTTTGTAACCTTGCCTTAATATGTTTTGAAATACATTCCAGAAAATTCGTTTTGATTACTATTACATAATATTATACTCTATTTAAACCTAGCATTAAAGCCTAACAGGTGGGTATAAAGACACTCGTTTTTTTGCAAATAATGTTTTAATTTAATGTTAGTAATAATTATATTTCAGGGCTAAACGAAAAACACGAGTGTTTAGAACACTGTACTATTACTTTTAATATCAAGGAAGTCTTCAACAACTATTGCAAATATGACAGTTCATTTAAAAAGCGTTGTTGTGAATCAAATGAAAGTTCTTTGCCTCCGGTCCGAACTGTCCTGGATTCTCAAACTTTAATAGAGAACGAAATAGGCAAGTAATTTTAATTTTACTTCAAGAACTTATAATAATTATGAATAGATAATAACTAAACTAATTTATGTAATATAATAGATTTTTGTTTTTGTTTATCTATTTGATTTTTCATGATATTAAATAATATGCTTCTGAATAGAAAATGTCTGGTTGCAATTGTATTATTATTTATCTATTTAAGGTATTATATTAAAAAAATAAATAGGTATTAAAAAATACTTATCTGTAATTCCATTATCTGAGGAAGTAGAGATAGATTTGAATGAGCAAAAAATATATTTCGATTCACATTGCGTAATATATAATTGTGGGATCGTTAAATTGATTAGAGTGGGATTATAATTATAAATCTTTATTAATATTTTTCAAACACGTCTTTATATTTTAATCATCAGTCACAATCTTCTATATGACATCTAACTATTATATGTCTAAAATAAAAATAAACTAAATAGTTATTAATTAGGTATATTCCCACATAAATATATAAAATAATATTCTAAAATCATTCGTTAATATATAATTGAATATTTAAGCAGGCTTTCAGGTTTGCTAAGTTATACTTATATTAATTTTATTTACAGAAAATAATAAAAGAACTAACAGCAATAGAACTATACAAGAGTTGGTTAAAATTGACATTTTTCCAAATGAAAGACAACTTAACTTCACCCCTGGCACAGAGTACACCTTTATATGCGATGCATCACATTTGCCACATAATACGAATTTACATCTAATTTGGGAAAATATTACGGGTATATATTATCGTACTTACAGTTAATTAACTTTTTTTGCAAATATACGCATAAAATATGTTTCTGTAATGTTTGTTAAATTTAAAAAATATATTTTTTTATTTGCAAAAGTGTTTCACATTTTAATTTTTTTTTTGGTTTTGCTATAATATACTATCGTAAAGTTTTATTGAAATCTACAAATAAAAAACAGTCAACAGTCAAGTTAAGTTGTTTCGCGCGTTTCTCGCCAAAAAAAGCCATGACAAGACACTAGTATTTGAAATTAATATGATGAATGCTTTACTACATTCAGGTAAAAATATCGAAACTTTGACTTCTAGTCACAAAACTTACATAGAGTATAGTTTTCGTTTTTCGGAAATATATAACAATTCAAGGATTTATTGCCAAATAAATGAGTCTATTAAGTCAAAGCAGATTACACTATTTCTAAAAGGTACGTATAATTTAAGATACATATATCACTGCATAATAATTAGTGGAGTGGCGTAAGGCATAAAAATTGTAAAAACTCGGAACCCAGGACCAGTCAATGAATCAGCACAACGAGTGTTTGACTGCATTATTAAAGTCTCAAATAAAAAAGTGAAAAAATAAAAATCGTCGATCTCAATTACAACATTTTTTTACAGTGAGAGAAACTCACTATAAAACTCAAATACTATAAAAAGAGTCTTATACCGCGTCTGTCTGTCTGTTCGCGATGAACTCAAAAACAACTGCACCGATTTCCATGCTGTTTCACCAATAGATAGAGTGGTAATCAAGGAAGGTTTTAGTATATAACTAGCGGCCCTTACGGCTTCGCTCATGCTAAATCTAGGGACAAACCTGAGCGAAGCTTGGGTGAGTCGCTAGTACAATATAATACATCCCTCGAAAATGCTAGCCTCAGTGCGATGAAGCAATACTCTAACAAAAGTTTATTTACAGAACTTGTTCCAACAAGTACTGAAAGACGTGAAGCCTCATCAGCTGTTTTCAACAACATTCTTAATAAAGATGATGTTATGCAAAGTACTGAATCAACCGGTAAGCTTTTATTCTTAACTAGCAAACGCGGCCCGGATCGCTGGGTGTAAGTAAAAATAAATTTAATTGGTTTTATAATTTTCTAATAAAGTTGAGAAATATTTGAATTTTGGAATAATATCAAAGAACTATTGTACAAAAAGCAAATAAAAAAACAAGGTGTCCCTTGAGATGCGTGCTTACATACGAAAAAAAAGTCTAAAATAAATGTACGCATTTCAGATCAATTGTTAAGCAGAACTGTAATAAAATAAATTTGCAATTTTTTTGGGTCTTAATATCACCGCAAAAATTAACTCAAATATTGTAAGTTAAATAACGGCTTGTAAAAATAAATATTGTAGAAAGATATAAAATTAATTTTATGTTTTAACTCCAGAGTTTTCTAAACTTTCCTAAAATCTAAATGTTTACGTTTTTTTTTTCAGAGTTAAGTACATATGACGAACAAGAACAAGAAAACGCTCCAATGATATTATATATCGGTCCCATAGTGGGAGTTCTGTGTCTTTCTGCTAGTGTTGTTTTATATTTTTATTTCAAACGCAAAAAGAACAATGCATCAAGAGATACTGATGTTTATACATATGTAAGTACATAATCATGATATATATAATACTGCCCCGGATCTATGGGGGGGCAAACCGGGGCACTTGCCCCGGGCGGCAGTTTCATAGGGGCGCGCCAAATCCTTGAGACGAGAATTCAAAATATCGAACAAATAAGGCCTCTTTTTCCTAGAGTCTCATAGGTTTTCATTAAGTAATCTTAATATAATATGTTTGAAAAACCAACTTTTCTATTTCCATAAGCCAAGTTAATTTTTGAACACATGCTAAGTGATTTATGAACGCATCTTAACAGATCAAGTACCTAATTTTTTTTTGATCGCGTGCGTAGTGTTCGTGACCTTTCTGCCAGGGGAGTCCCCGTCACATCTATACGAGCCTAGCCGAAGGAATCCCCGCAGTCTCTAGACATCAATATCCCCGCCAGGCTCGTGCATCATCTCATTCAACTGGCATTCTCAATCCTATTAACTCTTAAATTAAAGAATCAATCATGGCTTAACACAAAAAGAGTAACGTTTTTAAATGGCTGTACTCCCCCTCACTAGAAGTGTACCTCACAAATATCAGAGGATTGCACACAAATCTCTCATCAGTCCACTTCCACCTCGAGACTGCGCAGCCAATCATGCTCTTTTTGATGGAGACGCAGATTCTATGTCCATTAAGGGCTGCGTACCTGGACTGTTATGAATAATACCCGGTTATACGTTGGAGCATAATTTCAAAAACAGAGAGCCTTTAACTTAGCCGCCAAGTCCTACAAAAGAAGGCTCGTCTTGACCGAATTACACATATTGGCGCAAAGCTCTGTCAGCCCTCACTCCCACTGCTGATAAAACCTGACGGAACCCTGGCTCATACGACAATGGAGAAGGCAAATTTGCTTGCCTCTCTTTTTGCCCAAAATTCATGTCTAGACTCTGTCAATGCTACTCCAACACATTTACCTCACTGCAGGATTTCGATGCCTGAAATTCCCATCACTAATAAGGATGTGAATAAAGCTTGTGGTCCTAATGGTATACCAGCGATAGTTCTTAATACATGCTCTCCCTAGTTGTCTCCGATACTGACGCGTCTGTACCGCTTTTCTCTAAAGACTGGAATAGTGCCTAAATCCTGGAAGCTTGCCAATGTGCAACCTATGCCCAAGAAAGGTATTCGTGCTGACCCTGCCAATAATCGTCCAATTTTAATCACCTCAAAGGCCTTTGACAGGGTTTGGCACGCTAGCCTTATAAGCAAGCTTTCAACCTATGGCAAATCTCCCGGTCCTAGATCGGCTGGATTAAGGACTTCCTGAGCGACCGCTCACTCAGAGTTGTGCTTGAAGGATATTCATCTCAACCCTTAAAGACCAGCTCTGGCGTTCGTCAGGGTTCCGTTCTCTCTGCAATCTTGTTCCTGTTGCATATTAACGATCTGCTGATACCCGGTATCAATGGGTACACAGACGACAACACTGTTGAAGAGAGTCACCTGCTGAGTGCTCGGGCCAGTAGAGATCAAAACGATTGAATCAAAAAAGGACACTACTAAGGGCATGCCAATCTTGTGAGTTTCAATTCCACCAAAACACAGGCGTGCCTGTTCACCACAAAAAGAAGTCCTTTTATCTTGATTCCTACTTTCCAAAATGTGCCTCTGGAATACACTGACCGTCTGCAGTTGTTGGGAATGGACATTAACCCCAAAATGAACTACGGGCGGTTCATGGAGTCTTAAAGACTAACGTAGCAGCAAGGAAAGTTGGCATCTTCGCTAAGGTCCGACAGTATTTCACGCTGGGACAGCTTCTTAATCTATATAAAGCTCAAGTCCGTTCGTGCGTGGAATACTGTAGTCGCATATGGGCCGGTGCTGCGAAATGCCATCTGTCAGCCTTGGACTCGATTAAGAGGCGTGCGCTGAGGCTTATAGGTGTTACCCTACCCTGGTAAAAGCCAACTTACAAAGCCGCGATCACTAACATAGGGTTGCCAGCCTTTGTGTATTCTATAGGTTGCATTTTGGAGAGCGTGCGCAGGAAATACTGAATTTCACGAATTAATTGCACCATCCCCTTTCCATCATCAACGACTCAACGAACGGCTGGTCTCCATCCATATGTCGTGGACATTCCACCCGTTAGGTCGAAGCGTTTCGCTTCGTCATTTATTATATGTGTGGCTAAGGACTAGAACAACCTGCCTGCGTTACTTTTTCCGCCCGATTACAATATGGGTGTCTTCCAGACAAGAGTGAAAAGGTGGCGTTTTGATTATTCTTCTAGATTCCTTGATGTCTTCCAAAGATCCTTAGCTAATAATAAGCGTCGACTTAGGGACTCGAATTTGGGACTGACCTGGGAATCACCAGCACATGTCAATGAATCCAGAAAAACCATCGAAACGCGAGCGACGCTATATTTTATATAATATTTCTCACTTCAAAAACGATAGTTTTTCTTCCTATTTGACTTGTATGCTGATACTCCATAGCTCCAGCCCACGTCGACTCAGGGACTTGAAATTAACTAGGGATCACCAGCACATGTCAGGAACCCAGAAAAGTCATCAATTGACCACTGATGCCATATTTTATATAATATTTCTAACAAAAATGAAAGTCAGTAGTTATTTGATACAAAAAAATATATTTTTACAAATGGTCACAAAAAATTTACTTATTGTTGAAACTGAAGAGAGGGGGCGCCATTATCAAGGTTTTGCCCCGGTTCGAAAAAGTCGTAGATCCGGGGCTGATATAATACTAGCATTTCCCGCGTCTTCGCACACGGTCTAAAGACCGGAACCTAAATTCTTTCAGAGTCGCGCGGTATGATGGTATATACCTTCCCATTTTTGCAACATTTTTCATTGATGCTCCGCTACTATTGATCGTAGCGAGATGTTATATGGCCTATATAGCCTTCCTCGAAATAGACTATCCAATACAAAAAAAAATTAATTCGGACCAGTAGTTCCTGAGATTAGCGCGTTCAAACAAACAAACAAAGAAACTCTTCAGCTTAATAATATTAGTATAGATTACTTTCCGAAAGTTGATTTGTATTAGTCTATGGTTTTTTTACGTTTCTATAGTCTCAAACTTTTATTTAAATATTTTTGTTATTCTTTATACTTTTGGATTAACTTTTGTGTTGATTTATTATTATATTACGAACCCTAATTTTTATACTATATTTTAATATTATTTAGTATATATAACATGGTTTTATTGGGCAAGAGTTTTCGTATGAATTCACTTAATTACAATTATATTTTTTTTTTTTTATTTTTTTTTTCAGACAACTCAACAACAAATTATGTATGCACAACTTCAATTAGACTCAACCAAGTCACATCCTATACCTCCTAAAAATGATGGGATATCTTACACAACAATTGTGGGAGTACTCAAACCCTCAAACTAAAACAGTAGAAGATGAAGTTTGATTTCTTCAATAGTATATAATCTTAATTTTTTTTGTTTTTCTATACTTATAATATGTAGATTACTGACAGTAAAACTGCATTTTATAAACGTACACTCAAATGTATGTAGGTATAAGATTTAATAAAATTTAAGCCTGAATACATTTTAATTTAACCTTTTGTTATTATTGTAATAAATCATAATCAGAATTACGGAAATTTGCGCGTTCGATCGTGTGCCGAGGACCATAGTATAGTAAGCTCTGGGGGCTCAAAATATCTCTGAATACTCTATATAAACTTCATTATGGACATGTATCGTAATGCACAAACATGTCAGAAGCCCAATTGGCATGTCAGAGAGCTTCGATGACAAAGTAGGCAATTTAGAGCAATGGAGGAAATATCTTGAGTTAAACGGATTAGGCATATGGCAGAACCAAAATAGAGTACATGGTATGCAACTTCTACCCCGACGAATTTATACCATTAAGCGCGGCTACATAGAGTAAACAAATTTAAATACCTAGGATCAGTACTACCGGAAGACGGATCGATAACAGCCCACATTACGCACAGAACAATGTCTGGGTTATGGGTAGGACGAATGACGTACGCTAATAGGTCGAGTCCTCTACAATCTAAAAATGCCACTGAAATGCGCATGTCGCGTTACGTTGGGCGGGCAGAGTCACTCTCAAAGATAAAGTGCGTATCGAACAGGTAAGGGGGAGCTTCAAAGTAAAAGTATTACAGAGAAAATGACAGAGGCCAGACTAAGGTGGTATGGACATGTTATGCGCAGACCCGATGTGAAAAAGTGCCTTTTCATAGATACAAAAAGGAGATAGAGAGGTAGGTCGCAAACTACCTGGATGACAAATGTCCGAAAGCACATGCAAAAGCTAGGCTTTAAAGATGACGATGCTTGCCAACGAACTGAATGGCGCTGAATGATTAAGAAAGCCGATCCCACGTAACGAGAAGAGGCGAGGGCAAAGAAGAAGATTCGCTAATGATTAGGGTCAAAAACGATCGACGATTGTGTCAAAACTGCTCAAAGTTACTTAGTTCCACAAAATGTGAAGTGTGTTCTTGTGATTTAATTATAAGCGCAACTAATTTAAAGATTTTCACAAAAAGTAACAGCTATCCATACAAAGCCATACGAGTCCAGATACGGATCTTACATTTATTATCTTTAATAATAAAATATTTTTTTGGCTAAAAAAGATAAATAAACATGCATTTTCCAAGAAAAAAAAATTAACATCCTTAATTCATGCAGTAAGGTGATAATATATATTTTTCCCATAGTTTCTTTTATATAATGTTTTTAATTAACATCACACTGCTAGGAACGAGCTTCCCTTCGAAGAGGTTAAGGTCATAGTCCACCACGTTGGCCAAGTTGGCGAAAACTCTTAGGTTCTTTCAGTGGTAGTGCCATGCTTGTTACCTTCGGGTAGCAGCCGAATGGGCCGGCACGCCCCGTATAGTTCATTAGTACCACTCTCTCACAGAAGACAGGCGTGAAGTGGCAGCTATGCTGTCGCGTTTCGTCCGGTGAGTGAGAGTCCGGGAGGCCCACTCTCCTTCCCCCCTCCCTCTTCCCTTCATCCTCTGCCTTCGTTCCCCCCTCCCTCCCACTCCCCTCACTCCTCCCTCCCTCCTCCATCCCTCCCTTTCCTGAAAGGCCTGCAACGCATCTGCAAGCCTGGCTTGCAGATGTCCATGGGCGGCGGTGATCACTTCCCATCAGGTGAGCCTCCTGCCCGTTTGCCCCCTTTTTACCATAAAAAAAAAAGACATGGAGGTTTCCTCACGATATTTTCGTTCACCGTAAGACAAGTGGTAATCATGTTAGAAAATATAATAAGCACATGAAAATATCAGAGGTTCGTGACCCAGATTTGAACTTTATTAATTACTTTCCGTGAAATATTATTGTGATGAAGAATGTGCCGGCTGTAACTGAAGTTGATTGTATATTTTTTAACAATTAAAAATACTAGAAATACAAACTTACTACACATTTTAATTATTTCAATTTCTTGAAGTCGATCCAAAAAACCATCAAATTATAATAAATATTCACTTGAAATTAATGCTTGTTTCTTTGTGTATATCATATGATATCATCATCAGCCCTTTTTTTTAACGTCCCACTGCTGGGCACGGGCCCCATCAGTTCAAAGGGGATCAGGCTATAGTCCACTGCGCTAGCCTAGTGCGTGCTGACGGACTTCACATGTCTTTCGAAAACTTACTAGGTTTTCTCAGACATGCAGGTTTCCTCACGATGTTTTCCTTCACCGTAAGACAAGTGGTAATCATGATAGAAATGATTCGCACATGAAAATATTAGACGAGACACGGATTCGAACCTGCATTACTCGTTTATCGAAGCGTGTTCGTTACCACTAGGTTACCACTGTCCAAAATTTCAGTCAAAATTATGTAATACTTACAGGCTTTAGTATGCATAATGCATATATAGGCATTCCTTCTCCATACTTCCTAACAGCTAAAAATATTTTTAAAATATTTTTATTTGTTCAATGTTGCCTTCGTCATAATGTGTTATTTTTTTTCGTAATGGCTGTTTTATTTTATTACTAATCTCTTTCGAAAACAAGCACGGCACTAGAACAGGAAATGTCAACGTCAAATGACAATAATTGTCTATGGAATTATTTTGGCGCACGCGGAAGTGCATAGAAACAGTTTCCTTTTCCTAAAAAATTTCAAATTATATGCAAAAACTTTGTTACAATAATAAATTTTATGTAAACTAAATAAAGTTACTAAATATTTGTAAATACAATTGCTTGGTGAGTGAATAGCGAAGTAATAAACATGGAAGTAACAGACATTAATGAATTGTTGAATGTAAGGGGTATTAAAATGGAAACTGGTGATAATACTTTTGTAGAAGATAATGAATGTGTTGAAACTGATTCTCTGTCTATCATGCCACAATATGTCACAGAGTCTGATTTAGGTGAGTTAATTTATGTATATGTAACATATTTGTGGGATGTTTTACCACAAAACATTTGGTTGTTTTGTTTTTAAAATTTTAAGTTTGCCACTAACTTTGACCTTAAATTTGATGTGTTTACAATGAATCAAAAATGAATAAAGTTGAATTTAAATATAACTAAGGATTTACACTAAAATAAAATATGATTGATAATATTATAAATAAAATTTTGTTGTTTTTTTAAAAGCAATCAATATTTTAGTACAAAATATCATAGAGCAAGTTATTTCATGTCATTGAGTACTAACAAAACTTTTACAGGCCTTTTGCAAACTGGTACTGAGATACTTGAAGCCCCGTTAGCAGTTTTCAATGATACTCCTGATGATGATGATACCATGCAAAGTACTGACTCGAGCGGTAAGCTTTTATTCCTTTTATTAAAGTGCAAAAGTGCACTCTCATTCCAGTAGGACAACTGCTAGACACAACCAGTGAGAGTTAAGGCCCAGGACCCACGGCTTTACATGCTCTCTGAGGCACGGGGGTGAAACACTGCCAACTTCCCAACTCTGGGCTGTTACTGAGGCTTATGAAACAGTAAGACACAATAACTAAACTTGGCCCGACCCAGGACTTGAACCCAGGACCTATAGGTGTGGAACCGTACATGCTAGCCACTACACCACCGAGTTATTCAAATATTTGGAGACCTAAGAAAGTATTATGTGTAGTAATTTTTACAAAAAAGTTCATTATGAGGAAATAATTAGCAATTACATTATTTCAGAAGAAGTTATAGTACAACTGATGGATATAAGGACAAGGCTTTCAAGACTTAGATCAATGTTAGAAAGACGCTTAAATATGGACCTATCTGATTATACGTTTTGGCTTCAAGATGCTAAGATGGTAAGTTTTATAATATCTATATTAATAATTTCGTCAAGGGTTACGGTAGACTCGATCGAAACCTTAACTGAATAGTAAAACATACAAAAATAGAGATTTCGAGTCGACAACATATATTCGCAAAATTCGGATTGTCGAGTATTTTGTTTAATTCTAATGATGCTGACAGACAAATCGTAGTCGCCATATTTGCCACTCTAGCGAAACCTCACAGACAACAAAATACAAATGAAACAACAAAAGTCTATAAAATATTTAAAAAACATAAAACATATTTAATTCCTAAAATACTGTTAAAAAAGAATAATATAATAATGTGTTCTAAACTCCTAAATCATAATTCCGTTTTCACTTATCAAATGATACGTTATGATTTCTAATAGATGGCGTTATTAATATTTTTATCATAGATGACTAAATTTTTATTATTTAATTTTAGTAAGTGTTCATTGTATTGCTATAATATTTTATATCTATACTATACTAGCGATTTAGCGCGAGCGAAGCCGCGGGTTCGCTAGTAATAATATATATAAGAAATGAATTGGATATAATGCCTCAGCGCGTCGGTAGGAACCCGAACCCGTGACCACTGACACACACACTATAAACTGAGCTACTTTAATTAAAATAATGTGATAATCGATTCTTTACTAATTAAAATATCATGTAAAGTAAACAAAATCTCCTTAGTTTTGTAGGTCAAAACAATAAAAAATCATGGTAATGTACCTATTATAAATAGAAAAAAAAAGTCACATCGCAAAAAAACTATTTTTCCGTCTGTTATATAGTCAAAAATTCAGCAACACGTCTATTATTAGATGTCCTCTAAGTATCATGTGTTGACTTTTAAATACCAAGTTGTGACATGCGCCCGCGCACCAAGGGCGTCTCGTCTGACGTCAGCCTTACAGCAAACTTGTCCATATCGCCTACTTCAAACTAATATACATAATAACTCACGCTGATATTATAAATATCAATAATAATAAATATAGTACTGTCTTAGGTTTACGCGAATACTTGATATCATTTTCAATATTTGTAAATTGTGGGTAGGCACTGTCTGTAACAAGTATATGAGACCCTGAGACGTCTAATACCTTAGTCTCTCCCGTGACCATGTGCGCTGTAAAGCATTCGAAACGTCGGGAACCAAAAATCATAATAAATCCGCGACAAAATCCGAAAAGATAGTTTCATTTATAATAATAAATATGTTTGGACATTATTACACATAGCGCTATCTAGTTCCGTGGTAAGCTACGATGCTTGTGTTACGGATACCAGATAGTTGATATACTACACATAGACATATCTTTAAATACATACATACAATAAATATAAACACCCGTGACTAAAGTACACACTTTCAACAAATGAATGCCTCCAACAGGACTCGAACCTGCCACCGCTAGCGCAGAAAGTAGAACTTAAACAAAATCCAATCGTGTCGTCAATTGTAATTTAAATATCTGTGAACAGATATAAAAATTTGTTATATATAATATGTCCGGTTGGACTTAAAAGTTTCATTATTTTGGAGCGGAATCTCGTATCTAATTTTTTTTTATGGTAAAAAGGGGGCAAACGGGCAGGAGGCTCACCTGATGGGAAGTGATCACCTCCGTTGCAGATGCGTTGCCAGCCTTTCAGGAAAGGGAGGGATGGAGGAGGGAGGGAAGTGGGAGGGAGGGGGAACGAAGGCGGAGGATAAAGGGAAGAGGGAGGGGGGAAGGAGAGTGGGCCTCCCGGACTCTCACTCACCGGACGAAACGCGACAGCATAGCTGCCACTTCACGCCGGTCTTCTGTGAGAGAGTGGTACTAATGAACTATACGGGGCGTGCCGGCCCATTTGGTTGCTACCCGAAGGTAACAAGCATGGCACTACCACTAAAAAAAATTCATTATTAAAACAGAAGTAAATAAAGTTATTCTATAAAACATTGTACTATACATATCCTTTTAACTATAACAAGCTATCTATATATCTATAGCCAGTGAAAGTCCTGTCAAAATAGGTTCAGTCGATTCAGAGATTAGCGGTAACAAACAGACAGACTTACAAAAAGTTAAAAATGAGGTTTTCTTATAATTAGTGTATATATTTAGGTGCATTTAATAAAACACTTATGTAAATTTTTAAACAGAACAGACATTTTATTTATCAATATAAATAACTAGCTCGCTTCGTTCGGGTTCGTCTCTGCCTACACTTTAAAAATTTATTTATTTATTTAAAGCAAAATCTTAGGTAACAAAAATATACTCTTAAGGTAGTAGGTTAATGTACAAGAGTAACCAGAAAGAGTGCTTAAGAGCTCGTACTAGGAAATACCTGTATAACGAGCACCATAAACTTCCCCATAATATATCCCCATAGGCCAAGATTATGTGCTCTAGTAGAAATAATTAATAGGAGATAAAAGAAATATGTGTGTGTGGGTGTGTGGGTAAATTTTTCAGAAATTTCATATTTTTGCGCTGTATAAAGTATTCTATTTGTTATACCGGATATCCAGCTATCATCATAGCAAATTCCGTCCAATGATTATCTCGTGATGCTGTTATAGACGGACAGATTGACAAAAATTTTATTAACGATAGATTCGATATCTGCACTGTATCAATAATAATGACAAATTTCTATATTATCTATTTTCAATGATTTAAAAAAAAAAATAACGTACAAATAACATTTTGTTATATTACATTATACATTGTATATAAATGATTCAATGATGACAGTGGTAGCCCAGCGGTAACATACTCGCTTGGATAACCGAGTGATGCGGGCTCAAATCCGGGTCTCGCACCTCTGATATTTTCATGTGCGAATCATTTCTATCATGATTACCACTTGTAATTGTACATATTTTAGAAAATAAATTACATCAATGTGCCAGTGGTTG